>JAZFAU010000199.1:502500-1772500 GCA_037178615.1 Dione vanillae
ACGTTATATTTTTGGCTACGATCTTTCTATTCGTTGTCTTAGATCACGTGACTTATCGTTAAGTCCATACATATTGTCAGCGTAAACGATTGTCAAGTGGCGTCTTGGCTAAGGCCTCTGTACCAAAACAACTTCTTTTCTATTTAAAGCTCATCTGCATTTAAAAATACAAATTATGTAACAGTGTTGTGAGTGACACATGCACCGGGAAATACCTAACGAGCACATTATAATGTATACATTATTAGCTCTTATATATTCTACGGTAGGATTGAAAATGGCAAAGCTTTTCCATTTTAGGTTTGTTTATGCGGGGTCACAGCGCAGGTCCTGAATTTTAAACACTTTGCAACGATCTAGTATGCAGTGACAACCTAAATCTTTCACGTTTATACAACATGAATATTTAGTACTGTTGTCTTGTTATTCACACTATTTTACGTCTATTTCTTCACTGTTTTACACAGGTTTCGTAATGATGTGATGTTTTTCTAAAAGAATTTCTAGCTGACTACGCTAATTTAACAATTATAGTAGTCAGCTTTTTCAGAAATTCTTTTACTGCTTATTTCACTATCAAAAATTTTGTTGCATTAAGGCGTTTCATGACTTATGATAGTTTAGATAATTTTTAATAGCTTAACTCTGTATCCAAATAACAAGGAGAACACTTATTCAGGAGACTTTAGTGTCAAGACACTCTTACCTTAACTTTTTGCAAGAACTCCAGATATTGCCTATTGAGTGACTAACCTAACACCGTCATTTCTTATCAAAGTCAGGATTCGTTTTACTGTAATTTTTATATTTGCTTATAGCTACTAAAACAATACAAATATTATAACAATATAAATTGTAAGCAAATTCTCCCTATAATATTAGTAGATCGAAAATATCACCATCACATTACGTTGTTCAAAATCTAAATATTATGTACAATTATTGAAAATTGAATATATGTTAAAAAACCCAATATAATTTATGCATATGCTGCATCGGTTTTCCCATAATACAATAAATGTCGATGGATCGTAATTTATTTAGTATTTTTAACATTTTATAATATATACTTATTAAATTTCAGTAAGTTATAATGTGAGGTTATGAAAAAATTGAGGTGGCGTAATAAAAATATTCCAGGTACGCCGGCTTAAGTTTAAAATACTTTTTTAACAACACCTAAAACTAAACTCTATTAAAATGCAAAATAAAGTTCAAATTGAGTAAATGAATGATTTACTAATATACGAACGCATTACTTTGCTGACTTGAATGACGGCTTTTCGGAATTCAAGTTGACATGGCGAAACGAGAAAATGGGTGATTGTAAGTAATTTGCAAACTTTGCCTCGGGCTCTTCAAGTGTATAAGTGTTCAACGAAATACGTTGTCTTAGCTTTGTGCCTTTACAAAATTAGCAATTAAATTGTAAGTACTAAATTATGGCAAAAGTGAACGTGTATTTAATTTATTAGACGCCGTCATGGCATGTTGGAATAGCGTCTGACTCTTAATGTAATGGTAGTGGGTTCCGATCTCCACTGGGAAATGATTCAGATTATTTTAGTTTTTTGGGTTGGGTTCCGCTACGCTAAATGCAATATGATATTATAGATAATACATACTTTTCACCTACTTTTTATGCAGGTAAAAGCCTGCAACTGGTTTTTTTAATAAGTAAATTCTCACTGCTACCTTGAGTGTATGGGATTAAAGAACTATTTACCTAAATAAATTACAAAACAAAATTTTATTTTCATAGTTATAGTCATTCTCACATAACCTTCCTCCTAAGGAGCTTTGTTTCCTTTTTGGATATTTTTAATTCTATAGTAACATGACAGCCGGAAAAGGTGACATAATAATTTTTAACTTGCTGACTTTCTAATTAATTGATTTCAATATATTAATTGATGATGTCTTGATGTAAATAAAAATATAATAAGCGAAAATTATAAGTTAGCGTTCGTGTTTTCTATACTTATTTTACCGATAATTTAAATTACACAGTTTAAAAAACGTAAATAAAGTTAATTTTATGTACATACATCTATGTACATATGTACAAACGAAAAGCCAAAGCTTTTGAATATTTACAGAAAATAAGAAACAAATAATTTTTAAGTAAATAAATTTAGATACTTGAAGCCGAAAATTTTAAAGAATTGTATATGACACAGGTTTAAGCTATCAACATCAACCAAACAAAATTTTTAGTATTATAATGTTAGTAGATATATATTTAAACTATTCAAAGGTTGAGGCCACTGGAGCGGATGTAGTTCAATGAAGACATTAAAATGTTTAAAAAAATATTGTTTTACAATTTTGGGCTCTCAAATGAGAACAAAAAAGTGTAGAACAGGAAAAAAAAAACAAAATAAATAAGAATTTTCTATCACAACAACGAAATTCATTAAAATGCATAAAAATAAAATTGCATTTAAAGATTAAAAATATCTTGCCGTCGAATCAAAGTTGCATGACCTAGTTACTATTATACTTGGTTTATTGATTTACTCTTAAATATTGCAATGTCCGCGTTTGCATACCAAAGTACCAACTATTATTAAAACTTCACCTTGACATCTGGCATACACGCTACGCCCACCGCTTAAACTTATTTATCGTGTCCTAATTTTATGGCGCTTAAATAAGGAATTATTGATATTATTTGTTTGTCGTATATACACGATACCCTCTCCTCTATGATAACCTAATAAAAATATACTACTACAACTTTCCGTTGTTACGGCAGTTTTTATATAATTTTCCATTATATATATATATATATATATATATATATATATATATATATATATATATATATATATATATATATATATATATATATATATATATATATATATATATATATATATATATATATATATATATATATCATAATTTTTATATACTTAACTTATAAAGGCAATTAGTATAAAAATTAATGAACTTAGTTTTTTTATTTCTATTGAAATGAAGTAATGCATCATCTTATGCGTTTTTCTCGTGTAGATCCGTGTCATAATATTTAAATTATTGGTTATACTAAATAATATGTTGAGAAGATCGCAGCTAGATTCATCTATGATCTCATTGAAATCTTGATTTATCTATAGGTGTATAATAAATCGAAAACTCATATTGTGCTTTATGGATAGGATATGTCAAAGGTATTTTTTGAAATTAAATGAACGTGATATACGTGGCTTACTAACTAAAATTGTAGCAGTGCTTTTTAGCACTTGGTTAAAGTTTCGATGAATTAATAGTTAAGTTAATTCATTACTATAATGACTCTTAAAAATTAATTTAATAGTACACTACACAAGATCATTGTGTTTAGTTCCCCTTCGTATACAAAATTAAAAAAAATGTCTCGCAAAGAAATTTGGCGACAGCTATATATGAAATCTTTGATTTCACCATTTGCACATGTTTACGCGAAATTAATTAAAGATAATAGTTATATTTCCTAAAATATAATAAAACTAGTGTATTGTTTGCAATTTGTAATCAAAGCAACACTAATATATTATGCATGGGGTATATTTTACTGCTTAGAGAAAAACATATGTCTCATTATAAAATTATTAATAATTTAAATAAGTACGTAAGACCTGTTTAATTGTTGAAGACACACATTTTGTGTAAGAGTATTATAAAATATATATTTACTCAGTTGGAGAAGTTTTGTTTACCTAAATTATTGAATTAGTTTGGCAAACACGTGCTACTATTAGTCATGCTTATACGTTTGACTGAACTTTAAGTTAGTGGTAGATTTGTAGAATTTGAATCCACGAACATCGTAAAAGACATCTGTCACGCCTCAACTTAGTATAATAAATAACTGAATAATAAATATACAGTATACGTGATTCTACCTGTATGTTTAAAGTTAAATATGGTTGGATGCATTGGCTCATTCAATTGTAGCTGACCTTTCAATTTTTATGAAATTTCGTGATGCAAAGTAAACTTAATTTCCGTGCCAATGTTAATATAAAAAGTAAACATGTTTCATGCTTTGATACGATATTATATACTACTTTTGTAGGTAATAAATAAAATATTGCAGTTGTATATAATAATTTACAAAAAAAGGAATTTTCAGTATTAAAGGAATATTATCTAACTATTTTTTATTAAATATGAATAAAACATATTTGGTTTACAACTTCAGATTATTCTAAGTTCTTTTAATTAAATGATTTAAATGTCTGGTAAAATGAAATAGCAAAGTATATGTCTTAAAAAGGTTCCATTTGCCTACGCTGCAACTATGGAGAGCTATGATAACAATGATAACACATAAATTGTTAAATGATTAAAAACAAGTATAAAAATCGATTGAAATTAATTAAGCACAATTTATTATTCCAGCATCCGGCAAAATGGGAGAATTTGATTTCGCCTTGGCGCCTTTACTGATGATCTGCGGCTTTTTCATAATGTATCTTGTTGAAGAGCTAGTTCATATGTACATTCATAGAAGAGAAAAGAGAAACGGCCGCAATTCCCCGCTAGTCAGAAATCTAAGTGTACGCAGAAGTGTTTCAAGTAGCGAGAGTAAGGGAACAGGGGATAAGAGCGTTACAAACTCGACCGCTGATCTCATTGATCCCGCGTCAATTATAAAAAGCAAAGTAAGTCATGTAAAATATAAATGTCTTTATAATCTTTTTTATAAATATAAATTTCATTATAATCTTTTTTCCTTGTTTAAAATATAAAAACGTTAATATTTTTAAATAACTTAAAAATTATAGCAGAAAATAATGAAAACTCTTTTTAGGACGTGGAAATAAATCGTAATCATGAAAACCATGTGCACCATGGCCACAGTCACATGCCTATTAACACCGCCGACGATGTGACCTCAGCTTTACGTGGCCTACTCATAGTACTCGCTCTGTCTATCCATGAACTATTCGAAGGTCTCGCTGTCGGATTAGAATCAAGCACCTCTCATGTTTGGTAAGCGGAAATTTAAATAAGCTACTATTTATAAATACGATTTGAATTGATTTAGTATTTGATAAGGAATGGTGCGCCATCTATTATTGAATAGCAGTTTGATGCTTGTCAACTTGACATTTTCACGTTCAACATTCCATCGAAATGAAGATGGCGCTATTTTTTTATAGAAAACATCTGACTATAAAATTAAAAAAGATCTTATCTATCTTATTTGAAATATTACTACATATTTGTATCATTTTATGTCGTAGTATTTTAAATATTTACCAATTTTACAACATACTTACATAAATATATTGTTTTTTACAGGTACATGTTGGGGGCCGTATCTGCACACAAGTTGGTTATTGCGTTCTGTATAGGCGTAGAGCTTATTGCAACTCGTACAAAGACTTGCCTATCTGTTATATATATTACCACTTTCGCCATCGTATCACCACTTGGTATTGGCATTGGTTTAATACTTGTTGGTGGTGAGGGAGCAACAGCAGCTGGTGTATACTCAGTAGTACTTCAGGGTTTGGCGTCTGGCACTCTACTCTACGTTATATTCTTTGAAATCTGGAAGAGTGACCGAACCGGCATCCTCCAGTATCTCGCTGCTCTTATAGGATTTGGATTAATGTTTGGATTACAGCTACTAAGTAAGTATGCAACTTCTAGAACTATATACCTAGGAGTGTATTAAATATTCGTTCAATAATTAATAACATAGCGGGCCAGACAGTCAGACAGAATCTGCTCCTCATTATACGTTCAGTTTTAACACTGTTTTAACTCAACGCTAAACTGTATCTACTGTGAAATAAAATTAAAAATAGCCATTCTTCCGAGTAGCGTTATAACACACAACGTTAGGGTAATGGAATTTTCATTTATTGACATAGTTAATACTAAATAGTAAAGTATGAATCATAATAAAATTTGAAACTATATAATAATCCATCATCATGGCATCATCGCATCCCATCATCGTCTCTTTAACAGGCAGCAGCAGAATCCTCCATTGCCGCATATCGGTAGTTTGTCTGATAGAATTTATGAAAGCTAAAGATACTTCCAAAGAAATTTAAATTATAAAATTTAAATTTTCAAAATATTTTAGTTAGTTTAGTTCAAAGTTATATATTTTGCAAAATGCAAAAGAAATAATTTACAATAAATTTGCTAACGGTTATGTTGTTGTTTCAGCTGGACATTCCCACAGCCACTCTCACGGCGGCGGTGGTGTTTCTACAGACAATGGCTCGGACCACGGACACAGTCACGACCATTGAACTTAATACCTAGAAGTACAATCAAATAGCTTTTCCTTTTAATTATTATTTATTGCAGCTATATATTATTATATAACGTAGATAAATTTAATTATTACAAGTGTTGTATGTATTTACGTAATTCTACTATAATTCTATAAATTAATGATTTACTGATTTTCCTAAGAATTTAAAAAGTTAGAAATTTAAAATGTTAAAAGCAATACATCCTGTCTTTTGTCCTAAACCCAAAAAGCTACGGATGTTATTTACAGATTAAAATTCTTGATTTTAATATATCTTCTGAGGAGCTATCTAAAATCTATTTTGAGCCTTTTGACGTCAACTTAGATATTTTCTTTAAAATCGTAAACAGTTTCGCAAATTTGTAAATGAGCAATATTTATTTGGAGTGTCTGATTTTCTATTTTAGTTACATAAACATAAGTATATTTTTATACATTGGTAGGTATTGAATTATTCATGTACTTTGAGGCTTTGTAGAGAAGAATAATTGAAATTATAACATTACAATTCATATAGTATGGATACATAAATAAGTCTAGTCAGCATGATTAAAATAACTACAACATTTAATATTCCACTTTTATTACTGGAATTAGAAGTAGTCAAGATGTTTGCGGCAGTGAAAAAATCTTTTAAAAATAATAAAAATGACCTTAAATAAGAGCAGGTTTAAGTTGATAGCACTATATAATTTAGGCTACAAAACTAGGTTAGCCTTTTTAAATAACTCGTGTGTCTGTGATATAAAGAATTAAGACTTGGCAGATGAAAGACGAGGGTTAAACGTAAGATGTGCCTTAAATTAATTTTAATCTTTTTTATTAAAATAATATAATGTACAAACTTTAAAGATAAAAATTTGCAGATAAAAAATCTTTACGTATTGCTTGGATGACCAATAAGCTGTAAATAGATTTATTATTTTTTGTAAATATAGCCATTTTATAGTTTATTGTGATTTTTATTTGTTTCCCTTATACATATTTTATATAGTTTCAATCAATTTAACGTTACATTTTATTACTTTGTTACTATTCTACATCAAAGCATTCATGATATTCACTTTTAAAGGAAAGCTCTTTTCCAAAAGCACACTTTTGCCTACTTTTTTTCGTTTTCTTATAAGTTTCTGCATCAAATACTTCACTTTATGTCTAGGGTTATTACTTATTATCTTATTGATGTGTTATCTTATCGATATGTACGCGCTTGCACGTTTCGCAAGTGGGCGAGGGTTCGAGTCCCGCTGGGTTCAAATTTTTATAAGTTTCACCACTTAGATTGCACTGAACTTCCACTGCAATACTATGTATGTATGTGTATGTGTACAATGTGTATGTATGTATGTGTATGTGTATGTGCTTTTATTAAGAGAGAAATAGTATTTTTTCTAATTCATTGTAAGTTTGGTTTTTGAGACAATTAGTTGTAGTTATTTTATATTTTCATCGTATCTTCGTATATATATTCAAGATTTTATTAATTGTGTTATATACTCTAGGTACCTGATAATACTAAAATTTGTGAGCAAAGGTCGTTCTGCACCAATTAGTGGAACACACAGCATGCTTTCTTCTTTTCAGTATCACAGGGTGGTTTGAATAAAATTTTAAACAAGAGTGTTGTCTCAAAATAATTGATAAAACATATAATTGTCTTACAGTCAGCACATCTGCATCACTTCATAGTTTCGTTGTAGGAAACATGCGAGGCTTGCATAAGATAACCTTTAGAACCAATTTTTGTGCTCTTTCTAACAGTATCATATGTGACTTCGGTAAGCGGCAAGTACATTATTTATAATTACGAGGCAAATTTTGTAGAATATATTTTAAAATTTTTTTTTCGCGATCTTGAGATAATCTTAGATATTGATCGAGAGACAGACACCAGAGTGACCTATATGGATTTTATTTTTTTCTTTTTAAAGGTCCGTAACCCTGAAAGTAATATTAATTTATTGACAAAAGATCAATATATACAATTCATGTTATATAGATATCTAATGACATAGTGTAAAAATATATTTACTACCTACTTACCATAAGTACACACTACACAACAAAATAACATATAGCACTCGATCATATAAAAATTTGTATATATACATAATTAACCATTTCATTTGTACCTATATAAAAAATTGTGATTCAAGATAAGCACTCAATATGATTAATATTTATTCAGGTCGCTTGTTTCAATAGTCATTTTATCTACCAGTTAAAAAGCAGAGATGGCTCAATGTGGAGGAAGTATGGGTGGTATAAATTTTATTTTAAAGCTACGCATGATTTTTGGTTTTTATTACAATGTTTTTGAAAATATATGGTTTAAGTTCGCTCTCAAGATCTTACTGATTGCGATCAGCGTACAGTATAATTATATAGGATCCATTGGTAGAATTACGTCATTTGACGATATAAGCGAATTATCAAGAACAGTTGAATACATGATTTATATAATATGTTCACTTCAAACAGAAGAAGAGTACTTAATTAACTATTTATCGGTTGACATTGTAATAGACGACAAAAGTTTATCGAAAAAAACTCGCAAAAATGTAGCAATATTTTTAAGCTGCTACACAGTGTCACTTGTGATTCTCCATTTGCTATGGTGTGGAGTTATTACGCAAATAAATATGAATGAATCCGATGATGATGGATTAACGGTTGTGTACGTGGGACTTCTACGTTTTGGGATCGAAATTGGACGTCTACCTATTCTATTGATCTTCATTTTTCTATATTTTCGTGTTAAAATGTTTTGCGCTAAGCTTCGTAACGAGATTCTAAATAATGCTACGTCTGCACTAGATTGGAAAGAATACATAAAAATTTATATAAAATTATTGGATACATTAGAGAAAACGGATTGGCCAATAAAGTTTATGGTAAGTACTATTAAAAGAAAAAATGGAAACAGGAGTAACTTCAGGTCCTGTAATATTTTAGTAATTTAAAAAGGTATCTATATAAATTGCCAGAATTCACACAAACAGGTAATTATAATGTCTTAGAAAAATGAGTACATGTACAGTCGCGTACATATACATAGAACGTAAACGTCGACAAAAACGTAACGTAACGTAAAACCTGACTGAAAAATTACATACCTATCAAATCATATTTATTAGCATTTTAGTTGTAGGTAAATTTATAATAATATTGGTGTTAGTGAAATTTATCAAACTAGAAATGTTGAGAAGATTTTGCTCCGACTCCTGACTTCGCTCCGAGCTCCAATACTTCACAATCAATACCGATCCCTCTCTACTTAGTTAGTATCGATTAATTATTTCATGTAAATGAAACGGCCATTAATTTTATTACAGTTTTTTTTAACAATTTCAACACATTTGTCTATTTTTCTTATTTTTCAACTCGGATAAACTAAAAATATAAACTTTAGCTATGAGTTATGACACACTGTTTTTACCTTCAAAATGTTGACAAATATACATATATACGGATTTTATTATATTTAAATATAACGAATTCGAAAGGAAAATTCCTGATCTTTCACTTGAACAATTTAAAGTCGAAAGTTAAAAATGTATTATTATGTTTTAAGTGTTTTAAATTTAGATAGCTCGTTTGAAGTATAGATATATACAAGCCAAAAACGATTCGTTTATTCATTTTATTGTAAGTATTATAAAATTGTGTAATCAATGGCTGGTAACAATCAGGAGACGAGTATGTCTCGTCCCTAGATCACAATAAGACCGTGCCGTGGAGAAAGAATTGACAAAATTTCATCATCTATAAAGACGATATATAGAGACTATAAAATCTTTATCAAAGACTACCCGCTTTTGAAAGAGCTTTAACTGTATGTTAATTCAATATCTACCCCTATCAGTCGCTACATCGAGTACATAATAAATGGAAATTATACTAGGTAATGTGTGTGCAGGTTTTTATTTAATGTCATAGAAATATTAAATATATAGATACAATACATACAATAAATAAATTTTGTTATATATCTACGTAAATATTCTCATGTAACAATTTTATTCAAAACCATATTTCCATCACTTTTATGTTAATTTATAATATTGTGTTCTTGATTGTAGATGCTCGTGCATATGATTGTAGGTTTTATAAATGTCACGGATATGCAATTTACAATAATTCGACAATATAAGGCTAGTGTAAGTATGTAACACATTTTTCTTTTCGGCTTTCACTTTCTATTCAATTTGCTCAACAGAAACATTTGGCCAAATGCAAGTTGAACTGAAAGTTGAATTGCTCTTGATTGAACTTTTAAACTAAACTCATAATAAATATCTTATTATCTCTAAAATTACAGAACGCACCTCGTACACCCTTTCTTCCTTCAGTCCTTCTTTAAAATAAATTTAGTTAAGAATTGCTTATATTATGCTCTTGTATTAAATCTAGATAAAATATTTATCAATAACTTCAATTGTTTTTTTGATTCTTATAAATTATGGAGAAATCGTTAAATTTGCAGGAATTTCAGTTTGATCTGACAACGGCCATTCATTTATTTCAACTAATATACAAATACGCAGTTTTATTTTATCCATCTGTAATGATGGAGATGATAACGGATCAACTTGACTCATTGAAGGTCCATATAGCTGATAGGATGATTACTTGCACGAGTAAGTAAAGAGATTACAGGACATATGTAGATATATGTAAATATTTAATTGGGCGTGGTAAGAAACATGTCCAAAATTGTTGTATTTTTTGGCATCGATTTTCCTTAAAAAGTATAAAAATAAAAAATATAAAAATATTTCAAAAATAATAATCTATATCTATCACCATGATGCTATAGGCATATTTTATGTGTGGTTGTTGGTAACAACCACACTTATCCATACTTGGACATACTTATCCATACTTGCAACGGAGTGTCTTAACACTAGGTTCCTGTGGTTCCTGCAATTCCCTCGGCACATCCTGCCATGTGCCGGATAAAGCGTGAAGACATAAAAAAAGAAAGAAATATAAATCGCTTTTATCTTATTTTTTTTATTTGAAATATAAAAACACTACAGACACTTGGTACGTACCCTTTTTAACTTACACTATTCATCTGTTCTTATCATATAAATTAATATTAATACATAGTATATATACAATAACAGTGAACTCTGGAATTAATAGTAATCATAATGAACCTATCTTTATAATATTTTTTATATTTATTGCTACTTAACTATGGTATGGCGAATTTTATTTTATCTTGAAACACATACTTTCACTGAATTTTTCGTAAAACAAAAAAATATCCATCCTCAAAAATTAGAAGAAGGATAGTTTATCCTAGATATACCCTAGAAGCCTTATCCTTTATCTCTTATACTTCAAACTATTTATTTTATTTCAGATGAAAGACGTAGATCAAATATGCGTGAGCTACTGAAATATTTCCAATGAGCATCCGTTGAAATACTGTATTTGCAGGGCTTTCCAAGTGTACTCACATTTGCCTCTAGGATACCTTTCCCTTGCTGCAACATACCTAGTGTGCTTATTACAGTTTACACATGTACTTAAGAAAACATAATATGTTATATTATATACATATATTTTAAAGAAAGTAGTAGATTAATTATCATTTTTACCTTATTTTAGTACTATAATTGATCAATTTCATTTAGATAAATGAAATTGATCAATTATAGTACTAAAATAAGGTAAAAATGATATTTCCTTTCCATTAAATTGATTGCACAGCTACTTGTATTCGTATTAATTCATTAATATTGTTGTGTTGGTGTTCAATATAATTATTACTGTACGCACTGGGGTTTTATTTTACAGCCATACTTACAAAATCAATCTAGCTCAAAATTAGAATAAAGAGAACAACGCTTTAACGATTTTTACCTTTATTACCAATTGGTGAAATAAGTTATATAAATGTTTTTTTTATTTAATCATAATAAATTAATGCTTGTTTGATGACTTATGATTATTTATTTCAACACTTTTCTACTTCTCACCTAATCTCGTCTCAATTCTCCCCTCCTTTCTTCCTCCTCTCCTTACAACAATTCTCCAAACTTCCTAGTTTAGAGGCAACGGAATTCCTGACGCCGCATTGTGTTGTTGTTCTAGTTTAAATAAATAGCTCAATGTAAAAAAATATAAAAGATATTAACAGTTTTGCAATATCTATTCTTACAATTTTTTTTGGAATTATAGCTTGGAACAAGACCGAACTGATAATCTTGAACGTATTATCCAAGATCGTATGTATAGGGAACAATATTACAACAGAGAATTAATCGATATTGTTAACTTAATGATGACTTGATGAATAATGATATTGTTAACTTGTATAACGAGCACATAGCAAACTAAAGAAAACAAATAAGTCTAGAAAAAATACATTAACGCAACATAAATCTGTAGTAAAGTCCACACCTTAAAGAAAATAGTTCAATAGATAATCAAAAACGGAAAACTCGCTAAAATTCAAGAATGGGCACCTTATCCTAAAAGGCACTGGGGCGATCCAAATCCGAATTACGTCGACAAAATAAGTTTCTTCAAACAAGTTCTTAGACGGGGTGGATAGAATTTCCTAACGTCTCGGGATTGCGGGTGTTATTGTCTTCTCCTTAAACAAATAATAGATACACGTGTCATTGCGTCAAACAAATTATTAAATAAAAAAAAAACAATTATAAACAAAAAAAGATCTTGCTGTAATTAAAGACAAATTATTAATAATAATTTTGCACTTTAAGAGAGATTTTATCGTAAAAAGATTAAGATTTTTAGTAAGTAATTTTAAACATTTGTATCATACACATTTGTTTTGTTCACATCTTTTGTTATGACGTTTTATTGGTCACACGTGGGGTGTACACGAAAAATAACTTATATAAATATACAATGCATGTAAAAAAAGAGATCAAATAAAAGTCGACACTTTTACAAAATGTGAACAACACAACAATTAGATAGACAGAACAAACTAAAGGAAATATAATTTTACTATTTTTTGGATAAATTGATTTGTAATTAGGATCATATAAATTCAATGAAGTATGTTGTAACTGTTACTAGTAAGTAGTAACTTAAATATAATATATCTCATTAGTACAAATCGATTGCCATCCCTATATTCATTACGTCAAATTGCCATTCAATTGCCATTCACTCATTCATTACATACTCGAAACTCTTGAACAACTGACCTGAATCATTCATTGGATCTTTCATTTCTCATTGTATTTGTGACAAGTAATGAAAACACAAGTAAAAAATCTGTAAATACAACTATAAACTCCTTGAAATTTATATTTAAGTATACTACAACTAACTACTTTAAAGATTATACGAACTACACGTGAAAGAAGAGTAGTACATCCATCTCCAGGTATGTAATAGCTTTCATTTATTTATTGTTCAATTAATGAAATCTCTCAGAAAGCTAACACAATAACAATTAAAATTGTTAGTTAGCATGTTATTTTCTAAGCTAGAAAGTTACCCGTATATGACATAAGTTGAAAGGTGAAATATATCGATTATTTAACCTTGTAATGCTAGGTGAAAACATTTACCGATTCATAAATAACCTGTTAGTTTCTCTGTAGATCCCGTTTGTGTTGATCGTGTTGCTCTGTGATACATAAAGTTTTAATTATTTATCATGGCTTTTATTCTTGAGACAGCAGTGTGTCTTTCTGTGGCACCTGATAGTAAGTATATTCTGTATGCTGTATACTAATAATATGGATATATAGAATATACCGTTAATTATTGATGTTTAAATAATAAAATGTATTGCCTCCTAAGTTATATATCATATTCTGCACCTATTTATTTATCTACTTAAGAATAAAATAGTTTGCATTTACCTGCCTATGATTAATATTACTGAGGTGCTTAGTCACTTAGTAACTTTCCTAACTCATTACTAATTAGATAACCATTATCAATTTGAAATGTAGAATTTTAAGTAAGACATATTTTTAAGTAGTCTGTTGTTTTTTGTTTCCTAAATAATGACAATATTTTTAAGTTAAAAACATATAATAATAATTTTAAAACATTGCAATGAACAGTTAATTTTATAACAAATATCAAATTCTTAAATTGTAATACAAATAGGTAATCAATTAAGCATAATAATTGTATTACAGCTAAAGAATACCACAAATTTCCTCGCAGCATGTCAAATTCAGGTTTAACTTCAGAAGCACAAATCCGATATATGCTTCAATGGTTTGGAGAATTCAGTGAATTGCAAAGGGAAGACTTTCTTCCCATTTTGGTTGCAGCTCATAGCAGGACCTCAGAAGAAATAGTTTCTACACTTGCTTCACTATCATGTGAAGATAAACCAGTCAGCTTGTTTCAGTGCCGTGTAAGTATCTTTATTTTTAATTCATACTAATATATTTTTATGAAACCTGTGTAGGTTCTCATCTATATTGTGGTGTATGTAATAATAAAAAACATAAAATGCAATTGTAAATTAAAATTTAAACTTGAAATAAATTAAATATAATTCCATAAGAATTAAAGTCAAACTCTTTGATTTTAGATAAAGCTATTTAATGAATGGTTTCCAACATGGTCTGAAGAGGAGAAGGACCGACTTGTAAAAGCAGTGTCAGATATGGATCCAGACTTTGGCTCTAAACTACAAGATGCACTTATAAATGGATTTAAGATTAATGGATTAGATGAAGATCATTTAAAATATGATTCGGCTATTGTTTCACCAGAGGTCAATGACACTGAGATAGTAAATAATGATATTGAATCGTTGCCAGTTTCACAAGATAATTTGTCTGTGGAAATTGCTGCTGCATCCTAAACATACAAAATATATTTAATAATATTATAATATTTATTATAAATAGTAAGGGAACTTTTTATATACATATTTATAAATTAATATGGTAGTTCAAGTATTAGAAAAAATATAAAATTTTGTTTAATTTTATAAAAAGTATGATTTGATATATGTAATTAACCCAAATACATGCTTATTATACATATGCATTTTAAAAGTGTCAGTATCAAAAAAATACTAAAAAAGTTTACTACAGACTTATTAATAGCTTATATTATAAATATTAATAACAGTTGTATTTAGTTTACATTTTATAATCTATGATATTTATAATGTACTTTCAATTTAATATATAAGTGATTTTAAAAACAGGCACAAATTCTTTATAGTATTAACAATTTTAGATTTCATAGAGATTTATTTTAAGAATCTAAATCATATTTGTTGTTCCATTGAAGAGCTTTTATTATTTTAATTGTTAGATTTAAGTGGATTAACATTCCTTAAAGCATTCCAATTACTAACTTCCATTATTGAATCTCATGTAGAAGATCGATCTTCCTTTACAGTGAGTTGATGTTAAAATAATAACTAGAATGATATATATTATTAGTAATTAAAAATATTGGAAAATATGCTTACCAATAGAGGTTTTTAATGTAAAAATTTACATTAATAATATGGTATATATAGAGAAAGCTACTAATATTAATAAGCACATATATGTCTATGACATATGTATAAGTAATGACTCACTTTCTTTTTTTAAATAGAAATTTGTGAGCAGTATGATATTATTTATAAAGATTATTTTATAAAATATTAGTTTTTGTTTCCTCATTTCTAGAAAAATGGTTTTTTTATCTTTTGTCAATGAGTTTCAATAATCATGTCTAAACATTTGTACTATTATTGTTCACTTTTATAAATGTAATCAAAAGTCAGCCATAGCCTGCCATTTTTATTTTGTTGATTATAATTTATAATAAACCATTCCAAAGAGACTCAGTAAGTACAGATTAATACTGTGCCAATATTAAATAAATGTTCATGTGGTGGAACTTGTACTAAGTAAAAATATTTATAATATCTGACATTTAAAAAGTGTAAACTGAGTGATAGAAAGGTGCTGGCAAAATAGAAAAGGAAAGGCAATTGATTATTTGTGCTGTGTAATTTACATAACATTTAAATAAACATGTCGTAACATATTCTGCTTTATTTCTATAACTATCATTTATCAAAAGAAATGCAAATTTATGACATCAATTATATATTTTCTCTTTTTTTTTCTCATAAGTAAAAAGTACTTATCTAGTCATATATTTTATATTGTCATTTCTTTACCTATAAACTAAAAAAGAAGTACCTACAAGAGAAAGGCAGCTCAATATTGTAAGAATATGTGTAGACTTGCTTTGCGTTTTTAAATAGTTGATTTTAACATATAAATCATAAGCCCCTGGACCCTCAAAATATTAGTTGTACAATTAGCTCCAAAGCTAAGCAAAAGAGAATTACATCTTTGCCCTAATTCTTTATTTTTGTATCAATATTACTGGGATAAGAAATATAGGTTATAAATCTGTACTAATAATTCCTACTTTTAGTATGTATGTATTCATTAGGAAATATATAAACAAAATAAAATTAAAAAATTAAATTTATTGAATATAAATGGCACGTGTGAGTATGTGTAAACATCTTGATAGAAATGTCATTTTCAAAGTCAAGTCAAACTACAATATTTTGAATACGGACAAAATTTTATTTGATTTATTTCAAAACACCAAATATATTAAAATCAATCATCAAAAAGTTACGAGTCCAAAATAAATTTTTGGAGATTATGGGCGCATGTTAGATAATATCCAATCTAAATAAGAAGTTACACGGGTGTAGACACCTGGCCAGCCCGCTGTACCACATGGCGAAGGGCCATAGGAAACTACTCCTAAAACCATCCAATTTTCATATACATTCACTTGGCCCATCAAAGGGCCCCCAGAGTCTCCCTTGCAGGAATCTTGACCGGATAATCCTCCAGCACATAACTGATTGCTTGTAATCATCCTACCAGCTCGATTATAGATCTGACTACAATCTTGGTTACTTTTGACAGGAACGCGGACCTTCAATTTAACATCTGAACTCGATCCTGTTAAATATTTAAATAAAAAGTAAATAAACTAAATTTATTATTGTAGTTTTGACTAAATTTTCGTTTTTGTTTTTAAAAATAATGTTACTAAAATTAATGAGGCAAACTGAAGTTGTTTAATTTATTATCATTCCAAAACGACTTATAGGTTAGATTACCACTAGGATTATTTCATTTCCACTTTCTTCGCTCTGGCGACTAAGCAAGCACAGTACTGAGTTCTGCCACTCAACACGCAATGCCTCTACGAAATCGAAAAGCAGGGATCAGAGTGTCTTAACACTAGTTTCCCATGGTGCTGTTCTCTCGGCCTACTCTTTTATACGCATAATAAAAAAACTATTCACATGGTTTCTATTTCTATATAATTCTTACTTGATTCAGTTTGACCCCACCCGGCTACCTCCATACTAAAATTTTCAAAGGTTTGATTTCTTAAATCTGCGCTAATAGGTAAGCATATAGGTTTGACAAAATCTGAAATGCAAATAGATATATAGAAAAATTAAATAACTTTATTTTGCTATATGTATGTATTTGAATACTTTATTTGTTTATGACGACTTATTTGAAAAACTATATTTTTTGTTAATTATACCTGTAAATGGTACTTCGTTCTTTAATCTCAGTAAAGCAATATCGTTTTGCTGGTGATCATCTGTGGGTATATAGTTTTCGTGTTTAATTATTTCCTCTACATCTACATCAACCACTGGTGGACTGCACTCGTTCAAATAGCAATCTTGTTCACTTGAAATATTCCATTCCCCTAAACGTACTGAGGTCCTGAAAGTATAAGTATAAATAGTTCACATTAAATATGATACAATGCTAAAGCACAAGGGTTTAGGTAAACGGATGGGAACCGGAAGAGTTTCTGAAATCCGGTAACTTATACTAGTGGGTGGAGCACATGCGCTTTGTTTTATTTTCTAAATGCTTTTTAGAGATGGTAAAGCTAGAAATCTTATTATATTAAAAAGCAAGGTATTTGAGAGTGACCAATAGCATGCGCAAATTTTTTTTATAATTGGCTTACGTGTAGAACTTTCTTAATCAATTATTATTTGAACTGTTCAAGTTCGAACATCGATAATATATTTCACCAATCCGCCTTTTTAAGCGATTTAAAACGGGAAAAAAAATCGCCTCTCTAAGTGTGCGCAATTAAAACGGTAACGAATGATAGTTTGTAATAATCTATTCTATATCTTATATAGCTAATGCCATCACGTATTTCTTGACAAGAAGAACATTTTTCGGTTGTAAGTTAAATTTACCAAAAACAAGATTAAAAAGATAGACCAGATAGAAAGAGAGACCAATATGATGATGACGGTTTCCAGCAATAATACTTTACAATGATACTTCTGATAACTTAATAAAGGATGAGAATGTTTATTCACAAATGTCATGTGCAACGTAAATTAGTGATTCTTAAATCTTATGTTTTGTCAAAGAAAATATGCACATGACACATGCAGTTGCAGTTGCATGCAGTTATTTTATTATAAGTAGATTTGACAGAAATTTTGAAGTTCTCAGAGGGAACGGAGCGCCAATCGCTGCGGTCCCTGCAAACCTCTTTTGCCTCGTCCCCTGTCATTAACCTCTTCATACATGCTCACCGGGGAGTCCTCAAGCTTTTTAGGTGACCTTCCTCCAGTATCTTCGATACTGTGTTTTCGAAAGTCAACCGAGGTCTGCCCTTACCTCTTTTACCACTCACTTTTGCATCGTAAATCTTTTTTACCATTCTTTCGACGTGCCCAAACCACGTTCTTCTTCATTCTTACTGTAACATCCTCGCTGGTACCTATCATCCTGTGCACCTCTTCGTTGCGAATTCGGTCAGATAAGCTGCTAATCCTTCGAAGAGATTTCATCTCCACAGCATTCATCTTTCTTTCATTCTTCTTCTATAAAGTTCACGTTTCACTGTCATATAATTGTGTCGGAACCAGAACTGTATTTGTACGGCCAAACGTGCAGCGACGCTAACGTTCTGCCGTCTCAACAACGCAGCTAGCCGTTCATTCTGCTACCGGCAGCAACACGTCTTTCCACTTCCACTATGTATCTACCATCTCTACTTAACATGCTTCCCAAGTATACTACTTTATTCATTCATATAACAATAGTAACCTATAATAATAATGAGGTAGACTAATTGATATTGATATTAATGTATATTACTGAAGAATAGACATTAAGAACCTAGATATGTATAAATAAGAAGCATATTGTTCAAGAATAAAATAACTTACACGATTTCCTCGTACTAGAAACTCCCAAACCATGGTTCTGAGCTAAACCGAGCATGACATGATTACATCAAACAACTTATATGTAAGTAATTGCAACTTACAATTTCCAACTTCTTGGTAACTCCGCACTTCTAACACAATGGGCTGCTGTAAGTACGTATCTTGAAGATATTAATACACCACCGCAGTAATAGCCAAATCCTCTCGCTGAACAAATATAAAAAAACAACTAAATTAAAACTACACATCGCGGGAATTGAAAAATAATAAGTAGGTATACTATAGTTCTGTCGTTTTAAATAAATGGGAAAAAACAAATTAGCATCCCACGGACCCACCGTGCAGGTATTAAGTCCATCGTGTTGTAGGACGAGGAGCTAAAAGCAGTACCCGGAACCTGCGAACCAAGTTTAAGTTTAACGGGTCTTTGAAATGTGAGTGACACTCACCTTAATAATCCGAGCTCCTCTCTCTACGTAACCAAATTCGAAATGATTCTACTAGTCTAGTAACCATCGAAGTACGTTCCAGAAATTATATGATGGTAATCCTAGATAGGCTGAGATCTTTCAGCAAAATATAGAGAAATTTCGCTGTTGTACCTCTTGCTCCTACTTTTACTGCATACAAACTAACTCTCATCCTAATCCCAGAAATACAGCTTACGCTTGTACTTTTGAAAGGCAGATTACGCCACTTTATAAATAAATACAAAAGTGTATTTATGAAGGTATACATTAGGTACTTACGTTTGTCATAACGAATTAATGCCATCCAAGGGTGTTCATCGATGTCTGACTGTGTTCCACCAACAATTCTGTCACTGTTACGTATACCACATAAATTAATGTCTGGCAGTAAGCTGACTGGATCAAATTTTTCATGTTCATTTTGGAAGCCTGGTGGACAGCAAATCTTAAATCATGATAATTACTCATTATTACTTTAAGGTAAGGTAATTTTAATATTATTTGTGTTTATGTTATATCATGTCAAATATAATAAAGTACGATTCCTATGAAATAAATTATAAATGTAGGGGACATTTATAACTTATTTCATAGGAATCGTACCAGTACTGCCTATCGTGCTATAAGAATAGGGGATATAGCGATAAGGTAACAAAACAAAAAATATTCAAATCAAACTTACCATCGGATCATCTAAATCATAGCCACATGCTAGTCGTTTCAGAAAATTACCAATATTTTTTCCTTCAACTTTTTGTCTGTACAGCTCTTTGCATTCCCTTAGGTGCATACATGTTGCATTTGATTTACAGTCATCTTGAAGGAAATATACTTTTTATTAAATGTTAAAATTCTGTCAATTATCATGAATAATAAATATAAATATATTAATTATAATAGGTACGTATGAATAATAATTGGTAATAATTAGATGTACACTAGAAGTACCTAACTATGGAAGTGAGGTCAGGCCTGTAAATTGTGGTTTTGTACATAACACAATATTATTAATTACAGGCTTAAGTGTCAGTACTAAAAAATGTCGGCAAAGAGCGAGCAGTTTTCATACACGGCGTATTCATCAATTTGATATTATTATTTAATAAATTGGTATTTAGTTGAGGAACATTTAACATATAAGATAGACAAACTTAGTCCCGTTCATATTCACCCATTTTGTATGAAACGAACTTTGTTTGTTACAAATTATCAATTTTTTGTAGTATAGGTTCTAAGTTTTTGCTAAATTTCGTAAATAAAAGGTTGCGTTGTTTTCTTTTCATGTATAGAACCCTGAAAAATACTTATTTTAAAATACTACCTTTTTTTCCTTATTCCTACTTTATAAACAAACCATCTGCAAAATTAGTCACATGGTGAAATAAATATTAGTCAAATTATTATAATTTTTTTTAGCTTCACGCTATATCCCACACATGGCATGGTAGGCAGAGGGAACTGCAGGAACCATAGGAACCTAGTGTAAAGACTGCTTTCTTAATCCCCTCTTGCCCCCTTTTTCGAGGCATGGCGTGTTGAGTGGCGAAACTCAATGCTGCTCATTTGCCTAGTTGCCAGAGCGAAGAAAATGGAAATAGAAAAATCAATCTTCCCCGATCGGGAATCAAACCTAGAGACATTGCGCCTCCGTGCCACGACGGTCCTCTTATTATTACAAATATTTAGTCTATACTATATTAATATATTATTCAGGTTTTATTTCAGTTTGGTAACTCATAGAAGGGGTTTGCTTCTTGTTCCTAATGTTATCAGGTCACTTTTATTAGGTTTATTATTGAACTGTTGCGAATACAAGTCTACCTTCATATACATACATATGTCTATTATTAAATATATAGATAATGTTCCAAATAAATGTATCAAGTGGTGTATCGGCTAAAGAGTTATTGTAAAAGGTTAGACCCTAATCTAACCTAGGGTTAGGTTCTCAAAGTAGGATTTCTCTCTTCAATAATGTCTCGTTAAACATGCGACACTGGAAATTGTAATTAACACAGTCTAAGTGTAAAATTCAGGTCCGAAATCCCACAATGGAGACTCCGTAATAGATGTACTACTTACTCCGCAGTACTATACCTACTACTCCAAAACATAGTATATAAAATACCTTAAAGATTATTTTATATACAATATGTGACTACATAATATATTGGAAACATTTGTATGAGCAATCCGGACAAAGATAGTAGAACGAGAAAAAAATATTCGACTAATCTTAATTCCATTCGTTTTACTAAATATGTTTGAGATATTACATTATAGGACGTCTAGACTAAACTGTGACAGTATAAACGATACAAAAGAGAAAACTCAATAGCTCAAAAAAAATGTAAGGGCAAGGCATTTAAATTATTAAATTACACAAAGTATCCTCAGCGTGCGAGAACTACTCAAACTAGATTTATATATAGTTAGAACAGCTTAGTAGGTTAATTGTTTTTATCTTCAGCTTTGGATTTATTATTTTCCTGGTATTTGATGTCTAATAGTAGCTATGTTTGATATGGTATGATGTTTTCAATGTATACTTTTTATATATATATACTTTTAGTAGAGAAGTTACTAGTAGTGACCTCGATGAGACCAGTAGCGACTAGAATTCGGTATGGAAAGTAAGCCTGTCTTTTTCTTACATAAGTGTTACATCCAATAGATATCAACTTAACCTCATCCTATACCCTTCCGTTCCAGAGATAATGCGCGCCACAGCTATCAAATATAATACAAATAAGTTGTTGTAAATATAGGTTATATTCACAATATAAAATACAACTCTATCATCTCAATATCTCGTTGGCTTCCAATATGGAACATAAAAAGAAAATGAAGCATTGGTATTCCCTGTTTACATAAGTCAACTGGCTATATATAATATATATATATATATATATATATATATATATATATATATATATATATATATATATATATATATATATATATATATATATATATATATATATATATATATATATATATATATATATATATATATATATATATATATATATATATATATATATATACGTACCAAATTAAGGATTAGGTATATATATTATGTATACATAATAAATATACCTACACTTTACAATATGTTATGCAAACCAATTATTCGCTTATTTATACAAGAAACAAACAACTACGTCATTTCAGAACTACTATATAAGGCTATTATAGATGTATATTTTCAGATTTATTTTGTACTGTGACATAATTATACAATATTATGTTTTTATTTACCGTTTGCAATAACTGTTGACAAGAGCAGCAGCATAAATAGACAGAGCACAAAGCGCATTTTGTAAGACATTTCTTACAATATGCTAACACTTATATGACCGTAAACTGACACGTTACGCGTATGACTGATAGTTAGTAAATTGACCATAGGTTATCACTTATTAATAGCACATTATAGTATTACAAATGTTGAACCGAAGACGCGTGCTTTGGAGCCAGTTTATTAAGTTCGTCTGACGCGGGATTTCCTTGTACTTTCCACGCATCGTTGAATATTGTTCAAAAACCAGTAATATTTGTTGTATTTTTCCTCTTTCCGAAATAATATATGCTATTGGTTGAATTTGTATATTATTGAATGTAGTTATATCATCTACATCAGCGTTATAAGCAATAATTTATTAAATTGATTTTTAGTGTGACGTTAATTTAAAAACGAAGTAGGACATTGTCATGACCAGTTGGCGATCTTAATTATCCCACTTTTCCGTAAGACGAAACGCGGTGTTTAACTCTGCTACCTAACACGCTTTGTTTCAAATTCGAGTGGAAATATTAAACCGTATCTTGACTTTACTTTAGCATTTCCTACCCCGTTACATGTGTCGAAGTTTATGAAACATCAGAAAACTGACAATATTATTAACATTGTTATTAAGAACCATCGATGTATAATAAATGAATTTGCCACTATAAAAATATATATTAAATTATTAAGACTATATGAGACTAGTAACTGCAAATAATTATACTCAGTGTGCTAGATCTACGACATCAGTTCCGAAGAGATTGACATGAAGAGGTTGAAATGAAGAAAATGTACCAGTAAACGCTAGTATTTATCAAGTTTTCTGGGTGGTTGGTTATCTGGACGAAATCACTTATTAATCATTCGATCGCCTTTTGTGCTTTTATTTCGTTTATTTATTATTTAACTGTATTTTGTTTGCTTTTTACAGAGGTGCACAATAATAATAGGAAAATAGACTGATACAAAAGGCATCCATATTGCTAAGTAGCAATCTTTGCCAGGTTATAACAAAATAAAAATATGAGTAGGGTGTAATATTTAAATAATCTGCTATATATATATGTATATATATATATATATATATATATATATATATATATATATATATATATATATATATATATATATATATATATATATATATATATATATATATATATATATATATATATATATATATATATATATATATATATATATATATATATATATATATATATATATATATATATATATATATATATATATATATATATATATATATATATATATATATATATATATATATATATATATATATATATATATATATATATATACAAAAATGATTACATACATACATACATTCATACTTATATACATATTAGTGATGAACGAATGTTCGCATTCGCAAAAATTTCTGCGAATGTTTTGCAAATAATGAATGTCCGAAACATAAAATATATTTGACGACGATAATACGTTATTAAAATTGAAATCTGTTTACTTTTTGTTTAATACTATTTTTTGTTTAATCTCGAAATCACATTATCAGGCTTCATTATATCTCATCAAACAATTTTTTTTGCAATATAAACAAACAAAGACAATTTCTTCTAAAAAAGTTTTATCAATTTTTACTTAGGTCAATGTTGAAAAATGAAAATATTAATCGAACAATCGCTCTATTCTCTCACAGTAAACTATAAATATAACATTTTTTTCTAACTATAAAAAAGAATAAGTAACACCGGAACGGACACTTCAAGTGCTATCTTGTAATAATTGGCTCCAAATTTAAAAGATTTACTGAATATTCGCATTTACATTCGAGAATGTCGATAGCATAAATACGCATTCGTAATCGCATTCGCGAATTTTAAAACATTGACATTCGTTACATCACTATACATATATAAATAAAACTAGTCAAAAACATAGATCTTGAAGTGTATCAGCAACACGAAAATTATTTACATGTGTACTATAAAAATAAAATAAAATTTAATTAATTAAAGTGACAAGTAGTGTTACTTAAGACGACGTTTAAAAATTAGGAATGTTTCAGCATTTCTAATATTAAGGGGAAGTGAGTCCCATAACCAACAGGTAGTTGTGGTAAAGAAGCGGCTATAAAAGAATAGGAAGGAATTTTTAAGGTGAGGTTACGTTTCGAACGAAGACGTCGAGAGTGTGACTCGCCCAAGAAATTCAAAGGTTGTTTAAGATGTAGGGGACAAATTGGATTCAACACAATACAGTAAAGCAGGTGAAGTACTTGAGTATTCCTGCGAAGAAGATCGGGAGCGAAAGCGAATTTGTTACGAAAATACACAATAAAATGTACTATATAAAAAAATCTTGTTGAAGTGTGTCCTGTGATCAGAGTAAATCGAGCAATGGATAATATGAATATCAAGGCTTAGAAAAGACAAAGTCCTTAAAGTAAACTGATAACCTGTTATGATAGCGTTATTCATATCTTAATTTGTTTATTTATTCTTTATTTTCTTTAGTAATTTGCATTTTATAAACACAATTAAAAAAAATGCATTGTGCAGTGCATTTTTAAAATTATTATTCTTTATGAACTATTTCTATTAATTAAAAAAATAACTACTTAATCTTTGTAATTAGTTAACCATTATAAATGTAAAAATTTTAATTTGAACTTGTAGCTTCACGTTTTATCTCGCACATGGCAGGACAGGCAGTTTGAACAGCAGAAACCATGGATACCCAGTGTTCAGACACTCCGTACCTAGTAGCCGAGATGTAAAACGTAGGGCTTGCTTATAAATAATATGCTAATAAAAGCACTGAAAGCATTAGTTTTAATATATATTAAATATTTATCGATTATATTAATGTTGGTGTCAATTTGAAGAATTCTTTGCCATATGAAAGTTCAGGTCATAGAAAAGTTTAAGACTCAACATGAACATAAAAATACTTTTTGTCAGTTGCCAATAAAACGGGTTACTCATACTTTTCCATAAACTGTCGGCACCTTTCCAAGCACTTTTTAGTTTCAGCTTCAATTTGTTCTCAGAAAACTGAAAGTAAATAAAATAAAGATCAAGTGTTGCCGTAGTCAGAGTTACAGTAGAAATATCTTGTGGAATGTGTACAGAAAAAATGACAAGAAGTTGACAGAAGTCTTAAGATAGTTGAACCCTCTATGTACGAATTCTATTCACACTTACTTGTCATCGTTAACAGAATTTAATAAAGAAATGACTACAAAAGCCAAGAACAGCTTTGCAAGTTTTCTAATAATATTTACTAATATTTACATTAGGTGATGAATGGTTGGTTCTTGACGATGGTGTCACAAAACATTTGCATTGTGGATGATCGTGTACAGCTATATTTTGCGTGAATGCTTCGTCGTTTTCACTCTTTGCTTCAATAGTCTTAAGTGAATTTTCCACGTTATCGTTTATCGCTTCGTCCATAGTAAATTTGTGTTTTTAAATGTTCATTGTTTGTGATGATCTATTTATTTAACTTGATAATTATATTCTAAAGTCAATTTATAATCTATTTGTTGTCTACTCGTATATACCTTAAAATTAAATTAGCTGAATATTTGACGGAATAACAAAATAAAATGAATAAATCTTAACCAACCAGTTTAGCATATTTTAAAATAGACAATAAAATGAAATATAAAACGTGTAAAGGTTACCATTTTATTAATATTTAAAGTTAGTACTCATAGTCTAGTACTTTCGTTTCATTTAAAAAATATCTTTCAGACGCGAGTGGTTTTCGTTTACCGAGGGTTCCGTAACAATTTTATGATTGTATGATCGTCAATCTTATAAGTTCCTAGCATTTGTAGTTTCTGAGATTTGTGATGAAAATTATAAAAATGTCTTATTAATTACTTGACCTAAGAAACTCTTCGTCTTTGTTGGATATGCTAACCAGGCTAAAGTGATATTAAGAAGAGCGCCTTAAGCGAAGTTGCAAGCAAGAAATTTTGGAATAGAGCCTCAAAAATTTATAAATAAGGAAAGGACTAAGCAGATGTGTACTACGAATATTCTATTATTACGTTTTTTATGTTATATAAGTTACAAAACTACGTTAAGCAGTGTACAATAATATTTTTTTTTGCTTTCATTTTAAAATTCCTCAGCTTTAGCACTAGAGTGACTATATTGCTCTGGTTAGTATTTACAAATAATTAAATAAACATTAGTTTGCATAATTATTTTTCAATGAACAAGTACAGTATGTATTAGTTCATTTTCAATTAATAGACACTAGCGAGCTTAGTCAGCTTAAGTATAATTTTATATAGGTATACATCACGCAGAAATTATATTTAATTCTTCAATTTTTATATCATAATTGACTATTATTAAAACTAATCAATGTACAAGTTTCATGAATGTATATATTGAAAAATATTTTTATGCGTTCTAGCTTTGCCAGTTGCAGCGTAAAAATACAATTTCCTATATTATATAAAATCATAAAACAACATTTCTTGTTTCTTAATTTAAACGCCATGATTAAAATAATTAAATTGAATTACTTTTAACTTGAAATATATCTTCAGCGTTCTTTACTCCATTCCTCACAAATGTACTACTACTATTTTCTTCTTATAACATCGCTAATGATTAAAATAATATTAATATTACACAAAAAGTCTCACCTGAAACCTCATCGAAGGCGAAAAGCGAAAATTATTCCATATTATGTTGATTCAGGTTTAGCTAGTGTCGTTATAATATTTAGTCATTCTCTAAACTAAATATTATAACGACAATAGCTAAACCTGAATCATGATGACATGATTGATCTTTTAGATCAATCAAGTCTCTCCAATGGCAAACCACTGAGCTCAATCTTCGGCGTTTCAAAATATAAATATTTTTTTAATTACGCCATGAGTTTCATACAAAAGTATCTATATGCGTTTAAATGAAACTCATCGCGTAATTAAAATGTAGATATATATGTTGTGAAATTTAGAATTTATGTTAGTTATAAAATTTTGAAGTACACACGAAGAAAAACGTTGTTTTCTTTATAGTTATTTTATATATAGATATAAAAAACTATAAAGAAAATAAATTTGGGTTACGTGGACCGTCGTGTTGCAAAGGCACAACTACTGCCTGTGACGCGACGGTTTCTGGGTTCGATTCCCAGTCAAGGAAGATGGATTTTTCTATTTCCATTTTCTTCACTCTGGTAAACTAGGCAAAGCGCGATATTGAGTTCCGCCACTCAACACACAATGCCTCGAAAAAGGCGGAAAGCGGGGATGGAGAAAGCAAGGACTAAGCAACGGAGTATCTTAACACTAGGTTCCCACGGTTCCTGCAGTTCCCTCTGCCTACCCTGCCATGTGCGGGATAAAGCGTGAAGCTAAAAAAACAATTTCATTAAGTATGTTCATTTATCAAAATTCCTAGGAACCAAATAATTATATCAATTTCAATGTACCTTCTTTCGATTTTTTGATCTTGTTTATTTAATTTTAATTTAAGTTTATATTAAAATTGATTATTTATAAGAATATACACCATTGTGCAATATTTATTAGCTTTGCTCTCTGTAATTATTTTTCTTCTTCAAGATAAGTATACAATACAATATATTTATTTACATTAAGGGCATCTTTATATTATAAAAACACATGTTTTCAAAGTATTATCTGTGAATTTAAAAGTTTTGTCTGTGGCGATAAAAGTTTAAATAAAGGTAAATATAGATTAGATCTATCTTTTATATAAAAAGGAAGGGATACTAAAAACAACAACGTAATAATCATTCGTGTATATTATCTAGAATCCACTTCATATAATCGGAGACTCTTGTGTATACGCCTGGATATCCGCCAATACCACAACGCTTCGAGCCAAACGACACTATCCCTCGTTGCACATATCGAACTCCTACACCTTGAGCTTTGCCAGGGTACATGAGAGGACCACCAGAGTCACCTCCACAAGAATCCTTTTCTGGAACACCTCCGGCGCATAGTTGTGTGTCATATATTTGGGGTGATCTAAAAAGATCACATTAATTTTTGGTTAGTCTTGGTGTGATAAAATCTCCAAATTATTTTAATAATCTTGAATTACATATTTATTTATGTAATTTCAAAATAATGTGATAATTAAATGAAACACATGAAATTTTAACTACGTCTCGACATTAAAATGAGAGAATATCGATAGAGTGAATGCGTTTAAAATGTGATACTATTTTGTATTGGATATTCATAGATATTCAATTTCATTCATTCTTGATAAGCGTTTAGTCAAAGTCAAAAATTTTATTCAAAATAAAAAGTTATATGGTGCTTCATTAAAGTTAACGCCTCGCTTCGCTAAAGTTAATGCCTCAGACCTGAGAAGAACCGGCGCAAGAAACACAGCGAGACATTTTTTAATTTGCCATATATTTATAATTTAACAATTCTTATTAGTGACAATGATATTCTAGAAATAGACCAGAGCGAGCATTTCATTTCCAAGGCATCTTATCGTTTATGAAATCATTGATATAACAATAACCATTAACTAGATTTTATAAACTAAAACTGTTTAAGAAACTAAAACTAGACGTAATAATAAAATCAGAGTCAAAAATGTCTTTCATATGATACTTGCCCTCTGTAAATCACCTGGCACTCTTTATTGCTTATAATCGGTAAGTCCACGCTGAGTAGTACGGGTGACTGTAAGCCATCCTCAGTCGCGCCCCAACCAGCCACTACTCCTTGCACGCCATCCAAATTCTCAGATTGCAGTTCAGGAGTTACTGGCAGACATATTGGCTTCATACTATCTATAAATTTAAAGTATTTTGTATGTAATTTTCAGCTTCTCATTTCGTCTTTCTCTTTATAAATCCAAAAAAAATCAGCCTCAAGGTTTAGGACTCTCCATTATCAATTTTCCATTTAAATCTAAATAACTATCTGATAACTACCAAACACCCGCCTCATTAACAACCAGACACTGTCTCACTGCGTCACATTGACGCAGTTTTGTGGTATTACTAATATAAAATAAAATAAAATAATTCATTCTTTCTGAGAAGAACTCAAACCTACAGCCGTCACTGTTACATTCAGACACACATCAGTCGATATGTATGATACTAATGAACATAAATTACAGTAAATCAAGTGAAAGCGTAGTAAAAGTTACGTAAATACATAATTACACTAATGTGTGTAAGTTTACCTAAAGTAAAGTCGGCTGGTTCAGCGAGCCTTATGAGAGCGATATCATCCACTAAGTTCTGAGGGCTATACCCAGGGTGTGCGAGCAAAGAATCAATACCAACGTGCTGTGAAATAGAGTAAGACATGGCGTTATAAATAATATTAAAAAAGGGCACAATCTCCTGACAATATAGATGCCTACACGATGATTATGGATTTTATATTCAGTTTTACGCTCGCTTATGACGACATCATTTCTATGTTAATAACTCTAAATGATACTCGAATATTAATTTATTGGGTACTTCTTCGTTTACAATTAAGGTATAAATAAAAAGTTTAATAAGCCCTTATATTTTTAGCTATAAGTATATGCGTATTAACATATTTGTAACTATAGGTATATGTATAAATTTTCAATTTAACGATGTGAGTCTATCAAAATAAACGCAGAATTAAGAACAAGTCAAAATAATTTTTCAATAGTTCTCTCCAATGACAAACATATAACATAAGCAACCATAATAAAAAAGAATTGCTCTACCTGCACTTTTGATGCACAAAACTGCTCGCCTTCAATTCTTTCACAGTCTGGATCTCTTCTAACGTCATATTCTCCCAAAATAACTTCACGTAATTGCAATTTGCCTAAGAACGACACACAATGCGCTGCTGTTAGAACATACCACTGATTGATGAGAGTTCCCCCGCAACTTAATTTGGTGCCACGAGCTGAAATAATAATTTTTTCATACATTTTAATAACTGTAATGAAGTTCACCATAATGTAATGCACGTTATAAAACAATGAATTTCTTTAAGCAAACTTCTTGCTTATTTATTTTATATTTAGATAAAATTGCAATAATTCAAAAATATATAAACATATTTAACTGTTGTAAAACTCGCGGTCTTATGCGCTCATTAAAAACGTAAAATTGACTTTTCTGCTACTATTTATAAACTTATAATATGTCAATTATCACTACTATTCTTATACTTCTTACTTCTTGTCATATTTTATAATTCTAGGTCCACTCTAAGAGATCACATATGCTTATATATATAGTTTATGTCAATCACAGAAAAAAGAATTAATTGAAAAAATTATGGTATTTAATCTTAAGCAAGCAGGATTCCGGACAGCAACGCTACTCCACAGTAGACCACATTCAGTCAGTTGAGCTACTCATTGAGAAGTACCAAGAATTTTAAAGACAAGCGATCTTACAGTTCGAAGCTTTCTTTACTATCAAAAAGATTATATACTATCAAAAATTTAGAGACAGAATGCTCAAATAACTGAAAAATAATAGTAAAGTAAAAAAGCAACAACAGGACTCTTAATAAACAGCATCTATCCCCTAGAATCTTCGCCGCATTGCTAAAATCGATAATTAAAAAACTAAACATATAATGTATATTGAAATAACATATAGATTGAATGGTTGTAATAGAATTGATATTTTGACAACAGCAGTGATCATTAGAAATTTTTAGCCGTTGTTAAAAAAATGCTACCTACTATGCTATATGCGTATCCCGCGTCCTGCAAATTATAACGTACTTCAAAACAAGAAACCGCAGACACGATTATATATTAAAAATATATTATAATTATAATTAGTTGCTTAGTATAGTACTTGCAAAACAAATAATATATTACGTGAGCTGTACGATAGCAGGACCATCCAAGGCATCTCGAATAATCTTGTCCTGTTGCCTCCAAATATTCTCTCTCCCTCAATAGGTCCACAATTACTTGGCAAGAGTTCTAAATTACGATGAGAAAATATATCTGATGAAGGGCGTTTTCCTTTGTTGTCACCACGCTTACTATCATTTTGATCATTACTGTCATTGTAGACTGTTCCTTGATCATTTTGTTGCGAGTCATTTGGATCGAAGTTCGAACCCTGATTACTATCCGAATGAGATTCACAGCATACCTGAAAAAATTATAAAAGATATCTGAGGTCAATAAACAATTTCTTATTATATAAACATAATACAAAAACACATTTTATTTATATGTGTGTATGTATTTGAAATATATAGGACATGTTACTTTTGATTACCATGGTAAACAGCAATGATATCAATTCCAATGAATCACATATTTCATTGATTGCTTAGTATCAATATAGTGAATGACTGTTGTGTCAATTTATATAAGACGATATAGTGACGCAGTTAGGAAATGGCTGAATATTGATTTGTTTTTAATATATGAAGAAAAAGAAACGTCGTGGCGCTGTGGCGTATAGTCTGCCTAAAACCATAGCGGTTTGTAGGTTCGATCCTTATTCGGTAAAGATGAATTATTTCATTTTCATTTAACACGCACTGTAGCAGCATGCAATGAGCAGGGTTTGTTAATACTGGGTTCCAGCGGTTCCCTCTACCTATCCTGCTACGAGCAGGATAAAGCTTGAAACTAAAAAATACGTAATACGTAAAAAGTATGGAAAGATACAATTCATTCAACAATACAGTGAACTAGCTCGATTTCTTACAAAACACTTAGTAGTGAGTGATTATTAGATTGTACTTACTAGTGGGTCTTTATATTCGAAACCGCACGATAGCTTTTGCAGCTTGTCTCGCAAATAATAAGGGATTGGTGTTCCAGCAATTTTTATTTCGTCTACTAAGCTTCGACATTTTGAAAGTAGTTTACAAACGCCAGGCTTATCATCTACAAAGCAACTCTCTCCTCGATACGCTGAAACTAAAATGGTTAATTTATTAATAAAAAAAAATGTATGTTTAACGTAATTACAAGCTCTGCCAGTAAAAAAAATAACAAATACAACTGAAAACAAATCATTCCGTTCGTGTTTAATGCAGGTATAGTTTTTCTGGAATTTTTTATTCATAATACTTAAGATTCAAAAGCATTCAGTAAGGTAGATAGAGAGAACCTAGTCTCAAATTCCTCCGCTCTCCGCTTTCTGACCGAATTCATAATTATTAGAGGCGGTACTTAACGCCACACTTTGTCTTAACATTATAACTGCAAACAAACACGTTGTCACCACGTCGTAATAGCAATAAAAACACATAATCTATTTAATATAAAAAGACTAAATGAACAGCAATTTTTACAAAATACCTACTTAAAGTTGTTATGTACATATTACTAATATATTCAATTGATATAACTTTAGTAAATTAGAATAAAAAGAATATAAATATTCAGATGATCACCTTTACGCAGTATAAAACATTGAATTATTAAGCTTATTTAAGATATACTATTTTTATTTTATGGACTAGTAAACGCTTTAAAGAAATTATTGCGATAATCGCCTTTTTAGGTACCTACCTAAAGAAGTTAAATGGAAACCATCCTACCCTTTTTTTATTTTCACTATACTTACTACAAACAAGACACCGCAGACACGATTATATATTAAATCGATATATATTAAAAATCTGTAGATTTTTGGAATTATTATTGAAATTCGTCTTTGCATTCGTCGTTAATCAATGAACATTTTGTAAAATAGTTTAGAAAAGTCTATAGACTTTTTATATCTGTAAGTAATTTACATTTTTTGTTTCTTTTCTCTTTTTCAAGGAAAATTAGACGTGTATATTTGCCATTATTTTCATCTAAGCGAGACCTTTATTAAGAGGTAGTTACAAAACCCTAAAACAAATACAACCTATGTAAATATGTGTATATGTAGATAAACATCTATGTACCTAACTATTTTGTTAATAACGATTAAGAAAGGTTAATTTTATTCCTTGATTCAATATTATATAGGTTATTATTAGAATAATAGGCTGTTAATTAATTAGCCTGATGTCCTATGCCGAAAATATTTTTACTTGGTTAATATTACAATTGATTATTTTGTTTATTAATTTCTTTGTTTATTATTTATTTAAATAAAAATTTGTATGAATAAAATTTTGATTTTTTTTTGTAATTATGCATTTATTTATTTCTTCTATCTCACCTTAAGGCTCTTCATCAAGTTCCAGATCATAAATTTTTATACGCGAATGGATAATTCCTGCCTGTTTTTTAATTGTTTAAATTTTATTATTACAATTTTGTACTTTATTTCTGACACTTTAGCTAGACTATTATTGGTAATCAACATGGGTGCCAGTTTTCATATGACAATTATCTATATAAAAAACTAAGTTTCATTTAAATTTATCAAGTATATCTTTTATTTAAAATATAACTTTAGACACTTTTTCGTACCCTTTTTAACTTATAATATATATGTTCATACTCTATATCATAAATACTCTTTACATTACTGTTATTACATAATCTACTATGAATCATAATAAACTCTTATCCCTCATTTTTTATATTCATTTTTACTTACAACTAAGGTGAATCATATATTTTTTTTATTTCATCTAATACTTTCAACTTATAACAAAATTTATAAAAAGATAAAAATCGTTTTGAATAATCTAGTTTCGTTACATATCTTTTGATCATTACATCAATCTAAAGTAGTCTACGTCGATACCAATTTTCTAATCGATATCTCATCTGCCTGAGGCGACTTGGCTGTAATTATTACAAAAAGCGACTGCCATAATAATCTCTTGGTAAGTGGAACTAGCAGTAAATGCTGTTACTTGTTAGACTAACGAGTCTTACCACATATTCATATATGTATAATATGTATGTTCTATAACATTTCGATCTTCGTCTTAACTTAATTTCAAAGCATAAATTTGTATTATTTTAATTATTTTTTATGATTTTTTTTATTATGAATTCAGGAATTCATTCGTTTACATTATAATTAAATGTATATACGTCGTAGCTTAAAAAACCACGCATGTTCTTGAAAAATCGTTTTAAAATTTGTATCGAATATATTACATGTTTACAAACACGCATAATCTATGTTAATGACCAGAAAACGCCGATTAGCATTATTGTAACATGTGCGACATCAAATTTATAACAGAGTGAACCTTATCGCGTAACTTTATATTATTAGAGAAAAATAAACGATTAAAATGTTATAAGTTTTTTTATTCGTTATATAGTACTTGTTACACAAATTGACCACAATCTGGGTATTCGTATTGATGTAATGGTATATCCTATGAACATGTGCAATACTAATATAACGTAAAAAAATGTGGTTTGAGGAAAACCAATTTTGAAAATATGGTAATTAATAATTATTAATATACTACTTAATATAAAGTATGACTTAGTGATTAATTAGTTGTATAAATAATACTTATTGTCATTTAATATAATTGTGTTTGATATATAGGTTGTTTCGTGTTCCAAGTAAATAGCTAATAATGTGGTATATTTAAATTAATGCTCAATGGCGTCATATATATATATATATATATATATATATATATATATATATATATATATATATATATATATATATATATATATATATATATATATATATATATATATATATATATATATATATATATATATATATATATATATATATATATATATATATAACATTTTAAGATAAAAACATTTTAAGACATTATAATTTTTATGCAAATTAAAAAGAAACGTATATATTTGAATCATATAGATTAAATGCATAAAAGCATTTTAATTGCATTAGACATGGCTGCCTCATTTTCATTATGCACAGACTAATTAAATATTAACAGTGATTGATTAAAGACAACACTTACCGCATTTTAACGGCACAAATACAATACAAATAAACAAGAAACACCGTAACATTATTACATTTTTATTTTACACTATATATTAATATATTTTTAAGCCGAGTATTTATATCACATTCATAAAACAAGTATATAAATAACACTATTAATTTTATCGATTTTAAAACAAATATTTCATTTATATCATCATAAAGAAGCGCCTGGCGCTGATGACGCGACAAAAGAATTCCACTTTATCGAGAGCCTTTACCCTGTCGTCCAATCTTGTCAATACACATGACGTTACTGTATGCTATTTACCTGTTGATGAGAGGTCATATCGTAACAGGTTCTTTACTGCCGGTGGAGACTTCATTAATTCGCACGAAATACACAATTTGAATCAAAGGTCATTGTGACGTGACGTAGTTAATTTGGACTTTTAGATAATTACGCTGAGATAAGAAAAATACGTAGGTAGGGTAGACTCGTTATCATAAGCGCTTAATTTTATTAGTATTATTTGTATTAAATCGTAATTAATTTATATTAATTGTAATTAATTTCATCGAAACGTAACGTAAAATTGTGTACTCATTATTGGCGGTAGTTGTCTGTTGTAGTCATCACAAAGTTTCGTGGATAAACCCAGTCCCTGGTTCCGCTTCTGAGAAACGGTGCTAATTTAGACTGTATTGCGAAACTATTTCCTTTTGTACTAAATACTAAATAAAATATCAACGTTTTTCTAATTATATACCTAGTATTTATTGAAGATTTCTTGAAGTCACTAAATGTAGAATTTCTTATTCATTCTTCATTATTATCTACGCCTAATGCATTTTTTAAAAGTAATATCAAAATTGACATATCAGAAAAAAAAAAGCTTTTCCAAATTCAGTACACAAATAATGTCAATACACGCTGTCAAAATAACAATATACTTCGTTAAAATAGTTCATACATAACAATTTTTTGTTGCTTTGCTCCCTGCATGGAAATGCACAACGCTACCTCTTGCGCCGTGCTCCTCATGCTTTTACATAAATAATAAACTGTCTTAAACAGCTATAACCTTTAATACCTATTTACTAATAGTTAATGATTCTAAAGTAAATCAAAGTACAGACGATAAATGTAACAGTACAGTTATTTCACAATGAAATAATTATTAATATTAATCAACTAAATTACGAATATACAATGAGCTTCACAAGTTGTGAATTGGTGATAATCGTTTAGGTTGCTTACGCAGCAGTACATAAGATATTCATATCCATAAAGATCTTTTTAGAATTTCAATTGTGTATAACAAATATAATAATTAACAGTTCATTTCAAGCAAACGGTTTGGAATAATAAGTACACTAAGAAGGTTAAAAAAACCTAATGCTATGCTATGCTATGCTTATATATATATATATATATATATATATATATATATATATATATATATATATATATATATATATATATATATATATATATATATATATATATATATATATATATATATATATATATATATATATATATATATATATATATATATATATATATATATATATATATATATATATATATATATATATATATATATATATATATATATATATATATATATATATATATATATATATATATATATATATATATATATATATATTTTTAGTGTTACTGTTTTGACGCAAGATACACAAAACGACATAAACGTATAATTGTCTCGAAATTAGTACAATAGTATTGACATTGTAGTACCTATTGCTAATATAACAATAAAAATAAATTCAATTTATTTATAAAATTTTAATTATTTATAACTACACCTTGCATGATTTTAGGGTACAATGTAAAGTTTTTAAGCACAGATATCTACTACCGCCGACGCGTCATATCTATACGTAGGTAGGTGTAGACCTACCGACCGGGCTCTCCCGGTACCTATAGATGTATTTATCACCGAGGCCGGGTTTCTTTTCTTTACGTCAGGGTCATATTAGTTATAAGCAGCTCGACAACTGGGTGACGCGAGACCTATCTGTTTTGTAGGGACGTAGGCTATGTACACAACATCTTTTAAATTTGCGCTGTGACCCTCTACAACCTCAATACAGGATAAAGAAAATCTACTTGAATAAATCTTAAGCAATCAATTTACATATATCTGTGTACATCTTCTTTGCCGAAAACATGGCAAGTTATGAAATCTACCTCCTCAGATTTTCCCTAACTATTATTTATGTGAGGATTTTCAAACTACGTACTTCTTTAAAAACGAAGTCGGCAACACATTCGAATTTTCTAAAATTGTACATACCGGTGGGTGAAGGTACATAATCCCCTCTATCTATATATCTACATATCCCCCATCTTTCTTTGCATCCTTTTAATAAAAAAATAGTAATAAATATTTTCCTAATCATTTTATAAGAACATTCTTATTTATCTTGTAGTAATAGGAGGTTCACAAAAAATCATTAGGATTTTTTCCACAGATCAAACGCAAAATGATTAATCTATTAAGATGTGTGACGCAAAATAACATTATTAAAATACACATATACGACGTATAAAGACTGTTCGTGCTATTCATAGTTTGTGATTTAATATTGGAGGAACGTTTATTGTCATACTTATTGATAATTGCACAAACATATATATCTAAGCACTTTATGTTTAGAAAATTAATGTTTATTAGAAATTAATGTTTTAATTCAATGGATAATTAAAAGGCAATGGCAAGAGAAAAATATGTTTGTGATTTTTCAAATATTTTGTTCTAAAAATAAGAATAGAATAGACATTATTACAGTAAATACAGAATTGTCGCACACAAATACATATATGAATATCCTCACTGGCCATATAGTGTTATTCATTTTAAAGACTACTAATATTTTATAATTCCTAGTATACGGGCAAATCATTTTCCCTGACATAAAAAAAAACTGGAAAACCCTCTGATAAGCACGTATCAATCAAACGCTCCTTATCAAAAGTTATAATATGACGAGCATTTTTCGTTGAATTATGGTTATATATAGTCTGGGACATGCGATTAGAAACTATTAGAGATTAGTCGCAGCATAACATATGTGATATAGAAACAACACATTAATGTCGTCCAAATGTTGACTTTATTTATTATTGATTATTTTTATAATTTATATAAATTATTATCCTTAGTTTGACAGCTAAAAGGATGTTAAATAAAGAACACATAGTGCATGCATCTGTGACGAATAAAATATAACTCTAATGCAACAATAAGCAAAATAGCCTAAGCATATATTCTAATAGCACCTTAGCAAAGGTTCTTGAACGTTAAACAAGAAATCAAGTAACAAGCCACGTAAAGAAATATTTAAAGAAAAGCTAAATTGTATAAAATAAGGTCAGGAACCTTTGAGAACAAAGTGTCGATGATACTTGGGAAAGAGCTACCCCGCTACGTGCTATGTATGTATGCATGCAAATAATATAGTTATTCAATATAACATTTTAAATGCCAATGAAATTATTGGCATGGAAAATATAGGCGTATTATTTCAGATAAAAAAAAACAATTGGTGAAAGAAAGAATATTGAATATTAATCTGTCACTTGCGACTTTTTGTAAAATCTGAATACCATTAATGTTGTGTTTATTTTTTTGTAATACTTAATTGTACTGTGACTAAACAGCAAACAGCAGTAATTTGTATGAAGTTTTCACTTAGTGATGAAAAAAGACATTGTGTTAATTGTTATTTTTTATTTATTTAATAAAAAGTGTACCGTCCGAGGACTGTCGTGGCGCAGAGGCGTAAGCGTCTGCCTGTAATATGCGGGATAAAGCGTGAAGCTAAAAAAAATTGCTATTTTTTTATTTCGATATTGTTAATTTTGTATTCTTTCATAGAATTGTTACAATAAGTAATTGATATATTTTATTCATTTATATCGCTCAGTGGTTGAAATTTGTAAAACAATAATACTAGTCGTGGTAAATTGTGTACGAAAGTATAAATATCTGGCCGTCCATTCTTATAGGGATCATCTCGGAGAGAACATTTAACAGTCGTGGTGCAGCTTTCGATATCTGATTTGTACACAGTACTAATAAATGTTATTGAAGATAGAACGTGACTTGTTTTATTATACATAACATTTTAATTTTTTTTATTACCCCCGCATATCGAAACAAATCATAGCATATGAAGTTATGTAGTGCAAAAATTATACAAATTGTACTTCGTAATTTACTTATGTACAATGTTAACACAAAATATTTATTTATTTATTAATCATACTTTATTGCACAAATAGGTAAAAACAAATAGCGTTACAATATAATTCTAAATTTATAAAGACATCACTGTGCAATGGCGGCCTTATCACTAAAAGCGATATCTTACAGGCAACTACAAAACTAAGGAATTTAAGTAACTGGAGTGCAGAGAGGTGCAAAAAGTGTTTATAAAAAATTACATATATATACATTACTAAAAATTGTGTATAAATAAATAAGCTTTAAATACACATAATACATTTGAAAATAGATATATACATACATATATACATATATTATATAAACAAATGATCGCATTGTAGATTTATTTATTTAGATAAGATAGTACTGCTTCATACGTCGTTTAAATATCCCAACCCTCTGAGCTTTGTTAAATAAATTATTATATACAACTATTGAAACACATTCAGCAATTTTTTGAAAAGACCAGTATTAAATACCAGTTCGCCTTTATCTCCTTCCCCGTATCAATAACAAAAGTTGTATGACACGCTCTACGCCTATATAATACTAGTATAGAAATATACATTTATTGATTAAATAACATTTGATGTGTAAAAGAAAATGAGCGAGAAGAACTATTTAAGTGTAATAGTTTAAAACTGTTAGTAGCGGAACCAATCATTTTTCATCGCATAGGTTTAATTCTTCCTCAGAGATGTTACGGCTAACAGTCATGCACATTCGTCCATAGAAAAAGTACTTTACGTGACCAAACAAAATATCGTTTAATATTTAATCTTGTTATTGTATATAGTTTTATTTCTAATATTTCATTATCAAGAATGAATCAATATAAGTGGATTTATATGTTTGTCTTCATCATTCTGCAATATGTAAAGAGCGGTAAGCGAAATTATTATCACCTACATGTTATAACTAGTAACTTCATAACAAAACTGATGATAACCTTATAGATGAATAATGACTATCATTCGGATTAATTAATACTCTACCGATGACTTGAATAGATTTTCTACAATTTCTGTATAATAAATATTTTTAAATAAGTTAATTGGGTCGGTTTAAATTTCAATTAATTAAAATCAAGAATTTTAACCCGTCCTGCTTATTTCCTCTTCGCAATAAGAAATTAATATATTTTTGTTTTGGTATACAGTACAATTTAGACCTACGTAACTTACGGATTTTAATATCGATATTCCACACAATTCCCAGAAAACAAAAATAAAAGTAAAAAGAAGCTAAATTACTTTGATTTTATCGATAATAACTGTATAGAAGTAAATCAGTTTTGGCATACGTTTGAAACAGTCGAAGTTATTAGTAGTCACAGTCAAAGTTAGTATTATAATATTACTTTTTATTCTAATGTGCTATGCAAACTCCGTAAAAAATTAAAAACTCAGATAGAGAAACTGGGATTAAAAAATTTCGTGAAAAAATAAATGTCTATCACCTATTTGTTGTTGCTTGGGCGCAATTTATATTTAAATATATATCATATTCCATAAATATAATGTAACCGGTGAGTCCCACAGTACCGCCCATAAAGCACGTTTTGTGTACACGGACGGTATAAAAAGGTATGAAGCTTAAAGCTGTGTACGTGCCATGTATATTGTATAACTTATTAATGCCAATTAGCCAAAACAAAGTACTAACTTAATATGTGTTGCTACAATCTTCCCAACATCGTCTAGACTATTCAGTATGTACGCTCTCATTTATGGCAAGACACTTTACAATGAGAAATTTTTTTACAGCTATTCTTATTATCTTATTAAGCTGCAAAGCAAGTCTCAGATTAAAGTTTTTAAAATTTGTATTGTAAATTATTAAAATTAACAATATCTACCAAATAAATCGTGAATTAAAATCGTGTATAGATATACAATTTAAAAAATGTATCTTTATATGGTCGTTAAGCATCTGAACATCGTCCATTCGTCATAATTTATAAAAAAACGTTTAAGTTCCAATAAAATTTTATAGGATCTATAAAGTTTGTATCTATAGTCATGTTTCTAAAATATTTTAAGAAAAGTCGTAAAGTAACCACTATGCATATTTTGTGTGTATTTACAGAAGGAATTTTGTAAACATTTTTATTAATGTAACTTATTAGTTTAATAATTAATCTTTATTCTACTAACGAAATTGTCCGTGATTAGAAAGGAACTACGATTTGATACTTGAAAGTCTCACAAAGAACGATTTATTGTTTCATGACGAAGAATTTTACAAATTAAGAAATGTTTAAAACAAAATTGACCTGTTTAATCATATTACCTCTTTTCTTTATTTTTGGAATAACGTTTACAATATTTAATTATATAAGATGGCATTTTTTAACAAAATTTTACTAATAACTTGTAGCTTTCAAAGAAATATGGGGACGCTTTTCTGACTCACGTAAGTAATGGTTTATTGGATTCACTTTCATGTTAATTTTAAAGTATTGAAAATGTTAGGTTCATAAAGAATGTGGCTACAATTAAGCCCTTTGTCTTTATTCGTTTTTTGTCCAATATTATTCTTAAAGATATTTAACAATAAACTACATAAATAAAATTCGTTAAAAATGTATTAGAATCAAAATTTGTTTCATCGTAATATATTCATAATTCACAAAATTTACTACGGTGCCAGAGGTCGTAAGTGCGTCATTGGGCTAGTGTAAAAACTTAACTGGGAATTTACCAAGCGTATTTCTGAATGAAATGTGTACCTACGTATTTTTTTCCGGTTACCAGTCGTTTATAAATTCTAATGTAAGTGATAGCTTTCCAATGAACACTGATATCGCCCTCGCATATATGTACATAAATGATTATAAGTGCAAGCTCTGATGCATCATTGGATATCTACGTATATAGTACTATGACAGATGTACGAAACCTTGCGTAGACAAAAAAACAAAATATTAAAACTATTTAAAAACTTGTATAGAAGTTTAGTTTTAATATTAACGTTACAATTATGATATTTAAAATTCCATTTTGAGCCATCTATCGTAGACAACAATTACTGTTAATGTGACTTAAAAAATGTGACGAGTCCAACATTGCACCTAATATAATTTTATCTGTTTTAGGGTGCCGTAATGTATTGTGTCACAAAAAACAACTCATAAGATCACTTTGTTGTCTGCCTTTCTGTTAGTCCCTCTTTTAGTTACATATAAATGGAAAATCAAAAAATAGCAACTATATATTGAACGCAAAGAAACTATTTTAAACTTATCTGTAGTTCGTTTCATACAAAATAAGTAGAATCGACCAAATATTTCAGATCGTCCATTTTTAAAAGCTTTTTCTCTAGAGAAAAACCTACACAACTATAAAATTGGTATAGTTTCTCAGTGCACAAGTAGTCGCGATTGATACACAAGTTTCTCTATTGTTTTACTAAAGTTGCTTCATTCACCCTACTAGTTACGACGAAAAATTAGGCATTTTATTTGGATTATATATTAAGCTTAACTGATATTTAACTTATTTTTATAATATAGAAAGTAATTGGCTACAAATAGCAAATCACCCAGCTTGGAAAAGATTAGACAACCTAGATTGCGGCTTTAGTGCATCAGATCGCATCATAGGAGGATTGAATGCAGCTCTTGGCCAGTTTCCATGGTTAACACGTCTGGGATATAAGGGTATGTCATTCACGATAAATTAGACGATACATTTTACTTATTGTTATATAAAGTTTCACAGATGATAAAACAATAATTTTAAGTTTCTAGATAAAAGAAAAATCCCGCTTTTTTTTCTTTTTCTCAACTTAAGACTTAAGCTTTATGTTCTTTCAACGATTCAAAAGGCCATTTGAATAATGAAAAGATTTAGGTGCACAGATCAGAAGTAGTTTTCTTTTACAAAGATTACTGGACAAGCAAAAAACTGAAATATCGTATCAGTAAACACATGTATATTTGTATTTGAGACTTTTCCAGAAATATTTTTAGTATTATTATTTCTAATTACTTTCAGTTGAAGGCGAGAGTGAATTAGACTGGATGTGCGGCGGTGCTCTTATAACTGATCAACACATTGTAACAGCTGCTCACTGTATACCGACTTCTGGAGAAGAGTATGAGCTGTAAGCCATAAAATAATATGAAAAACCCAAAAGTCACCCTACAGCAAACACACAATTGATATATTTAATATTAACATTTCTTACGTCTTCAATGAAGCTAGTAGGTAATTTTGTGACGTTGATGGCTATAATTTCACATTGATACGTATAGTTGAATCAGCTGGAACTTCGTAATAACGCCAGTTATTAATTACACGCATTTATTAGCGAAACAACGATAAAACACAAATATATGAAGTCAACATTTACATTTATTCTGGTAAAGTTACAATAAGCGTAGTAATTATTTCTTGCTGACGTAAGAAAATAGACGTATAAGAGTGTTTATAGCAAAACCTACTTACCACAAACTTAAAATACACAATTGATTAACTAAGCACCTACTGATTGATTGTGTCAATGTTATGGCAATGTACAGGCTGAATTGTGCTATAATTATGCATTACATAACGTGCATATATATATATATATATATATATATATATATATATATATATATATATATATATATATATATATATATATATATATATATATATATATATATATATATATATATATATATATATATATATATATATATATATATATATATATATATTATATATATATATATATATATATATATATATATATATATATATATATATATATGTATATATATATATATATATATACAAAGTTTAAATAAATGAAATAGCTTTATAGGTTTTTGTTGTTTATTTTTTTTATTGTTAATTAATACCATTATTTTGACATATTAACAAGTATACCCTTTCATAGGTCAATTATTCGTGTAGGTGAATATAACGCAGAGACAAATCCTGATTGCCAAACATTCGTTTGCGCACCACCTGTCCAAGACAGAAGAGTCCGAGAGATTAAAATTCATCCAAGCTTCAATAAGCCTCCGTACCACAATGACTTGGCTATTATCGTGTTGGACGCACCGGTACAATTGAATGGTAAAATTAACTATTTCTATTAAAAATTAAAATGTTTATCTAAAAATATCTTTGATATCTCATAACAGGATATCTCTTAAATGTAAAGTGAAACAATTTAAAAGTTAAAGTTATTCCATTTTAATCGCTACTACTTTTAAGCTATGTAAAAATATAACTATAAGTATAATCTGTGTAAATATTGTTGTCTTCTTTTTTATCGATAATTTGAATTAATAGTTCGTATGAATGATTTACGAGGGCCAAACTGAAAGTTTTTAGAACTGGCAACTTAAAAGCATTATATTAAAAAAATAAGTTTAAATTTTGAAAATAGAACTCTTTACCAATAATATTGAGTATACATTTCATTCATTTCTCATTTGTTTTACCATTTGGCTGGCAAATTGAAAATTGTCTGTGCACGTCAGAATGAATTTAATCCGAGAAAATTTTCGTGCAATGATTTTTTATGACTTTCGATGTCATATAAGCCAACAAGAAAGTTATGATAGACTTCGATTGGCTTTTCACGATGAAGCCCCATCTCGTGCCACAGTTTACAACTTGTTTAATGAATTCAAACGTGGTCGAACTAATCTCACCGATGATTTGCGTGAGGGACGGCCTTCTACAGCGACGACAGAAGATAATATCAGTGTTGTGCGGCGTATGATAGAGACTGACAAAAGAGTGACCTATCAGCAGATTCGGACAAGTCTAGGCATAGGTATGAGTCAAGTGCACAAAATCCTCCATGAACATTTAGCGGTCAGGAAGCTTTGTGCCCGCTGGATACCGCATAACTTGACCGAGGCTCTAAAACTCCGCCGTGTTGATTGGTGCCGAGAAATGATCCAAAAATTTAACGGAGGTGACTCAAATGCTGTGTTCGACATACTAACGGGTGACGAAAGCTGGATTTACTGTTATGATCCGGAAACCAAAAGACAGTCTGCTCAGTGGGTGTTTCCTTCCGAAGAGTTGCCAACTAAAGTGAAGAGAAGTCGAAGTGTTGGAAAAAAGATGGTGGCCTCGTTCTTCGGAAAGACAGTCATTACGCGACAGTTGTCTTAGAGGATCAGAAAACGGTTAAAGCAGAGTGGTACACTAACAACTGTTTGCCACTTGTCTTGGAAAAATTTCAAGAGAAACGACCTCGCAACAGGATCTTCCTTCATCACGACAATGCCTCGTCGCACACCGCCAGGCAAACGATCGACTATTTGGCGACCTTAGACGTGGAATTACTGGGTCACCCGCCGTATAGCCCCGACCTCTCACCCTGTGATTTTTATTTATTCCCGAAAATAAAAGAAAAACTTCGAGGAAAACATTTTATGGACGCCGAAGAAGCAGTGGCTGCGTTTCACAACGCCGTTGAAGAGACCCCTAAGGCCGAGTGGGCAAGGTGCCTTTCTCAATGGTTCCATCGAATGCAGCGATGTATTGATGTAAATGGACGCTATTTTGAAAAGTTATAATAAAACCTAATAACTTGCTAGAATGCTTAGTTTTTGATTTTCTAAGAACTTTCAGTTTGACCCTCGTAGACATTGGATTAGTTTACCAAACAGGGCTTTGGCCGCTTTAATTTGCTATAGAAACTTGCATGAAATTTGATAGTAAAATTTGAATGTACTTTGATGATAAGCAGCTTTGTTTTATATTTTGTCGGTAAATATTATATTTACAGATTATGTATCCCCGATTTGCTTGCCGCGTGCAGAACAATTAGAAAGTCTTATTATGGGTGAATTGTTGACCGTAGCCGGCTGGGGTAAAATGAACATGACCACGGAAGAACGTGCCAAAATATTACAATACGTTGCGGTAACTACAATAAGTACATATATCATTATCGAAACAGATTTTTTACTTAAATTTATAACTAGGCGGGTATAAGTAGTACCTACATGTTTACAGTTTTTAAGTAAAACATAGAATAATTTCTGTTACTTTAAAAATTGTAAACTAACTAGTCAGTAGTAAATTGTTTTCATTGACCAGTCGGGATAAAGTGATCAAGCGAAAATAAAAGATAGTGTTTCACCTTTTTATTGCATTTTTAACCTCGGAAGATTTTCCAGTACGCTTTATAAACAAGCTTTAGCTATTTGGTGCTTGTCTGATACTCTAAATATGTCTGCAAGAATATGACAGACGATATTTTGTATCGCAACTTTTTGAGCAATAGCTTCTATTGGTGATAGGGGAAGATACAACTTGTATCTTCCCCTTGTTAAGTCTTTTTTTTTCTATATACACAAAACCTAACTAAAATGATTTTATACAATTCAACGAACGTAAATACATAAGCTTAATAAACCATAAATTATTTTATTATACCGCTAGTTTCCGTTAGTATTATCTCACTTCCCCCTAGTAACATATAAAATATAAAAATCCCATATATATTTTCTGGTTACTTATTATGCCCTTTACATTTAAAATTGTGTTAATTAATTTTAACATTTTATTAACATTGTATTCTACATATTAGAAGGGTAGATTAAAAAAATCACCAGTGATATTCCGTATTTTGTTTTTCACTCAAATTCTCTAGATATTTTTTACGAATTTTTACAGATCTTAATTTCGTCATTCGCTTTATCAGAAGGTGAAGAATAATGCATTTCGTCGAGTCCCATTACTCTTTGATTCACAATGATCTAAATATTAAAAAAAATAAATTAAAATTGATATGAATTTTCAAAACCTTATAATACTATGCATGTACTCGTATAACATTTATTTTTTAAAAATATTTTGCTAATTTTGTATTTTTAATTAACAAATAAACGAACAAAAATTATAAAAAAGCATAAGACGAAGAGGTTATTACATTTAACATTTTAAGGTACCGATAGTGGATGCAGAGTTGTGTCACTCCTTCACGAGGGGATTCAATTTATTAAAATCTGAAATATGCGCCGGTGCACAGAAACAAAAAGACGCTTGTGGTGGTGATTCAGGAGGACCGTTAATGAAGGTACACACACAATCATAGCCTCAAGCTTTATCCCTATCCGAGTAGCCAGGGAGAACCTATCTTTCCCTGGTAATTCCTTCACCTCCATATCATCCACCCACTATCACCACTATCATCAATATCATCAGTCACTACATACATGCTTTCGAATGATCCTCATGATGATGTCTGTGACCTTCCTCTATATGTATATGATCTATATAGAGTACTCAAAAGTCAATCAAAATCTTCTTCTACATCACTTAACAATTACTTTTGTTTCATAGATATGATTCCAGCTACCAGATGGTAACCAATGAAGGTAACTAGTATTATACTAAAGCTAGCCACCTCTCTACATGTATTGTCTCATATTTGAGTCAAATACGGAGAACGAAGAGTTTTAATATTAAATTATTCTCTGCGACCACCGTAAGATATACGGGTCAAAGCGTGAAACTAGAAAAGAGAAAACACATAATATCTATATAAAAATCCAGCGCGACACAGAGCCATTAATAATAATTCAATTAATTTACAAATTATTTCAATATCTACCTTTTTTAATTCTGTCATTTATTTATTTATCAGACTTTCGATACAGCAGATGGACCGAAGACTTTCATGATGGGTGTAGTATCATTTGGCCCAACTATCTGTGGCATAAAAAGACCTGGAGTATATACGTCTGTTCCTTACTTTTTAGAGTGGATATTAAATAATATTATTACTTGATCAAAATATAAAAAAGTTTGAAAATGTGTTTGTTTTTTTTTTTAATACAATTCAATAATTGCCGCTCTCATTAATCAATAAGAATAAAATAATTACAGAATATTTTGTAACACTGAGAACAAGAAACTTAAAATATTTTCTAGTTAAAGCGGTCGTCCTGACAAGGTCGTCAGGTTTTTGTTATGAATTTTAAGATACGACAATATCATTTTTAAAGCTAAAAATTATAATTCACTTAGCAGGACATGAAATAGAATAAAAAAATGGAGTGTTGTATGAGTGGAGAAATTTAATCTCCACCTTCCACTCAATTTTTGCGACACTGCGTGTTGAAAGGGAACTTAATGACACATGTAGTTTAAAAGTTTGTAAATGGAAAATGTTGCTGCTGTAATAAATTTTATTAGATAAGTTTTTACTATTTTCTGATATTGAATGATTATTAAATAACTACTCAGTTTTTAGTCTTAACAAAACCTATCGGTAAAATAAAAATGCAAAACCTGTAAGGCTTTTATTTTAGTTTAGCTACGCATTTTAAATAAAATAATTTAAACGGATTATCGCGTATATTATATATTTTTTGGAAACCCAAGGTATTGAACAAGTAGTAAAATATAATAAATCATATACATAGCATGTGTACAGTGTGTGTGTATACTACACATATTTGTTGATTATATGACACTGTACACTGTAATCATTTAAGTATGTACAATATGATGTCGGTGACCAATAATGTTCATGACATGCATATTTTATTTATAATCTTAGGTGATAGCTAATTCTTGAAAATATTAATCTCTGACATCAAAGATTATTTTTAAGAACTGCTCAAATCTAAATCTATGTATGGTTATGTATTAGCCCCTTATCCTGTATCAGATGACAAGAGACAGAGATGTAAGAAGACATTAGTATTATACTCGACTGGTTATTTCTATAGAGAATAGAATAACGTGTTGCTCTGTTTTTTTTTTTGTCATAATTTTATTTTCCTCCTATTATATGGAAAAATCAAGAGCCTGATAGTTTAAACACCTGTCGTACACACTATTTTGAAAACAGTATCGTAATAAAATTACAAAAAAATATTAAATAACACTGGATAGAAAAAATACTCCAAGAAAATATTTAAAAATCATAAAAATATTTAAATAACACTATTTCGTTGTTGTTCATTTTAGTTATAATTTGTCTAATTATAAGCTGCGGCTTATATACATATATATATATATATATATATATATATATATATATATATATATATATATATATATATATATATATATATATATATATATATATATATATATATATATATATATATATATATATATATATATATATATATATATATATATATATATATATATATATATATATATATATATATATATATATATATATATATATATATATATATATATATATATATATATATATATATATATATATATATATATATATATATATATATATATATATATATATATACGTATATATATATATATATATATATATATATATATATATATATATATATATATATATATATATACGTATATATATATATATATATATATATATATATATATATATATATATATATATATATATATATATATATATATATATATATATATATATATATATATATATATATATATATATATATATATATATATATATATATATATATATATATATATATATATATATATATATATATATATATATATATATATATATATATATATATATATATATATATATATATATATATATATATATATATATATATATATATATATATATATATATATATATATATATATATATATATATATATATATATATATATATATATATATATATATATATATATATATATATATATATATATATATATATATATATATATATATATATATATATATATATATATATATATATATATATATATGATTTAACATAATTTAATTGTGTTTTTTGATTAATGACAATAAAATTATATCAACCAGTAATATCTAAGACGAAATTAACAATGAATTTACTGTTAACTAAAACCATTCATTTTCATTTAACACAAATATTTGAAATATATATAGCTATTATGTTATAGCTGAACATTTATACTTTAAACATTTTTATAATTTTAAGATCTTACAACACTTTATTTTTTTTATTTAAATATAATTGACCCTACAGACACTTGGTCCGCAACCTTTTTTTAATTATACTGTATGTTCTTATATGGTTAAATTAATATATAGACTTAATATTCGATTGCTTCTCCACTAAATGAGCCATACTATAGAAAATTAAAGTTGTTTTGCAAAAGTTGTTTACACTCTTAAAAAGTCAACTTAACTATCATTAAATATAGGTCAACTGCGACTAGTACTCGCGCACTAAGTGTTCCGTATCATTTTTATGAATTTAGGTGAAAAATCTATACTTAAATTGAAGTTTAAATACAAATTCAATTAAATTAACGATCATATCCACTTGTTACACCTAAACTACAAGAGTAATTTTAACATACATGATATTAACATATATCTATATATTTGTAAAGGCTCATGCCAGAAGTAGTTCCCTCTGCCTACCCTGCCATGTGCGGGATAAAGCGTGAAGAAGTAGCTTGTTACCAAATTTCCTGTAGGTTTTCATTACACAATGGTTTCCACACTAAATGCTAAAAATAAAGCAAAAACGAGAATTTTGATTTTTTCTGTGCTCTAAGGTATCACAGATCTAGGTTTCCTAGAATTAGTTTCCGCTACGCAATTTTGAGAAATATACAACAATTATGGACAACAAAGTGATCCTGTAGAGGCATTTTTTCATGAAGTTTCAATCCCACCTACCCATGTCCATTCTCACCTACCTATATCTACTAGATTAAATTCGCAAAAAATTTTAAGAAATCTCAGTAGCTGATCATACCCATATTCTTACAATACGATATCTGTATTATATATCCTTAAAACATATTTGTAAACGGGAATTTGTAAACGTACTACGCAAAGTGTCGTTTTTACCAATGTTTATTGTAAATTCTCCTTAAAATAACTGTAGTCTAACTAATGAGATAAGTATTTCCGATATCTATATTAAATCGGAACCAGCATTAGCATATAAAAAAACCACTACACAATAACGATGCTTTTGTCATTCATATATAAATATATGTGAAGGTAACAAGTATTACTCAGTTATCGCAGAGTGTAGCTTGGGAACGGTAGTTTTTGTGCTTAAATGTTCAAGCAAATTAAAGTTTATATTTTGCTTGTGTGTAAATAGTAATTAAAAATTAAAATATAAACCTGTAAACAGAAATTAAAATATAAGTATAACGATGTTATATACATGGTACTTTCTTGTCCTTACAAGTATCATTGGCAGGCAATGTCGTAAGTGTTACTATTCATTTCAGTGTCTTTATGGTGATTTTCCCGTTCTTGTAATAATTTATTTCAAAGTAAAGTTTTAATTAAACGAAATCCACTTTTCAAAGACTTTTTACAAGTTGTATCAAATAATACTATGCATGTAAACGCATACAGGGCAAATATTGATTGACACACTCCGTTTCCGGCATTCGTCCAAATTCAAAACATTGCTTAGCGCAAGACAAAGTTAAATAAATTAATTCCTTTGAGCGGCAATCAAAGTCGTAACCATCGCATTTACAATCCAACTGCGCTACGATAGAGCTTTTAGTTTACATATTTTTATATTGACCGTATGTATAAGATTTTTTTTAAATTCTTAATTATTACATTTTTCTGTGATGCAAAAGAATCTATTCAAGTAAATTTAATAACTAACATATTTTATTCAAGAAACATATATTATATTGTTCACTTGTTGATTAATTTACGCTTTATTTGTATAATTGGTAGTGAAATTGAACATTTAAACGATCTATCTTTATTATATCTAAATCATTCTAAAGTATATTTTTTTGTGTTAAATCAGACAGCGCTTAATCAGACATAGTATTTTTTCCCAAGTACAAACATTCACCTTTATAAGTAGGCCTTTCATTGAATCAAATTAATTTTATTATTTTGGATACTAACTCTAATTTTTCTACTAATTTTTATTTCTATTATTCACGTCTATTATTATTTAGTTTCATCTTAAAAAAGATGATTTCAACCATTATAAGGAATACATCATTGTTCGCCTGACTTTCTTTGTCTTTCAGCACCGTATTTCCTTTAGTTTCAGCTTCCATTAGTAGGACCTGTCCAATTGGAACGAACTGTGTAATTGCTAGCTCTTGTCCTACTATTATTCGACTTGTAAAACAAAATAAACAAAACGTAGTCAATACTATGTGGTGTGGGCGTGAAGAATCACGTGTAAAGGTAAGGTAACTCTTAGCACAATGTCTGTCTTAAATATTTTTCAATGTTAATTGATTAATATTTTCATATTTTTCAGGCGTGCTGTCCAATATCAGAGACTATTATTAAATTTGAACCTGTCGAAACTGAAACGCTTAAATTCAGTAAAGAAGCTGATGTAAAAATGATTGAATATGCTAAAACAACCGGGGCCACCCCTGATTCTTACACACAATCCTCCATTCCCACTACATATTCCTATGAAATTCAATACACTAAAAAAAACGGCACCACTATAAGCCCATTTCCTAACAAAACTGTGTGTGGCCAAGACAGAGGAAGTGATAGAATCGTTGGTGGAATGTTAGCTAATATTGACGAATTTCCCTGGCTTGGACGCATCCTCTATAAAACTGGTACGTAATATTTAATGTAAAATGCCAATCAATAAACTAAATAATTGTACAAAAAAAGATACTTCATCTACATATGTTGAATCATAATATCAATATATAAAGAAAATTGAACCAACATGTATTTATTACCAACATTATTCGTGTTAACGGGATAAATGCCGCATTAGAATAGATGCCTCATGATCTAAAAACTTAACTTCCAGAACTCGTAAATAACAATAAATTGTATAAGTAGAAGCTGCAGTCATCCTGAACCAAAAATACCAGGATTCACGGTGACGCATTTTGCAAGGAAGCTCATAAACATGTAATATTTCGACTGATTTCAATGTCAGGATAGGCTAAATGAAGCCTATACAATTTTCAAAACTTATTGGTCAAAATGTATAAAACTAATTCATTTATTCATTTAAGAATTTATATTTTATTTCTTTTACAAGAAATAAAATCGTGATGGTGATCGTGAGAAATAAAATCAAAAAATAACATCGTGATCCAAGGCTCTTAGGCACAACTGCATGAGAACTCTTTATAATTTGGTTTAAGTTTATTTACAAATGGTATAATTAAAGGGCATCTATCCTTCTCAGTATTTTGATGGTGGAAACTAACGCTATAGGTAGACTAACCTAACTTCCAAAAAATGTTGCACGAATACCCAATTTTTGAAAAATCCATAATTAATTTTTATAAATAATTCAACATAAAAGAACTAGCCAAAGATTAAAGATACCAAAGGAAATTACTCGTATAAGATTAATATACATACTAGATACAAATATGAGGTACCTACCACGACTTTACCCTAATGGTTTGTATATATTATATAATTGTATACTGCTTTTGCTACCTTTTCTGTTACTATTTCTATAAAGTAACATTTAGCAGAAACGTTATAAAGTTGTATTATTATACTAAAGTTATGCTATTATATTTAAGATTTTAATATTTAATTTTACAATATTAATACTTAATTTTCAGGAAGGGGGATATTCACCTATTCCTGTGGAGCTTCGCTTATTACTGATCGGTACCTGGTCACTGCTGCTCATTGTCTGGCACAAAAGAAAAAACCGTGAGTTCATTAAGCGAATGAAGCTTTTTATTATCTTTAAGGTTCACAGTGTATCCGACACATAGCATGACAGAGTTGTTAAGTCACTTTACACCCAACCTACCGGATTTCGGGGAACAGCATGTTGAGTGGCGGTGCTCAACGCCACGCCTTTACCTCCCTAAGTAAGAATCGAACCCACTAAATTAATACTATCTACATGAAATATAAAAAAAAACGGCTACTTAGATAATTGCCATATTCGACTAATTTATATCTGACTAAAAGGGTTTAAAACATTTAGGTATTACTAAAATATTTTTATAATATTTTGCCCCATATATTTATAAAATTTAAATACTTACTTTACTTAATTGCATGATATCTCTTATACAGTTTGAGTGTACGCTTAGGAGAGTGGGATGAACAAACAGAACGTGATTGCCAAGACAATTATTGCGCCGACAAACCAGTCGACATTGAAATAGAAAAAGTGTTTATATATGAAGATTATAATAAGGTCATGATGTCTTCGGATATAGGTTTAATTAAGTTAAAGCAATCTGTCAAATTTACAGGTAAATAAACCTATATAAAAATAATTTCTAATTTATATACTTAGTACAAACGCATAGCAAGAAACAGTCCCCTGTTTGTCCTTTGTCCCACCACTAGGTTCCCTCTACTTAACTGTCTATATTAGAATGAAACAACCAAACCTCTTCACCGATGTACGCGTACATTTTTCGAGCTACACTACAGTGATTCAAGAAAAGGTTTATGCATAGAAAACCTGTATATAATATCAGAGTAATACCTTTGGTTACAAAGAAAAAATTATACATAATCATATAGTCCAGAGGCAAAAGTCGCGACATTACTGTTAGTTAAAATTGTAATTTGTAAAAATATTTTATGTTTTTACAAATAACATTTAATTACATTATTTTAAATTAAATTACATTACATTAAATTACATTATTTATTTGTAAAAATATTTTCCTTGACAGAGTTTATATCTCCAATTTGCCTACCAACCACTGAATACGTTACAATGCAAGAATACGCACAGGATATTCCTTATGAGACGGCAGGTTGGGGAGTCACAGAGTTTGGTAAGTCTCATTTATAATTAAATTATCAAATTAATTATTAAAAAAAACTATCGGTAAATGTTTTTTTATAGCTTCACGCTTTCTTCCGCATATTGCAGGGTAGGCAGAGGGAACTGTAGGAACTATATGAACCTAGTGTTAAGACACTCGTCGCTTAGCTCCTGCTTTCTCCGTCCCCATTTTCCGCCTTTTTTCGAGGCATTGCGTGTTGAGTGGTGGAACTCAACGCCGCGCTTTGCCTAGTTTCGAGAGCGAAGAAAATGGAAATAGAAAAATCCATCTTCCCCGAATGGGTATCCAACCCTAATGCCGTCGCGTTTACAGGCAGACGCTTACGCCTCTGCGCCACGACGGCCCTCGGTAAATGGTTATTAAAAGAAAATAATATAATGTAATAAAACAATTAATATAATTTTAGGTGCAACTTCTGCGTTGAAGCGTAAAGTAAGCTTAAACGGTGTTCCTTCGGAATTATGTGAAAAAATATTAGACAAATTAAATAAGACTATCTTTGATAGAATTATTTGTGCTGGAGGAGTTAAAGGAAAAGACAGTTGCAATGGTGATTCCGGAGGACCGCTTATGAAGAAAGTGGAAGAAGATTATGAAACGAATTGGTATTTATTTGGAATAACTAGCTTTGGTGGCACGGAGTGCGGCGCTGAAGGCAGACCTGGTGTATACACAAAAGTGTCTATTTATATGGATTGGATACAAAGTATTGTTAGCAACTGATTTCAGTAGTATAAAGACTGCCACATGGTGGTTGAAGGTAATCATAAAATGCAAGCCGAATATGGTTAATTTACTTTGTCCTTATGAATTCTTTGGCATTGATCTCATTTTTCGTTGCCTACAAATAAAAGGTTTATATGCTAAATCTTTTTACACAAGAGTGTGCCGTAGCAATAACTTTATTTAAAAAATATTTTTGAAATTATATTAGGGTAGGGGTTTGTTTAATTAAACGGAATAATTAAAAAAAACATACAAATTATTATTATTTGAAACAAAATTACAATGAAGAGGAAAAACGTAATAAATATTATAATAAATATATTGAGAAGTATAGTTTAAAACAGTAAAAAGTACTTGAAAGTAACAAAAGTTTACGACGCATTTTTTCGCTAAACTGCTTTATCAGCCGGTGGTAGCTTCTTTTGAGACTGATCTTAAAAAGTTATTATATTTAAAATCAAATTATAAAGAAAAAATATGTAACAGATAATTTTACTGACTTTATAGTTTGACTTTAAAACCTACGCCCTAATCAAAATCCAAAGATGTATAATACATGTATTTATATTGTGACTCAATGTAATTTTTCAATTGCAATACGAAAAACATACTACGTGCATATTTAACAAGCAGTATTGTTTTAAATATAAAGACATGTATAATTTAATTCATAGTTATATTATGTAGATATACCATGTACATATAATATAATATATAATTACTACATAAAGTAAGTTGTTAATAATTTTTTTTGTTATTTATAATTTATTTTTATAATTATAAGATACAATATAATAAATATTGTCTTCTTTTACCTGTTTGCCCTCATAAATAATTAATTAAATAAAGTATAAATAAACGTAAGGAGTCATATTTTAAATATTGTCTTATGTCAAGCCAGATCCAACAATATATTTTTATACGTAATATTATCTGTGGTCATACGAAGTCAATGCGTTTGTCACTTATAATCTGTGGATAAACTGGTATTTTCGGCAAAATATTATAATAAATATATTGAGAAGTATAGTTTAACAGTAAAAAACAGTAAAAAGTACTTGAAAGTAACAAAAGTTTACGACGCATTTTTTTGCTGAACTGCATTATCCGGTGGTAGCTTCTTTTGAGACTGATCTTAAAAAAATATTATATTTAAAATCAAATTATGATATACAATATAATAAATATTGTCTTCTTTTACCTGTTTGCCCTCATAAACTATTAAATAAATACCTACTTTAGGTATATATAAACGTAAGGAGTCATATATTAAATATTTATAATTTTTTATTATTTATAACTTTTACAGAAATTTTGTATGTCTGTTTGCCTGTTTTGTGTGATACAATCAAACGCACACCTTTGGATCTACTAAAACATTTTTTTGTGGTATGACTATTTTAAATGTCAGCCTTAATGATCAACGCTCACCTATCAAAGTATGAAACCCTGAAGAAAACGCAAAAAAATGTGAAATTTGAATTTTTCATCCCACTAATTACTTTGAGGACCGTCGTGGCGCAGAGGCGCAACGTCTGCCTGTAACGCGACGGTTACTGGGTTCGATCCCCAGTCGGAGAAGATGGATTTTTCTATTTCCATTCGCTCTGGCATCTAAGGCAAAGCGCGGCGTTGAGTGCCGCCACTCAACACGCAATGCCTCGAAAACGGCGGAAAGTGGGGACGGAGTAAGCAGGGACTAAGTAACGGAGTGTCTTAACACTAGCAAGCTATTAACTAAATTACCATTATTTTTTAATAATTGTTTAATAATTTTACAATTATATTACACATTTTTATTATTTTTGTATTATTTTTCAACAGTAATATTTTTAATTTTAACTATGTTTTTTTAGTACAATGCCTAAATTTACATTTGTTTAAGTGCATTATTAATCTGTTTTAATTAAATTTCTAAACATTCACGGCCTTATTCAAAAAAAGTTATAGCACGCTTATAGCTGTAACACACGATGCAACACTAAAAAAAAAGTCAGCTATAAAGTGCTAAGTAATAAATTAGTAATAAAAAATGAGCATGATAAGTATTTTTAACAGAATTTTAAGATGTCAGCCTTTTATACTTTACCACAAGCAAAAAAGTAATTCATATCTGAATTAACCTGCAAGCAGTACCATATTATATAAAATAAATAAAGCGTTAATGTATATGTTACATAATTATATATCCTACATACGACACTTATCATAAGCTATAAAATAAGAAATTTAACTTTCATCTAGGCTATCATTGTCTTCAAATAAATCTGAGCGTCCCGACTTCTTATCCCGGTTGACTTTATTCAAACATTTCAACAAATCTTCATGACTTTCAGATGACATTAGACTTGGTGGGTGAAATGATTTTTTTGTATGCCTTTTCTTAGCAGCACTCTTTCTCGGGGAAAGCTGTATTAAATCTAAAGTAGTAGCATCGGACTTCGGTGCATAATATCGCTCAAACAACATTGGTTGCCTTTGTACTCTCCCATACATTAACTCCATTTCATGAAGAAATTCTTCTCGTCTCATTCTTTCTTCATCCCGCCGTGTTTGTAATCTCATCGCTATATCTTCCTCGTGGCTAAAATCATACATACTAAAATAGATATTAATATATGTTTATTTAAAATCATAAATACAAATGATGTCTATATATCTAACGTCTAAAGACATATCGATATAGTTCTTTTTTTAGAATTTACTGTATGAGCTACAACATGCTTTCCATACTTAAAAAGAAATTATTTTATTTAACAAGGAGTTAAAAATGTTAATTATGCTCCTTGCAATACTAAATTCGTAATTTATATTATAATGCGATTATAACGTAGACGTTGACGGTTAGAAGCGATTAAGAATTTGCAACCAGCATAAAGACAAATTTTACAAATTATATAAAACAAAATAAACATATTTCATGTTTTCTTAAATTTCATAATAAATTTTACAATGTGTACATATAATAGTAAACTTACTTATTTTTAACCATATGCCACGCTGGATTAGATCGTAGTAAACGGTTGCGATGGCGATTTTCGGCTCTTCTACGCTGTTCCGCTGACTGTTTTGCTGCTTCCAAGTCAAATTTCTGTCTAACAGTTTCGGCTCTTAATAATGCTGCTAAATTAGATCTTCCCGCAACGATTGATTTTAAATCTAACGCAGAATAAGCCCTACTTTTGTCGCGATTAATATTCTTTTGCAAACTACTATTATCACTTACGCTGCTTTTAGATTCTTCGTAAACTTTCTTTGATATATCAGTCATCTAAAAAATATGAATATCATAATTTTTTTGTCCATAAAACAATCTATTTTAACACATATTAAAACTTTAAATGGGAACCTTTTTCGATGCTCTGTCAGCAGTATTAAAATGAAATGGATGAGGACTTGTAGTGATTAAATCATCTTTGATATTTTTCACTTTCCTTCCTTTTATAGGGCTTGTACATCTTTGCCTTTCTGAAGAAACAGATGGATCAATGGGTAAATCGCTGTGGGCTGCTGGAGTTGAAAGTCGACTTCGATCGCGTAAAGCCATAGACCCTGGAAAAGTCGAACAACGCAACATTTCTTCTGCACGTATACGACGATTCATAGACCTAAAATAAAATACAAGTATTAAATAGATTTTATCAATAACTGACTAAAACACATATAACAATACAATGATATTGTAAATAATTATTAAACAGGTCCATCGTGATAATGGAGGTTACAAATTTATTCACACTAACCGGAAATAGTTATCTTCCTTGATCTTGTCGTAGAAATAATTAGTAAACAAATTTTTAGGTACAGGTCGTGCTTTGAAACGCTTTTTTTTCTTAGGTTTAGGCATAATATTAGATACTCTTTCACATATTCCACCAGATTCTTCTCTTTTAGTGAAACTAAAAGGTCTCATTTGAGCCCTTAATTCTGCCTCACTGTTTATTTTTGAAATTGCTCGTCTAAAAATATTAATACAGGATTATTATCAAAAATAAAATGTGTTAAATTTGTCGGTCTTTTAAATGTTATCATAAAATAATAATACATTTTGTGTAACAGTCACAATAAGGTTTATCGACATAGTTCATTGTAAAAAAATACAGTAATATTTGTGCTGTTGGTACTTGTACATGTTTTGATAACAGTTGACTGACGACTGTGTAGTTTTATACGTATAAGTTTGGAATTATTGAATTAATATTTGGTTGTACTATAAATTCTAATTTCTTGCGAAATATCATAAGTCTAGGTCAACGAAAAATTGAATTTTATCCGAAATGAATGAGGAAACAGAAATTTGTGTTTATTTACATGCTTTAAATAACTACTGATTTTGATATTTGATATTAATTTCAACTTGATAGCTCTGGCTTGGTGGTCTTTTTGAACGAGCAGATAGCTATACGGAAAGAAATGTAATCAAGCAATAAAGTGATCCTATAAAATCCCTTCCTTTAGTTACTGTAAATACCATTAAGAACTGTAAAATTATAAAGTATAACTTACCTCATAGCTTGATCTTGTAAAATTTTGTCATATAATGGAATACGAGACTCTATAGGCACAGGTTTTGCTCGGAATTTTTTTCTCTCTTGTTTTAGATGAAGCAAATCATCAGAAAATGACTTTTGTAAACCTCGAAGTTTATTTACTACGACACTTTCTTCATCTCTGTTAAATTACAAAAAAGAGAATAAGAAATAGTCAACAATTATTGTTTCTGGCTCCTTATAGTAAAGGGTATTTTCTTGTTTGTGAAGACAATTGATATAAAGTTATAATTTATTCTCCTAGGCTTCATTTATGAATAGTCACACATACGTAACTTACTATGACAGTTCATTATATATTTACGTATGTAACATATATATCAAAACAAAGATAGTATAATAACATATTTTAAGAGAAACTTGAGATTTATATCTTTAAGAATTTCAAAGTGAATCCGCATGAAAAATTATCAAGTAAAAAGATTTAGATAACTAAATTGTAGAGGTCCAAAAATATTTTTTTCATTTAAAATTATTCCTCTGACGAAAATGTACTTTTAGAAAATAATAAACGATTCTAGAAGTTTGTGTGCAATGTATCTATATAATATAGGTTCTTAATTCTCGTCAAATTTCATAAGTTAAAAATAAATTCTTGTATGCAGTCAATATCATTATAGGAAGTGAAATAGAGTACTTATAATGTTTTTTTTTTTTCAAATTTCATAACTATCAAGGTCTAACGGAAATACCCTGAAGCTTTTATTTCGCGTTTTTAATTAAACATAGACTTTCATATCTTCAATTCTTTAGATTGCGTTGATTTCGAAGTTATCTACATCAATTAAAAAGTAATGCTATCGAAAATTAAAATAAAATTTTATCTAAACTACTACTCCTACTAAGAAATAGAGAACTAAAAAGGCACCGACAGCAAAATTATGTGGCGATCAAAAAAATAGATATTAAAAAGATTTTAAGGTTAGAGTCTTTTCCTGCTTATATTTGATATTAATTTCGGAATCAATTTGATGCCACGTAATTTGGAATATATATTCTTAACAAACGGACAGAAAGACAAGTAAGTGATCTTATAAGGGTTATATTTCTTTTTATTTTGAAAAACCTGAAAGTCGAAAAGTCGTTTGCAAGTGCTAGTGTAATGTAACAAAAATATTTTTATTAGTAATAAGTATATCTCTCTATGTATATATATGTAAAAAGAGAATTTTTGTATAATTACCTTTCTGTCATTTTAAAAGGTTTTGGTATTGTTACACTTTTTCGACGTCGTCTTTGTAAACTAGACCCAACTCGTTGCGTTCTTAGAGGGCTGGATGGCATACTTTGAGTTTTATAGGTTTCTTCATCAATCAAAATTTTGTTTCCTTCGAAATAGTCTTTAAATTTCTTATCGACATCACTTTTAATATCAAGTTTATCATCATGCCAAGATATTGAACATGCTGAATGATTTCTTTTTGGTCTGTCCGATTTAGAAGTTTTCACAGTTAGATTATTTTTCGTACTGACTGTTATACTTTCTTTCTTCTTACTTTTAGTCAGTTCTTTAGTTCTATTATTAATTTCAAATTTTATTTCTGGTATTTTATTTGCTTCTTTTGATAAGCTCTTTAATGTGTCTAAATCGATATTCGTTTTTTCAATATTGCTGTTTTCACTCAATTTTCTTCCATTCGTTCTTTTATTTGTTTTAATAATAATATCTTTTTGTACTTTTTCAAGCAATTCATCATTGTCAATGTTATAAATATCGTCAAGTTCGACTGCAAGTCCAACCATTAATCTTTTCTTTTCTCTCAATTGCTTCAATGTTTTATAAAATTCACTCTCTGTTAAATGATTTATATCATGATAATCTGGAATGCTTTTGTAAAAATCTTTAAATTTTTCAGCATTTACATCAACACCAAACATTGAACATGGTGTTAGTGATTCTATAGAACATTGCTCTGTTAAACTTGTTTCATTGCGTTCATATGCAGTTTTTGGCATTTTACTTATAGGATCAATTGGAACATTGGGACAAGAGTTATTAAATACACTACTGCGATGCATAACGTTTTGTGATCATTTTTATGTGTTAGCTTTCAATACTTTATTCTGTTCAACTTTTACTATCACTTAGTAACCATGACAGCAAACTTATACACTAATTAATTATTCAGTTTGCATAACGTAACCAATTCATATCATTAATAGAGCCTTTTAAGTTTACGATAATAACTACTCCACATATATCTTAATTATAACTTATAAGACTATTACATAATTACATAATTTACACTATATTAAATAATTGAAATATTAAAAATATTATATTTGTTACAATATTAAAGTACAATTATTTAAATAATTGAATAGTTTAAATTTAAATCATGACATAAATACAACAATATACGATAAAACACAAAATTATACTAACGAAAAAAAATACTTGATATCAAAATACTTGCATATATCTGTGGACTGCGATTGAGACATTGTATTTTTTCACATTTGACAATGACGTTGACATCTAAATAATATTATTTTTATCCGATTAAAAAGTAGATACTAATTTAAAAAAAATATCATAAAATAAAAACTTGTTCAAATATAATATAATATATATAATCATAATAATGTTAACTAAAAAAGGTCTTCAATTCAATAGTATATTTGTGACAAGATTCACAAATATACAAACCTTAACCACATACCGAAAATATTCTAAGAACACCGATGAACACAAAAGAAAATATGATATAATAATTGCTGGTGGAGGGATGGTAGGTTGCACTTTAGCTTGTGCTATGGGTAAGTTATAATACAAAACAAAATTTGAATGTATATACAGTATTATTTATAATTTATGTAATATTATACTAACTTCTACTTTTTCCCATTCTTTTCTATAAGTTAGATTAAATATATACACAATTTAAAAAGTAATGAACATAAAACATGTACTTTCTTTAATCCTTAAGAGTTTAAGGTAGCTACTGTTGTAACAAAAATATTTTTATTGAAGGTAAAAAGTCATTACTTTCAAACCTGAAAGTATTGTTGTTAGAAGGATGTCCAGATAAAAAATTTAACCTGAAACCAGAATATAGTAATAGAGTTGTGGCTCTGAGTCAAAGCACAAAATCCTTAATGAAGTCATTAGATATTTGGCAACATATTGAGAAAATGAGATTACAACCTGTACGACATATGCAAGTATGTGAGATTATTGTTCAGTAGTTGATTGAAAAATAAACTATTATTTGGTAGTTGGTTATGGTTAAGTACTATTACTGTTTCTAGGGGGTAATTTGACTATATAGTCCTTAAATATTTAAAATATAGAGTAATTTTGAAATTGATAAACATTACTATTAACTCAATATTAATTAACAATTTTTTTGGATAGAAGTATATATAAAATAAATAAACATTAAAAAAAGGTTTACACCCAGTACTTTTTTTTAATCATTACCAATAGATTTCATAACCAGTTATTTATTGATTTTTCTGCTTCAATACAACAATTATTCCAATTTCTTACACTATATCTCATTATAATTCTAAATTATTTTCAGTAATCTAACTATGATGTTATAATATATTTTTTACATCACTAGGTATGGGATGCATGCTCTGATGCATTAATCTCATTTAGCAGTTCTGACATATTAGATGAGGATGTGGCCTACATTGTAGAAAATGATGTTTTGATGGAAGGTGTTAACAAAGAATTGAAATCACCAGCAATTAAAAATGTAGATATAGTCTATGGAGCAAAAATTACTGGATATGAACTATGCAAAACAAACACAAACTTAAAATCTAATATAGTTAAAATGAGTAATCAAGAATCTTACACATGTGATTTGCTGGTAAGTCACTATTTTTTTATAACTATTTAGTATTCCCGACCAATTATTACGTCATTTACATATCAAGTTAATGCTAATAGACATCCCAAGGTTTTATTTTCCACATCTCTGCTCCATTGTTAGAATATCTTGATGCTACCAGATCATTTAAATCAATCAACAATGGGTAAAATTAGTGTTAATAAATTTCATTACATAATTACAGATCAACCCAAAAAAAATTAAACATTAACAATTAACAGCTAGTAAGTAAATAGTTTTCATACATTTTTTATTAAAATTACTACCATGATAATTACAGCAATTAAAAATGTACTTTAATATTTACTACTAACTGTACTGTTACCTATGTACTTACTAAATTTATGCTTAATAACCATATGGCCAATGCATTACATTATTATTTGTTTATCTGAACCTGAATATTTATCATCCATTGTTATTTTCTATTAGGTTGAAAAATTATAGTTATATTTTGGTCAATATGTTGTAAATTAATTATACATGGAATGTCAAAACTATAACAGAGAAGATCTGAAGTCCAAAAAAATAGAAATTAGATTTGTAAGAGAATAATTTCTTAACATCAACATCTTGGAGACAACAATTTAATATTGATTCATTCCCTCCCTATTTCCTACAGTGTAGCTAACTTATTATATCTTAGTCAGGTGTTTCAATTACTCTATTTTTGTTGATTGACAGTGATTTTAACTTTTGATCATTTTTGTTATGGCATTATCCAATATCTCTTATAATTCAGCTACATTGCTTTGGTTATGCATCAGATGTGCTTGTTTATATAATAAATATAACACAAAAAACTGTTTAATGTCATCAGTAAAAAAAATATAAGTACAAATAAACCATGGATTCATGTGGACTCTGTTAGTGTTTTTAAATTGCAAAATATTAAATTTACGAAACAATGATCATTTTTATCATCACTTCATTAGTATTTTTTTTCAAAAACATATTTAATACATAAACATAATTCTTGTACTATTTATACATAATTAATGCATATATTTAGGTACGTCTAAAATAAAAAATATAATAAAAAGTATAATTTTATTTATATATTCAATCAAAAAGTATCAAAGCTTTAGCATATATAAATATCTTTTTAACACCCTTTTTAATTTAAATACTGAACTTAAGGAGGTTGAGAGTCTTGCAACTTTTTTTCAATCATTGTTAATCTTTCGTCTGTTGTGTCAATTAATTTGTTAATTTGTTTCGTTAAATCTGCCAATTGATTTTTAACATCCACCATACAAATATCTTGTATAGCGTTTATAGTAAAAGACATTGGTCTATTTCTATTCTCCACTGTGCAAGAACCTGTTTTCTTCCTTCTTTCAACGTTTTGACTTTCAGATGAGAATCGATCGTATAAGTAACTTTTTCTTTTAACTTGCTGCCGTTCTACATCTTCATCCTCTTTGCATTTTCTTATGCGACATTCGTAATTATTATTTTTACGTATACTCTTTTTTGTATCTTTTCGACTTGCTACCAGTTTGTATATAGATGCTATTAAGTCTCTTGGTATCTAAAACACACATTTATACAGCATAAACTATATAAGCTGAACGAAAAGTTAAGGTATATTAAATTAATTTAATAATTTTTTGGGCATAAGATTTTTACTACCATTTCGTTATATATATTATAGGTATAGGTAATATGGATGAATACTTATTTTTTTACCTTCACACTTTATCCTGCATATTGAAGGGTAAGCAAAGGGAGCTAACTGCAAGAACCATATGAACTTAGTGTTAACTTGTGTTGCGCCACGACAGTCCTCATATTAAATAGTTATAACTTATATTATTTTATTTAAACAATACTGATTGCTATACTTAGCAGTTAGTTATATAGAAAATTAAAAATGTATATAAAGTTTACCCGATTCTCCCTTGGATCATTCGGCCTAATGTTTAAAGTGCGCATATGCGAAGCAGTTAAAAGTGCTCCCCATCGCAAAACCGCGAGTAACTGTTGTGGGGCGCAAGATAACAGCGAACTGAACTAGCATGCTTTCTAAATGCGCTACTAGCTGCGTTTGTCTAACCAAACGATCTAATCCAGCACTTTCTTGCAATGCCTACAAATAATAAAAAAATGAACGGTAAATAAATAAAACTGTTCTTTGACTTTTTGTTATTAAGAAAACGGGTTTATGTAAAACAGCTGCAAATTCATGCAGTGCAGTATAAGACATTTTCGACTAGGAGTTGATTTTTGTAAGGAAATAGCTTACTCTGACATTATTGTCACTCTTGAGTGACGCATCTTGCTTATTTTTTACTATTTCTTTCGTTCTTAGATCTTAACATTTGATATTAACTAAAACCAGAATTAACTCAGGAAAGTATATAGATATAGCAAAATGTACCTGTATGTCACTAACTGCCAATCCGACTAAAAGGTTCGTCAATATCACGGTGACGAGTAAAACAAATATCAAGAACATTGCATGGGCAGTTAATGGATAATGAATTTGTGAATTAGTGCAATTGTTGTAGAATATGTCCTCGTATTCCAACTCGCCAGACATCATCATCACCGTTTTAACCAGACCAGCAGGTAAATGAAAAGCTGGATAGTTGCTGAAGAGAACGCTAAACGCCAATCCAAAAGCTATGAGTAGACAGCTATACGCCATGAGAAATGTCGCAAAGTTAACTGTAACTGGAAGTAATGTTAATAATTAACATGATGTGTTACAAATACGAGTAAAAGTTGTGAATTCAAGTCTGCTAAGCTAATCTGAAATATCTCATAAACAGTACTTTCGTCAAGGAAAGATTTTTAGATGATTAATGGATATAGTAATGAAATATTTTTTTAGTTTATTTGATTAAAAATTGTGTCTATTTACTGAAAAATTTACTGATATATAAAATCTGTGCGGATTCCTAATACTCTATACCTATATATACCTGAAGACTACTTTTTTCAAATCATCCTTATTTTGAAACTCATACTTACTTGGAATAATGCTTATCTAAAACTATTCGTGACTAATTTCTATCGTGAATTCTGAGTTGAGCTTAGTTTTCCTTAGTTATACAAATTTTAAATAACCCATTAACAAAACTGACTCTATTTATGATGTAAATTTACCTGTTGTAAACATTTGTACGTATAAACCAAATGTAGGGAAACGTCCTATAATCATCATTAATTCTAACCAGCAAAAGAATATTGTAATAGCAGCAACATCATGTTGCCAATTGGATGTATTTGCGCTTGCTACGCCATTTCCTCTATACCACGTCGGAATCTGAAAACAACTTATTTCAAATTTAAGTGAATTATAAAAAAATGTGGCGTCAGATAACCATATCCATTTATCATTAAGTCTGAATTGGATACAAAACAAAACATAACAAGTGATTGACTCAAACGCACCGTACATAAGAAAACCCCGATGATGATTAGTATTTGCAACCAATTTTCCCATTGACGTATGTAAGCAGAGTAATCAAGACACGCTTGAAACATTTCTTTTGCCAGAAAACATACATTTAAAAGTACTATCAAATATTGTATAGGCCTTAAATAGCTCGGCACATCGCATGTAACGTCTTCACAGAGAAATAATTCTGAAAATATGAACAGTTAATAACAAGCCTATTTAAATGAAATATAAGAAATGAATTATAAGTTATATTATATTTACGTAGAATATATAGGCTATAGAGCGTAATGAATAGCGCGTGGTATACAAAACTTAACACAAAGAACTTTCTTATTCTTCTCCATTTTAAAAAAAGGAATGTCTCTGCCACAGGATGCTTTAGAACATCTTTTCGACCGACCTGTTATTAAAATAACAGAAATTTAAAATTGATTCATTATGTAAAAAGATACTATTCTTTTCTGAGAAAAAAAACTGACCTCCACAAAAGCCAAAAGTAATTCCGCTTCCCCCCTTGTAAGACAAGGTACCAATGGGCGAAAGTCAATAGTAAATTCGCAATCAACGTCACCAATCTCATGTTCGCTAACGTGTACTGCGTCATCGAACTTGCACAAATAACGAGGTATCACGTCAGGAACACGTCTGACAATAAACGATAAAGCCGATACGCCGCCATTTGTTCTTAATGTTACATCCCCTCCATAGTCTGAAAATGAAAATTAAAACTTTCAAAATTGATTTTCTGAATTTTATATGTTAAAAATTCATGAATTAAAATACATTTCTTACCCAAAAGCAATAGAACACATGCGGAAAACTCGTTTAAAGCTGCTATATGGACAGGAGTATATCCAAAGTTATCTGGTGCATTAGGGTCAGCTCCAGCACTTAATAGCATTCTGGCAACGTCACATGCGCGTGCGCCCCTTACAATAGCTCCGTGTAAAGGTGTCCTCCCATCTATATCTCTTGCTTTTACATCTCCTCGTTTTGTAACTAAAAGTTCTACTACTTCTACCGATTGAGCTAATGCAGCTGAAAAAACAAAATATAAATCTGCAATCCTCTTTTTAATCTTTCATCTAAATTTCGTAAATTGAATTTTAACAATTCGTGAATCAACAATTCCAATTTATCGCAGCTACTACTGATTACTCAGTTTATTTAACTTAATCAAATTTATATTTATTAATTTTTCTTTTTGTCATTACTAATTTATAAAAAAAGACACAGACGAATCATTTTGCTTTATCTTTTAAATAATTCAAACCTAAATGTAAGCTGGTCTGTCCTCTGGAATTAGACCAATCTATATGTGCTCCATGCTGAAGCAAAAGACTAGCACATTCCGCATGACCATCGACTGCTGCTAAATGTAAGGCTGTAGCTCTTCCTGGTCCCAATGCTGCGCGAACATCTGCGCCCGCGTCTAACAATAACTTCATACATGATGCGGATCCTAATGACGCTGCGACGTGAAGAGGTGTTTCAGTAAAAACCTATAAAATAAAGAATTACAGTGGTTAACCATAATATGAGTATTTTTTTTTGTAAGTGCTATTTGAAATTATTTTGCTCAGAACAATCCTAACCGCGTGACAAGTTCTTACTAAATAATATATTTTATTTGTCAAAAAATAGTACGTTATGCAAAATAATTATTTATAGCTAAAAAAATTGAAAACACCTGTGGTGTATCTGGGCAGGCTCCAGCTTCTAATAATGCGTTTACTACTTCAGGTGCGTCGCTTAGTACAGCGTAGTGCAAGGGAGAATGTTCACTCAAGCCTGCGTTGACGTCCGCTCCATGCTTTAATAAAGCCTGAAAATAAAATATTTTAAAGTACATAAACGCGAACAACTTCTACTTATTTTAAATTAAGTTGACAATGGTATTATTGATATATTTAAAATAAATAAAATATAATAACCTGCACGCAAGATAGGGATTTTGCACTTGCCGCACAGTGCAGGGGTGTTGCTTTCCTTTCAACTGTCGAATCCCATATATTTGGGTCCGCTCCATATTCCAATAAAAGTTTCACACATTCCTCATTATCAAGTAAGCATCCAAAATGTAAGCACGATCTATTACAATATAAAAATATTAAATTTAATTACATTTTATGAAACACCTAAAAAAACCGAGTAAATCACCTTCCAGCTTCATCAGAACTGTTTGGATCAGCACCCATCTTTAGCAGCTTCGATATCAACGAATTTTTTCCTAACCAACAAGCCCATAAAATTGCAGTACGGAGGCTATCTTCATCTGATTGTGATACTAACGATATAGTGTCCTCATATTGCCCTGCTTCCAATAAAGTTGATATTTCATCGGCATTGGGTAAATGTCTAAGACTATTTTGTATGTCCTCTGTTCAGAAAAAAGTAAACGTAATATAAATCTATCCAATGTGCAACCAATTGCCTATCACTGCAAATAATGTGATTGTGTAAAATACCTAAAGCCCAAATGTCCCTACATTTCACACGCAAACGTCCGCCTAGATCTGGCGCATGAGTGGATTCGTCACTGGATATATATCCTGCTTCAACTTCATCAGAATCCTCTGTTATCTCAGTAATGTCTTCTCTCCATCGCGTGCTACCTTCATGGTAGCTCTAAGAACAATAGATACACATGATATATACATATAAGAACTAACGAAATAAAGGAAATCCAAAATATTATCTGAAACTATGTAGGTACAGTAATCAAAATACTTTTGCTGAAAGATTTAAGTTTCACTCTCGGTACCTCTAACTGTAATGTGTACGGTTAAAAGCCGATAGTAATATTTCTTATTATTCATATACGTTTATCTAGTATCTATTTTGTTCCATGGCGACGTGTAATGGTGTTAAAATAATAAATATTTTTCGATATTTTCATATAATGTTTTTATAATACAAAGTTATGATTTAAGTAGTATTTGTTAGTTAAATTATACAAGATTCATTTAAAAAGAGGAAATCTGTAGTTTAAAAAAAACTTCATTTATAATTAAATCGTCTTTCTGCCAGTATTTAACAAATATACTAAACATGCGGTGAACTCGTTATAGAATCATTCTTAGCACTTGCGTGTAGGAGGGTAAATATTTCTAAATATTAGTCCGTAATATTTTTTCTCGTTCACTTATAAATGACCTGTCCCACATTACTTTACACATATAGAACAAACGTGAAGCCAGAACAGTACATAATATATGAAAAAACCTTAGTTTGCACACTTTTCGAAGCTTTTACAGAAGGCATTACAAATAGCGGAAACACGCGCTCATATCAAAACATCGCTCGCCCGCGCTTCGCTGAAAACTGAAAGACTGAATCTCGATTCGTCTTAGACTACAAAAATTAAATATGGAAAACGAAATTAATCGATATTATAAATCATTATAATACGTTAATTTGGCCTAATTTCAATATTTAAGAATTACATAACATGTCCCACTGTAACATCAAAATAGATTAAATTCTTTCTAATTTTATAAAAATTTTAGCGGCCTTGATGACATTCTAATTTTTGTCGAGTCGTACTATTTACGCATTTTATCTACTTTGTCTTACTATTTACTTTAATACAAGTTTAATTTCTTCTTAGATATTATATACCAAAAATCATCAATATAAACAAAAAATGTATAAATTCATTAATAAAATTCCACGCTTAAATGCATGAGAAAATATTTTGTCTAAGACCGAGGTCATTAAATATTAAAGACGTTAATATCAACTGGTTATTCTTCATTGTTCCATTATGTATGGGCCATGAGATGAGGTCTAGGTCTAGATGATGAGGGTTTTCTTGGACTTTTCTTGGACCGTATGTAAAAAAATAAATTGTAAAGAAAATCCTCTGTTTCATAATACGTATATAAATAATAACTTCAGCAAAGCAAAGCAAAGCAAAGTTGACGAGAGATTAACGTAAATGTATTTACAAATGTAACAGTAAGAAGTGACGTAACAAAAAATAGCCTTTGTTATTTTAATCTCACAATCAACAAAATTTCATAATTAAATATAATTTAGTGTCAAATTTGTCAACAATTTAGCTCTTATTCTATTATTACCTCTGAAACCAATATGCCAAGGATTTTAGAAAAATATTTAAGCTTAGTTATTAATTATAGATCAAAACAGGACTTAGCTGTAAATCAAAATTTAATATCACAAAATTTAATATACAGAGTCTCTCCAAAATATTAAATTTCTAAGTTATACATTGTATACCTTAAAATGTGTTTTAAAATTTTAAATTTAGATATGTATATACATAAATATTTATTTAGGTACATAATTGTTACCGGTTACTGAACATCAAGCAAAACAACATTTGAGTAAAAAATTTGTTCACTCCAGCCAGTTCTATTATAGTTAATGGTTTACACTTTAGAAATAGAACTATGTAAACCATGTTGTAATCTCACTCGTGGAGTCGACTCAGGACTGTAGTTAATATGATTTTAATAAAAATATAAGACATATTTAAAACTGTGCACAAACTATTGAAAATGATATTACATATATTTAATTAAAATGTGCTATTTTCATCTTGTGTCTACCATGTTTCAAGAAATTTATTATACTTATCAAATTTTAACGTATATATATATATATATATATATATATATATATATATATATATATATATATATATATATATATATATATATATATATATATATATATATATATATATATATATATATATATATATATATATATATATATATATATTTATAGGTATAAACCTCTATTAGCAACTGACTTGACTTTGACTAACTGACAGATACCTACACAAAAAGCAAAATTCATGTGAACAATATTCAAGACAGAAAATCCTACCATACCATATTTAAATTATAGTAAACTTCATAATAAACCTTCAAAATTACAAAAGTTAACGTTTACCATACATCGTTTCAAAGAACAATCTTATCCCTACGTCAAATATCTCTCGATGGTTACAATAATAAAATGAAATGTTGAACACATGTGTGATACAAATCAACCCTGTGCTTATTTCTGTATTTGTATATGAAATACGTATATCATTTACATACTGAAGTATGTAAATGATATACGTATGAAAACCATTAAACCGGCTACCTATGCATTTTATTTAAGATTATCGTTTTTCCTTCACTTAAACTCTTTTTAACGTCTATTATCATAACTTTTTATAGTACAACAGTTTTAATCAACAGCAGAAATATTGTATTCGTTACTTTTTCCAGTGTATGTTGTCATTTTTATCACGCTGTTTATGGTATACCCAAATTTATTTTAACTTAAAATATTCTTATTTATCGCAGTCAACCCTACTTATATTATATACACAGTCTACATTGTGTTGTGACTGAAAATAGAATTGTAAATTACAGGTGGCTACACATTAGCACTGTTATTATATCGTAGATTGGCTAAAATGTTTTTTTTTTTTTTAATATCAACTTTAGCTCTTTAATCGTGGCTTTTAAGCTTAAGCTTATTTAAAGTGCTTTTGGAAAAAATAAATAATACGATATGTTACATTAGTAGTTACTAGTAACTTCTTACTATTACAAGTTGTTATACTCTTCGGGATTATACTGTTTGTTTTTTTAGATAAATATTTATTTAATACTGTATAAAACAATTGCTATTTTAAAATCATATCATATTTGAATGTAAATAAAATTATATGTTAGTAGATATTCCTATCCTCCTTCCGTTCTCACAGAGTTGGTGCAAATAAATGACAATCGATATGGCTACGATTATAATAAACATTATTTCAAAATATTCAGAATTGAAATTGTGGGAAAATTATCAGTTTTATTTTTTTTTATTAACTTCACGCTTTATCCCGCATATAGCAGGTTAGGCAGAGGGAACCGTTGTATCGAGGAACCTATTGTTAAGACACTCACTTTTTGGAGGCATTGCGTATTCAGTGGCGGAACTTAACGTCGCATTTTGCCTAGTTACCAGAGCGGAGAAAATGAAAATGAAAAAATATATCTTCCCCGAACATGCGTCGACCTACAAACCGTCTCATTTACAGACAGACGCTATGCCTCTAATGTTGAGATCCAAATTCCCACTGACTACTATGCTAGGAATTATTGCTATTACTAACAGTAGTTAACTTAGTTTGATACAGATATTCACAATTCTAGTAATAGTTTTTTTTTAATTACCATTCAACTTTAAAAGCGATCAACTATTAACTTTTATTCTAACACCAACATTAGAATTTTCTAACGTTCTTGGTTATAGCTATTATAATTCCACAGATTATAAGTGCATTTAAATTACAAGTACAATACAGTTTTGCTATCACTAAAGTCGATAATTGCTGGAATGATAAAAATGCAAGTAAAAATAGAGTTCTTATACATATTAGATCTAGAGACTTCTATATGAATGGCTCGTTAATCTTTTTCCTTATAATTTCATATTATCTTTAGCGAGAATTAATTAACCTCGTACATCTCTTGCTTACAACATAATGTTTACATTGTTGTGGTGTGGCCTGTTTAAGCCGTTGTTTAGACACACGTCTCTACGGTCTTACAATGTTTCCTAATTGATATTTTGATAAGTTATAGTTTGATTTTATTTACTGTGAAATAAAGATATGGAACTTATTTTAAATACACAGTTTTTTTACACAATTTTAGCTAAATTTATATCTTACCTGACCATTTTCATCAATTCCGTCACACATTACTTGGAAAGATTTGAGATTGTTATGAGTAAACTAACTCGCTTTTCATAGTATTATTAACTAATTTATCACCCACACCTGCACTTTTTCTTTAAAGATATGTATTTATTTAACCCTATTGGCACCAATAGCACTGCGTCCCACTTTTATCTCAAGCAAGAGGCCGGATATCGAAGAAATTAACATTTTTAGCAACACTTTTCTTCGAAATCAAAGAAATTATTTACGTTCATTGAAAACTCAAAATACACCGACGTTCTAATTACTTTGTATAATTTTTCTGCAAAAATATAACTGATTAGTAATAAAAAACAAAAATCTGATTTATTTATATTTACAGTATGTAGAAGTTTTCCACAAAAATAAAATGTAAGCTGTAAGAAAATATATCATAATTCTAGATTTTTAGAATTATATCACTTTATTTTTTGTAAGTCTTTTCAAAAATCAGAAACAAATCGATTTCAAGTCGTTCCTTCATCGATACCTAAAGATGACTGCAGGAAGAATAGTTACACCTTACAAAATATATAAAAGCATTGCAATCGTCAATACTTCAGCTATTTCAGTAGAATGGTGAGATTCACAAAGAGTTTGCTTTAAATCATTAAACATTTTGATGTTTGTTTATTATTCATTCAATCTTGTGCTATTATAAAAGAACGGACTTGGGAGTTGTAAAATTTAATATATTCTTACGGATACATGTGTTATATATATTAATGAGCAGCTCGTTTTGGCTATTGCAAAAAAATTTATAAGTCGTGTTGTATAATATTATTCAGCTAAAGTGCTTGTTTTCAACGCGCGGTTCTTCGATTTAAATAAATTGTTTTGATATATACTCGTTTTGATGTAACCCTCTGTACCTGCACTCATGGTTACTGCGGACACGTATTATGTGTCATACGTCACATACAAACCTATGAAATAATAACTAAGCTAGGATATAGTATTCTTATTTAAATATAGAATAAATTTAATTCCCCTCTTAACTTCTAAACAATGTGTCTTCATCTTCACTTAACTTCACGCTCAAGCGGGGTAGTCAGAAAGAACGGAGCGCCAATCGCTGCATCTTTTTGCAATCTTGCATATCTCTTTCACTGTCATTAATTTTTTCATACATACTCTCCGAGGGTCGTAATGCTGTGGCGAGACCACGCCATGTTTGTCGCCACACCTCGCATTACTGCTATATTTTAATATTCATCGAAGTGGTTTAACACTAGGTTACTATAGTTCTTGCAGTACCCTGCCATGTGCGGGATAAGGCGTAATTTTTAATAGGAAATCAATGTTGTTTAAACCTTCTTGGCAAAATGAGACAGCATCTAACAACAATGGAAAAAGAGAATTAAGTGCGATAAAGTAAAACACATAACATTAATATATTCTTTTTAATATTCTAAAATCATGAATTAGGTTCAAGAATCTTCTTATATACCTACTTTAATTTGTAAATTTTGAGAGCATGATAAATTTTGGTAAATCCTTAGAATTACTTATACATACTTCTAGTTGTAATCATTAAGCAACTAATAGTAATTAAAAAAATAAGCCATGTATTCATAAATTCAGAGAAATGCTTTTGTCCTTATGAACTCATTCTTAAAACGTAAAAACAAAAAGGGCTTAATCTTAAAGGATTAGTTATTTCTATGAATCCTCCGTTTCATACTATTATGAGAAACATTGAAGAAACTGGTTCTGTAGTATTCAAACTTTTTCTTTTAACAGAGATTTACATAAACTTTTAGAATTACCCAGTAGTTACAAAAAGCTCCTCCTTGAAATATTGTCAGACAATAAATATAATATTTACGTACTAAGCAACTTACTAAACAATCACACCATTATGCTAGTAAGCGGTCCGCGGACATTGATATCACAGTTATTTATAATTTTTATGATAAATTGCAGATTGGGGCGGATGGTGCGAAATCAGCAGTCCGCGAAGCGATGGGCGTACAATATGTTTCCTGGAACTACGATCAAATGGGCATTGTAGCAACATTATATTTGGCTGAGGTACCTACATTTAGATATTACAAATACAACGTAAAGACATAAACCTAATAACTAGATTACGGCTGGACTTACTAAAATTTGTGCTCGAAAATTGTGGCAAAATTTTGTACACTTACATGGCACCTATTTATTATATTATAAAACGGTATTAGTCAAGAAGATTAATAATTAATTTGAAATAATATACATTTGTTTAGACACATTCGTCTTTATTGCCTAGTTGTTGGTAATTATTACTAATGAATGTGATATGTCATAGTAACAAACTTTCCCAGTTTTTTACAAATAATGACTTAATTTCTTTAAAATTTCTATAAATGCATTCGATCCCACTCGTGGGAATAGATTACTTTCTTGTCGTCTGAAAAGTTGTGTATAGCATGGCACGAAACTTTGTCAATGTCAATCGAATTCACACATCCGCCTTTTCGAGGCATTGCGTGTCGAGTGGCGAAACTCATCGTCGCGCCTAGGTTAAAAAGCAAATAAAATTGAATTTAAAAATACATCGTCCCTAGTGGAATCAAACCCACATACCGTCGCGTTTACAGGCAGACGGCACGAGCGTAAAATCATAATCATCGTCAACAAAATACCTAAAAACTAAAAAATCTGTATTCAATAAAGCAATAATAATGTAAAAATGCGTCACTTAAATTCTATTTAAAATGACTGCACACTTAGTTATACATCATTTACCACTTTACGTATTTACTTAACATACTTTGGATTACAGGAGACTGAAAACACAACTGCATGGCAGAGATTCTTGCCAACCGGTCCCGTTGCATTATTACCATTAGACTCTAAACGTTCCTCTCTAGTATGGTCCATGACACAGTCTCAGGCTAAAGATATATTAAATTTACCAGAAGAAAGGTTCGTTGATGCACTGAACGACGCTTTGGTAAGTACTTGAATGGACAAAAGTATTGATATTTATAAACAAATGACGTTTTGTAACAGTACATAGAACAAATTACATTTTTAAACGTTCTTTTTAATACTGTAACATTGCTAAGTCGGTGGCGGTACATTTTTATTACCAGAATTTATATAAGGAGAGTTAGGAGATTCCATACTTATTTTCATCACTTAAGCACATTGAAATAATAAGTCCAATTGTAAAATCCTTGTGCGCTCACGATCGAAAGACTTAGGCGCCGCCTTGAATTTACTGTCTATGAGTATCAGTAAATATTTTAATTATCGCCCTCAGAACTTTGATAAAAGTATCCAGAGAAAAATTATGGCTTTACATGTGCTTTTTGGACCTAAACAAGGCCTTTAAGAGTGTATGTGTGTGTGTGTGTGTGTGTTGAAACTTTTGTTGAGTTTTTTCGAAATATGTACGAGGATTATGTATAATCAAGACAGTGTAATAAAAATTAATTATTATATTTAAATATATTTACAGTGGAAGCAGTACCCTCGGAGCAGTTTAGTAGATACGTGTACATCTTGGGTGGGGTCGATACTTAAAAATGTTGGACTTCCCGACGGTGCTGAAAGACAACTCCCTCCCAGTATCAAGGCCATAGTGCCAGGGTCCAGAGCTGCATTCCCACTAGGATTCGGTCATAGTACCCGTTATGTGGCACCTGGCGTTGCACTCATTGGGTTTGTAGGCTTTGTTTTGTTTTGAACATTGTTTTCATAAGTAGATAACAAAGTAGCTAGTTGAAGTAGTATAGAGCGCAATGGCTGTGTCTCTCTTTAAATATCACAGTTTTAGGTTCGATTATGAGTCGAGGAGAATGAAATATTTCAACTTTTTTGGTAACAGGACAAAACTTGTCGTTGTGTTCCACCATTTAACAATGCCTTCGAAACGCAGTAATGTAGTTTCTTATCATTAGATTTCTTTTGTTTACTCTACTATATACTAACTACGATTGTTGAACTACGGAACCCAAAACACATCTTGTATAAATAAATAAAAATATTTTAACATTCCTATACAAGCGAACCTTTAATTGTCATATACACAATTAAACACGTCCCAAAAATAATAAGATTAGTTTAAATATGTACCTACTAACGCCATCTATCAGGCATATGATAAACAAACAAAGTAACTAACCAAATACATGTACTCGTATACATAAATTTAGAATTCGTATTAGTTATTACATTTATTAGCTTACGTACAATTTTTATGAGTGGTGATGAATAAAATGTTACAATGCATTTAAAAAGGATAATATTTTTTGTTACCACCCTAGTGCTAAAATTCCGAACCCTTGTCGTGGCATACTTGCGGCCTTTGTATGTAAACGCCATTGCCTTTTGGTTTGATTCCCACTTGGGTAAAATGTTTGCATTCCTTCGCTTTGGTCCACCACCACTCTATAAGCGATTCTTTAAAAGACGGAAAGCAGAGAACGGAGTGTCTTTACATTGCGTTCTTTAACCTTCCGTTGCCCCTACCTACCCTGCTATATGCAAACAACAGAGTGAAGTTAAAAAAATACATTAATCCTCCGATTTACACGGTACTTGTTTTACACGTTTTCGCTTTTTCTAATTTTTATCGCACTCTACTTGAAGTGCAGAAAAGAGTGCAATAAAAACAAAAAAATCTTTAATTATTTAATGTGATATTATTTTATGATTCCAGTGATGCAGCACACCGTGTCCATCCCTTAGCAGGCCAAGGAGTTAATTTAGGTTTTGGAGACATAAAAGATCTTACGGAATACTTAGAAGATGCTTTATACACAGGCCTCGATATAAGTAATATATAAATATGTTTTTTTTATATCTTCACCTAAGTATTTTGCTAAATTTATGTTACATTTTAAAACATTGTCTTACTATCTGCTACCTGGATCTGAATTAGTAGTTAATATTTTATTCACAATAAAAACTTCTCAGGATTCGTTCTAATGAGCTTTTGAAAAATTAATAGAAACTATTTAATACAAACATGTCGTAGTGCTACTAAAACCCTTCTTTGTTATAAAGTTTTATATTTAAATTATAGGTTTTCACAGTTACAAATTCTGTTACTAAAAAACCTATTTATAACTTTATTAACCTACACATTTCCTAAGTTAATATACAGATTTTACGTTTAAAGTATTCTACACTAATTTCATAGCAAAATTTTAATTTTTTAACAAAATTTTTATTCTAGCCAACCCAAACTGGATGCAGAACTACGAGAGCTCGAGACAAAGACACAATGTTCCGACACAGCTGGCCATAGATGCTTTGTATAGGCTGTACGGCGTCGACCTGCCGCCCTTTGTACTCGCTAGGAGCGTTGGATTGCAAATTACTAATGCCTTACATCCTATTAAGGTAATAATAAAATTGTTTTTTTTTTTTATTAAGAGCCACTCAAGTATTATGCAAGCAGATTTATTACAGTTATTTACCCTCCATTCCCCCTTGTCATCAAAAGTAATCTAAATTCTTACCCCCTCCCCCATGCTTGTAAATATTTTTGGTTTAATATATTGTTTTTTTTTTTTTTTAATATTATAATTATTATGTTATAATATTGTTTGTGAATGTTGCCAGTCGTATAAAAATATGAATAACTACCGATGACATAATAATCCTTTAAAATCCTCTACCCCCATGTCATCCAAAATAAGCAAACCAAAAACACCCTTCGCCCCCACTACTGGGGTCACGTAACTTGAAAGGACTGTTATTATTAACATATCTTTTTATTATTTTAATAAATATATATTATTTATAAGTTACATTCACGTTCTTGCAAAATGCACTAGAAAAAATCAGAGTTTAAATTGATGACAAACCAAACTGGGATAACAATAGCCTTGCTCGGCTCGAATCATAATGTATTAAATAATTACCTCACATAACTTTATTGGCATTATTTACTTCAATAATAATATTTCTTTATTACGAATTTTTATACGTTAAGTTAGACATTATTAATTTAAGTGATAATCTACAGTTTAAAGATTAGTTTTCTTTAGCCAATTTTTTTTTTTTTTTTTTTTTTTTAGCTTCACGCTTTATCCCGCACATGGCAGGGTAGGCAGAGGGAACTGCAGGAACTATATAAGAACCTAGTGTTAAGACACTCCGTTACTTAGTCCCTGCTTACTCCGTCCCCACTCTCCGCCGTTTTCGAGGCATTGCGTGTTGAGTGGCGGCACTCAACGCCGCGCTTTGCCTTAGATGCCAGAGCGAAGAAAATGAAAATATAAAAAATCCATCTTCTCCGACTGGGGATCGAACCCAGTAACCGTCGCGTTACAGGCAGACGTTGCGCCTCTGCGCCACGACGGTCCTCTCGGTTTTAGCCAATCTTATTGCATTTCTCAATTTAAATATTATTATTATAATTAATGCTCACACAAGTTACTAATTTAAGTAGATATTATCAAAATGTCAACTTCACAATTGAACTTTATATCAAATGCACAAAATGAAAAAAAATATGTACTTGTCACACAACTTCAAATTTATAAAAATCGGTACTAAAACACCGTTATTGTGGTTGTGTTACATAAATAATGTAATTTCTGACAACATTATTATTTATGTATCTACTTTATAATATATACTGCTTTTATATGTACCTCATCCACTGGTTGTTTTATAATTTGTTAAGTTAATTACTTACTTAGACGCTAATTAGCCTTAATTTTGTTTTCTAGTACAGTGATTTAATGTTAATTTAACCTTAATTGATATTTACACGTAAAGCTATTTGTTGCTTATTAATATTTTTTTTTTCAGAAACTGTTAATGAATCACGCTACAACATAGACATTTATTTGGATGGATGGATGGATGTTTTAAAAAGGATTTTTCAAATTAATATTGGCATTATTATCTTTGTATATATTATTGAGCTAATAAAGTATTAATAATTTCCATTATTTTTATTTTTCTATTTATAGTTTTTACGACAAGCCATTTTCTTCTAAAAAATATTGTCATAAGATACATATTTACTGTATTATTGGCTCAGCCTCTGAGTTTCATAAGCAACTTTTTTGTACATAAAAAAAGTAAACTAGAATACTAATAGCTTCACGCTTTTTTTTTAGCTTCACGCTTTATCCCGCACATGGCAGGGTAGGCAGAGGGAATCATGCAGGAATTATATGAACCTAGTGTTAAGACACTCCGTTACTTAGTCCCTGCTTACTCCGTCCCCACTTTCCGCCGTTAGAATACTAATATCCCGACTAAATGCAATAATTGTATATTAGATTATTCCGCACAGGACTTATTTATATGATAATTAATTGTAATTTTATATAAATTACAATCAATTTAATATATATATAAATCATTAATTTATATATAAAGGAATTGTTTTTGTTAAAGGAAATCACACATTCTCCTTACAAATACATTTTTTTAACTTCACGCTTCATCCTGCATATTGCAGGGTAGGCAGAGAGAACTGCAGGAACCATATGAACCTAGGATTAAGACACTCCGTTGCTTAGTTTCTGTTTTCTCCATACCCACTTTCCACCTTTTTTGAGGCATTGTAGGTTGAGTGGCGGGACTCAACGCCGCGCTTTGCCTAGTTTCTAGTATCTTCCCCGAGTGAGAATCGAACCCTTAAACCGTCGTGCTTACAATCAGACGCTTACGCCTCTGCGCCACGACGGCCCTTAAGTACATATTGTTCTTAAATGTATACCATGTTTGGTTAAATGCGTTAGTCTCAGGGACTATTGGTCCGAATTTAATCATTATCGGGCAACGCTTTAGGTATGTACATATACTGTAATTATGTTAAATTACCACAGTCAACTCAGGCAGGTTGGATGTGTCATTTTAAGCATCATAAGTAAGCTAAAGATTTGTAAAGGAGATGGAAATATATTATCACTTTGATCAAGTTAAAATAAGATTTTCGTTTAACAAGCGATTACTAAATAGGTATTATAATTTAGAATAAAATTAAGATATCAGATACACGTAATAAAATTCTTAGATAGAGTTCACATATATATAAATTACTTTTTTTAATTACATAAATATTATAAAAAGTAAAGTTTCTTACTATGTTTATTTTTTTTAATCGTAAGTTATTAATACTTAGTGCATGTAAATCAATTCGTATTAAAGCGGGCGTAATATGACGCTTCACATTGCTTACGCTTTGCATTTGCAAGCGCTGACTTAACGGTTCGATTTGTACATGTACATAGACTATCATAAGACATATACACACAAATACATATATTGATATATTTTAATTCTATAATAAAACTTGTCAAGTGCGAGTTGGAGTGCGGAAGGGTTCCGTAGCAGGATTTATCGTAATATAAACATTATTATAGTTCGTTAATACTTGGACCGATGTTTGATAATAGTATCTATATTTTTTAATTAGATATCTTGTACCTAACTGATGGATCTTTAATTATATGTGACTCAATATAGGCTTGCAATATCTATATTAGTTAGTATATAGGTATTCCAGTTTAACTTCTAGCTCAAAAGTAACTGAAGATATGAACTATATGAGGAATAAATTGTTTGCACTTCAGGAAAAGTTATTGAGCGCGGAAAACGAGATTAAAAATCTATTGCTCGAAAATAATAAGCAGGTGAAGTTAATTTGTGACTATGAATTGAAAATTCAGCAACTTACACATATAAGAAAGCATAAGTTAGATTATTCTGATACTGAAAATGAAGTTATGAGCAAAACAAAATCCGTTGGAGAAATAGTTGAAGTAACACCACCTCTTAGCGAATCTAAGAACCGAGGCGATCAAATATTTTTAAATAATACATATTGCCCTTCAAGTGACACTGACTGTTCCAACAATAGTACGACGGAAGCCGTGAAAAATAAAGATCCAGTAACTGACACTGCACGAAATAATCATCCAAACACCATTCAAGCATCACATTATAATAAAGAACAAGGCAGAAAACCAAAAATATGTATTTTAACTAATAGTGCTTGCGGTACAATACAAACTGTTGATGCAACATTCAACCAATTTGATTATATTCGTTATGTATCACCAAATTGTAACATAAAACTTCTTCTTCAAAACTTAGACTACAAATTACGTAATTATAGTATGATAGACTATTGTATTATAATGTTGGGAGAAACAGATTTTGAGGCATCTTGTACTGATTATGCAGAATTGATTCTATATTTAAGGGAAGCTATACAATATGTTTCGAATACAAACATAATTATATGTACACCTACGTATGTGTGTGGCGCCCCTATGTACAATTGCAAAATAGAATTATTTAATAATCTTTTATATTTAGAACTAAAAATAACACTTATGCATATTTCTATGATTCCAATGCCTCGGTTGCTGTTGATATGTTCTCGTTAAAAACTGGAAAGTTGACTAATTCAGGATTAAAACATGTCTACAACGATATAGTATGTAAAATTTTGGCTGATTACAAGTATTATGGGTATTTACTACCGAGGCCTAAAACTTTAGATATAGAGGATACGAATCCTCTGCTTTTTCTCGCGTAATCATTATAGCAAACGTACTTTTAAATATTCAGAGAAAGGTAATAAACAAAAGATTAAAAATATTTGTACTAAAATTACACGTTCAAAGAAAATATTGTTATATTACCAAAATGTAAGAGGTCTCCGAACAAAAACTACTATGTTTTATAATAATATTAGAACAATAAGTAGCGATATTGTCATCCTTACAGAAACTTTCCTCAATAGCACTGTCAATGACGCTGAACTTTTTCCACCTGAATACTGTGTCCTACGGAAAGACCGGCCCGGCGACGTCGGGTGGGGCGGGGTTCTATTGGCAGCTAAAAATTGTTATAATATAAAAAGAATTACAAATGTAGATAACTTAACTGATGATAAAGAATTATTGTTTGCTATTATTACCTGGAAACATATTAAGTTAATGATATGTGTAGTATATTTACCACCTAGTTACAGCAGTAAGCAATATCTTGATGTTTTAACATGTATAGAAAATGCTATAAATATGTATACTGAATATCCAATTATGATAGTTGGTGATTTCAATTTAAATTCGTGCAATAATAGTGTTAGATCTCAATTTAATAATTTTATGGAATATAGTAAGTTACAACAATGTAATAATATTAGCAATAAATATGGATGTATCTTAGATTTAGTACTAACTACTCTAGATCATAATAATATTAAAATATCATCCGATACGGAACATCTAGTTCCCATGGATGCATACCACCCGCCCCTAGAGATATTGCTCACACTTCCTAGAACAAAACAAAATCCAACGTCTCCGACACCAGGAGAATATTTAATCACGGAGTGGAATTTTCGCCAAGCAGATTTCCATAGCTTGTACGTTGATATTGCTAATATTGATTGGACCGACTTACTTGAAAAATATCATATAAATTTAGACTTAGCCGTAGATATACTATATAATAAACTTAATAGTGTTATTAGTACACACGTTCCTACAAGAACAATAGTCAAAAGTAATAAATATAATTACCCAAAATGGTATACCAAAGAAATAATATACTATATAAAATTAAAATATTTTAATCTAAAAAAGTTTAAGTGTTATGGTTTGGAGTTTAATAGGGAACTTTTTAAATACTATAGAACTAAAGTCAAAGATCTTATAAATATAGAATTTAAAAATTATATATCTAGGGTTGAAAACAATATATATTTAGAACCATCAAGTTTTTGGCAATTTGTAAAGGAAAAACGTAAAACTAGGCAGCAGATAAAAACATATACTTATAAGGATAAAGCTGTAGAAGGGCAGAAAGCTATTGATTCATTTGCTAAATATTTCAGTTCTGTGTTTCATGATTCTTCTCCTCTGTTAGACGTAAAGATGGCCGAGGCAGAGGCTAATCGCTTTGGTTGTCAATCTACGGTAACCATAGAAAAAGTGACAATTGCTGAACTCAGATTTGCAATACGGCGTCTAAAGGCTTCAACTGCTTTTGGTCCTGACAACATACCTCCCTTTCTAGTAAAAGATTGCTTGTCAGCTTTGGAAGTGCCGTTACTTCATATATATAATCTTTCAATTAAACAATGTTTATACCCTAGCAAGTGGAAAGTGTCCCGAGTAACACCTATTCCAAAATCGGGCTCGTCCACGGATATAACAAATTATAGACCAATCGCTGTTCTATGTGTATTTGGAAAGATATTTGAATCGATTCTTAATAACATCATTTATATACAAATAAAGGGGCAATTGAGTGATTGCCAGCATGGGTTTCGTCCTGGACGCTCCACATTGACTAATCATACAGAATTTGTAGATTATATAAGTACTAAAGTTAAGTCTGGTTGTCAAGTAGATGCCGCCTACTTTGATTTCAAAAAAGCCTTCGATCTTGTAGATAATGATGTACTTTTAAACAAATTTGCTTTATTAGGATTTTCAACTTCGCTCTTAGAATTGATGGCTCACTATTTAAAAAATCGAAGACAGTTTGTTAAGCTAGACGGGTATAAATCGGAAGAGTATTATACACGATCAGGGGTTAGTCAAGGTAGTACCTTGGGTCCTATGCAATTTTTGATAATGATAAATGATTTACCTAGTGTTATCTCTAATGCCAAATGCCTTATGTTTGCTGATGATTTGAAACTGTACATATCTGTAACCGAGACTAAAGACTGTGTAGCGCTACAACGTGATATCGATGCCGTAGTTGACTGGACTATAAGAAACAAATTATCATTTAATAATTCAAAATGTAAAACTATCACTTTTTCTCGATCTCGCAAACTTATTAATAGTATATATAATCTGTCTGACACACCAATGGAACATGTATCCAAAATCAGGGATTTAGGTGTTATAATGGATAGAAAACTAAATTTTCATGACCATATACTTAAAACATGCAAAGATGCTAATAAATGCCTTGGTTTCATTATTAGAATATCATCGCAATTTAAGAATACCCAAGTAATAGAACAATTATATAATTCCTATGTCCGTAGTAAATTAGAATATAATGCAATAGTTTGGAGTCCGCGTCAGGCAATGTATAGTATTATGTTAGAGAAAATTCAACGAAAATTTTGTAGATATTTATTTAAACGTAAATATGGATATTACCCTTTTCTCTATCCTTCAATGTTTGTGTCAGGTATGGTTGGTCTAGATTCACTTCAGCTTAGGCGGGAAGCCGCACTTATAAAATTTTACTATTTAATTCTAGTGCATAGGGTGGATAGCACTGCTGTACGCGAATCGATATATTTATATGTTCCCGACAAATATATGCGTGGTGTTGGAAGACGGCAACATAGACTGTTTTGCTATCCACCTATGTGGCATTCTCCCCAAGCTAGCAACAGCCCCACTGTTAGGGCTGTTAAACTTTTAAATGACTTAGTACGTTATCGAGATGTAGACATATTTTATGATCCCTTTTATATTATATTCAAACAAATTTACATATTTCAAAATTTTAAAATTAATTTTGTAGTTCCTAAATAGATTTAAGCTTATTTTGTTTACAAATTTTAATTCTATTTTTGTTTTATTAAATTTTATTTTATTTAGTAAGTAGTATGTTTTGTTAAATTAGTAAGAATAATAAAAAAAAAAGAAATGTTTAGTAATTAGTGTAGATATAAGCGACTTGGTGTAAATACTGTAATGCTTATATTTTCAAATAAAGATTATTATTATTATTATTATTATTAACAAGAAGTATTTCCGAAAATATTATGAATTTGTATGTATTCTCGCGCAGTTGGACAAGGTTGAATTAACGTCCTGTATCCAGAGCTCTGCATATTGATAGTATATAAATATCTTCTAACAAAAATCGTTGAAGTCTCCAAAAAGTACCGTCGCCATATTGTTTTTGCTACCGAGCAAGCCAGCCTGCTGTTATTATTTTTAATTTTATAATATTTATTTAATGTTAATTATTATTTATTTAGGCACCTATTGTAAATTTATTATTAGAAAATAATTGTTCAGGGCTTGTGTTTATGATATTAAATATTTTTATTTTTATTCTCTATTTCAATGAAAAGTATTTACTTTTCATTTATAATACGACAGAAGTGCAAAAATATATGATGTATAATACGATATAAACTTATACGAAACATAATTTTATAGTTCTTATAAATCTTAATTTATAACTCACAGTTATAGTGTCTGTATTAGCTATTTTATATAAAACAAACAAAACATGAATCATTATCACAATAATTTTTGATAATTTTTTAAAGATAAAATATATTGTTTAAAGTATGTCAATTGGTTGTTTAATTTAGAAAAATACTCTATACGTATAAATAAAAATTAAATTCTCTCTGTTGTGTTTACGATTTTAAAATAACTGTATTTATTCGTGAGGATTTATTTTTTATGTATTTTCAGTTATTTACGCTATAATAAAGAAACTATAACTATAATAATTAAAAAATATATAAGTATGTGTCTGTCTTTCTGTCTGGACTAATCTGCAGTACAGCTTAATCTATTTTTGTGACAGTTTCACAAGAAGATTAGAGAGAAAATGAGGTTAAAGGCCAGTATTTAGAATATTTTTTGCTCTCAATATTTTTGTGACATCCTTTTATATTTACGAGGTGATACAAAGAGAATTTTAAATCTGATACATCATACCTAATATATTAGAATAAGTTCTAGAACGTAATATATAATGTCCATAGGAAATAATATCGTTACTTTCAAGTTTCATACCACACGTACTACAGGAAGTTTAAAGCGACGGTTTAGTTTGCTGCTGTTTAATTTTTTCGCAATGAAAATAAAAGTCCAATACAACATCAACGTATTTATAAAGCCAATGACCCTGTTTACATTATAGCTGTTCGTTTTAACGCACATTGTATCGTTTAAAATATACCTATTTTTAAAATTACAAAGGCGACAGTCGTTCGTAATTCATATGTTGGTCTACCAAATTTATACATCGACTTCGCTTTGTAATAATATTAAACTACAATGTCATATTATGTTTAGAAATCACTGATATTCATCGCATTTTAGCTAACAAAATACTAATTACTAGATTACATTTACGTTTACTAAGCATTGTATGCTTGTATGTTTAAAAAACGTACACTTGCTCATAGTTGGTAAATTTGCTTCAAGTATAATTCACAAGCATTGTGTATTTTTTAAATGCAAAAAATTATAAGCGGTGAATAATAACTACGACTGTGAGAAAGTTCGTTACTTCCTATAAACATGTTCTGTAACTTTGAGGCCATACAAACGAGGTCATTTTATCGTATTATATTGCTTAACGAAGCCCCTCGCTTCACGAAACACGGCTTACGCAGCTGCTCGTTCTATCGATCGTTGCTCGGCTGACGTCACAAAATGGCCGCCGGCGGCCTGTCGCCATCTTGTTAATACAGTACAAACAATAATCAACTTTAATTCTATTGACATACAAGTTAAAAACATTCCATTCCTTTTTTCCTGTGTGACTCAACTATGACGGAAACGTGTTATTATTAATATACAAGTCTCCATTCCAGATTAATCACGTTATAACTTCTAAGAAATTTTGATGGCATGTTTTCTAACAATAATCACAAGACAAACAAATTTAAAATGAACATATTTATATGGTTAACCTAATAACATTTAATTTAAGTAATAGTTAAAATATCCTAATGACGCATTAGTTAAGTCTTTTAATAAATTCATTAAGGTAAAATACATACTTAGTTCTGTAAATTAGCCTGAATATTATTATTATTCAAAAGTGTTAAGTAAAAAAGTAGTTTTAAAACAACTTCTAGACATATATATATATATATCTTTACTATTTCAATTACCACAGCACATAATGTTATTAATAACCTATATTACAGGCTAATCAAAATATTTATCCTATTTAAGTATAATAAACAATACCTATGATTTTGTTAAATCTAATTTTCTCATAAACTTATTTTTTATTATTTTTACCATATAGTATGGATTATATATATACGTATTGGATAGTACCTGCTTATCTACCTGCTTCCATGAAGTTACGAATTTTATTGTTAATATGAGATGGATCTTTTTGAATATGAAATTATCTACCATTTTGTTTTTGTTTTAAGTAAAAAAAACAGATTCTTCATCGTCTTAAATGCTTAGAATAGACAATAGTTAAGTAACTATTGTATTATAGTGCTCATTATTGTACGTTTTTACAAAACGTCTTTGGGAATTTTAATGTGGACTTTCCAAAATTTTATTACCTACGTATTCATTAACGTTGTTGACGTAAATGAATACATAGGTAATAAAATTTGTATATAGTACAATACAAAATCTTCTTATTCTTCTTCTTTGTATATATAGTAAATACAAAGTAGTCAGTAAATAATTTCTTTCCTATATTGTTATAAGGTTTAACAGAATCATTCTTGTCGTTTCTCGTGTATCTATTATATTATGATGGTATTGAAAGTTGAGACTATTCGCCCTCTGAATGTCTTTCATATGACACTCTTCCCCTCCCCTTCATTCCCTCTCAATCACTATTTTAATCTTGGAAACTTATATGTTACATAAATCTACACTACTTATTTTAATTTTAAACGTTATTATCATAAACTATTAAAAGTAAGAGTTTCATTAATACATACCTACTGTCGTAGAAAATTCTAGAGGATATAAAACATTTATAATTATTTAATCTGCGCCTATCAAGCATGAATCAAAATTAAAAACTCAAATAAATTGACTTGGCTATATTTTTTAAATTTGTCTGAACTATTTTGTACTAACTATTTATGTATTTATGTAGAATATTCTTAATAATTGAATTATAAAATAACGTATAGTAATATTTTCTTTATATTAGGATTATAAAATATCTCTTTTATCATACATTTAAATATATATATTTCGATTTCTACGGTTGTAAATAATATGAACGTTGAATAAAATGAATAAAGCATGTTTTCGAATTTCAAATCGCTAGCTGTAGTCAAGAATCGATCGCCATATTGCAGAGGGGATTGCGACGTGCGTCGTATCGCCGCCATTTTGTACATTTACTGCGCAGTTGCGCGGCCCCGCTGGCGTGGGTATATATTGAGCGCATGACGTCAGCCCCGCATAAATCTCTTTCTGCGCGGTGTGGAACGGACGTCGTGTGTTGTGAAGTGGTGGCAGTACTCCAAAAATCCTTTGTGCCTGGTCTGATACAGGTGTGTAATATAGTCTCGTCCTGCAACATTTTAAAACTTGTATTTATACAAAATGGGCTACAGTGCGCAAGAAAAATCTGTTGTTGACTTTTGTGAAAGTAAGACTGAATCTCTCTCTAGTTGGGTACGCAAAGTAAAATGTAAATCATTAAACGCCAAGACAAAAAGAAAGCGTGACCTAAGAATAATCGCTATTTTGAGCCACTCCTTGTCCCGAGCTGAAAGTGAACTACTTACTAAACAAAGAGAACGCGCTAGACGGTGGGCTCAAATGCAAGCAGATCTTGGATTAACTAACAAAGAAGAGGAAATTGCTAAGGAACAACGTGAAAAAATCGATAATTTCTGGAAGAATGATCTCAGCGGCCTTGATAATTTTTTCAAGGAACTAGATAATGTTAAACCAATTATTAACCAACAAATATGTGTTACACAAGTAGGATAATTAGGTAATGTAAAATTGTAATTGAATCTGTGATATATGTAGGATGTTTTCTAAATTACAGTCCCATTGCGTTTCGCGTGGGTCTGCATCCGACGGCCGCCATCTTGGCTGCCGCTTGGGGCGCGGTCGCAGCTAGCTACGATATGGGTTTGTAACGGTATTATGCATTTATTAGTTTATTTTATTTAAATTGTTAAGTAATATTTCAGTTTTCTATTAAATTAATATAATAGTGATTGAAATTTAAAGTTTATTCATATTGAATATTAAATTGTAACATATGTTTAAGTATGACAAATAAAATATTTTTTAAGAAAATATTAAGTGGATTTTATTTCAATGTTCTCGTTTATGCTATTATTCTTGTTTTATAAACACGGTATGTGTTATTCCATGAGTCATCACCGACTTAGTCAAGATCAACGTAGCAGTCGCGCGGCCGACTGGTTGCCGAGAAAGCGAGAGCCGAGCTGATGGTGTCTCTTCGATTGCTGTAATACGAGGCGGCTAAAGTATTCAACAGCATGGCATGCGGCCCTGCAACGAAATAACAACGCACGAACCAAGCTTCCATACCGGTATCAGCCCACTTTAGGTAAAAGTTAGGAAATTGCGTAATAATTTCATCATCTTAAAAATCGATCCCAATAGACCCGTTCACACGGGTTTTTCGTATTTGTGTGTTCTTTCGAGTCTCAGATCTTAAGGAGTGTCGAGTTGCGCAGTACTCACTGCGCAAGTTCAATCATCTTCCGTGCGAAGGAGACGGAGTCTGCCAAATGGCGAGCGGCGAGGTCGATAAGTTCTACGCATTATCGATTCTAGCCAAGTAAGTTAGATAATATTGGTGAGTCATTCGTTGCATAGCACATGTACTTGTTTTGATAGCCCCAGTAAATGATTCACTTAATAGGTTTTTATAATTATCAACTAAATAATGGCATTGTTTAAACAAGGGGCATTTTTGTGCAATAATATTGATTTTAAACAGGCAAGTGACTCAACATCGGTTGCGTGTTCTCCTTGGCTGAAAATGATTACAATCCAGGTCAAAGCCGGTCAATCAAAAAGAAGAATTAATATTCTTCCTCTCCATTAACTATTTAGGCGACTCGTCAATGCTCGGAATTTCTAGTCGATTCAGACTTCAGACAAACAAAAACCAATAATATTGAATCAATTTAGCACGGCATAAGCTTTTGGCACTAATGCAAAAATATAATATACGGAATCGCGTGGGCTGATTAATGAAATGGAGCTGAAATTAATAATTAGTATTTTTTAATACATGATTGAATAAATCAATCGAAGCGTAGCTGTTAGGATCATTTGGTAAGTTATCGACTAACGAAATTTTCAAAAATATACTATTTTGAAAATAGAATTAAAAATAATAGAATATATGTGCACTTTTACAGCTTTCCCTGGGTACTATGGACCCCAAGACCTAATGGTTTATTTACGTTGTGTTCCAAGACAAGTTTCAAGCACTTAAAACTTTAATATATGTCAAAATTTACCTAAAACCTAGGAGTGAGGGGATGTATTTAAGAATTCACATTGAGATCATTTATACAAACATTAAACAAAGGACACATCAACTCATACATTTTATATGATAAAATCAGACTGACGCAAACTTTTTTGGTAAGTGGTCATACGAAGGAAATCTGATTTGTGATCACGTAACTACTCAAATACTACCGAATTGGTCTATTTTAATATAAATTTCGGCCAGTCAGTCATTTTTGCCTTAACTATTGAGATAAACGTTCATTTCAAACTACACAAAATAATAAATTAGGTGCAATGGTACCGAATAAGCAGCTATTTATTATACATATATGTAATCATTATTTCTTTCATCTTAAAAATTTTATAGTGTGTTTAAGCCGCCTGTAGGGCTAACATTTATTATTTCGCGTAGGGCTAACATATTGGCGAAAATGTTCGCCTTTATTTTCCTTGCTTTTTAAGTAATCTACAGGAGTGAAAATATGAAAAAAAAAAAGAGAAAAAGCCACATGCAAGCTGTGATGCGTGTTTGGGTGCGTGCCTCGTTTTAAAACGTTTTGATCACATGGATGCGTACTGGATCTAGAAACTACGCGTTATAATTTATTAAAACAACTTATTAGAAATGATGGATGGATACATGAAAGCTCTTCCCGAAATGAAAATGAAAATCCTGCAGGTTATAATGCTGCACGCGGACTCTTAAGGTACTTAGGTTCCTTTAACAACAATACCCGCCACGACATCCTACAATTATTTTCAGTTGCTGCAGTTTACTTTTTTAAATAATGAATTCAAAAGAAATGAAGGTCCAACGAACATAAATAACATTTTATTTGAATTAATTACACTTAAGTATTTTTAACTACATAATTCTCATCTCACTTAAAATTAAAATTCACGCATTGATCCATGATGATGATCTTAAATAAAAATAATTTTATAATATCATTGAAGAAACTTTAAAATAGTATCTCGATTAATTGGTACAACCAATGGCAGCTTATAACAACAATTTGAGTAAATAGGTAAGTAATACAGCTATTCAGCTATATTTATATAGAGAAATACAATAGATGATTGATTTTTACATGTGCATTTCACAGTTCCCCTGACCATGAAAGACAAGCGTATCACCACCTAATCCTATTGAATATTGAAAACTGGGCAAAGGTTGTCTCTGCTGCATAGCAATTCCTGAATCAACTAAACCATCCAACCGAAGTAAAGCATTATTTTGCCAATATTACATATTGAAACAACACTAGATTAATATGAAGTAGTTAATAACGTTCTAAGTCACTTCCGTCTGCTCTGCCATGCTATCATTACATTCGCCTTTCCACGAGACGAGGTACGGAGGTAAGGTAAAAAAAATAATGAAAAATAATTAAGACAATTATTGATAAATACTATAAAATTTATTTGAAATAAAATATTAGAGGTTAAACTATGGTAAATGAAATAAAATTAAAAACTATTATGTGGTTTAGCATGTCCAGTAGAACATCTAGGGAAAAATAATGTTTAGTCTTTCAGATTTATTATTTCATGTGAAATATAATATCTACCTACTTGGAACACTTCCTAAATGAAATATATGGAATATTTTGGAATAATATACCAACAATTTTCTAAGTGAAGATATAATTATATGATAATCATTATCATCAATATCAATTGATACGATAGCAAATGTGTATTGGTACATAACTATAATGATTAAAACTTTGGAAAACGAGTGACTTGTTAAAATAAACTAAAATCTGCAGGCTGTCAGTTAGCAAAGATAATGTGAATAGACAAAGGTAAAGTAACTTTACATAAAATGCTATTTAATTACTTTCCTAGCTAGATTATTATAAAGACATTGGACTCGTATAACTGAATTGCCAAAATAAGCTCGTACTATGTAAGATAATACAGAACCCTTATGAAAAACCTGCACGAAAATATAACATTTTAATGAACGGTACAATGGTAAATGGTTTACAATACTTATAAAATAACTAAATGAGAGTCTTGAAAAAGTTTCCGAAGGTGAAGTATATTACAGGAATCTTAAGTATTTTTTAGGATTCTAAATAAGTAACGCAGGGTATACACATAATTTTCAATTTGTGGAATTAAATTGCATCTATAGAGGTTTGCTTATGACAATTATAGCACATGGTATGAATGGTTTAAATGGCTTCATATAATATATTGTCATTAATTGTAAGTTTTATAATGAACATTAATAGTGGAAATTACATTGCCTTAAATTTCTGGATGAAATAGCTGAGTAATAATAGCCTCTCAATTATGAATTTGGGAATAACCTGGTTTTATAACGCCAGACAACAGAATGTACATTAACTATACCTACATACTTGAAAAAATATTGGGAGCAACGTTATCTAGCCAAGTTTTGCAGTTGAAAATTACGAGATGCATACATGGAAATGATCCTGCCAGTTAGTGGTATTAGGTATTACATCAAGGTTTCTTTTAATTTCTAATACCTATTTATAAATTTTAAAATCTTAGTATTATTTGATGTTGGCTAATTGCGAATATGCAAAGCATGTCTCGTTAATGTTAACAATAATTTGTGATTTTAGTTTTGAAGATAAAAAAATACCTTGAATCCTGCCTGCCTAGTAGTATAGCTTCATATATTTGAATATGATAATATGACTATGATCTGTAAAAGTTAATAGCAATTATGGCATAAATGACTTTTTTGAAGAACAACATGTATTATATTGGCTTGCATAACGCATGTGATTATAAACATCTTTTAAGATTGTAGTTGGCACTTTCTTTCCCAGCTCTGCCTTTGCTTAATAGGTGGAGTAATTTGCAACATACTGCTTGGAATCATTTGGATGCAATTGAGCTAAGTGAAAAAATTATTTAATAAAATTTATTTATATTTAAAACTAAAAAAATGTGCTCGAGGAAGTATATTATTAATATAAATAAAAGAATTACTGTAGTTTTAACACCTTCAGACAATGTTAATCACCAATGTTGCCTGAAGATGTTAGAACTACTGCTTATGTGGGCATTATGACATCACCTCAATCCTGAACGCGTGGCAGGTGTCTGTCCACATCTGGCAGCGCGATGTAGTAAGGTGATTCCCTGCCACTAGAAATTCTGGGCTTCTGATGGCCCGATGGCTCTGTCTGCTAGACTTCACGTCCGGCAGCATGATGTGTTTCCAGTCTACGCGTTCAACCCTGCCTGTTGCCTGAAATTTCATTCTGGGCCTCTGATGGCTCTCTCTGCGCGGTCCTAGTGACCGTGTCGCCTACCTGCCAGTCATCACGTCGGGCATCGTGACGTGGCTCGAGTCTTCGTGGTCACGACTGGGTGCTGCAGGTGGTGACGCAGTTCTAGTGACCGTGTCGCTTGCCGACTAGTCTTCACATCGGGCAGCGTGAGGTGATTCCAGCCAACACGTTCAACCCTGCCACCAGAATTTTTATTCTGGGCCTCTGATGGCTCTCTGCGCGGTCCGAATGACCGTGTCGCCTGCCTGCGAGTCTTCACGTCGGCGTGGCGTGGGTGGAATCTACGTGGTTCCTGACTGACTTCTGTGGGTGTCGGCGCGGTCCAAGTGACCGTGTCGCCTGCCTGCCCGCCTGCCAGTCTTCACGTCAGGCAGCGTGGCGTGGGCAGAGTCTACGTGGTTCCCGAATGTGGGGGGCTGCGCAGTCCCAGTGACTGTGTTGCCTGTCTGCCAGTCTTCACGTCGGGCAGCGTGACGTGGGCGGAGTCTACGTGGTTCCCGACTGACTTCTGTGGGTGTCGGCGCGGTCCAAGTGACCGTGTCGCCTGCCTGCCTGCCTGCCTGCCTGCCTGCCTGCCTGCCTGCCAGTCTTCACGTCAGGCAGCATGGCGTGGGTGGAGTCTACATGGTTCCCGACTGACTACTGTGGGGATCTACGCGGTCCCAGCGACCGTATCGCCTGTCTGCCTGCCTGCCTGCCAGTCTTCACGTCGGGCAGCGTGACGTGGGCGGAGTCTACGTGGTTCCCGACTGACTTCTGTGGGTGTCAGCGCGGTCCAAGTAACCGTGTTGCCTACCTGCCTGCCTGCCTGCCTGCCTGCCTGCCTGCCTGCCTGCCTGCCAGTCTTTACGTCAGGCAGCATGGCGTGGGTGGAGTCTACGTTGTTCCCGACGAAATTCTATGGGGGTCTGCGCGGTCCCAGTGACCGTGTTGCCTGTCGGCCAGTCTTCACGTCGGGCAGTGTGGCGTGGGTGGAGTCTACGTGGTTCCTGACTGATTTCTGTGGGTGTCGGCGCGGTACAAGTCACCGTGTCGCCTGCCTGCCTGCTTGCCAGTCTTCACGTCATGCAGCATGGCGTGGGTGAGTCTACGTTGTTCCCGACAGCTTTCTATGGGAATCTGCGCGGTCCCAGTCACCGTGTCGCCTGTCTGCCAGTCTTCACATCAGGCAGCGTGACGTGGCCGGAGTCTACGTGGTTCCCGCCGACTGACTTCTGTGGGGGTCTGCGCGGTCCTAGTGACCGTGTCGCCTGCCTGCCTGTGCGCCTGCCCGCCCTGCCCGCCCTGACCGCCTGCCCGTCTGCCCGTCTGCCCGTCTGCCAGTCTGCCAGTCTTCGTCAGGCAGCAAGGCGTGGGTGGAGTCTACGTAGTTCCCAAGTGACTTTTGTGGGTGTCGACGCGGTCCTAGTGATCGTGTCCCCTGCCTGCCTGCTTGCCAGTCTTCACGTCGGGCAGCGTGAGATGGCTCGAATCTACGTGGTTCCAACTGACTTCTTGGGGTACAGCCTGCCTGCCAGTTTTCACGTCGGGCAGTATGGCGTGGGTGAAGTCTACGTGGTTCCCGACAACTTCTATGGGGGTCTGTGCGTTCCTAGTGACCGTGCCGCCTGCTTGCCGGCCTGCCTGTCTGCCTGTCTGTCTGCCTGCCTGCCTGCCTGCCTGCCAGTCAGTCTTCACGGTGCAGCGTAAACTTCCTCGTCGATCAGTTCAGGTGAATCCAATCAACACGTTTTACTTTGTTTTTTGCCAGAAGTTGCCCTGGAGGCCCCACATCACGTCACAAAACAGCCTGCATATTTACGACTGAAAACAGCCCGCGTGTTTACGACTATGCGGTTCTAGCGGTCAAGTTGTCCGGCTACTAGTCTCATCAGGACAGCTACGCCAGAAGCCCTGACTTCTGCGAGCAACTATACAAAATCAACAGACATGGTAGTAATAGTATTATTATATGAACAATAGTAGTAATATGAAAGATATATCTTCCATATATTTCATTGATTTCAGTATGACATTTACTTATATCATATATTATTTAATGAACATAAATGATTGAATACTAATAATAAAAATTGACATACATACAAACCTTGTAACCAATGATTGTACAAATACAATTGTCTTAGCTTTATCCAGCAACTAGAATTTTTAAGACATGGTAAGTTTTACATTGTATTTCTTTTTTCCACAATTACAATTAGGCATTTCAGAAAGACAAATACTAAGGAAACAAGTGCAAAGGAATAAATTAAAAGTGAACCACATTGTGAAACTGAAATGAAATAAAAATAAAAGCACAAAGTGAAATTAAAACAGGAGGTTATTATTGAGTTTTTAAAAATAATAATGATGATGATGATGATGACGATGATAAACTGAAATGTCCTCATTGGCTAATAAATTTACTTGCTTCTAAATAATATAAGATAAGAAGTTATTTGTCTTTTCTGTTATTGTGTAGGTTATTTTACAGTAATAAACATTGTTACAGGTTTCTTAAATATAAGTAATATAATCTTAATTTACACCCAAAATATTTTAATGAACTAAAAAGATATTTTTGATGTCTTTACGAACATGTAGTTATTTATTGTAAGCATGTGTTTTTTGTATAATATTTTATATTTCAGATTCTACAATTAAGCTTCTAATTATGAGATTACCCTAATTATTTTATTTCAGGTTTTAACTAATGAAATATTTTGTTGTAAATAAATTTTGATATTTTAGGTATCCATTTAAATATTATATATCAAAAACTAATTAAAATATTAAAAGTTCTTACATTAAAGACATTTGAAAAAGGAAAATTAGCAATAAATTACCATGATTCAATATGATATGGTTGAGGTCTAAAATCTAAAAAATTTATAAATGATAAAAGGCTGAAATGAAAACAAATTACAAGTTATATAGGTGTGTAATTGGCAATCCATGAAAAATAAATCTGAAGTGTACAACATATAAAATTGTATTATTAACAACAATAAAAAGCTGGTATAGATATAAATTTCTTTTATGCATAATACGAAACAAGGATAAACAGTTAAAAAAGAAACATAGTACAACAAAAAAATATAATATAAGTTGTTTTAGCACTTTTAGGTCTCAATGTATAAGGTCTTACAATGACTAATAGACAGAATAAAAATGAAATATATCAATCGATGACTGGTTGTGTTAAAGTTCACCTTATAGTTAAAACTTACAACGTTACAAAGTAATTGAAAAGTTTAATAGACTACCGAGATAAAGAAAAAGACAGAAAGTAAATTCAAAAATAATTACCTTAAATTACAGACTTGACAATTATTAATAACAACAAACGATAGACAACGAAAACTAGCAAGTGAAATCGAAGAAATTAAAAAATAATTAAAATCGGGTTTGAAATCAATAATAATATAATAGTCCCTTTGGTTTAAGAAAATATATATAACAAGGATAAAGAACAAAAATATTGATTAATATAAAAGTACATACCAAGCTGAAAATATAAAAGACATGTAAATTTAACCTGATCAGAATGAAAACTGGTAAGGATGTATGCAGAATTAATACTGATAATATTGTAACAATGTAGAAGACACCCAATAAATAAGCCCAAGCAGATGAAATACACTAAAAATGAAAACCCTAAGCCCTGAACTAAACAACACTAAAACCTGATGAAGATGATTAATGACAAAGATGTAGAACGATACAGAAGTTGACGCAAAAAATAAATCAATCAATATTTCAACCACACGGGAAAGTCCAAAGCTAAAGAAAGTGAAGTTGATAAAGGTTAAAACATAACAGAGGAAGATCAATATAAAAGTTATGAAAATGAAAAGCGATGAAAACAAAAGAACAAGAATATATCAGAAGAAGATGGAAGCGGATGAAAGCAAAAGTATATAAAGATCAAAAGAAATGAAATTGAAACTGATAATTCTGAAGCTGAACTTAAACACGTGAAGACAAGACGGAAGCCGATAAAGACCGAAGAAGATCAAGACGAGAACTCTGAAGCAGATAAAGATATGAAGGCCAAAGCAGATGAAAGACATAAAAACCGAAGAAGATCAAGACATGAAGGCCGAAACAAATAATGAAATGAAGGCTGTAACACCTGAAGACATCGAAAACGAAGCACGTGAAGACTGAAGACCGAAGCCGATGAAGACTAAAAACTGAAGACCGAAGCCGAAAAAGACTAAAGATCGAAACCGAAAAAGACTAAAGGCCGAAGCCGATGAAGACTGAAGAGCGAAGCCGATGAAGACTGAAGACTGAAGCCGATGAAGACTGAAGACCGAAGCCGATGAAGACTGAAGACCGAAACCGATGAAGACTGAAGACCGAAACCGATGAAGACTGAAGACCGAAACCGATGAAGACTGAAGACCGAAACCGATGAAGACTGAACACCGAAGCCGATGAAGACTCAAGACCGAAGCCGATGAAGACTGAAGACCGAAGCCGATGAAAACTTAAGACTAAAGCTGACGAAGACCGAAGCTGACAAAATCCGATGCCGATGAAAACCGAAGCCGATGAAGACAGAAGACCGGAGCTGTTGAAGACTGACGACCGAAGCCGATGAAGATTGAAGCCCATGAAGACCGATACCGATGAAGATTGAAGAGCGAAGCTGATGAAGACTAATGCCGTTGAATACTGAAGACCGAAGCCGTTGAAGACTGTCGACCGAAGCCGATAAAGATTGAAGACCAAATCCAATCAAGACCGAAGCCGATGAAGACTGAAGATCGAAGCCAATGAAGACCGTAGACGATGAAGATCGAACTTTATGAAGACCGATACCGATAAAGATTAAAGAGCTAAGCGAACCGAGGCTGATGAAGACTGAAGATCGAAGCCGAGGAAGATTGAAGATCGAAGCCGATGAAGACTGAAGACCGAAGCCGATGAAGACTGAAGACCGAAGCCGATGAAGACTGAAGACCGAAGCCGATGAAGACTGAAGACCGAAGCCGATGAAGACTGAAGACCGAAGCCGATGAAGACTGAAGACCGAAACCGATGAAGACTCAAGACTGAAGCCGATGAAGACTCAAGACTGAAGCCGATGAAGACTAAAGACCGAAACCGATGAAGACTCAAGACTGAAGACCGAAACCGATGAAGACTCAAGACTGAAGACCGAAGCCGATGAAGACTCAAGACTGAAGACCGAAGCCGATGAAAACTTAAGACTGAAGACCGAAGCCGATGAAAACTTAAGACTAAAGCTGACGAAGACCGAAGCTGACAAAATCCGATGCCGATGAAAACCGAAGCCGATGAAGACAGAAGACCGGAGCTGTTGAAGACTGACGACCGAAGCCGATGAAGATTGAAGAGCGAAGCTGATGAAGACTAATGCCGTTGAATTCTGAAGACCGAAGCCGTTGAAGACTGAAGACCGAAACCGATGAAGACTCAAGACTGAAGACCGAAACCGATGAAGACTCAAGGCTGAAGACCGAAGCCGATGAAGACTCAAGACTGAAGATCGAAGCCGATGAAGACTCAAGACTGAAGACCGAAGCCGATGAAGACTCAAGACTGAAGACCGAAGCCGATGAAGACTCAAGACTGAAGATCGAAGCCGATGAAGACTCAAGACTGAAGACCGAAGCCGATGAAGACTCAAGACTGAAGACCGAAGCCGATGAAGACTCAAGACTGAAGACCGAAGCCGATGAAGACTCAAGACTGAAGACTGAAGCCGATGAAGACTGAAAACCGAAGCCGATGAAGACTGAAGACCGAAGCCGATGAAGACTCAAGACTGAAGATCGAAGCCGATGAAGACTCAAGACTGAAGACCGAAGCCGATGAAGACTGAAGACCGAAGCCGATGAAGACTGAAGACCGAAGCCGATGAAGACTGAAGACCGATGCCGATGTAGAGATGAAGAAAACTAAAAAAACTGATACGTGAGTTAGTCATGCTAAGTAAATTAAGATTAAAGCAGAAGAATACCAAAGCAGTTGTAACAGAAAACTGAAGCAGAAGTAATTGAAGACGGTAGCAGATGAAGACTTGAAGACCAATTGATAAAGACATGAAAACTGAAGAAAATGAGACACATGAAGATTACAGCAACTGACGATAAGAAAACAGAATTAAACGAAGATTGAAGCAAAAGAAATCTGAAGAAGACGAAGCAAAAAGATTGAAACTGTTAAAGCCATGGCCACCTAGTTGACGAATAACAAAACAGATGATTATTTATATTGAAGGATGAGATTAGAAGATCAAAGTACCTGACAATGAATAAGCAAAGATGAACGTGTAAGCAGAAGAAGACTGAAGAAGTTAAAGATTTAAACGCCAAAGAAAATTGTTTTACATTTATAATTAATTACATAAATAAAACAAAAGTAACCTGTAAAACATTAAATATGGATTAATACTTTTATCATATTTATTTATTGAAACTCTTAACTAAAATGAGCCTATTTACACATTATATGTCCGCTAATTTAGAACTTATAGTATAAATAAATAATTTTAATAAAAAATTGTTTTTTATTTCATTCTGCATTAAATTTTAGACAAATTGCGACCAATATTTTGTCTCATAAATAGTTGGTTCCTACTTGAACTATATTTTTTAGTCTTATAAAACTTAAAATAAAATGTATAAAACGAAAGTAATTATAAAACGAAAATTATTTTTTTTTAAGCTATGAGACTTCTATCAAAATAGAATGAATTTAAAGTATAAATTACACAGGCAGCCCTTCAGGCCAGCCAACAAAGAAGGCATTGATAGAAAAAGTTTGCCAAACTCATCAGAGTGGAAAATTCGGTAAATTTTCCGATGACATGATTCGACACGTCTACAACGTGGCAAAGAAAGTCACGACCTAATTCAGTGAATTTATCCGAGAACTTCTAAAGAGGTTTCAGATCTGGCCTAAGCTATGGTGATCTCAAAGACGTCATACCCGATATAAATATGACGCTACCAGAGACTGATTTTTGTCCTAACGTAAAAACCACAATACCAGAAATAAATTCAGGACAAATTCCATGTCTTCTATTTCATTATCTTGCTCTGTACGTATCAAAATAGGGCGTTCGATTCACTTCTAAAAACGTTTTGTTTTTAAAAGTGAATCGAACGCCTTGAAGTTTTAACATAGTGTTCGCACACATAATGTAACGTAGTTCATCCCTATCATCGTAATATAGATCTACAAAATGGCAAAACGGCTAGGAGAAGATTTAAAGCTTTTTTGACAAAAATTGTGATTCTACGAAAAATCCACAAGCTTTTTTTATGTAATATGTAAAGAGGGAAGTCATGCTTAGTAACTAGTTTAAAGAAACATTTTGTTCTTTTTATAAGCCTTACGCTTAAAAATTTTATATATTTAAATATATTGCTTCAGCAATAACAATACTATTTTTGAAAATATGAAAAACATAACACAAAAACATAAAAATAAACCAAACGTACATAATTTTAAATCTTCATTAACAGTAATAAAAAAGCGATATGGTATGAAAGTTTAGAATGAAATAGAGCTCTTGGATAGATTTTTAAATGTAAGTCCTCAATGTTCATAAACGTCATACATCCTTAATTTTATAATTCGGAATAACAAAAATACTTAGAAAAATTTAAAATATTTTTCTTAATCCGAATTTGGAATAAAAAATATCAAGATAGTTATAGGTGAAACATCATCTACCACATGTTGGCAGCCCTGTGTATCTTGTAAATTAATCTTAATATCTTTTCAATACATATAAATATTTATTAGTTATGCTTAAGACACTAATGTGGCCTAGTGTTTGGGGCCGTACATTAATTACATATTTCCTACATATTCTATCCCTAGATGGCACTTCATTAATTGTTAAATGAAAACATTATATTTTTTATATTCACGTCATACAGTCATAATGAAATTAAAAAAATTATGGAAAACAAAAATTGCTTTTTAACATTTAATTTGAGTTATTTTAATGGCAACATTTTTGACAACAAGAAAAAGGTCTAAAGGTCAGTCTTAGTCTAATTTGAATTTAATTAATATTAAATAAATTAATAATTCGATATAGTAATTTTTTAAATTAATTATAAATTAACGCATTTATAAGAATAATCTTTTTAATACACAAGTCTTAGAAATTTGTAAAATAATTAAGTTCATATTTAAGTTCACTTTATTCTGGTGCCTTGTGCTTAAATTATATATGGATTGATTTTGACATTTTGTGTGAAAAGTGCTTTCTTTTAGGCACTTTTATATTTATTATTAAAATTACCTTCTTTGCTTAAATAACTCTTTAAAATTAATAAAACTATTAATAGTAGTAGCAAAGCAGTTATTTACTGCGTCTTCTTTTGGTGCTTGGCCGAATTTCAAGCTGTACTAGTTTTGTTCGATATCGATATTTTTTATCAAAGTACTGCTGATTTAACAGCTGTTTATGTATCATTGTACCTTAAGTAACTTTTTATAAATGTTTTCGACGATATTAAAATTTTAGCGATCTTTCGAATGAAGTCACTTTTAGTCTTGCTATTTATTGTATTTAGTTTGAAGTCTCGTATAGTGCGTTTCTCCGTGATTGATACTTGAAAATTATGTAAATAGAATTAAAAATAAAGTGCTAATTTTCATTTATGTAAATCTATGGTTGCAGTCAAAGATTGTTGAAGAAGGTAAAAAAATCATTGTCTGTTTTCAACACCACGAAAAATTTACAAAATCGCCCGAAGAAAGATTTAGATTTAATTGTTTTATATTAAAATAAAACAAAAAATATTATTCTTTCATTTCATTGTATCCAAACTATTATCTCACTGTTGATACTGTCTGTCTAACCGTCTTTAGGAAGTTAATACACCTCTACGCCACTTTGTAAAAATCAAATAACAAATATCAAATTTATTTGGGTTGTATTATTCTGGGCTGCCATAAGTTTAAGTTACTGAACTCAACTATTCCACGCTCTTTTTTGTCAAGCTGTAATTAGTAGTTAAGTATTTTCAATTATTTTTCTTTATTAATTACTTATCTGTATTCTAAAGTGACATCTAGTTAAAAATTTTGGTACTGATTACGCGCTCTGGCGCACAGGTTATACATTCTCAAAGACAGTTAATGAGAGTTGCGAATCTATACTAGTTTGTATTCTATGTTAGTTATATATTCGGCATTGTATTGTCATTTGTCAAAACTCAAAAGGCCTTATTCGTTCAATGCTCATTGTATTTACTATTTTGTATAATTTAAGTAGCTTAATAGTTTAGTAAAAAAACATAAACTTATCCATTATGTCATATCAACTGTACAGGAACACTACGATTGGTAATACTCTACAAGAAAGCCTCGAAGAATTAATACAGGTAATTTCTTAAGTAGTTTCAGAATAATCGTTATTGAAATGAACAAAATGTTTTGTGGGTATATAATAATGGTTCCCTTGTTACAGTATGGTCAAATAACACATTCATTAGCTTTAAAAGTTATGCTCCAATTTGATAAATCCATAAATCAAGCCTTATCCAATAGAGTGAAATCAAGACTTACCTTTAAAGCAGGGAAACTTAATACTTACAGGTACATTCATTTTCAATAAATTCGTTTTGTGGTTATACAATAACATTTGTGATTTCAATAATGTTTTTGTCATTTACAGGTTTTGTGATAATGTATGGACTTTTATGTTAAATGATGTAGAGTTTAGAGAAGTTCAAGAACTGGCAAAAGTAGATAAAGTAAAAATTGTAGCTTGTGATGGTAAAAGTAAGTAAATCTATCCTTATATTCCAAAAAGTGTTTAATAAAATGATGTTGACTGAAAATGTATCCAGTAGATTGACTTGGCTGCATCATCTAATATAAGTGGCACTTGCTGAACCACTATTATTATTGTTTCAATTTAATTTGAGTCAAACACTGTTAACTTAAGGTATTTAATATAAAAATCAGAATTTAAAATCTCCCATTGGTACTTAAAAATCTTATATACTTTAATTTATGCTATTACTAATACTATCAGCAAATTATTAATGTTTCTTACTTATACTTAGTTAATTAGTAATGTTACTCAATAAATTTGTTGTCATTTTAGATGTGGAGGAGCGGAGGTAATTGAAGGTAACATGAAACACCTAGAAGAATATTTGCAATTTTGTGAATAACTATATTTCATATACAATTTTTTTGTTTTGTTTAATTAATTTACCAAATTAAAGTGTATAATGCCAATCATTGTATTTTTACTAAAAACTATATAAATTGCATAGAATAATTTTCTAATTTATATATTCATTGCCTTCTATGATCATTAAAAATTTTATAATTTCTTTTGGAATAACTTTAATATCATTAAGTTGTTATTATATATATAATAATTTAGGTATTAGATTTTTCTTTGAATTCAATAAACCTATTATATGATATGGTTATAAGGATACCGGAAGGGCAAGTATAATTGTCGATGACTGTATAAAATAAAATACATTTTTTTTCATCATATTTATTGTTTGTTCTAAATTACAATATGATTCAATATACATTTTTTACAAAGCTTTAATACACACAGCAGATCTACTAAAATAAAACTTCTACCATATTCCCGATACCTTTGCAGTAATTGTCAAATAAAATTTTCTTTAAAGTAATTCATATTTGTGAAAGAAATGCATAAAAATAAATTTAATTATAAATATAAAATATTCATAAGCATAACAAAAACTATTTTATGAGGTAATTGTATCACCTGTTACTTAAAAGTTGAATAAAAATGACCATAAAATGTTTATATAAAAAATATAAAACCTCTTTTATCTCTCCACCTTTAGAAGCACAGGAAGTCAATATATTTAACAGATTATTTTATTTACAATATAAAAAGTTAATATGTGTTTACACATTTTAAACAAAATTATGTTGTCAGATAAAAAGAAGTTATAAAGATTGTATAGTTAATTAAATTAATATGTAAAATTGCACAATTAAATTTTATTGTGGTGACATAAATCACTGTACATAATAATAAGATGTTTAGAACTTTTTATTTTAAATATATGTAGATGCACAAGTGGCATTTTAAGTACAAATATCAATTAAAAAAATATAGCTTATACAACTACATATAACACTTTTAGGTATATTTTTACAAGTAAAAGTGGTATAAGCATTGCATTGATGTGTTGTTTTGCATACAAATTTAATATTATATATACTATTTAGTAAAATGTCATTTAGATACAAAAAGTTATGATTTAAATTTATTGTATCGTATAAATCATAACATAATATTAATATTTTTTACAAAGTTCACAGGAAACATTATGTCCATTAAATTGAAATTATTTCCATAATTTGGATTTTCGAATACTTTATTAGATAGATACTTTACAATATTCAGTGATCATACAGGAAAACCTAACACCAAATTGTATTCTACTACACCATTGTCATACTTCAGCTTGGTTTAAGCCGAGTTGGTCACCTATTATATAGCAGCATAGACAAAAGAACTTAGCGACTACTCCATTCACCATACTGAGACACCATTTCACTTCTGACCGACACCGATTCACTAATACATGTCCCATAAGAACCGTTTAAGCGCAGTACGACGGAGGCGAGGTGAGATCGGCGAGCAGGTCGAGTTCCTCCTCGGTGAGCTTGTCTCGGTGTCGGAGCCAGTCGTCCTGGTGCGTCCTGCGGAAGTCGGCGAGGGCGGCGCGGATGGTGGCGGGCACGGGGTCGGGCGCGCTGGTGTGGCGCGCCAGCTCCGCCAGCACGGCGCCCAGCCGCGGGCCCAGACTGTACGGCCGCGACGTCATGTACGCGCACAACCCGAGCACGCCGCAGTGCCGCTCCACCAGGTCCTTCGACCTGCAGCTCCTCATCAGGGATTTTATTGTCTTCTCCTCGTCCGGTAGTGCGTTGCAATGCATCAGCCCCGTCAACAATTTGGCTGCCGCCTTTCGAACCTGGTGGTGTCGGATTTATGAGTTTGGTTAAATTATTTTTTAATGAAGTCAAAATCAAACTACTACTAAAAAAGGAAGTTATCGAAATAAAGTTAGTCGTCAAGTCACCTCGACCCTCGAATCTCTCATGAGCTTGAACGCGAACCGCTCGGCGCGCACCGCCCAGTCGGCGCGGTCGCACAGCATGGGCAGGCCGTAGAAGAGGAGGGGCTGCGCGAAGTCGAGGCAGGCGAGGCGCGCCCACCAGGAGCGCGAGAGGGCGAGCGCCTCGAGCGCGTCCAGCGCGGCGTGGAAGTCGGCGCGCTCGTGGTGCACCAGCGCCAGGCTGGCCAGGAACCCGCCGGCGGCGCGCGGCAGCTCCTCGTGCGGCTGCGGCGGGCCGCGCGCCGCCAGCGCGCACGCCGTGCCCAGCAGCGAGTACTGCACGCCCGTCTTGCTGTTCACGCCGCGCACGATCACGCCCATGCAGCCGCGCAGCACTGACGACGGGCGGGATGGAAGAAAATGGTCAAATGTGAAGACGTTTGACATTATACAGGGGTGTGGATGTTAATATGCGACTTTAAGCGAATTTAAAGCATTGACAACATTTAATAGTACTTTTGTAGTACGAGATCTTTACGTCAGTTGTATTTTATAATGACTACCTCACGCGTTACACAACACTTATAAATATCGTGAAATGGCAAGAAATCATCCTAGACCTAAACTATTGATAATTGTTAACTAGTATTTTGTATACAGTGGTGACAAGGGCCGCGTTGTCACATACAGGTGTATGGTGCAGTAGTGTCGGCGCACTCACCGGTGGTGAGCAGGTTGACGGCGCGCGCGTGGTGGCGGTGCGCGGGCGCGTCCCCGTCCAGGCGCAGCGCCTGCTCCAGCCGCTGCACCAGCTGCTCGTCCACGCTGCACTTGCGCTCCGGGACCGCCGTCGAGCTGCTCGCCGCCTTCGTGTTTAAATAAGATACTTGTAACTATTGTTGCTGGCGACATATTTATTTATGTATAATTGTTCTGTATGTGTAGCAATATAATAGGTATCTTCTGTAATAATAGATTAGAGAAACTATAAGAAAACAAATATAAATCATGTTTGTGCACGCTGACTTTATGTATCACTATAGATAGATAGATAAATTATTTATTGCATCCATTAGATAAAACAACGAAAGAGGAGAAATCAGAACTAGTTTGCAGAACAATTGTATACAATTGTTCTGCAAACTAGTTCTGAGGCGACATTATCATTAAAAGTGATCTCTTACAGGTAATCTTAAATGTACTAAAGCGTAAATGTTCTTGGTACATAAACAGAAGACAAATTGTAATAATATTATAAAGAAAAAAAATCATTTCTATTAACGTAAAAAAGATCAATTTGACCAAAGTAATTTTCTTACCAAGACTATTTTAAAATGAAAATATCTTAGTTTTCTATAGATATCTTAGTTTTAGTAGTTTAGATTTTTTAAAATACCTAATTATAATAATTTTAAATCTAGTACTGCTCCAATTAACTATACCTGAATTAAACAAAAAATATCATAAAAAGTTTTTGATTCTGATCCATTGCATCCCATTACTATATATAAAAAATACTCATATACATCATATTTACTGGCCAGCTGCACAATGTGCTTCACGCTTTTATTTTCACGTGCCTGAGCACTGAGCCGACAGAGTATTACACCACGCCGAATACCACAACAAATCACACCACCACAGAATAAGAAAATGGAGAAAACTCCCCTCCAGTGGATATATCTGATGTAAATATCTAAAAACAGTGTTTAAACAAAGTCAAAACCTCACATTTACATACAAAAGTATCTCAAAAAGCTGACCTGATCGTGGCTCGGCCTCGCGTCCAAATCATCAACGGGCGTCAACGCAGTCATCGGCACCGCCTCGCTGGCTGACGCTGATGCCGTCACCGACGCTGACGCTGACGGCGAGCATGACACCGTAGATGACGTTGACGCTGACGCTGACACGGATGCTGATGACGCTGACGCTGACGGGAGAGTTGACGGCGCTCTTTTTATCACTAAAATCATCAATACATCAGGATGTTAAAATAATTAAAATTATATAAATATATAAAGCAGGGACTAAGCAACGGAGTGTCTTAACACTAGGTTCATATGGTCCCTGCAGTTCCCTCTGCTTACCCTGCCATGTGCGGGATAAAGCGCCAAGACATGTATAGAATAACGCTTTTAATAGATACTACGAAATATTAAGATAGTATTTAATTACTTCACTATCTGTTGGACTTATTTATAATTTAATTAAACATCTTAAATTAGTTGATAAAAATTCAAGTCGATTTATTTTTCTCTTTCGGTAAGAGAAATGCAATTATAGTGCAACAGTTGCGCGTTCAATCCACATATGAGTTATAATTTTTTTATCTTTCCCGTGGTAATGTTAAAAGAGGGATAATTAATGTAACGCTCTTTACCCTTTAACGCACATTTTATCGAATTTAAAAGTACACAACAAAACTGAGATATCAAAAAAATAATAAACTGAGCAGTTTTCCGAGTTTTAATTTGAGTTTAGACACATTAAAACTCTGGTATCATATATATAGTGGGATAAATGTTTGCGAGTCTTTTAGACAACTAAAAAGCATTAAATACAGTATGTTAAAATTCTTATATCACGTTTGGAGAACGCTAGTAAAAGAAGGGCGACTGTGGACTGGTTTAAAGACTGTATAACCAACTGGACGCAGTGCATTAGAGTAGCTAGTTGTTAAAGTACTGAAGGTATTAAATAAATAAAATATATATGATTTCTGGCCTATTTCGATAAACAAAGTCAAAAAATAAAAGGACATAAAAAGTTTCAAGATGCTTATGATAATATTTCGTACCTATGTCACCATTCTCGTCATACAGAGCCGCCAGTCGAGGTTTCACCGATTCCAGAAACTGTTTCAGCTGAGGCGCACTACTGGGACCACCTCCCGGGAACGTGATCTCCAAGTCGAATATTGTCATTAACAAACTGCAAAACGCACAACATTTGTTTTTTATATTTGTTCATGTTTTGAAATTAATATCGACGACTAGTTAATAAACAAAATTTACGACTTTAAAAGCATTACATAATAAATAAATAAAATATATAAACACCTGCCGACGCTCTCTCTAACATTTTGATAAGGATGTTCCAAGAAGTTAGCGTCATCTAAACGCTTCAACACCTCGGCGGCCAGCGGAGCCGCGCGCCACGACATAGACCCGATCATGCCCTGAGAACGAATAACAAACGCTGTCTAAATAAGCCGGGAAATAGTCTCACTCCCGGCCCCCGAGGGGGGAGAGGAAAACGGCTTCAGGGCATCGCCCTCTTGCCGTGGGGGTCTTCCTCCGCCCATTAATATGGGCGTGTCTTGGGGGGGGGGGGGGGGGGCATATAGCCCTTGACAAATTGTCCGCAAGGAGAGACAGGATATAGGGAGTCTGGAGTGGGAGAGAGCTATGCGCTACCCGGGCGGTCAGCCCAGCCGAGTACCGACCCTCCGACCGAGAGCCGACCCTCGATAAATTGGGGAAGGCTCAGCTTAAGCGACCAGCGACCGTGGTAGCAGCTCAGGAGTCGGTAGGAGGAGGAAGGATGTCTCGAGGGAGTCTTCGGCGGTCCGGCGGACAGGAGTGCCACGGTGCGATGTCCCGGATGTGCGGATGCACCGAGGTGTCGGCACCGTGGTAGGCGCGGGCAGCGAGCTGGGTAATGTGGCTCTCGAGGCTTTCGATACGGAGGTCGCGCTGTATGGTAGCGTTCCTCACGTATCGAGGAGCCTGGACGACTCGTCGGAGGGCCGCATTCTGCACCGACTCGAGGAGCTTCCGAAGACTCGGACTCGTGAAGGAGTACCAAGCTGGAGATGCGTACGTTAGATGTGGTCTAACGTACGTTTTGTACAGCCCCAGCTTGGTGCGGAGGGGGAGGCGGGAACGGAAAAGGGGACGCAACAGAGCCATCGCAGCTCTCGCTGCATTCCTGCCTGCAACCTGGGCGGTTATCGAGAGTGTTCTCTCAACGGAGACGCCCAGGTAAGTGATCTGGCGAGCCCAGGCGACCTGTTCACAGCTGGAGAACAAGCGGAGGAGGCATACGTGGGTCGAACCCAAACGAAATCGCTTGGGTTTTGGCCACGTTAATGGTAAGCCTCCACTCCGCTAACCAGTCCGGTAGCAGGTGGAGGGCTCGCTGGAGCTTAAGTGCCGCGTGAGTATGGTTCAGGGACTTGGCCAGGAACGCGATGTCATCGGCGTAGAGCGCCAGGGTGACATCTGCGTGAGCTGTGATGTCATCCGTGTAGATGGAGTAGAGGGAAGGGGTAAGGGTACTACCCTGCGGGACCCCGGCTATGACCGGGTGGCTGCAGGACAAGGCGTGGTCTACCCTGACCCGGAAGGTTCTGCCGCGGAGGAAATCGGCCAGAACCCTCACCAGGTGATAGGGGGTGCCTGCCCGGATCACTTTATGGAGCAATCCGGGGTGTCACACCTTGTCGAATGCCTTCGACACGTCCAGGAAGGATGCGACTGCTTTCTTATTCCTGTTCGCGGCGGCTGTCTAAATAAGTGGGCAGAGGGGGGGGGGGCGGTTATAACGGAGCTGAGGGCTGGGTGGGGGGTACCTGCAGCGCGTAGAGTCGCGCGCACTGCACGAAGGAGGCGTGCGTGTCGCGCGCAGTGCCCGCGCCGGCGCCGGCGGGCGCGCACAGCGCCACCAGGCGGCGCAGCACCTCGCGCCCGCGCGTCGGCTCCAGCTTGTCCACGCCCGTCGCCACGCTCGTGGCCCAGTCCTCCATCGTCTCCTGCATCACCGAATTCAGACCTGGACAGAGTATTCATATGTTTTTTTAATGTAATTGATACTACAGACACTTGGTTATAAATATTAATTATAAAATTAATACATAATATATACAATTAATATTGACCATAGCGAACTCTTATTTTTACATTTCTTTACATTTATTATCACTCATAACAAAGAGGCTCGTACCCAGCTCGATGACGTCGAGCGCGGCGCGCTGCAGCGCGAGCGCGCGCGCGCGCGGCCAGTAGCGCGGCGCGCGCAGGGCGGCCGTGGCCACCTCCGCCGCGAACCGCTGCGGCGCCTCCTGGCCGAGGCCGGCGCAGCGCCGCGCGTGCTCCAGCAGCGGGCCCGCCACGCGCTCGCCGAACTGCGTGAACGCCAGCTGAGAGGACAGACTACTCAATAAATGCCTTTCAAAAAAATTTATATCTATTTTATCCCGTGTGATCGTTGTGCTCTGCTTTGATTTAGATAAATTTTCTTTACAATGTTCAATACTTTAATTTATAACTCACGCACAATACTTCCGTAAATTATGTTGTGATAAATTTACTAACTATATTAAGTAACATAATAAAATTTTAATAATCTTAAACATAAATGCTTTTGAGACAAATAATTAAACTTACCCTGAACATGCCAAAGCGAATGCCGCTGAACTTGTCCTTTCCTTTTTTCTCCTCCACAGTGAGGAATGCCACGAGCTTATCAATACTTTCCTTATCACTGAAAAACTCATATAAGTAACGCTCGCCCTCTTCCATCTCTTCGGGAGGCGTGTCTATTGAGTATTTCTGCTCACTTATTGGAGCTGCTACCTTTAAACATAAAATTATGAAATTTATATGAAATTTTGTTAGAAATAAATCATAACTATGTATAGTAAGTAGAAAGTAACTTAAGTCACTAAAATTTACTTTTCTTTATAATCTTTAATTATTATGGTTCATATTAAATTTCTACATTTGTATAAACAATACTATAAAAACAAGAATTCAAAATATTTTTCTAATTCTTATTCCATGTTGTTCGCTCATCTGCTGAAAAATACCTTAATTTTCTTGGGCCACGAATAAAAGCCCTGGCAATAGTGTCGTAGCCACGGTTTATCCCACTCCTCGTCAGTTTTTATTTCTCTGTCATTAGACCACATCGCCCACTCAAGATCTTTCCTATATCCTGAAAAATAAATCAACATACATAAAAAAAAACAATTACTTCTTAATATATAAAAGATTAGATTAGATATTAGTATAACTCTACAAGTATAAATATTGATTTAATACAAATTTCAAGTATTCGGTATAACGAAGCGGGAAAAAAAGTTTATTTGTCCTTTTGCTATTTAAGTGTAAACGCGGCGGTTATTGGTTCAATTTCACTGAAAGAGCGAGCTATTTTATTTGGCTCGCTTTAGCAGCAAGACAAAGCGGTTGGGTTACAACACTGGTAATGAGAAGACACCACATAGTTCCCACCTGGCACATGCGTGCGGGGGCGGGGCACGCCGGCGACCTCGTAGGGGTCGACGTCCACCTTCTTCAGCCGGTTCTTCCTCTGCTTGAGCGCGTACAGCGTGAGCCGCACGGCCGTGCGCCGCACCGCGATGTCGTCGTGCGTGAGCGCGCGCAGCAGCAGGCGCACGGCGCGCGGCGGGTACGGGGTTTGCAGCAGGGGGCAGTATGTCAGCATTTGCATTGCCAGCTCTAGGCGACGCCATTGGCTGGATTGGGGTTAGTAAGGGTTTGTTTTTAATTATGAAGTATAGTAATATAAAATCTAAATGCTTAACTCTTGGTGCAGAGGCGTAGCATCTACATGTGAATGCGACGGTTTGTAGGTTTGATTCCCATATGGGGAAGATGGATTTTTCTATTTCCATTTTTTTCGCTCTGGAAACTAAACAAAGCGGCGACTAAGCAGCGGAGTGTCTTAACACTAGGTTCCTATGGTTCGTGCAGTCCCCTCTGTCTACCTTATCATGTGCGGGACAAGCCGTAAAGACATTAAAAATGTTTTATCTATGTATACAAAAAATTAACAACAAAAAATGTTAATGGTTGTATCAGATTTATTTTAAAAAATGTAATTATTTACTTTTATCAATAAAAATAAGATTGGTTACACTTGAAATATAGGCATTACGCAGCAACACTTTCAAAAAACACATTAGAAAAAACTATTTAATAACACATTGGCTACTTTCACTCCAATATGTACAGTGTAAATAAGTTTAAATCAATTACCCATTACAATTTTCAGCTATATCAACCAATTCGTGTATCACCTCGATGTAAACCCGCTCTGCTTTGTCGGAAATAGCAATTTCATTCTCAACAGCTTTACTAAGTAGCTGTATGAAGTTAGGATCATTCAATTGTGTTTCATTGAGTAGTTTCTTAGCGGCTTCTACCGCGCTGTCGGTTATAGTGAGGCGAGTATTAACTACTGGAAAATGGCGGTGAAGAGATTCGCAAAATGCTTGTTCTAATCTGTTGAGTAAAACATAATGAAGTAAGTTTTAATTGAAAAATCTATAGAGATATTATCCAAAAAAAGTCTCTATACCTATGTATACTAGGCTTCTCACTCGACGGTGCTCTCAGCATTGCAGGCCACAAAGCACGAACTACTTCCCAATCTTGTTTAGCTATAAGCGGACCATTCTTTGGGCCCAACATAATAAATAGGGCTCCCTTATGGCTTGCATGCCATTCGTCACCCTCTCCCCCCTTTGATAGTAGTTCTACTAGACGAGGTACTAATGCACGGTATGAATAGGGGTAGTGACTGAGCATCCAGTATAGACGGACCTGAGCGTGAAGACGGACCTGGAATTTTTGGTTATAATTTGGTATAATTAGTCGATAAATTGAGTCACTAAATTATATTTTATGTTTACATTTTATGTTTTTTTATATAATTAAACAAAATATTGAACAGCAAAAGGAAAATAAATATGACAGTATTTTTTTCTATTTTAATTATAAAATCATAATGAATAGATTTATTAAATCTGACAGCAAATTTTACTCACCGAACTATAAGTATTGATTGAGAGTTCATACAGAGCGTTCAATGCTTTAAGGGCAGACGGGGTAATACCGGCGTCGCATACCAAATCAAATCTGGACTCATCTTGTAATCTAGCAGCATCAGCAACAAGCATACGTAGTCTGGCAGCCCTTCCAGGGTCTCCCCCCATACCTACCCCCCCTCGACTGTCTAGGGCTCGTTCCAGAGCACTGTAGGACCGTATACGGACTTCCAGACCGGGACCTGTGCGATGACCTTTCATGACGACGACGCGTTCCCACACCTGCAAATAGAAATAATTGAAGATAAAATATATAAATAAAGTCTTCATGGCGCAGTATAACAGCGTCTGACTGTATTCGACGCTGGTAATTATTAATTCAAGAACCCATTCTTCGAGAATAAGTGCGGTGTTAAGTACCTACTTCTGAATCTGTATTATTTCGAATTTGGCTGTAAATTGTAGAATGGTGGTAGTGTCTTAACTTTAAATATTGATTTTAAATAAAACGATTACGGGTAGTCTACCCGTCACCACGGACTACTGCAAAGTGTTCGAAACGTCGGGATTTCAAAAAATGTTTAAATTGTTTTATTCAAAATGTAAAAAAAATAGCGAAAATCAAAGATCTCATTATACTAAATATTGAGCTGGATGTATAAAGATTACGTTGACCATATTTATCTATTAAGTTTTTTTCAATTACACACCTGAATAAGCATCTCTAATCCCCGCGTGTCGTCAGACTTGTCTCTGAGCATCCGCTGCTGCACGTCCAGCAGCAGTCGCGTGAGGGCGACGCGCATGTTCTCTCCGTCCAGTGTGACCGTGTGCGGGACGCCGCTCGTGAATGGCATACTCATTGCTGGAACTTGCGATTCTAAGCTAAAATTAAATTAGTTTTTATTAGAATATTGAATTAATAAAATACCGTGAAGCGAAGCCCTTTAAAACTAGTTTGAAGAACATTTTAATTCCATTCTTTGTGAACATTTCAAAGCCGTAAGAAACATTTTGGGAATTTTCATAAAGATTGTGTTAAATAAAATTACGATCTATGCAGATATTTTATTCAAAGATTAAAATCTATATTCTCCTCTCAAGCACGATGTGATTCTACTTGTTACATTTGTAATCGTACTTTTCCCAAGCCTTATTCCCCGTAATCTTTAGACCATTAATCTTTCAGCCAATTGAATCAAACAGTTATTTTGTAGCAAATTTAGCGTAACAATATACTTTAGAATTATATGATTATTTTTTGTTATATTATATTTATATAACGATTGAAATAAATGAGGCTTTTAACGATACAACAATAATATATATATTTTTATATTCTTATATTCCATAGGCCGATTACCATTACTTTTACTATCTAGGACCAGAAAATTTACCAACAAAATTAATAATAAACTTACAGGGAAACAGGTGGTTCATCCGGCTGCGGCAGGAAAGTATTACAGGATAACACCGCATTTATTATATGAAAACTTCTTAATCTACGCTCTTTACACATCGGCCTTTCATTATTGAGCCACTGCTTTAATCTGGTTACTTCATGCTTCAAGTATCTATCTGATATCATTTGTGCGCATTCTGCTTCCTCTGCCGTTGGTATGTGCCATTTGAAATTGGCCTCTTTCAATAGACAGCCTCGACCCCATTCTCGTATTGGCAGCCATTTCTCTGGAGCAGTACTATAATCATTTGGTGAACTCCTCCATTCCTTTAAGTCCACATAAGACAAGGAATTTAATATATGACTTAACACTTCCGATGCACGCACCAAAGCATACCTGGTGTGTATTTTTAATATCCTATCTAATACGGGCAATATTTTTGGAATATATTTGAGCAAAACAGTTCCATCGCACTCCATAACCTGCATAAGTAAAACCAATCGGTACACGAGGTCCCTCGGAGGGTTTTCCTCGCGTAATGCTTCATCACTTGATATGAGCTCTTCCAACTCTTCAAGCAATTTCGGCAAGAACGCTGCCAGCGTCGACTCTGCATCAATTCGGGCAAACACGTGTAAAAGTACGCCAACTAAACTTCCGGACACGTTAGTTTCGAAAGTGGTTTCAGTTGCGAAAGCTTTAAATTTTCTTAGCGCTTCCTTAAAAATTTTGGGTGAGCATTGCACCAAAAGGGCCGTCGAAGCGGATTGTATGGCGGTTTCCATCACGGCGTCAGTCTTACTTCGCACCCAATCTGTATCTTTAGTGTCCAAGCGCGCTTGTTCCAGAACACTAGATTCAATGATAGTGAAGATCCTATCTAAATAGATGAGAACAAAATCTTCAAATTGAGCAGTCGATTCACAAATCAATAGTTCCTCCTCGGTCAGGTCTGGCCAATGCTCGTGGGCCGAGCTGCAGTCTATGTAAGGAACCATACTGCTAAAAATTAATATAAAGTGGAGGGTGACTAATGTTTTCCGGAGGTCATTTGGATCAAGGCCTGGGACTACGGCCATGAGCAGAGGGACGACGTGAGTAGGTCCTTCGGGATAGTCAGCATCCGCTCCTCTGAGCAAAGGCCGGGCGACTGCTGCCACCGCCGCCATAGACGAGGTCACTCTATGAGGTTCTGTCACTGAAGTTAAGGCCGCCCGTAACTTTTCTATTAACGGTGGTATTACTATTGCTGGTCGTAAAGTTGCCAAATGTTGCAACGCTAATGATATATCCAAAGCGCCACTTTTGCAATAGACTGCTTGGAAAGAAGGCTCGAGCACAGTGTTTACGAAATCTGTAATGTCTTGATCTCTGAGCTTATAAAATTCTGGTGTTTGATTTTCCCAAGTGTTTTTATACTGTACTTCACGTTCATGACGAACTCTGCAAATGTTAATTATAAGTATCTTAATTTATTTGAAGAAATCAGTACATAAGAGGGGAAAATGAAATAAATACCTATTAAGAAATTCTCTTGCTAATTTTCTTAAAAAGTCGCGCAGTTTAAACGACCATCGACCGGTATTCGCGCTGTGCATGTAACTTTCCATCCCAGCAAGAAAAGATTTGAGATGTTTTAACACAACACCATCCGGATTTATTGTCCATGCAATCCATGTTGCAACATGCTTCATATCTATTTGAAATAATATTAATAATAATATATAAAGCAATTTCTCTTATTGTAAACGAATTTTACTTATATTTAGGTAAGTTATTACCTAAAGAATGGTTTCTTGAGTACTGCATATCTTTGTAGCTCACCGGTAAGTTTAGGGCGTGTAAAAATCTAACAAACATTTTTGGCACATGTGGTGTCCAATCCACTGCGCCAGGATTCCTTTTCGCAAGACCAGCGAAACAAATTAAAATGTCCTGAAAATATACCAAAAAAATATTGACTACGTGGGAAAACGTGTTCTGTTTTAATATTACCGTCGCGTCATATATCTTATACTTATATGCAGAACTTACCGACATACCACCTGGAACATTATGACACGTGTCCCAAAAAGTCATAAGTTGTTCGAACCACAACTCGTGACCTTGTTTGGCATATTTTGGGGGAAGTCCCACTGGCAAGAAGGCCATCAAAGTACTCAACATCTGAGGACTGGCTGACCATGGGAATAGTGTGGGCAGAAGTTCATCTAATATCTCTTGAGTAGCGTCCGCCTCAAAGTAACTAAAACATAATTATTTTCATTATAAAAAAATAAAGACTAAATTGCATTAGCAAATTAATGGAACTTACGGTTTCGCGCATTTCACCATTGACATATAAGAGCCTTCTAAAGAGCTGAAAGCAAATTATTACACAATGTAAATCATGTTTAAATAATTAAAGTATATTATTGCAACATGCAACCCCTGCCACCTACAGACTTAAATGTTTCGGTGCGATAATGAAAAAATATGATTTTAGTTTAAAAGAGGTACACTTTGAAGTTTTCTTATAATACCACTTTAACAGAGTCAAAAGACAGTGCTATCTTGAGATAAGTAAAGGCCCCTAATTGTACATGAACAATAAGGCTCACTCTCAGATCAACAAGTAACATATTGTAGCAAGGTAATAGTAGTTTGCAAGTTATTCAGTTCTCCCATGAAATCAGGGACTAGCAAATAAAGTGTAATAAAAAGGGTACTGTAATCACAGTATTTATTAAGTCAATATTTTTAAAAGTTTTTTCAACCTTTTGGTCAATAATATTGTACATATTATCAAAATTATACATTATTGAGAAAGAAAAAATAAATGTTTTATTTACATAATTATAAATTTGATAAAAAGGTAATGAGTGATGATTTAAAATGAATGAAATTTGTGAACCATCCACTGCCACCACACAAAGCTCATAAATAGTTCATATTTTGTTACGTGGGAAGCTCATTGTCACTTGTTCTTGCAAGTCCGAATAATTCAATCGCATCATCTAAAACACTTCCTGACAGAAACTTTCGAATCATGTCCAACGCATTCACTTCTTGTTTTTCAGGACATTTACGCCTAAATAAACATACCATATTCATTTTCTGATTGTAATATTTTTAAATCCATTTTGTTAAGTAAATTAAGTGGTTTAAATATACTACCATTTAAGTCAAAAACACTTGTTATCGCATTAAATAAAATATTTATCATTTTTGTTTTAAAAACGTAAAAAAAATTAATGATTTAATACTATTTATTTATTTAAATATTCCTGCAGTAGAATGTATTATTTATATCACATATCAATGTATATTTTTATGTTTGTGTTATGTTAAGTTAAAAAATATCTTGCTTTTTTTTTCTCAAGAAATATATAGTAATTTAGGGTTTGTTGCGTAAATTAGGGTAGTGTCAATTGATGAAATTAAATTTTATTGCAGTTATCATAACATTATACCTTTTTTTCCCTAGACATTATATTTGTGTTGCTGTGCACTCAATAATGATGCACTATCAAAGTAATAACTAATATAAAATGCAGCTGACTATATATAACTATACATTTATTGTAATCTAACTGTATGAAGTCATTTGTAATTGATTGGGTACGATGAATGATTATTTTGAATTTAGAAAAATAGTTTCTAAATGCAATATCAAAGTAATTGATTTTATTACAGTATTATTTCTTTTCCATATAGCCTGATAAAAATAAGGGACCTAGTACACTCAAACAAAAGGTATTAATACTTGTTGATATTAGTAAAATTTACTTTTTTAAATGATAACACTGCTTTACTTACGTCAGGTAGTGGTACATTCCAATGGTTGTTGAACTTTTTTCAAATATTTTTTGTCCAACCTCATATAGAGGCCGCCAAGGTAGAGTCAGCTCATCAGGAGATATAAGGAATTTTTTTCTATGAAAGAAATACAATAAGTCAATAAAAATAAGTCTACAAACTTCAAAATAAATAATAAATTAAGCTTTTACTTACTTTGTAAGCATAAGAAACATGGTAGCAAACTTATGAACTTTACATGGTTCTAAATCTGGTATAAGCACTAATTCATAGGCCAACTTTATAAGTGCTATATGGTCTTCTTTTCCAAATTTTAGTCCATAAATTGAGATATATCTTAAAAATAACAAAATTTTAACATTACCAAGCAAGTAGTTCAATAATTTTTTGTTTATATTATTATTCACTGAGTAATTTGCTTCGTCATTTGTTTGATGCTCTCTCTGCATTCTTGCATCATACTTCACAATGATATATTGTTATTATTAAAGTATCAAATTAAAGAGTATAATTTTGTGGTCTTTGCAAAACTAAATAATATAATAAAAAATATCTGAATTATTATATTTATATAAGTGCAGAAAGACAAAGAAATTTATTTTTAGATTTTTTTTAATTTCAAAAATTAACTATTGATTAAGACAAGACATACAATAGTAAGACATACAATATTACTATAACATAAAAAGCAAGCCCCGTCTTTATTATTCTTCATTGTTTTATAAAATTTGCAGGAGCAACAGAAGGTTGTAATACATAATTTTTATTGCCAAAAATAAAGTAGCATAACAATAGTAATAGCAATTGATTTAAGTAATTAAAAGTATGTAATAATAAATTCCAATGCCAAGTGTCTTGGTCAAGGAGTTCTGGGTAACAGCCAGATATTTTAGGTAGAGGAGATGTTGCCAAAGGTTATTAAATTGACGCCAATACAATAGAAATGTATGACTATAGGAAATTAATAAGATAAAGGGATGAAAATGTATAATCGTAATCATATTTTATAAGTTAAAAATGTATGAAATCAATTCTGATGGGCATTATTTAGCAATAGTACACAAAATCTACATGTTACTATATATTTATATTTGAAGGTATTTAAAAAAAATTACTTCATCAATCTGGACGACCAAACTCCACAGGCAGGTTTCATTTCTCTTAGTATAACTGCTTTTGCTAAATTAGTCTTCACCTGTTCCAAAAACTTATTAGACTCATCGTCTAATTGGTCTGCATAAGGGTAACAGGTGATTGGTAAGTATTTCTTTTTGCGGCTTGAACCCCAGAGCACTTATTCTCTCTGGGGTTGAAACGAAAGCCTCATACTCATCGTCTAAAATCATCTTGACGATTTTTCACAATTTACATGAAAAGGTAATGATTTATTTTACAATATTTACGAAAACTAACTACAACACATATTACTCTTCACTGTTCAATCACTATTGTACCGTCCACAGTCACCAATAACGAAAACAACATTGAATTTACACAAGTCATTGGAATAATTCAATATGTAAAAAAATTACGAATAAATGGAAGGATTACGCGTTCCGTTTCACGATTTTTACGTTGATTTCATTGACGTACTTTTTACATATTGCGATGTCATGTCACTTCAACCGCCAAGAAGGCCAACTCATTGTCATTTAACGTTTCATTCTACGATAATCATTAACAGTTTAGAGTATTTTTAACATAGACCTGGTTCAAATAATAACATTTGTATAATAACAAAAATATTCGTATTGTGATATAACGAAAGACTTTTTATTAACTATTTTTATTTGTCCCAATGTAAAGACGATGAATATTAAAATTATATTTGTATTATATAATTAAGAATTATAGTATATTTAAGAATTTGTAATTTATTAATGTTATAAAGGAAAATACTTGTGAAACAGGATATTAAAACATAATAAAAAATACACGTAGTTAAAAATTTTATTTTTTTCACAATGCTATTTCGTTGTTTCTATTTTTTTAATATACAACACATTTTAATGTTTTACCATAAACCAATCAAATATATAAGAAAATTTTGCATATAGAGCGAGCATAAATTATAATTCATGTTGTACAAGTTATAATTCAGAAATTATAGCAGTATAGTTTCTCTTTGAGTAGTGTATAAACTGGCAGCAAAGACAATATCTCTTTTTATAGCTGTAGAAGCTTCCATCATTTTTGCTTGAAGTTTAGGATCACCTATTGCTACTGCAGCATCTTTGACATCGACTAGAAGCTAAAAAGATAACAAATAAAATATAATATTAAATTTACACACAGGAAAGGTGCAATGATTGTCATAATAAAACAATTTCAATAATTTTTATTATATATGAAGTAACTAATATGAAAAATATTATGTACAGAGTTTTAAATTAATCTAGATGTTATTACATTATTATTTTACAATTTAATTATCTTAAAAGCTCATTGTTTACCTCGTGCAACTGTTGAATGCATCGGACAATAATTCCCTCCTGTACATCGGTCAAATCTATAATTTCCGAGAATGGTTTTTCTAGTGCCCATTCATAAACAACTCTTACAAGACCAAAGTTCAGACGTTCAGCTTGGCCTTCGAAATGACCAACCTGGTGGAAAAAAACCATTATGTTTTATTTATATTAGTCCCATTTTACAATCTAAATACCTATGTATATATAAAAAATAGACAAAAAGAAAATTAGTGTTAATTATTTATTACGAACTTTACATATTTTTAAATTAAAATGTACAAATCAATACATACCAAATATTTAGATTCAATAGCCGATAGCTCCTCATCAATCTTTTCTATAGCTTTCACTCCTTCTGCCAATTTTTCTGTAAGTACTTGGTCCACCCTGGTCTTTGCTTGAAACACAAAACAACTGAGCAACGCTGCTATTTCCGCCGGATTCTTATCGGTGAATACATTTCTAAACACCAATTCTGATATAATGAGCTCATTTGTACCCATACAGCAAGCAACTCTACCTTTAAGAATCACATTGTCATGCTCATCTATGTAATTTAGTTCTTTTAAAACTAATAATCGTCTTTGGTAATCTGGATATAGGGCCAAATTTTCAAATGACAGTAATCTTTTGTATTTATCTCGTTTCCTCTCAGCTTGTTTCCGTTCATATACAATAGCGAATTCACTTTTGAAGTTCGCTATGTCTGTGTACTTCTTTTGAGTGTCTAGTGCATCCTGTAAATAATGAAAAAGCTTTCAAACAGGTTATAAACATGATGTGCTACTTATTTAATATAGTTGCCAAGGGAAATCAAGGGGAAATATATTTTGTATATTTTCTTAATATTAAAATAAATGCAGTGTGTCACCGATGACGCTAGTGAAAATGCAAATTGCCACACTATTCAATGAAAAAATAAGGCTATACCTGTATGGCACTTTAATGACCGTTTTTCAACACATTTATGTCGTTTAAATATTTAAGAACAGAGTAATAAACTTTTTCCCAAGTACTTTCAATTTTAAAAGTGGTGAATTATTAACATATATTGTGAATTTTTTAAAGAACATAAATGCATTACATCTGATTATTTATTTAATTTACTCTTTCAGTACGGAGGTCAAATTGTAAATAAAATATAAAGATCCTGGGGAATGTACTTGCCTTTAGTTGATTCATTTTATCCAGAGTGTGTAATATTTCGCCAGTCGATATAGCGAGGGACTGTGTTAGGCTCAGCTTCTCCAAGGTGGAGGCGCCCGTGCGTACTGCGTGCGATATGCGGGACAGCTCCTGCACGGCGCTCGCACAGCTCGACCCTATTGGTGCGTCTTTGAATCTGTGGAAATTGTTTAAAAAAACTTACAAAAAAAAGAAATTTAGATTGCTTTTTTTATTTCAATTATGATACTGAGGATTTATATTAAAAATATTGTTTTTGTTTTATTCTGTAATTTATTCCGTCACTTATATCTTAAAGTTTTTTTTTAGCTTCACGCTTTATGGCAGGCACATGGCATGGCATGGGAAAGCAGAGGGAACTGCAGCAACCATAGAAACCTAGTGTTAAGACATTGCATTGCTTGGTCACTGCTTTCCACTTTTTTGAGACATTGCGCGTTGAGTGGCGGAACTCAACGCCGCGCTGTCCCTATTTGCCAGAGGGAATTAAATGGAAATAGAAAAATCCATCTTCCCCGAGTGGAAATCGAACCCACAAATTGTCGCGTTTACAGACAGACGCTACTCCTCTGCGCTAGTTACACTATATGAGCCAATTTTAACATACAATCCTTTGTTCTTTCCAATAGTGCCAGTAACTGAAATTTTATTAAAATCTATTCATAGTTTCAAAAATAATAAAATATAATTAAAGAGTATTTAGAAAAGCACCTTGGCATTTGTCTTTTCTCCCAGTCTTGTATAATGATATTGGCATCAATTTTGAGATTCATTTTTGTGATGGCTCTCACATTTTTCGGTGCTATACACAAAATTGTATGGTCCATTGTGCTCTCATCACTACCTGCAAATAAATAACACATTATAATTCATTTGTTTTAAAAAGCAAACATAAATAAAATAATAGAAAATAAGTAAGCAAATTGAAACTAAAAGATGAGGCTATTTGAGTTTCTTTTGTAAAAACAGAAATAAAACTGACATAAAATGACTTACCTATATAATCATAAAGTGCTGAGAATCCAAGCATCGCGTACCAGTTGTCATCGACATCAAAATTGTACTTAGTTGAATCAGCCTCCACTGTATTGAGTACCAACACTTTGTATGGTGTTTGTCTAGGACCTGTAAATACAAATACAATATACATGTGAAATAGTTTTCTTCCAAATATTTATTTGTAATAGTTTAAAGGTGTTTGGAAATGTAGTTTATATATTATGTTTGGTCTCATATACTTAGTCTTGATAGTTACTTTGACCAGAGCGATGTTAGATTCAATAAAAAAATAATATAAGTCAAGCGTGTGTCGTATTATGTAACAATGTTATGGATGTAGGTAACATAAAATACAATAAAAACATAAAAATGCGCGATGTTAACAAACATTTATTTTTTTTTAGCTTCACGCTTTATGCACATGGCAGGGTAGGTAAAGGGAACTGCAGGGACCGTGGGAACCTAGTGTTAAGACACTCCGTTGCTTAGTCCCTGCTTTCTTCGTCCCCGCTTTCCGCCTTTTTCGAGGCATTGCGTATTGAGTGGCGAAACTCAACACCGCCAACAACTGTTCTGAAGAAAAATGTTCTGAGATAATTGACTGGCGGACGACAAAGAAATCCTACAAGGCTCTCGTATTCTTTATTATTTTATTTTTGCGTACGCAATTTTAGAATTGCGTTTATTTTAAAAATCAAACATAAATCAAATAAAAAAAGCAATGCACATGCACATATAATTATGTTTAATTATATGTGAAAACTAGCACTCAACTTACCACTGCTATTTAAGAAAATGCCAAGCTGATTAATATAAGGTCCGGAGGCCAATATCAGAATTTTCCCAGCAACCAGCTCTTTGACTACTTTAGACTGATTCAGTAGTATTGGCATGATATCATTTAGAACATCTATATACGCTGCAGCGGTGTCGTAATATGTCGCCAATAAAGACAAATGGGACGCCAGAGGAGTGCTGCATTTTTCTGAGTACTCCTTCTCAGCGATTTGAAGTTGTTTACGATAGTTGTCCGCTTGGCAAATTTGATGGAACTCCCGGAAGGAACGTTGCATCATACCTTCTACTGATACTGTTGCTACTCTGAAGCAATATATATATATATATATATATATATATATATATATATATATATATATATATATATATATATATATATATATATATATATATATATATATATATATATATATATATATATATATGTAAGCTTTGTATATTGTGTACGCGGTCTATTATATATTATTTATATTATGTATACGCCGCCTTAAAGTTTGACGTTGCCCCCGGCTTCGACATCCAACATATTATAAATCATAATGAAAGGTTGAACCAGACGCTGGTGAATAGGATTAGGTGTACCTTGAATAGCAAAGAAAAAAAAATATCTTGGACAACTGTGGCAGCGGATTGTGTAAAAGCCTATAACTCAACAACCCACACAGTGACAGGTTATTCGCCTCACTATCTATTAAGTGGAGAACCAACAGATTTACTACCAACAACCCTGAAAAGAAAACAAATGGAACCCGGAGAACTGGAAGAAGACCGAAAAATAGCATTTCTCCGGTCAAAAAATTCTCATGAATTGAACAAATCCATTTTTGACAAAAATAGAATAGATTACAAGTTTCAAAAAGGTGATATGGTCTATATAATGGACTGTAATAAGTTAAACAGATCTAAAATGGATGAAATTAGAATTGGTCCTATTGAGATACAAGAAATGATATCAGGTCAGGTATTCACAGGTGTACATTTGTCACCTCAAACTTAGCAGGCTCTCTTGGACAATTGCTGCAAGCTTAATTTTTTTAGGAAATTTATGCAAAGTTTTGAATAATTAAAAAAATACATTTTAAAAATATTTGATTAATAAAAAATAATCTATTGATTTCATTGAAGTCTCAGTGCACAGGAACACATACACACTCGAAGTGTTCAAAAACATAAGTTCATCCTTAGATTAGTCCTCGTATGTAATTTCTCAAAAACGCAAACTTGCTAACTTTAATAATAATTCTTTTATTAATTTAATTTAATTTAATGTATCATATATCAATACCTCAGTAAGCTTAATATCATTGCATATGTCAGTCTGAACTGGGAGGATAGTTTGTGTGGTGTTCCCAGCATCATGCCTTTTAGTGTCATCTGATCCGGTACTCCTTCCTTGCACAGGATGATGACTGTCCCGGTAGCGTCCAAGCCTTTTTATGAGATACGGAAATAAAATGTAAGTCATTTAGGAAAACATGTAAGTAAATATGTATATGTAATAAAACAGTAAAAAATCGTGTCTGTACATTAAATATTTTTACAAAACAATACATGTAGGGTTATTAAGATATGAAATAAGAATAAGAATTCTAAAAAAAAAAGTTTTGCCTCTTTGTATGTTTGTCTGTTTGCACACGCTAATCTCAGGCACCACTGAATGGATTTTGGTGAACATTTTTTGTTATATCGCTATTAGTCCTCGCTAACATATAGGCTATCTTTTTTTTGGAAATTCGATTTATAAAGAGGAGGGTGGGGGGTTGGCTAAGTTTGTATGAAACTCCGTCAGTTTTGAAGATAATGCGATTTATTCAAAATAAATCGCATTATCTTCAAAACTGACGGAGTTTGATATGGGGGGAGTAAAGTGTCCTGTACAACATCTGTAAGATCTAATCTGTCATTTTGTAAAAACACGCGCGGAGCCGCGGGCAGCGGAGCAGCTAGTCGTTTAATATATATATTTGTTAACATGATTGTATGTTCCAAAGTCACAATATTAGAGTAGTGGGAAATGTATACATTATTAATGTATTTAATGTATGCATGTGTTGTGTACGTTATGTATAATATTAAAAGTAAACAAAGTCATTAATACATGGAAATATAAAAAGTATTCAATGCTTCGTGGAAATTAATTATAGCAAGTAATATATAAAAATAACAAAAAGAAACATATATTGTATAAAATATAATATATAGGTCTTTTATATACATATTACATATACTCACATATTATATGTTTAAGCTATTTAGGTATACATATATACACTATAAATATATACCAATATAAAAATATAATAGACATTTGTAAAATAAATATATAAATAATAAGTCAAGGACAGTTTACTGTTCTAAATTTTTTTAGCTTCACGCTTTATCCCGCATATTGTAGGGTAGGCAAAAGAAACCGCAGGAATTATATGAACCTAGTGTTAAGACACTCTGTTGCTTAGTCCATTCTTTCTCCGTCCTCGCTTTGTGCCTTTTTCGAGGCATTGCGTGCTGAGTGGCGGAACTCAACGCCACGCTTCGCCCAGTTGCCAGAGCGAAGAAAATGGACATAGCCTCGCCTCTGCGCCACGACGGTCCTCATTTAATATTAAATACAGGATATACTAATGAATCAGGCTATGTGTGGACAGTCGGCACCTCTGCGTCCGGCGCGGCCCGCCATCTGCACGTACTCGGCGGGCGCCAGCGGGCGCGCCTGCAGCCCGTCGAACTTGGTGGTGTCGTCGAACACGACGGTGCGCGCCGGCATGTTCACGCCCATCGCGAACGTCTCCGTCGCGAACAGGATTTTGACCTGCCATTTGTGATATGTATAAACATAGTGTTCGAGGTTAATAGTAAATGTGTTAAAAAATTATTTACTAATCATATTGTTTATTATAGAAAATAAAAATCACTCAAATAACAATCATTATTATTAAAATGCATATTTTCGATAGCTTCACGCTTTGTTGCCAAAGCAAAGGCATCGTGGCGCTTTCTGCCTTCTTTCGAAGCATTGCTCGTTGAGTGGCGGAACTCCGCGCTTGATTAGTTGTGAAGAAAATGGTAAGTAAATAATACACCCTATCCAAGTAGGAGTCAGTCACAGGCAGACCTCTGCGCCAGGACCGAGAGCATATTTTTTAACTAATTAGCATAGGAAACGCAATGTAACATTATATAATTTTAGCTATTTTAGTCGTATTATACTTTCCTTTTATTATTGATAATTATTAACCTAAATGATAGATAGAATTATATAAAATTATCAATAGAATTTTCTTATTTCAATTATTAATTTTATTTAAATAGCACTTACATAGCCTGTTTGGAAAAGCATTTCAACAATTTCTTTAAGTAGAGGCAGTATACCGCTGTGATGTACGCCTATACCGTTTTCTAAGACTCGCTGCAATCTGATAACCTAAAAATTTTAAGAAAAATATTTTTTTGCCAACTGCAACGAGAAATTTATTTATTTTAAAAATTATAATTTATAATATTAATTAGCATTTTTCATCAAAACGATGTGACTCGTATACAGCAGTAATAAACAGAGGGAAACCTAGTGTCAAGACACTCGAAACACTTCGAATACCTGTGACTCCTGAAAGCCTTCGAATTCCTGAGATCAAATTCGTTCTCATACACATACACTAAAGACTTGAACCAATTGATTTTACTTACGTACTTCGTATCTTCATATAACATGTAAACACGTTTATACATACGATATAATTTTTTAATTGTTGTTTATTTTAGTTGGCGATTGAAATAAAATAAACTTAAATGTTAGTACGTCAAGGGAAGCTTGCTAAAACAATAGCGAAAATTGTATTTAAACCCGTTAAGTTCTTTCTGAGATTAGCGTGCTCGAGCGCACAGAGAAATAAAAATTTAAAAATCCTTGTATTGACATTATTTTTTATTTCTTTCCAATAATTTTTATTATAAGTATAAATATGGATAGCTTGTGAAACGAAATACTTGAGGTAATTTCCGGTCCGGCTCCTTAAGACGCTGCAGACATCTTGAAAAGAACAATTTTATGTGGCTTTTCTCTTTTGCTGTTGTCAAATCCACTGACATTAAGTTTTCAGCATTTTGATCACATCTATAGAGGAATTAAAACATTTAGAAAATAATTTTACCATTGTTATTCATCCAAAGTGTTTTTTGTATAAAAAAGCGTTCTATATAATTGTAAATAATTGACTTAAATTTAGACGTAGCTCTATAACAACTTAATTGGCCCAATTAGTTGTAGGGCATCCAAGAGGACCGAGTCCTGCTACGTTGAATTTTAGATACTATATAAAGTTCATTGATGCAATATGCCAAAGAATAAATACTTATTACATGTTAGGTAGAGGCTGCGATGTTTCTACGACAACACTTTGTGTTAAGTAACAGTTCTGTTTAAAATGCTACTATCATCTGCGTATAGTAAAATTTTAACCCTTTCTTGAGTGGCAAGAGAGAGAAGATAATGTTAAGACCTTTCATCATTCACATACTTTAAAATAAAATAAAGGGCTTCACTGTTATCGTTGCTTTGCAAATCAAAAAGATTTAACATACAATATTACACTTATGACTGATAAATTTACGTTATAATTCTTTAAGCAAATACCAAGAACAATAACAAATAATAAAACTACAGAAGCTATAAATAACTGACATGCCTATTTCGTGATAGAGTGAAAGCCACGACTGGTAGCTTGTCGCATGTCCGGAGATGGTCCACAAAAGCAACCCACATAGTCTGCTCTGCTTTCACATTTGAAAATTGCTTTCCACCTAAAATATTTTAATATTTTGCGTCAAAAGCTGTGATTTAATGTAATTAAATTATTTTTATGTTTTTGTCACGCGTAATAAAAAAAAATATTTTCTGTGTATAGATAATTTAAATCGAACATTTATAAATTATTCTTGTAATAATATACAAATGCTATTATAACTATGATGTAATAAATACCTTTAGGTCCAAAATTTTTTTTGTGATCATTTTCTCTGGCCTTTTTAGCGGCAACCGCTTCATTATATCCACGTAGTAAAAAGTTTCCTTCCTGATCGACCACTAAGAACCTTTCATTTTTAGATTTACCACCAGACCCTAAAACAATTTAATAAATTTGATACAAATATATTTCACTAAATAAGTGTATCGTGCGAATAGTATATTGTTTATATTGATAATAATAATATTTATTATTGATAAGTTTATAGTTTACATTACAATATACATTCAAAAGTAAAGACAATTGCGGTCTTATCACGTTTCATAGTTAATTTCATTTCTTAACGTTTAGCACGTTTAACTGTTTGTTCCCAACTCAAAAATATCAAGGCATCAATATGTACCCGTATTATAAGAATTTAATTATAAAGATTTTAACCTTTTACCTAATTTGACTTACTGATTTTTTTTATAGTTTCACGTTTTACCCCGCACATGGCAGTGCAGGTAGTTAGGTTAGTTATAATGGTTGCCTGTGAAAGATCGCTTACAGCGATAAGGCCGCCATTGCACATTATTTATTTTTTAAATATTATAAGAAAACTTATCTGTTTTTTGTGCAATAAAGTATTATTATTATTAAACAAATAACAAACCTGTGTACAAATAATGGCACAAGGGCACAGGTCGTTTAGGCGTGGACACGACGAACACTTTCCTCTTCTTGGTGCGGCCGACCCAGTCCGCGAACTGCAGCGTGTTGGGCACCGTCGCGCTCAGCATCACGATGCTCACGTGCGCCGGCAGCAGGATGAGCACCTCCTCCCACACGTAACCACGCTGGAGTGCCGATTCATATAAAATATACAGTTATACACAACTTCTCTTCAATCTTTTCCATTTTTATTAGACTTTGCAAATATCATGATTCAAAGAAATAGTGTTGAGAATTTAATATAAAGTTTAAAATAAACAGCAAAAATTTGTTACATATTTGAAAAATTATACGTGGAAATAAAAAGAAAAAGCAACTCCTAAAAGCAAATCAAATGTGATAAAAGAAATGAGGAGAAAGAACATACGAATAATTCCACTCACCTCAGCATTGTTAATATAATGCACTTCATCAAATATAACAAATTCCAAATCTCTCGTGACGTCAGACCCGCAATACAGCATCGAGCGAAGAATCTCAGTGGTCATCACGAGGCAGGAGGCCGTGGCGTTTATTTGTAAATCTCCCGTCAAAAGACCCACCTCACCGAACGTTTTATTGAAATCATTATATTTCTGATTGGACAATGCCTTGATGGGGGAAGTATATATGGCCCTGGAATATAGAAGATATATTTATTTTTAGGACTGGCGTGGCGTGGAGGCGTAACGTCTACCTGTAAACGCGGCGATGTGGGTTCGATTATCACTCGGGGAAGATGGATTTTCTATTTCGTTTTCTTCGCTCTGAAAACTAGGCAAAGCGCGGTGTTAAGTTCTACCACTCAATGCCTCGAAAAAGCAGGGATAGAGAAAGCAAGGACTAATAAACTGCCTACTCTGCCATGGGCGGGATAAAGCGTGAAGACATAAAAAAATATTTATTTTTATTCACTCATTTCGAGGACTTGGCCAATTCGTTTACTATTAAAGTAATTTACCTTGTACAATTTCTTCTAGACATAGCAATGGCATATTCTGCAACCACAGTTTTACCAGCTGATGTGTGTGCTGCGACAAAAACATGGTGACCTTCTTCCAATTTCAGTATAGCCTATAAAAACAACTTTATTATATTAAACTGTCTATAAATTAGATCTTATTACACTATTAAATAATAATATCATAAGGTTTATATACTATTTTGGTATAAATTAAATTCCAAAATATTTTAAATAAATGCTGAGGAAAAAAGAACACGCAATCAAAGAAAACTCACTTGTTTTTGAAAATTATCTAATTCAAATGGAAATTCATGTGCCATATCCTTTATTTGTTCCCTAAAATTGGGCACAGGTAATGATACATCAATCATCTCGGCCCACTCTGTAGATGTTACTCCAAGTTTAACATTAGAATTAGTTATGTTCAATACAGGTATGTCTGGGAGTTCAACAGGAGGTCTTATCACAGTACTTTCTAGGAAATTGTCGTCAGAATCTTTTTCTATTTGTAATTCTACTTTTTTAGGTTGTTGCTTTTGTGGCACCTCAGAATCTTCTTGCCAGAGTCCTTAAAATTATAAAAAAATATGTTTTTTTATTTATAAATACTATGAAATTTGTAACCAGGTCAATAGCCCATGTGCGTTAAAATAAATTTGTAGTTTAAAAATCTTACTATGTATATTGAAAATTATTTCAAAATTAAGAATTTAATAAAGCAGAGGAAATCTGTCCACTAAATAGGCTTCTAAGTAATATATAATTATTATTTTTCTGGTAAAGGAATTATTTTCAATATTATAGTTCCCTAGAAAGCAGTTAATCTTTCTACAACAATTTTCTTCCTACAACAGCTATATTTTTTTCTTTTTAACTTTAACTAAAGATTACTATTTGATATGAAATCTATAAAATTAAATGTTAATTGCTCTATAAAATGTGTTTGAAGTTTATGTGTATAGCATTTTTATAAATAAATATTTGTTAGAAAAATAAAATATATAAAATATGTTTCCTAATATTAGTTATTCAAAGGACCCAGTTGTATAAATAATACTAATACTCTTTATATTGAAATAATTTTAGTTGACTTTCAAAACAGTTTGTATTTTAAATAACAACCAACAGAATTACAATAGATTATTAAATTAATTATATTTCAGAAACATTCTTGTAAGCCATTATAAATTAAAAATAGTGATAACATTTTTTTATATATTCAAGTTTTAAAAAAAAGCAACATAAATAGTAATCTACAAAATAAACTATATAATTTAATATATACAACTACAAGAAATTCTTTTGACTCTCTTTTGTCAGGAATTTGACTGACCAAGTCAAAATAGTGTTTAATCATTATGATTTTTTTATATTGTACACTTGTCTAATAAACATTAAGATAATATGTACTAATATAAATAGAAAAAAGTATTTATATATAAATAAAGCACAATAAATATCTTATATGTTTTGGAAATGCAACATCTCCATTAATTATTGATTATATTCACATTATATTGTATGATAGTAATTCATGCATGACCTCATATTTCATTGTGCTTGGCTGTTGCAGAATGAACAAAAATACATTAATAAAGCTGTTTCGTTACATGGAGAACTATTGAAATAACTATTAAATAAACTTTCACTGATATCTTTAATTAATAATACAGATAATCAAATTAATATTAATTAAATAATATTTCTTTAGTAATTGACTCGAGCACAAAATGCTGGATAAATAAAAGGATTTGCAAATAAAATAAAATTGCAAAGAAAATAAAACTATATAAATATAAATAGCACTATATAATTGTAATTGTAGTAATATAAGTGCTCACCAACTAAATGTGCATTTGCATCTACTACTTCCTCCAAATTAATATTAGTTTGTAGATCTATTTCTTCTATCTTTTCTTCTTGTACTTGATTTTCGTCAACTTGATCTATTAGTGTAATTCCATCACTTGCAAATATAACATTTTGATTTGAACCAGGTGGTGTTGTTAGCAGCTCTGCAAGATTATATATAAGATAATACATTTATTTAAAAAATAGTGGTTTATTTTTTGCCACAAGTAAATTACAAGGTAATTAATAAAAAATATTGTCAAAGATGTAAGCATAAGAATAATATTTAAAAAAATACACTTTCCATATTTTTGTTTGCAGCTTTATTTCAGTAGCTGGCTTGTTGCACTTTTAGATTGTAATCAATTAAGTTGAAAATTGTGTTACTTTTAAGTTGAAAATTTTATTATTTTTAAGTTATCAAAGTACTGAATAAAAATATTATATACCTTCACCCAAAAATTTCCCTGGTTCATCATCTTCCAAATTTATTGTTATCTCTTTGGTTTGAGCTGCTTCATCCAGCATTTTTTGGAGTTCCTCTTCAAAACCAGCAGGAAGAAAAGGATTCTGAGTAGTGCTGCCTCTAGTAGCAAGACTAGGGGGCAACGGTGCTCTAGACATTGAAAGACTTTCATCTTCATCCTCTACTGGTATATTTACTTCTTCCAAGCCAACTATTTCTCCTGTAATAGGATCTCGAACTACCTATGACATAATCACTCAGTGCTAGTTTTACATTAACTAACTAAAACCGAAATTAAGCTTGAAGGTAAATCCAGTTAATATCACTAAGTAATTTTTTATTTTTAAAGCACACAAAGAGTCATAATGTATACAATCTATTATGTGTTATCTTACTTTAGGCTATTAGATGTGTCTTTGAAATGAGAAATGTATAATAGTTTTTTTAATGGAAATATATATTATTCTAAGAAATAGGTATCATATACTAAAATTTTGTTTAAATTGTAAATATATTTAAATTTATATTTCATTGACAATTATAATTTTACTTTTGTAAGCACTTACTTCCAGAGTTGTATCAAGTCCTAATTCATCATCGTCAATTTTAAATAAATTATCAATATCAGTAGTTCTATGCCAATGGGTTTGTGATCTTTCCCATTTATGAATCGATAATCGCTCAGGTTCTATTATATATTCCTTGAGTTTCTCACCGAGATCTTCGAATATTGGTGGTACCTAAAGCCGTATGTTTGTTAAATATATTAAACCAAATAATCTTCAAGCTAATACGGTGTTGTAAAAATTTTATATAATCAAATATTACCTTAAAGTCACTAAAGGAATCACCTTTAGTTTCAAGCGACATTTTTAACACGTATAAATATAAATAATAAATATGTTGTAGCAAATTTTATTTCGGGTAGGTTAAATATCATTTAATTAATGTTTATTTTCAAATTTGACACATGTACATGCCTTGTTGATGTTGACAAATGACAGCGTGACAGATGATGTTAAAACATATGAAGAGTCATTTTGTGCAACAGACTATTGTCGCTGGCGCAGCAAGTGGAAATAAAGACGCTTATATAATATATATTATATATTAATATGTTTAGCGTAGTTAAAAAATGTAGTATTAAAAATGATATTTTCTTGTTTTATTTAGTATCCTATTTTAATAGTATTAAGACAATGTTTTTAAAATTCTACCACTTGCTAGGGTTGCACTACCTTAATTTGCTTTCAGTTTATAGTATACCGAGCTAGTACTTCTGGTATATCTATACTAATATTAAAGAGGTAAAATTTGTTTAGTTGTAATGAATAGGCTCAAAAACTACTGGACCAAAATTAATTAAATTAATAATTGATTCACCATTTATAAGCTACATTATCCACGAGTAACATAGGCTATATTTTATTTTGGAAAAAATAGAGTTCCGTAACATATTTGGGTTTTTAGGGAAGAAGCTGTAAAAATCGACAAGAAAAGTTACTTATTTTGCGTACGCTGCCTTAACTATAAAAGATAAAACTATAAAATGTTTTAATTAATTATTGTAGATCTTATAAATATATATAAAAAAGTCCGCGACACACTATACTTATCTTTGTCGAGTAAGGCACAACAAATATTATTTTATTTAAAAATCTTAATATTTTGTTAACTTCAATTAAACGCGTTTATTTTACTCACGTTAATAATCATTTTTAAAATAAATGATTTCATCACTAAATATAGTTTATTTATATGATATTAGGTCTTTGAATGATTGAAACCGGACATTTTGTTTTGAAGTTATAGTGAAAATAGAATATTACGATTTCTATTGAACCACTACCACCACCAATCCACAGAAAGACAATTTGTGCAGCTTGGGGATGAAGACTGTCGTCGTTGATATTGGTGTCGATGTCTTTGATTTGACTTAGGAATTATTTTGCTGACCGTGTTTTTCTTGGGTAGGCTTTTTGAAGCGGTAACCGACACCTACGCGGGCGGAGCGGCGGGCGTCCGCTAGTACTCTATAGATTGAATGCAGGATTTTTTTAGTTATATTCAAATGTTGTATTCTCGCTAGTTGTACAGAAATTTGGAAAAAAGATGTGAGTACGAAAATCACGCAGTACGTTATAGGCTTTCTTTGTACGTAAATATCGCTAAATTCATAATTGTAAAGTTAGCACGTACTTCGTTCTTATTAAACGAACGTGTCAGGAATATGGTTGGAATTACTTGTACGCGGTTGAAATAAGAGTGAAATATATAATAATGAAGTCTTTGTATAGTTTATTGAAAGACTTCCTCTTTTCTCAGCTACGCGTAGGATATTAATCATTTTTTGCTAAAGCGAAGACGATATTTTTAAAACAGAAAGAGAGCGCACCCCGAACATTGCAATAGGAGGAACCTAAGCAGTATCGCTCATTTCAAGCGGGTCCTTAAGCTTGAATCGAAAGACCCAAGTTCCAATGCAGGATTTTGTTCAATAAGTTGAACACCTCTTCTCAAGTCTTCTTCTGCAAGTAATTTTAGTACATATTTTTCCTAAGTATCCATAACTTAAAAAAATAAATTGAAATACAGAGGGTATTTAAGATATAACAATGTTTTATTTTACAATCTGTACCATGATCAACGTCGAATAATCTAGTATTTGAAACTTATTTGCTACCTTTGCAATTTTATTTTGTTTATTTAACCTCCAATAACTAAAAACGTGTAAATATAAATCTCAATATGTTTATGTCAAATCAAAATTCGCCTATGAGGAATTCCCCCATAAATCGAATTTTGCGTCTCCCTTATAAAGGCTTCACGTAGTATATATACGTATAATATATTATTAATAAGAAATAATATACATAAGGTTTACCTTATGTTACCGTTTAGGTTTACCTTAAAATTTATTTTAATCACCAAGATATAGCGTAAACTCTCAAAAAGTGGTGGTGCTGGAGGTACAGCCGACGAATTCAAACTGATTCAAGTGTCGTAACCAAATTCTAAGCCTACTGTTTATATGAACCAAAAGCTTCAACCTATCGGAACCGGAGCTGAAGTTAATTTCTTCTATTTCTTATACTAAATACATACATATAGGTACATTTATAGCGTGACGCTTTATTCTTAGTAAGACAGCTAGAACGCCTACGGTCACAATATATCTCTTTTGCCTCGTTAGCTGCTTCTATGTTCCAAAACATTGTAGATTTCAAATTAATCCAGCTTATTATACGCGATTTCGAGTAAGAAAGGTGATCTTGATATATCTGTTTGTTACAGACGTACATATAAGTGATAAAACAAGGGTTTAATTTTTTTTAAATAAATTTTATCAATATTTATAATTTTGTAAAATTTTATAACAAAATAAAACAAATTTCAACTTCAATCAACTTTATAACTCTTTTTAATATGGTTCGCCAAACAACATTATTATGCGGTCATTGAACCTACATGTAAAGTTTAAAATTAATTTATTTGAACCAGTTCCTTTTAGGGATAAAATGTATAAAATATGCTGTAGTAATAGCTCAGTGGCGGGACTCTCATGTTAAAAGTTATTTTTTTTTCGTACTAAGATCATAATGTATATTATAGCAAATGAAAATCCCGTAACTGATATAGTGAACAAAACTGCTATACTTATACAGACGAGGTACTTAACCCTAGAAAGATAGTCTGCGTAAATTTTACGCATGCGTTTTCGAAATATAGCTCTCTTTTTCGAAACAGCGCGAATCTATAGCCGTGAGCTTAGGACATCTCATTCGTGGCTGGAAGCTGCCGTGTGGCATGCGTGTCAGCGAGATAAGTGTCACCGATTTTGAAATATAACGACCGCGTGAGTCAAAATGACGCATGATTATCTTTTACGTGACTTTTATGATTTTGACTTGTGTGGAAGTTTTATTATTATCTGTCTTATTATGACTTTATATCGTATCCTATATTGTATTATTTGTATTTATTAAGATATTAAAACAAAACTATATAATTATGGGAAGTAGAAGCATGGAAGAAGACCATATCCTGGCTGGTCTTATTCAGAACAACGACGAGCTTCCCTGTGAGAATACCGACAGTGAGGTAGCGGACTACAAAAGTGAAGACGACGTACAGAGTGACACAGAAGAAGCCTTTACAACAGAGGTACAAGAAGACCAGCCGACGCCAATTGAATGTGCATTACTAGACGAGCAAAGCAGTACTGAATAACCAGGCTCCACAGGACCTTGCGACAGAGTATTATTAGAGGTAGAAATAGACTTTGTTGGTCAACATCACAATGGTAATGGCAAAGGAGAAAAGCCTCTAAGTCATAAAAACTTTATGAAAATCTCAACTTAGGTCTGTCTACTTCGTTTTTGCGTACATGTTTAGGAACCCTACTTTGAAAAGATATTTGCGAGATAATATCTCCAATATGTTGATAGATGAAGAACCTGGTACATTAGAAGAGCAAACCTATGAGCCGTGTTGAAAAATCGTGTTTACCGCAGTTTCTGCCCCTCTAAAAAAAGACGAAAGGCAAATGCGTTTTGCAAAAAAATGTAAAAAAATTCTATGTCGTGAGCATAATGTTGATATGTGCCAAAGCTGTTTGTAACTGATTTTTATATAACTGTATGTTCCTAGTATATAGTTCAAATATGCTAATTGTTGATTTTGCTCTAAAAAGACTTATTATTGTAGTAAAAAAATAGTTTTTTTTTATGAAAGAGTAAATGTTAAAAAAATATGTTTATTTATAACGGAAATTTGAAGTTATTGTTTTTTATGAATAAATAATTATAAAGAAATTATCTACATTACTAATTATTCTCATATATATGGTAATATATAATATCATAAGATTAATATAAATAAACTAATAAGTCTCTACCTAAAACTAATTTAAACGCATGCGTAAATTTTACGCATGAGTATCTTTTCTGTACAATACAATATGATTATCTTTCTAGGGTTAATCAAGACCTTAACAAGATTTGACAAGACTCGAAAGATGCCAAGTCTATTATATATACACACACACACACACACACACACACACACACACACACACACACATTTTCACGCTCTTTCCCTAGCGGAGTAGTCAGAGAGAACGGGGCGCCAAACGCTGCGGTCTCTGCATACCTCTTTCGCCTCGTCCACTGTCATTTTTCAACCTCTTTGTACATGCTCTCCGGGGAGTCCTCATGCTTTTTACGTGACCTTCCTCCAGGTTCTTCGATACTGTGTTTTCGAAAGTCAATCAAGTTCTCCCCTTACATCTCTTACCATTCACTTTTGCGTCGTATAGCTTTTTTACCATTCTTTCGTCATTCATTCTTTCGACGTGCCCAAACCATCTACAACCAACCAACCAACTAACTGTAAGAACTTTATATTATGCTAAAGTTAATACCTGGTATAGTAAATATTTCAACAAAAGAAAGTAAGAGTAGGGTCAGCTAATAAACGGTTTATAAAAAAAAGCTATTAAAATTTCATTTATAAACATTTATTATCCACGCGGAACCCAACTATGCGTTTTCCGTTAGTTCAACTTCTGAGTAATAATCGAATCCATATCCACCTAACTATAGTGAGATGCAGTGCCCATGCTAATAACAGTTACATTAATACAAAATTCCCTTCACTACGCTATATCCATTTTAAGGCTATCGTGACGTAGCTAGAAAGAATCTAACTAAGTATAATATGATATGTGTTCAAGGACATTTTAAAAGCAGAAGTGGAAATTTTAAAACTTTATCGAATTACCGCTTTTACTTCCCCTAGTGCTCTTATTTTTGTTTTTAGTGAATTCATAGTGAGTATAATATAGCTATCAGCCTCTACGTTGTTCGTCAGTTATAAAATGACTTTTCCATACTTGATATCATTTATCTTATCCCAATTTAATTTTTCCATTGATTCCTGTTCTTTTATCATGAAAATGAGTATAAATATTTACTTTATGGAAGAAGAATTATCCCACCAGTCATCGCGAGTCAGTATATGCAAAAAAATTTTTTTTGTATTCTGTATGAGGTTTTCATTAACAGACAAAGTAAATGGAAGCTTTACATATCTCTCATACTTCGAAGAGTTACAGTGTGATATCATATTCTTTCAAAACGAATGCCAATTAGTGTACCAAAAGATAAATAAATATACGTGGACTTTAAACGAGCAAAGCCACGGACGTCTCCCTAGTCATCATAAGCGGTTACAATATAATTTTTTGGGATATTTATTTCATATTTTTTTTTATAATAAAAGTTTATTTTTATTTTATCTTGACGTAGGTATGAGTTTTAAAGTATATCTGATAACAAAAAAAAAATAAACTATATACAGCACAATATAATTGTTCTATACATAGTTTAATTAGTTAAAGAACCACCGTGGCCTAATTTTTTTTATATTTTTGTATTGCTGTGATTACTGTTATAACCATACTCTTTTAAATTTTTTGCCTATTTACTACTCTATATTATTTAAGTGTGTTACATTATTGTTACGAAATGTTTAGTACATCAAAAATATATACAAACATATGTTATACTGATTCTGTGATATATAAATGTTCACAAGTTAATTAACTGTATGTTTATAGTTTTTTTGTTAACTTGAAGACAACAGGTATATGATTCAATGAGCGTTGACTGCCAAGGTTGGCTGGACCATATCCAGCCTTCGCTCGAAGGCGTAAAACTCTTCGGACACAATCTCATTCGGTGTTCGATAGTACGCTCGCTAACGCGGCTATCACTTATTTATTTACGTATTTAGATTTATTATTTTTATAGGTGATTTTGTTTAATAATAAAATCAATATGATTTTAACAAATAGTTTATTAACTTACGTGGTATTCTTGTGTTTTTTAAATTATAATATCATTCAGAGCACCGCACTTTCTTTGGTAAGTAATATTAACTATATGTCAGTTATAACTATGTGTATTTTATGTAAGTATTATACATTCGTACAGTATTATACGTATATATGTACACATACATACGTGCTTGTACATTTAAAAATAAAAAAAGTGAATAATGCCAAACGTAATAAATTATAAAATAGATACGTTTAAATTAAGGAAAAATTAAAGAAAGTTGTCTCTCCAATATTTTGTTTATCTATATAAAGTATCCAGCGTTATGTCTGTGTCGTCATTTAAGTGGTATTGTATTTTATTTAATTTATATATTTTAATTAAGTTTCGTTTATAATATATAAATACTGTGAAGTTCCGGATAAGAACCTTTTTTTTTCATCTTATTACATACATGAATTATCACCTTGATTTCTCCTTAAGCCGTCCAATGAAATAGATATTTGGAGTTAAATTTAAATATATATTTTTTATTAAATATAAATATATATTCTTTTTATTTGACGTTTAAGATATTTGTACTTTGGACGTTTTAAAAAGAACAAAATTGAAGGCAGCACTTTTTAAATTTAAGTTTTCTTCTTTTGCATGAACTACACTTTGACATACTTAGCAAGATATAGTAACTGATATTTTATAGATATTGATATTTTCTTTAGTACTTTAGAACGTTTTTGTGTTCAACCATCAATTGTTTCCGCATTGCACGCGATGACAGATTTTTTATGACTAATTTTCAGTTGGGATTAAAATATAACATAGCCTGGGAAAATGTTAATCAGATTTAATAGTGAAAGAATTTTTAGATAAAGATAAAAAAGATAGTGAAAAAAATAGGTTCAGTACTTTTTGTGTAATAAGAAAACAAACATCACACAAATCCACAAACGTAACCTTTTAATAATAATAGTTTAGAAATAGTAAAAGTTAAAAGGACTTACAATACTTACAATTAATATAAGTTTCACAATAAATAAAAGTATAAATAAAAAAATTAAAAAGGTGTGAATGGAATAATTTCTATAATACATTAATGCGTTACTGAGTAAATACATTTTTAAAATAAGTTGCTTTATCGCTACTGCTGCACATAATATATTTAAATATTGATATACTTATAAACATCTGATGATTTTGATATACTTATAAAATCACATTACTAATAATAATAATATTCTTTATTGCACACAACTAGAAATATATAATAAGGAGTAAAACAAACAGAAAATAATACTTCCAGGCAACCTTTGGATGTAGGAGTAATATAAGAATGGGTGGTGCATATACTAAAAGATATATGGAATATATATTAATAAAATATATTTAATAAATATACGATTATAAACAAAAATTAATACACATAAATATATACATGTATATACACATAAACATATAGAGGAAAGTCACCAAATATGGAATAGTATCCTAATATGGAATTCCTTAATTTCTCTAAGACTATAAGTATGAAACGCAACACTCGACCATATATTTTTTCCATTTAGTCTACTAACTATCGCATTCACACCATCGAAACAGTTGCGCGAATGTTTCACGTATGGTAAGTGTGTTTTGATTTGTTATGTGCAATAAATTTTAAAAGTAAGTAATAAATAAGTATTACCAACTATTATGTTTGCATATATAAGTGTCAAAATATATTTAATGTATCGATATAAGGTTTATTTCACCATTTTGTGATCTTTTGTCACTAAAATGTTGTGACTTGACAAAATATTTAGAAGAGTTTGAAATAGTATAAAAATCCAAATATGGACAGTCGTCGGTGTCTAATTATGGAATAGTCCATAATTCGATTTTAATATTTCATATGATAGATAATTGATATTATTTCTTTATACAATGTATGGAATGACTGTTTTTAGAATGTCCACTTCACAATCAACCAAACGAAAAACCTGGAGTGAAGAAAAATTGACACAAGCTACAAAATTCGTCCGGGAAAAGAAAATGGGGTATTTGAAAGCGGCACAGTATTTTCAAGTGCTTAGGAGAACTTTATTACATCTCTGCCAAAAAGATGAACAGTCTCCAGAAGTAGCAGCGGCTACTACATTAGGAAGAAAAACTATCTTGGGCTCCGAACTAGAATATGGATGATAGTGAAGAACAAGACTTTGAGGAACTAGGCGCTATCCAGTTTAATAAAGATAGTGAACATGATGAATTGATGGACCACATGTCCACTCCTGACTTCTGATGCAGAATATATTTTCTGTTCAAGACTTTTTCCCATAAAAGTGGAGAAAGCTGGATTAAAAGCTTGATGTGTAGGCTCTGGGTACATTATGATTGTGCTGATCCAAAGTTTGATACTTGGATCTGTAACTTTTGCAAGTAATTGTATTACGTTTTTCATTTATCACAAGATATTAGATATTAATGACCATTTTGTTATTGTTATGTTGATTTATACTTATATTCCATATTTGGGGTCCTATTCCATATTTGGTTACTCATTTGTGATTTTGTTTTTTGTGTTAGATTTTAATTTGATAATTAATATATTTGATTAAAGACTGTTAATTATTTCTCACAAATGTATGCCTGGTCAGTAAAAACATTAAACTAACCAAATTTATGTAAAGTTTTTTTTATATATCCCAGAAACAAAATGGTATTCCATATTTGGTGACTTTCCTCTACATATACATACACATACATACATACATACACATATACGTCTACATAAATTGAAAATAATACATACTACAAATTTAGTAATCTAACTAACTATTCTTATATTTTTAGGTATGATAGTTCCAAATCATATAGCAGCTTATCTTCTATTATAGCATACGGGTATAATATCGCATATAGCTTTTTGCGAGCTTCCCATATTTGCTAAACAAATATTATGTATTTATCGAAAATAAAAAAATATACTTTTAATGTTCTATGAAAATGTCTGTATATATCGATAAAATATTTATAAAAACAACATATTAAATTAATTAAAAAAATGTTTGAAAATGATATTCTTCTTTAGTGCTGATTTAAAATGATTTCAGAACTCAAACTATGCTTTTGAACAATTTATCAAGTATGCTTATTCAAAGACCATATTATATGCAAAATGTCCAGCTATAATTAAAGTAGAAAGTAAAAAGTTAAGGGTAAGTTCTAAATAAAAGATTATAAAATTAATTTTCTCAAAACAAAAATCTGAACATCTGTGGAAATATGAGAAAGAATCTCGTTCCTTTCTTATTTTTTTATATAATCTGTGATGTTACAGTAAATATAATATTTTTTATACTAGTCAAAATTTCAATACTCCGCAATATACAGTATTATAGAAAAAGTATACAGAGGAGTTTGAAGGAAAAATAGTCAGCAACTCAATATACGTTTTAAATATATAGCTATATGATATTATGATAATAGCGAACAATCTGGTTCAAATAATTACAGATTATGAATATGTAAATTTTTCGAATTTATATTTCAATGACCCCATAACGGTGTAGTTTAGTTGATAATATTAAAATAGATTTTATACTTTATTTCACCTATGTTTACACAGCAGGTTGCCTAGTATTCAGACACTCCATTTCCCAATTTCTGTAAATTTTCAAGACATTGTGTGTTGAATGGTCGAACTAAACGTCACACTTTGTACCAGAGCGGGAAAATATATAGATATAGATAAAATAAATAAAATATAGTCATTATTACTTGAATTAGGATAGAAACTACAGTTATTGCGTTTATGGTATATTTACGGTTTATTTTTAGTGATGAACAAGTAATGTGATTATTTTGTAAATTTGGTACGTTAAATATAAAAACTGTCATTTTATTTCTTTTATAATATATAATTTACAAAATTTTAATAAAATTTTGTAAATTATAAATATAAATATATTATAAATTTATAAATTTTTATTATATAACTGTACATAATACGGGTTTCAGTGTGTCTAGAAAACAGATTGTAATAATGAAATATTTGCTAAGCCTACATATGATGTAGAAAAGCTTCCATGACGGGGAATGAATGCTTACGCTTGTAATTAAATACCTCATATTTGGTACGACAATCATCTTTTTTTTTAAATAAAAATCTAAACATTAGCTTACAATCATTTTTATTTGAAATAATATAATTTATATCAATATTAGGTATAACATAGGTACTGTATACTTATCGCAATTAAAATTTGTATAATTAAGGTGGATCGTTCAAGGTAAAACGGGAAGCATTTCGCAACCGGCTTGCATCGCATAATACCTCTCCATGTTTGAGCTTGAATTCTGATCGTTTATTACCTCATCGCAAAACAACATTCAATTATACCTTGAGATGTTCAATGTATTTAAAATTAAGAATCTTCTGAAGATATAACTTATATTGTATTTTTATTGAAAATACATGCAATTTAATAAAGATATGAAAAATATTCGTAATTGTTTAATAACAATAAATATTATTATAAGATTCATATTGTAAAAGTTATATTTTTAAGTAACTTGATCTTTTTTGATAACTAAGTATTATATTAACGTTATGACAACCATTAACCAGACATAATATATGATACGCATCTCATAAATATTTGTTTTTTTTTTTTTTTTTTTTTTTTAGCTTCACGCTTTATCCCGCACATGGCAGGGTAGGCAGAGGGAACTGCAGGAACCATATGAACCTAGTGTTAAGACACTCCGTTACTTAGTCCCTGCTTACTCCGTCCCCACTTTCCGCCGTTTTTCGAGGCATTGCGTGTTGAGTGGCGGAACTCAACGCCGCGCTTTGCCTTAGTTGCCAGAGCGAAGAAAATGGAAATAGAAAAAATCCATCTTCCCCGACTGGGGATCGAACCCAGAAACCGTCGCGTTAGCCGCGTTACAGGCAGACGTTGCGCCTCTGCGCCACGACGGTCCTCAAAATAAATATTTGTCGTGGGCGTAAATGAGTATTAAGTATATATAATATGGTTTTGCCAAATATAAAAAATGTATATACCTACGTACGTACGTATAAAATACTTGTCTTTTACATTACAACAATTTTGATTATATTCACAACAATGTTCTGTGATATCATGTCACCTTGTTCTATAAGGCTACGAATTGTCATTAACGGAAAATTTTATAGCATTGCATAAATAGTTTCATTTATGGAGTATATAATAAATTGTAAAGTTTAATCGTTTAAAGCTCTATCACTGACCACGTGTTAAAATAAGAACCACGTGTTAGAATAAGAAATAAAATTTGAAGAACACCTTACCTAACAGGTCTAGCGTTTAGCAAATCTTTTTTAATAGCCATTTAAGGTTTGACTTTTTTCTGTTTAAGGATCAATATTTATTTTATAAATGGATTATAGTTTATTCTTTATGAATATTTAATATATTCAATGTATATTTTATATGTTTAGAATTTAATTTAGGATGCTTGAAGGATAATGTATGCCATTATGTATTCTACAATTAATTTCAGATAATTATAATGATTTCATAATAGTCGTATTGCTTACATCATTCATTGTATATATAATTAACTAACTAGAAACTTCATTACACAATGTAATCTATGAAGTATAAAAAATAAAAATATATATAAGCCCGCGCATTCGCCTTTTTGAAGTCTACAATTGTTAGGTATCTTATAAGCTGATTTGCGTTGGCAAAAATTTACTGCCTTGGATTATACTATTTCTTTTGATATTATTTCCATTAGGACTTTTCATTGTTTTGAATTTAAGAAATCGATTCGTATCGAACAATTTATATTTATAGCTATTTCAATATAGCAGTTGTTTAGTGGCAATTTTGTGGAACATAACATTTTAAATTGATATTATTTTCATTTATGAATTTAATTAAGAACTTTTGAATTGGTTAAGACGTTGCTGAGAAGTATAAAAATGTATAAATAAATACACAAACTTAGGTAAATACAAATTTAGGTAAATCGTTGTTTTGTAATCTTTTTAATGATTTTTCACGTATGTTCCATAAACAGACAGCGGTGAGTTACATTTTTTTATTATAGGTATTTTAAGTTAAGCTTTTCTTATGGTGTTTAATAATTATGGTGATTATTTTACAAAATACACGTAGGTATAATCCATCATTTGTCATGTTGGTCGGCCGCGATGCAATTCACAATGAACAACGGTGTCATGGGCAATAAAAATTACTATATTATTACTATTAACTATCCCATGCTTTTTTACATTTAAGGCGCATATACATGAATATTATTATAATGAATGGCGCGATTTAGGCCGAGACGAATACGAAAATGAAGGTAGTTACCTACTGATGTACCTGACATTAGTTTAGATGTAAAATATATTTTACTATGTCCACAGTAACATTATTATTATATACACAAATTAAATATATATATTTTTTAAACTATCAGATTCAGGATTTTTAACTCTATCAAATATATATCTAGTTGCTATTTCGTTCACTCATTGTGTGAAATCCTGTTAAATGAGTTATCAGTCACTTAAATTGCACATGGTATCGATATGCAATCAGATGTATGAATATAGGCAGTCGTCTTACCCAGTACCTATATATGTACATACATTTTCCGAAGTGAACATTTCACTTAACACTATCCAGTCACCATTTTTAGGCGTATGTTAGAAATATGCTTGTTTAGATACTCATATTAATGAGATACTTGAAAGAAAGAACATAGTATATGAAAAAGGCAATAAAGTGATTTTTTTTATTTAAAATTATAAAAACATACCGTTTTTATACAGCTTTGGTATACCTTGATAATATTGCCTATGAATTATGAAACAGATGTTTCTATAAAATATGCATCTCAACTCGTTTACAAGAGTATTAAAGCGTTAATATTTCCTTTCATATGAATACTAATCGAATTGAATGTTTATTTGTAGTTATACTTCTAATTTTCAATCTTTATATAGGTACATGCTTAAATACTCAGTCTGGCCTCAAATATTATTACAATTAAAAATAAACTCAATTGCTCTTGAATTTTGTATTCATCATTTTCAATCACATTGTAAAGTATTTCGTAATATTAAAATGGTGGGTATGCAGCCAAATAAAATTTTTAAAATTCTCCATACGCTTGATATTATTATTAAAATAGTCAAATGTTTGTGTGATGAGCTATTGATCGGTACAATGAGACCTCCCCTATTCAGAATAATCGAGTAGTAAGGGAAAAAAATCCAAGAAATCGTTTGCAAAAGCACAATACTCTCGGAAGATAAAAACAGTTTGGTTAGACGCGGACTTTCATCAGAGCTGAAGACAAGAGATTGCGATCCCGGACTGTTTTCAATCCCGCGGGATTTTTGTGGGAGTGAAGTCAATCCCGCGATCCTTCATATACATATGTATTCATATTACAATATTTTAATATAATTAAAAAAAAAATATCATAATAATCAACTATTTATTATAAATTAGAAAAATCAACAGCTTCTTACTCTTGATATTGATAAAAAGACTAGGATAAATGAAAACTAGTAACAATATTTGGTAGTTATTGTACTCTACCTAATAAAAATAATTCTATTCTTTATCTAAGGTCATCTTCTTTATGCACGTTTATAATTAAAAAATTAGTTAATAACGTTTTATAATTATAAAATTAGTTTATGTTTACTAACAGTCTTTTAAATTTCCCTACAAAATAATCAATCAATCAATTTTTTTTGGAAACATAATTGAAGAATCTTCTCAGAGATAAGAGTGTATGCACTGCAGCCAATGGAGACTTTATATTTTAAAGATTTTCTATTTGTTTTAAATAAAAATTAACACAATAATAGTAATAAACATTACGAACAATATTTTTAGGATTGTATAAATGTCAAAATATTTTTTTTGTAGGATTTGCAGAAATGTTTATATAATTGAGTATGATACAATAGAGCATATTGAAAATATGTTAATAATCTTAAACATTTGCTTATTACTTACAGTTATTTATTCTCTTAAAAACCCCTTGGTAAGAAATTAACATCTAAATCCGTAACGGAGTGATAAGTGATTACTTTGTAACTAAAAAGTCACTTAAGATATTTGCTTGCCTATTTAGTTAGGTTAGTAGGGCAGTTGAAAATATAAAAAAAATAAATTATTAACTAGGCCTGAGGAAACGATTTTTGATATACAATAAAATGGTCATTGACTCTTGCTTTACTTGTGAATTTTGCTTTCTCGGAAGGTGCATAAAATGTGTTTTTTGACTTTTTATGTAATATTTACAAGTCATAAATCAAACCAATAGGAAATGTATAAATTATAATGTTTTGTAATGAAATGAGTTTTGCTTTAAAAGTGCGTCGGAGTTCATAATTTATTTATTTTTTCATTCTTTTAATATGCATTTAATTTTCAATAACTCTCAACTTGCATTTCGTAATAACATGTTGGAGCATGAACTTGTTATAAGGAAAAACATCTCAAATTTTGCAATTCATTCTTGTATAAATTTTGAGTTGTTTTAGGAGGATACTTATGCCTCTTGTATGTACAAGAATTAAAGAAGTTTAAATTTATATATATATATATATATATATATATATATATATATATATATATATATATATATATATATATATATATATATATATATATATATATATATATATATATATATATATATATATATATATATATATATATATATATATATATATATATATATATATATATATATATATATATATATATATATATATATATACATATTACATTGAATATAGGTATTAAACTAAGATAGATAGTTACTTCATATGACTCTCGTTTCTTGTGTAACATAAAAGTGGGTTAGTAGAGATTACGAGTCGCGTGAATACAAATTAATTTTAAATTAACATGCTCGGAGTGCTCTTTGACTTGCAAAACCAGAAATATATATTTTTATATTACTGTCTTAATATTATGACATGAATGATTCTGAAGTAAAATGTAACGACGTACTGTGTAATAAAATAATTCTTTTATTTTTTTACTTACTTACTTAGCTTCTAGCTCTATCCCTGGCAGGGTAGTCAGAGAGAACGGAGCGCCAAACGCTGCGGTCCCTGCATACCTCTTTCGCCTCGTCCACTGTCATTAACCTCTTCATGCATTCTCTTCGGGGAGTCCTCATCACCATACAAGCAATTTCCAATTACTTAAAATCCCCCATATATCAGATTATAGAAACAATACGTATATAAGATACTTCTATAGAAGTAACATTTTTTATAACTTGGATGGGAAAACAAAGTATTTTTAAATATATAAACATAAATACTTTAATGTAGGTCGAATCCACAAGATTTACGTAAATAAATTGCAATAGGTAAATAATTTGCAGTAGGTACTAGGGCATTAGCATTAGCACATTTCTAAATAACTTACAGATTATTAACGTCTTTGCCTATTACGATGAAGGTCCCAGAATCGGAAGTTGTGTAGGGTTGTGGAAGTCATTTGTTGGTATTTATCACATACATGTATGGATCCTAGAAGTGACGTGTTGTCTATATAAAACAATTGTCATCCACTTATCTTTTTTTTAATGGTAATAATAAAAAATATAGAATATAAAAGCTTGCAAAAACGCTACCTATTATACATAAATACCACGTTGTTACGCTATAAAATTGGAAATATATTATTTGAGGCAATGTATATCATACATATACAGTTATATATTATTCAGTGGCAAAGACGATCGTTTATATAATGGTAAGCCGGTGTCAAAGAAAATATAACAAAAAGTTAGTCTGGACAATATTAAAGTTTTTCTTAGTTTAGGAAGCCTAAAATTTAATTTTGTTAGATAGTTAAAATCAATTCTGCTCTTGTTGTGGCGCAGAGGCGTAAGCGTCTGCCTGTAAACGCGACGGTTTGAGGGTTCGATTCCCACTCGGGGAAGATGGATTTTTCTATTTGCATTTTCTTCGCTCTGGCAACTAGGCAAAGCGCGGCATTGAGTTCCGCCACTCGAAAAAGGCGGAAAGTGGGGACGGAGAAAGCAGGAACTAAGTAACGGAGTGTCTCAACATTAGGTTCAAATGGTTCCTGCAGTTCCCTTTGCCTACCCTGCAATATGCGAGATAAAGCGTGAAGCTAGCAAAAAAACCCTGTTCTATAAATGTATATAATTATTAACATTTACACAAGGAAACCCCATAGGAAACGAGTTATATGGACACTTCGCCACAGAGCCTATTGTATAATACACAATATTAAAGTGTTAATAAATATGTCACAATTAATAAAATCATGAGGCTGCATCCCTTTAAAACATGGATATTTATATATAGATATAGGTAATTGTCACAACGAAGCGAATCAAACAGTGAACGAATTTCGTAAATATTTATAAGTTATTAATTATGTTAAACTGGGTCACGAGCCGAATCAATTGTATCTTAAAAGGAACAAGTGTTTTATCTAGAGATATCATTGACATAAAAGCTTTAATAAGTTCTTTGATTTTCGCGATTTTTATACATTTTAAATAAAACAATTTAACCGGATTTATCGCGTATATTAACATTATTTCGGAAACCCCACGTTTCGAACACTTTGCAGTAGCCCGTGGTCACGGGTTTCCGAAATAATGTTAATATACGCGATAAATCCGGTTAAATTGTTTTATTTAAAATGTATAAAAGCTTTACTTACAAAGTTTTAATAAAACCTTTTGTTTAACATTATCTACAAAGCTCCTTGATTACTGATTATTAATTTGAAAATCAATCTAATCAGAGAAATTATAGAGCGTAAGAACGGAGATTTAATACAGATAGTAGTCTTTGAAAGTAAAAAAAATATAAGCCATATATATTTACAGCCCGAGCCACACACATGTATTATAGGCGGTGGGTACTCTGGACTCGCAGCAGCGAGGTACCTTAAAGAATTTGGTGTGAACTTCACAGTGTTTGAAGCTGCCAAAGCATTTGGTGGTACATGGCGCTTCGACCCTCATGTGCGAGTGGATGAAGATGGTATACCAGTGTTCACAAGCATGTACAAATATCTCAGGTAAAGTTTATATTTAATATATTTTCAATACTTGGTACAGACAATATTTCATTATACACAAAAAATATACTGTTAGCAAGTTGCTAGTAAAACATGGTTGTTATACAGGCAATTTATAAAATAAATACAAATTAATAGATGGAATAAAATAAATATTAATTAGGAACTACTATCTAAACTCCTTTTTTTTATTCAGCTATCGTGTAATATATTTATATCGTATAATATTATTTTTTTATATTTCCAGAACGAATACTCCTAGGCAAACTATGGAATTTGGTGGTTATCCCTTTCCAGATGGCACGCCTTCCTACCCTTCTGGTCCTTGCTTTTATAGCTATATAAAATCATTTGTGAAGCATTTCAACTTACTGCCTCACATTCAAGTAAGTAGTTATTTTTTACGATTATTACTTACACTAAAAATTATATCAAAACGAACAATATTCAACTCACGAACCCTTACCTTATATCATTTAGAATTATGTTGTAAATTATTACTCAAAACCAGAGGGACTTAGTCTTTGCTTGCTTCAACAAATAGCTTCGTATAATATCGCAATTGTAAAAATATTATTGTTATTTTGTTTATGAATATGCAAAAAAAATATCGTGACCTTTATGCTTAAATTGGTTTAATTAACAATATATTTTACTTCCTTACATGTCTTAATACTAGAACTTATTTATTATAACGATTAGTCGTTGTCGTGGGACACATAGGAACAAATAATCTTATGTAAAACTGATGCTATAGCTACTAGTCAATATAATTGTTATTAATTTGAATTTAAGGGCTCTACGAGATAATCTCTTTTATCTTCTTTTATCGCGGCGTTGAGTTCCCCCACTCAACACATAATGCCCCGAAAGAGTCGGAAAGTGGGGAACCTGGTGTCTTAACACTAGGTTATATTGGTTCCTTTTGTTCCCTTTGCCTACCCTGTTATATGAGGGATAAAGCGTGAAAGTAAAAATATAACCTTTATTTTATTGATTTCATCAATGTATATATAAAGACTAACCTTTAGATTTTTATTATTTAGGATTATTTTACTGAATCTTACTATAAGAGACGCCTTAAAAGATACATTTAGTACTTCTCTACTCGTACAGTAAATAAATAAAATACTTAGTTTTAAAATATTTACTATAGATTTTTTATACCATAACGGAAGTACCAGCTAAGCTGTTACTACGTGATGCGAATGTGACTGAGTGCCAACGTATAAATGTAGATAACAGTCGTACAATTATATGAAAAGTGCTAGTTAATTTAAACGTTTGAAACAAAGCAGGATTTTTTGTAGGTGACGTGAGTAATAATGGAAATCCTGTCCTCATACTCAGTTGATAGATACATAAATTATGTAGTTCTGTTGTGTACTGTCAATTATGCTACAGCTAAAATAAATTTTTCTTTAATACCTTGTAAATAAGGTACATAATTGTTGTTATAAGGCTTTAACATAGTTACGTGTTTGCCGTTTGGTAATTAACACAAATTCTTTGGAGTATTTGTTAAGTACTTCGTGTTAGATAGTATTTTTTTATTTATGTGCAATTATATTAATTAGAGGAAAGTCACCAAATATGGAATAGTATCCTAATATGGAATTCCTTAATTTCTCTAAGACTATAAGTATGAAACGCAACACTCGACCATATATTTTTTCCATTTAGTCTACTAATTATCGCATTCACACCATCGAAACAGTTGCGCGAATGTTTCACGTATGGTAAGTGTGTTTTGATTTGTTATGTGCAATAAATTTTAAAAGTAAGTAATAAATAAGTATTACCAACTATTATGTTTGTATATATAAGTGTCAAAATATATTTAGTGTATCGATATAAGGTTTATTTCACCATTTTGTGATCTTTTGTCACTAAAATGTTGTGACTTGACAAAATATTTAGAAGAGTTTGAAATAGTATAAAAATCCAAATATGGACAGTCGTCGGTGTCTAATTATGGAATAGTCTATAATTCGATTTTAATATTGTATATGATAGATAATTGATATTATTTCTTTATACAATATATGGAATGACTGTTTTTAGAATGTCCACTTCACAATCAACCAAACGAAAAACCTGGAGTAAAGAAAAATTGACACAAGCTACAAAATTCGTCCGGGAAAAGAAAATGGGGTATTTGAAAGCGGCACAGTATTTTCAAGTGCTTAGGAGAACTTTATTACATCTCTGCCAAAAAGATGAACAGTCTCCAGAAGTAGCAGCGGCTACTACATTAGGAAGAAAAACTATCTTGGGCTCCGAACTAGAATATAGATGATAGTGAAGAACAAGACTTTGAGGAACTAGGCGCTATCCAGTTTAATGAAGATAGTGAACATGATGAGTTGATGGACCACATGTCCACTCCTGACTTCTGATGCAGAATGTATTTTCTGTTCAAGACTTTTTCCCATAAAAGTGGAGAAAGCTGGATTAAAAGCTTGATGTTTAGGCTCTGGGTACATTATGATTGTGCTGATCCAAAGTTTGATACTTGGATCTGTAACTTTTGCAAGTAATTGTATTACGTTTTTCATTTATCACAAGATATTAGATATTAATGACCATTTTGTTATTGTTATGTTGATTTACACTTATATTCCATATTTGGGGTCCTATTCCATATTTGGTTACTCATTTGTGATTTTGGTTTTTGTGTTAGATTTAAATTTGATAATTAATATATTTGATTAAAGACTGTTAATTACTTCTCACAAATGTATGCCTGGTCAGTAAAAACATTAAACTAACCAAATTTATGTAAAGTTTTTTTTATATATCCCAGAAACAAAATGGTATTCCATATTTGGTGACTTTCCTCTACTACTTGAGACCGTTGTGGCGCAGCGGTGCAGCATTTTCCTGTTATGCGTATATTTTATTTTCGACTCCCATTACCCAGAAAGAGTAGATTAAGTTTTCTATATGAAGCACTCAATTTTTCGAAAATGAATATGAAAATGATACTACGAGGGTCAAACTGAAAGTTTTTAGAACTGGCAACTTAAAAGCATTATATTAAAAAAATTAATTTAAATTTTGAAAATAGAACTCTTTACCAATAATATTGAGTATACATTTCATTCATTTGTCATTTGTTTTACGATTTGGCGGCAATTTGAAAATTGTCTGTGCACGTCAGAATGAATTTAAGCCGAGAAAATTTTCGTGCAATGATTTTTTATGACTTTCGATGTCATATAAGTCAACAAAAAAGTTATGATAGACTTCGATTGGCTTTTCACGATGAAGCCCCATCTCGTGCCACAGTTTACAACTGGTTTAATGAATTCAAACGTGGTCGAACTAATCTCACCGATGATTTGCGTGAGGGACGGCCTTCTACAGCGACGACTGAAGATAATATCAGTGTTGTGCGGCGTATGATAGAGACTGACAAAAAAGTGACCTATCAGCAGATTCGGACAAGTCTAGGCATAGGTATGAGTCAAGTGCACAAAATCCTCCATGAACATTTAGCGGTCAGGAAGCTTTGTGCCCGCTGGATACCGCATAATTTGACCGAGGCTCAAAAACTCCGCCGTGTTGATTGGTGCCGAGAAATGATCCAAAAATTTAACGGAGGTGACTCAAATGCTGTGTTCGACATACTAACGGGTGACGAAAGCTGGATTTACTGTTATGATCCGGAAACCAAAAGACAGTCTGCTCAGTGGGTGTTTCTTTTCGAAGAGTTGCCAACTAAAGTGAAGAGAGGTCGAAGTGTTGGAAAAAAGATGGTGGCCTCGTTCTTCGGAAAGACAGGTCATTACGAGACAGTTGTCTTAGAGGATCAGAAAACGGTTAATGCAGAGTGGTACACTAACAACTGTTTGCCACTTGTTTTGGAAAAAGTTCGAGAGAAACGACCTCGCAGCAGGATCCTCCTTCATCACGACAATGCCTCATCGCACACCACCAGGCAAACGATCGACGATTTGGCGACCTTAGACGTGGAATTACTCGGTCACCCGCCGTATAACCCCGACCTCGCACCCTGCGATTTTTATTTATTCCCGAAAATAAAAGAAAAACTTCGAGGAAAACATTTTATGGACGCCGAAGAAGCAGTGGCTGCGTTTCAAAACACCGTTGAAGAGCCCCTAAGGCCGAGTGGGCAAGGTGCTTTTCTCAATGGTTCCATCGAATGCAGCGATGTATTGATGTAAATGGACGCTATTTTGAAAAATTATAATAAAACTAATAACTTGCTAGAATGCTTAGTTTTTGATTTTCTAAGAACTTTCAGTTTGACCCTCGTAATAGCTGCGGACGGAATGTATATTTACAATATACATTGTAATTTACAAGAAGTTCCCTCTGCCTAACTTGCTACATGTGTTATACATGGTATAAATATTCGTAAAACTAAAAAAACTACTTATCATAAAGAATGAGTGATCAATGGTTAATTCAATAAATAAGCGATTCATCAGTCATTCGTTATCACTCATGCTTTTTCCACCTTTGGACAATGTGAAAGCTATAATATGTTGTTATAATTCCATGACCATTTACGTTATTTTTAATTAATAGAGGTCCTACTCTGTAATTTAAGGTGAAGTTATTTATAAATATAAAGAAAAATACATAAATACGAATATGAAATACGTATTCATGTATTTTTGTAGATGCACTGTTATATTATGTTTAACAATAACAAGATAATAAGTTCGTGCAATGAAACACGATGCACATCACAAAACTTTCTCTTTTAACTGGTGTACGTACAGGCGTAGAAAATGCATGAGGAAGCAGAGTGGGACTAGGGCGAGCGGTTTGCTTTGTATTAAGTTTCTATGTGTATGATTGCATCATTAAAATAGATACGATGATGTAATCATAATTGATAGACTGCACTTAAATCAGAAATCCGCGTTTGAGTGATAATTTTCTTATATTTTTTTATAGCTTTATGCTTTATCCCACATATGGCAGGGTAGGCAGAGGAAACTGCAGGAACTATGGGAACTTAGTGCTAAGATACTCTGTTCCTTGTTTTCCGCCTTTTTCGAGGCATATTACGTGCGTCGTTGGCAATATACCAACGCTGCTCTTTGCCTAGTTGCCAGAGCGAAGAAGATGGAAAATAAAAAATCCATCGTCCATCCAAATCCAGCGTAATCGAACCCACTATCGTGTTTACACGCAGACGCCACACTTCTGCACCACGATGGTTCTCACAGTAATGACACTCCATATAACCGTCGTAGTAGTAAGTAAAGTGTAGTGAAGTAACAGTCTGAAGTAAGTGGTGCAGTGGGACGACGGATGGCACTGAATACGATAGTTTTGAGTTTGATATCCACTCAGGGGAGCGATTAGTATTATTTGCTCGCTCCAGCAACTCAAGGTGTCGTAACACTAGGTTCCCTTTTCTAGGTGGAAAATATATGTATAAAGTTATAGTAGTTTTGATATAAAAATAGATACTGCTTCCTCCATTATAACTAAATATTTTTTAAAAAAATGAAACATGATATGAGTATAAATTAGTAGATCGCTATATTTTGTTGACGTATTTTTTGAACATTTTTGATCAATTTCAGCTCCAAAGTTTCGTGACGTCGGTCAAGTATGTTAACGATCACTGGCTCTTGACGTATTATAGCTCGATGGATAGAAAGACTTACACTGTATCTTGTGATTACGTCGTTATCGCTAATGGCCAGTATGTTAAGCCAAACGTACCTAAATTCCCAGGACTAGATTCATTTAATGGTAAATATTATAATTTTATTATTTTATATTTACAAATACATAGTAATATATAACTTTTTGAATTCAAATTTTATTCATTATAGGTTCAATAATACATAGCCACGATTACAAGGAGCCTGAGGTGTATACGAATCGCAGAGTGTTGTTAATTGGGGCTGGGCCCTCCGGTTTGGACTTGGCATTGCATTTAAGTAATGTCACCGCAAAATTAGTTCATAGTCACCATTTGAAATACAATCAGCCTAATTTTGGTGAAAATTTTGTGAAGAAACCTGATGTTAAAACTTTTGTACCTAATGGAGTCATCTTTGAAGATGGAACATTTGAAGAAATAGACGATATTATTCTTGCCACAGGTATCTATTGTGCAGCTTTACAATATAAATTATTTTTTAATTTGAAATTGTATACAATAAAATGTATATTATTTGTTATAAGGACCATAATATATATAAATTTATATAAATTTCAATGTAAATGGATGTTAGCGTTATAATTTATAAGACATGTGATTATAGTATAGGCATGATTTTTTTTAAATATAATACTGATTTACATATACTTTTACATTATCTATAAAAAATATATATAGTACACAACATTAACAAAACAGATAACTAATTAGTTATCAATGCTAAAAACTATGCACCTAACCAATGTTTTTTACTTATGATTTTTGATTTTACCAATAACTTTATTCATTTTTAAATACTAATATCCATTTTTATTTTAAAGGTTATGAATTCTCACATCCATTCCTAGACTCCAGTTCTGGTCTAACAGCATCTGGTAAATACGTTTTGCCATTACATCAAAGTATAGTAAATATTAGACATCCTACAATGTCGTTCCTAGGAGTTGTAAATAAAGTGATCACAAGGACTATGGATGCTCAGGTAAAGGTTTCTTGCAAGCAAATCAAACCTAAAACCAAACTCAAAACATTGAAACGTCATTTTATTATTCTACATATAGTTATCATATACAATGAACAAGAAAATATGTAATAATGATGTGGAATAAGTACTAACAAAGAAGTACTTGAGGACCGTCGTGGCGCAGAGGCACAACGTCTGCCTGTAACGCGACGGTTTCTGGGTTCGATCCCCAGTCGGGGAAGATGGATTTTTCTATTTCCATTTTCGTCGCTCTGGCAAGTAAGGCAAAGCGCGGCGTTGAGTTCCGCCACTCAACACGCAATGCCTCGAAAACGGCGGAAAGCGGGGACGGACTAGGTTCGTATGGTTCCTGCAGTTCCCTCTGCCTACCCTGCCATGTGCGGGATAAAGCGTGAAGCTAAAAAAAAAAATAGTACTAACAAAAATATATTCATAGCAATGTGAGTAAATCCACGTTGCCATACTAATGACGTACAAAAACAAAGAAAATAAAATAAATAACAGAATTTTTGAAATATTTAAAATTGTGTTATTTATTTTAATTGAATCTAAATTATGTCTTTTTCTAATGAAATATTTAAGTGGTCAATTAAATATTTAAAAAATACTTAATTTCACGTAAAGGTTTCTAATTGACTTGGCCACTAGTTCTTTCAGAAAACATTGATTATTATATTTTTAATATTGATATATTAAAAATAAAAAAATCTTCTTTTGGTGTTAAATAGTTTACTTATGTTTGTAACTTTATTTTGTACACTTTTCATACATTATAGAAATGAATTTGTTGGAGCAATACTTCTGCACTAAATTTAGATCTCAATCTGTATTTGAAATCTCAATTTACGAATATAATAAACTTTTATTTATATGTTTATTCCAGGCGGAGTATGTTGCGTCATATATAGCAGGCAAATTTAAATTACCGTCTCAAGAAGAAATGCTCAACATGTGGCTGGATAGAGCTTACTCTCTACAAAGGAAACATAAGAAAATAACTCAAATAAATACTTTAGGACCGGACATGGTATGTATATATAAATATATATATATATATATATATATATATATATATATATATATATATATATATATATATATATATATATATATATATATATATATATATATATATATATATATATATATATATATATATATATATATATATATATATATATATATATATATATATATATATATATATATATATATATATATATATATATATATATATATATATATATATATATATATATATATATATATATATATATATATATATATATATATATATATATATATATATATATATATATATATATATATATATATATATATATATATATATATATATATAACAATAGCAAATAATTTTTATTTTTCATAATATAATAAAACGTTAAAAATGCTTTGTCGGTATTATACATTAGCTAAATGGAGATTTTTACAAAGTTTCTATTGCCAAAAGTCAAAAATGTGTTTTTTAATAACTATGATATCTTTAAAATTCTATCTAAGGAAATTGTTGCTAGGTAGTAAAAATATCCTAATAACTTGAAAACTAACTGTTGAATTTTCAGGACCAATATTTCGGTAATTTAACGCAAGAAGCCGGTATCCACAGAGTTCCCCCAGTATTAGCAGACATAAGGGATTTCAATGCACAAAACCGTTTGGACGATTGGCTCCATTACAGAGAATATGATTATGAAGTAATCGATCCTCATAATTACAAGCGTTCATATAGTGGCAATACACCAGAAGTGTGTGATATTAAAATCGAAGATAATTAATGGGTCTAAATTGTCTTAATGTTGATATGTAATAATTAAATGATATGAAATGAATATTAAAAAAGAATTATGTACTGTACAGAAATTATTGTAAAGAAATTTCTTAGACGTAGGTTTTAAGTAGTTATATATAATTTTAAAATACTCAAGCAACTTATATATATATATATATATATATATATATATATATATATATATATATATATATATATATATATATATATATATATATATATATATATATATATATATATATATATATATATATATATATATATATATATATATATATATATATATATATATATATATATATATATATATATATATATATATATATATATATATATATATATATATATATATATACTTGCAAATATTATTGCCATCATAACAATATTATTAATAAAGTTACGATTGAAGTATGAGCGTATACTACTACTATAGTACGTGTCATGAATGTTACCATTTTATAACAATAATGTAAACAAATTATTTCTTTATTTAAATTTCTTTGAGATAGTGTATTTAATGTAAAAAAAATATAAACATAATAAAATCAATGCATCGATTGGGTTTTTTATTTCACTGATAATGTATATTATGATATAAAGTATAATATTGATCAGTAAATATTTAACAATAAGACCTTTGACATTTCATTTGCAAAATATAGATAATAATATATTAGCTTCTTAATGTTTGTGCGGCACTTAAATGTACATACAAGTATAAGTATGAACGCTAATTAAGGTATAATTGCAGAGAAATTAAACAGAAAATGATGTATTTATCAAATAATTTACTTATGTTATAAATAGAATAAATATATATAGGTATAATATTATTTAATTTCTAATTTATATTACAATAAGGTACTTATCATTGTTTTATATTGTAAGTCATTATTAATTAATAGTTCTTATGAAAGTCTCATTATCTATGACGGTGTATTTGTAGTTTCTGTAAGTATAAAGATTTTCCAGTTTTGCTTCAGTATCACACTTTCTTATTTTGAACATTACCGGTGGGACTCTATCTATTCCAGACTCGTTTGTCAGTTCAGCGTAGTATTCGTCCTGTCAAAATAATTACAAACATACAAATACATCATAATCTCTTATAATAATCTTAAGAACCCAAACTATTATACGTCGTCAAATGTTTTTCACATGACAAAGGAAAACTATATGCGTAACTAGAGATGCCTTTATAATTTAAATAAACTCTTAAACGTCTTATAAAGGTATGTAAGTGTTTTTTAGATCAAGCTTTAATTTTTAATTATAAGAATATTATTAATACTCACTTCTTTTTCACCTAAAAAGTGTATATCAGACAGCGGCCGCCCTTTTGACTTGATAATTTCGACACGCTTCTGCCAATCTTCTAACATCTCTTCTTTGGATGGCAAAGTAAAATTACCTTTTATCAATGCCGTTGCATACCTCGACTAAAATTATAAAATTAAAATATTACTTCAAAAATAATATATATAAAATATTTAGCTGAATTTATAATAGATGGCGCAAACGTCAAAGTAAACATTGAGGTACATGTAACCTAACCATGTACAAAAACATGTATGAAAGTTAAACATATACCTTCTAAATTCCCTCTCTAGATGGCGTTAGCGGTACTATGGCTTTAAGTCAGTATTATAAAGCAGTAATTTTTTTTTTAGCTTCACGCTTTATCACGCACATGGCAGGGTAGGCAGAGGGAACTGCAGGGACCGTGGGAACCTAGTGTTAAGACACTACGTTGCTTAGTCCCTGCTTTCTCCGTCACCGCTAGATAAAGCAGTAATAATAATAATATTTATCAAATTCTTTTAAAATTAAAAGAAGTTTCAAAAGCTATGTATTTTATATTTATATAGAGAAGCATATTCATCCATAATTTAATCATCTTTCATAATTTATTTCGAGGCCATTCTCAATTTCTACAACAAAAGGGTTTCGTTTATTTCGTCAACAGAATGTGTTCACTATTTTGATAAATTTCTGCCGCTGCCGTGTTAATAAGGTACATGCTAACATTTCACATTAATAATTGGAACTTATAAACAAATTACAAATTATAGATTTCTATTTCCAATAATTTTATTGATATATCCATTAGATTTTTGCGTGAAAATTAAGAATTAAATAAACAAAATTATTTGTTGACTTCTATTACTTGTTTGAAGATATATTTTGAAGACAATATTATATATCAAGCCCTCTGTATTCTTATAATAATTATAGATATAGAAAAATAATATGTAACTCTGAAATGACCTTACCTGTGCATCAGCAGCCACAACCAAGCAAGCTCTCACCAGTAACCCCATCAACACCATGCTAGGATGATGGATGTTAACCATATATTTGTGTAAGGGTGTCACACTCCTAGGATTAATAGTTAACTCGCAACTTTGATCCAAAAATGGATAAAAATATTCGAATCCTGTAAAAATTATTTCGGGTCAATTAAATTTAACTGTGCACTTGACTCTAGCATTCACTTATAATTATGTATATTTTTTAAAATCAAAACTTAAAGGGAAGTTCTTGTGGAACTTCAAGTTAGTTCGTTAGATGGAGACTTTTCAGGATATTTTTTTCCCATGGAACTGTAAGTTCTACCAGTACTACGTGTTTCAGGCTTCGAGAATAAAGAAAAATATCCGGTCTCGATGACGAAACACAAATATCCTCAGGGTTACACTGTTTCTCATATGTGTCCATCACAAGTGTCGAATCAGGAGCTGGATCTAATATGAAGAAAGGCTTTTGTGTGTGTTTTTATAAGAACCTTCTTTCATAAACTTTATTGAGCGTTTGCTGGAGGCTATATTTTTCTGTGCTCTTGCTACTGATAGACTAACGGCTTCACGTACATAACGTAATATCATAGTAAGATCTACCAAAAAATTAATATTTGTCAACTTTCACCTAAATATCCTAAAATTTAGTAACAATACAGTACGTGATTAGGTACAATGTGATCATTTCCTATCTTATTAATAATTATTTGTCTATTATTATAAATAACTACCTGTACAATATATCACATCGTCAATATCTTCGTAGCTGCCATCTTTAAATATAACACCATATTCAGTATATTCTTTAATATCTGGTTTCCTTTTGTAATGATCAGGAAATGGGGTTCTAAAATTAATTTGCGAATGATGGCTGTGGACTAGTGTTTTAGAAACATTTGCCACATCAAGAGCAATATCCATACCAGACGGTCCAGCACCAACTATAAGCACTCTACGGTCTTTATAGCGCTCTGGTTCTCTATAGTCGTGACTGTGGATGATTGTACCTGAAAATGTTTAAACACAAATTTATAAATTAACTAACCTATAAAATGTATATTTTGTTTCAATATTAAAAAATGCGTATACTTGTAATAATAACTAATACAAACTAATAAATATGTATAATCATAATCTCCATAGATAGAATGTACATATTTTAAGATTGACGAGATATGTAGAAATATGTGGTAAGTTTATTTTTTTAAAGAACAAAAGAAAATCAAGTCACTTGCAACTTTCCTAAATGTTACATTAAATTTATTTTATTTTTATTTCGTATTTTTCGCTCTACATATAATTTGTGTAAAGTGAATTTGTGTCTTTTATTTACCTTTAAATATTTCTTCTTTTAGGATATTTGGCATATTTGGTTTACTGTGATGTCCAGTACTGACAATGACAAAATCAAACTCTTCTTCATATTCTTCGCCAGTTACTACATTTTGGTACTTCACTATCCAAACATCGTCTTTTCTTATCACTAAGTTAACAATATGCAGGAACTATAAACAGAAAAAGGACTAAATGATTAAAAATTACCAAAAAACACATATTATACAAAATAACGAAATGCATCATTTATTAATTAATAAATAACGCGTTTGTATTAGTAAAAAGAAATTTCAAGGGTTCCGTACCTTGAAAAGGAAAAAGCTAATCCATTATAAAAATTGTTTGTCCGTCCTTCCATCTATCAAGATATATATTATAAGATATATATTATATATTTTAGAGTAACCATTCAAATTGATACACTTTTGAAGCGTAGATAAAATATTTTGCATTTTGTATAAAAATAATCGAGTAATCAAAATCAACATAGTAATTACTGAAGTAGAGTTATGAAATTTGGCAATAAGAATTTATTGTTAGATATTAGAATTTATTGTACAAGCGAAAAAAAAATCTAAAAATTGAAAATTCGTAGATATATATCCCAAAAAAAACCATTACAAACTCGGACGTGCCACATTTCCTTCAAAATTAGTGCATACTTACGACTGTAAATTTAAGTTTGTCGACTCTTTTTAGTCATACTTCATTGAACTAGGACTTTGAATGAAGTTTAATCAGTAGTGAGACTACATTTCTATCGTTAACATAGGAAAAGACCACTAACTTATATTTTTCATACAAAATGAGTGGATACGATCGCAAATTACAGTTTGTTATTAACACATTATATACATACAAATAATTAAACAAATATTATTATTATAAATAAATAGACATAATAAAATATTCATCGTGCTTATACCTAGTAATTAATTCTATTAGTCTTATACTTATTGCTACAGGCAATAAAGAAAGTCTTTTTAGTTTAACTAGCTTTTTTATATTTTTAAGTATTTCTTCTATATTAGTATTTGAAATTATGTCGAAATAAGTAAATTAATTCAAAATATAAACATTAAGACAGGCTATATCGTCGCTGAAGAGAGACACAGCGTGTCATAAATAAAAATATGTATTATTAAGCAAGCATCAATCTTAAGAGAGATAGGAGAAATGTCGGTTGAACCGAAGACACAGGGTTAAAAATACTGGAAGAAGGTTCCATAAAAAGTACGACAACCACCTAGAAGGTATATATCGGTAATCGCAGAGGAAATAGATGAATAATGTTTTCGGGGACCGTACCGTTTGGCACTTCAATCTCTTTGGCTACCCGCTAGGGCTATAGTATGAAGCTAATATAGTATAATAGAGATGCTATATTAAATATAATTTTATATATGTTTATCAATTAAATATACATATATTAAGGTTAATTATATGTTAAACAATAATTTATAATGGATAGATTGCGTTAATTAAGTAAAACGTGCATCGTGGCAGTAATTATTTCATGTACCCACATATAATAAATATTTGTATAGAACTGATTGTTAATTTGCCTTGATAAGGTAATGTATATATACTTATTACTACTGTTCCATCTATATATTATATCTTCGTCATTATGTTATTTGAAAAGATGAATGCAATTAATCATATATATGAACAAAGTAATATTACTTGGTATTAATTGAAATAGAATAATTTCATTATATTATGGAGGATATGGGAACAGTGGTTGACCTCCAGGTTGACCTCCTCCATCTGCAGGTTCGGACTAAGCATTTTAGCACTCTAACAAGACCTCTGAATTAGTTTACACATTAGAGTACATGTAATGTACTATGTTCTATTAGTAACATAGAGAATATAGTGGTAGCACACTACTTTACATTCGGAATTTTATATATTAAATATTAGTAAAAGTTTATTTTTCTTAATAACTTACGTTTCATTCTTATTATTATGTGTAAAAAGGCTTTAAAATGGCTAAAAAAGAACAAAGCCTCAGATGAAGATGGTATATCGATTGAGTTCCTCAAAGCTTTGAGGTAGTAGAAGAACTTCGCCTACTACTTAATTACTGGGTTACTCAAGATTGGACATGTACATAAGTAGTATTATTACGTAAAAAAGGCGACAACACTCTGTCTAAAAACTAGCGCCACATACCACTGCTAACTTCAGTACTACTAGCACTTCTCGAGAGTCATCACAACAATACTATTCAGGAGCTTGCTAAGTAACAGGCTGGGTTTGAAATCATATAAGACAAGTGATTTAAGAGGAAAATAATATACTAGACCTTTATACTTTGCATATGTGGACTACAAGAAGACGTTCGACCCAGATCCTAAGTAATTTGTACGAATACGCAGCTATGACTGTGAAGCGTCAAGAACAGATCTTATCCTTATTCAAAATGGTCATATTCTTGTCCTAATCCTTGAATCTCACAAAGAAGCATTGAAAGTAAACATTAACAAAATCAAGGTAATGGCCACTACCGATGCAATGCTAACGATTACATTAACCTAGGACAACGAATTACACTCGAGATTCCGTGGAAGCTTAGATAAGCCATGGGATATAGCCTTTTGGAAAGTTTTCTATCAATGTCTTCTCCTGACTATAATGTCCGCTTGCGAAACTTAGTCTTTCACAGTGAAAGTGGTTCGCAACATAATAATATATTAAAATAATCATTTACCTTTATATACTGTTCCAAATCAAAGTGCTTCACGTAATTAGTAATATAATTATAATAGATTTTCCAACTCGGAAAATCGGGCATGGAGTCAGGTAATGGAAAGCCTCTAAGTTCCATCGTAGGTTTTGGAAGATTCGTCCTGCAAATATATACAATATTTTAGTAATTGAAACAGAGAAATATTAATAGGTAGGCATAAATAAATTATCTTATTCATAGTTTTATTCCATTCCTATTTCTTGCCGATGATATACTACATCGATGGCAAATCGAAAGAATGTGAGGTCTTAGATTAAAGGGTTACTAATTAAATTCTTGGTGAATGGACAAGACAAAGATAATTTCTATCATTCACATTAGAGGTATAGCGATGGATGTTGGAGAGGTCAAATTGTCCACGAGTACCTGCGAAACTCAATGGATAAGTTTTAAAGAGGTGATAATGGGTATAACACGTTGTCAGTGTGACTGAGGAACAAATGTCCTCGAAAGTCTCGTCTCAGGCCGTTCTCCAAATAGGTAAAATGGTAACCTGAGGAAAGTAGGACATCACTTGGCGCAGAATACGTTAAAGTAATATATTTCAATTATCAGCTTTCTCCTATTTAATACTATTTACGTAGATGTTTTAAAATGTAACCAAAAAGCCGCCGACTCTATTAATATATACAAGTTTGAAAACGTTAAAAAAAATAAACGTTACTTCGTACGCAATAATAAGTGTTGTTATTAATTAGTCACTTTTTCCGAAACAGGCGTAAAACAATGTCGCAGTACAAAATAATTTCGAATCAAGTACTAGATTCAGTGATTTGTGATGGACGTGCTGGATATTCTTATCAGGATTGTGCAAAAAATATCATATTTCTGGGAGCTCTGATGAAAAAATATGGAAGAAGTTTATGAAGTAGGGAACTGTAGCAAATTTAAGAGGTAAAGGGAGAAAATGTTCCACGGCAACCTATGATGACAGGCAAATCATGAGACTTGTAATGAAAATTCCTACAAAAACGTGTCGAGAAATCAAAGATGAACTAAAAATGAGTGTATCCGAAAGACAATTGAGCGTGGTATGCACGAAAATAAACTTAGGACCTATATGCCCATAAAAAAACCTTTTATTAATAACAGTAAAAGAAAAAGACTTGAATTCGCAAAAAAAATATGTAAAAATGCCTTTATCTTTTTGGAATAAGATAATTGGGAGTGATGAGAGTAAATTAAAGAAAAAAAAATAGAGAAAGTCAGGTGAAGCTTCGCAGAATTCATAGCAAAAATTATAAAGCCCATCCATGCTCCTCATGAAACCTCCTCATGAACCTCCATGGTTCATGAGAAGGTTTCATGAGGAGCATGGAGGCTCTATCATAGTGTGAGGCTGCTCTTCAAGGTACAGGGTGGGTAATTTAGTTGAAATAAAGGGTAAAAAAATTACTGCTGACTTTTATATTGATATTTTCAATGAAAATTTTGAGGAATCCTGCTTGAAAATGGATATTTGGGACGATTTTATATTTCAACAGGATAATGATCCTATCCATACAGTAAAAACAACTAAAAAATTTTTCAACGATTGTTGCATAAAAGTTTTGGAATGGCCGCCACAATCTCCAGATATTAACCCAAATGAAAATCTCCCATAGATTTTCTATTGTTGGATAAAAAAAGATTTTACACTTCATTATTCGAATAAAACAGATTTTATAAGAATTTTGCGTGAAAAATGGAATAATTTTTTAACAAAATTTATTAAACAATTTAGAAGGAAGTTTACCTCGGCAATTAGAAACTATTATTAGAACAAAAGGTGACCCTAGAAAATATTAAATAATGGTTTTTTGAAGTGTCCACTTGTTTTTGTCCTTGTACTTTTATTATTTACTACCAAAATAATTCTAAAAGGTTGACGTATTTTGTAAATTGTTTTATTTTTAAAAAACACATTTAGCAAAGATATAAAAACAGTGATTATAAATGTACTCTGTTATAATTAACAAATAATAAAAAAGAAGAGAAGAATCTCTGTTATAAATATTATTTTTGTTGTCGTAGACTGTATATCTAGTAGTTTTTTTTTTTTTAGCTTCACGCTTTATCCCGCACATGGCAGGGTAGGCAGAGGGAACTGTAGGGACCGTGGGAACCTAGTGTTAAGACACTCCGTTACTTAGTATCTAGTAGTGGACGCTATAAACCTGATGGTTTTGACGTATCTTACCTTAAGTGTTTATACATGCTTGTGTGCACTGGTAAACCATTTTCATCGAGACCTACTTTCGGTTCATAGCGCCATGTGCCTCCTACATATCGGGTGTATTCTAAAACTACAAAACTAATGCCTTCATCTTTTAGGTATTTGGCTGAAGTAAGGCCAGAGATCCCAGCGCCTATTATACATACTCGGGGGTTTTTGTTTTGTACCTATAAATAGAAAAAATAAATTGTAGTCAATATTGTTTAATGTTTATAATTTGCTTATATTAATTTTTATTAACATGGCAAAAGAGACCAACGAAAGATGTACTCTTAATAAAATCTCTAAAATGTAGGCTCTGGAAAATCATCAATAGATTTATTATAAACTAGGAAAAAAAACTTGGAATAACTTGATTGTTTTTATAAGCATAATACTTATTAACAAATTATAATTATTAAAATAATTCAATTATTAATTTATTAACATAAATTTAAATAACCAATCCCAAATTAAAGACAATTATATTCCTTTTTAAATAAGTTTTATATTGTGATGTTTTTTTTTAGTTTGTAAAGTAACGAGCTTTATAAATGCACCACTTAAAATGACCTGTCAAAATGTCAGAATCGACATTTAACTAAGAGCTAACTTCATTCGAGTTCAAACAAAAGTAATGTTTATTTTTGTAATTTTAGATTCTTGACTATATATTATGTATCTTTGTTGTTATACTATAAGTAGAATATTGAAAATAATTATATAAGAAGTAATATTAAATTTTCTATACTCACCATTTCCTTTTGAATGTTAAAGCTTTTGTACTATGTATAAATCAGTAGTGTTAAAATATTTTTTCCTTTTACAATATATCAAGTATTGTGTGTAGACTTTTGATAACATATAATAACGAACTAACACGAAAGGAATCTTTTTTTGTTTTGATATAAATAAAGACGTTGCGATATTGATAGTACTATCTTTATAATGTAAATATTTATGTTGTTAAGCGCAGACTGTACTGTACGGCACGTTCTGCCGTACGAACAACGCAACTGATCGAATTTCGATACTTTTAAGATTAGTGAATAATTAACGACATGTTGCCTTAAAGTTATATCTAAAAAATTTATATAAAAAAAGGACTAACCTCAAGTAATGTTATGTCAGCCAATTGCAATTTTATATGGGGCTTTTTTTATTACTTAAATACTTTATATTTTATCTTTACGTATATTAGGTATAATACATATATCAGGTATAATAGAAGATAAGTGAGGACATTACTTCCGTTCAATATTGATAGACTATAGTTGATTAAAAATATCTAGTATAAAATAAATATAGGTACTAAAATAGTTTTAAAAACTAACTCACGGCTGTCTGTTCTTAATAACTAAAATGTTCTTGAAATTTATATGACGCATTGTAATCAATATATGTCTACATATACAGAGACTCTTTATCTTATGAACACCAAGCGGAAATCGAACGGAATTGATCTACAGTAATAAATTAAAGAAATCATATGACTTATGATAACAATGACTTTTATGTGAATTATTTAATTATAAAATGCCACCGGCAACTTCAATTGCATGGATTTTGTGACCTTTGTCATAATGTGTGTTGTAATGATGTAATAGTCTTTATTTGTAAGATTTTAAATTGTCATTGAAATCTGCCATTTTTGCAAAGTTGTGCAAATGGTCCATTTTTTTATTGCTTGTTAGTCTCGCTACTGTAAAATCAGATTTATTGACTCAGATTTATTGACTCAGATTGATTGAGCCGCGAACGTGTAAAATCAGATTTATTGACTAAACAGATAACGACGGATAGTTTTTAGACCGATTAATCATCATCATCTTTATACATTATTTCTGAAAGTGTTTTAATTGCGCACGCACGTTTTTGACCTATAATTATTTTTTTACCTTAGTTTTTTTTGTTGATCTCAAAAAATCTATCTTTCAACAAAAAAAATATTGTAACTTTACCAGCCTTAAATTCCTTAAGTTTATAAAACGAAGTGCCACATACACTTGCACGCAGGGTACTCACTAATACTACGCGAATCATTTATGCGATCACATATATCACAATACGATTATATGTGATAAAGATTGTATGGTGCTTGCATTATAAGAAATAATAAAATACTGCCCTTACAAAATTTCTCAGTGTGATGAATAAAACATACTGTTTTATTGATTATGTATTAACGCATGTCTAATTTTCAATTGAAATTTAACATAACATATTATGTTAATTGTAGGTTATTAATACAAACCTTAAATAAAGTTAACTTAATTCAATATAAGTAAATTAACACAAATATTGACTAATCGTAGATTTTTAAAGTCGAAAGCAAATTTAAAGAAGTATAAAAAAAAAGTATACACAGTATAAATGAAATAATATATATATATATATATATATATATATATATATATATATATATATATATATATATATATATATATATATATATATATATATATATATATATATATATATATATATATATATATATATATATATATATATATATATATATATATATATATATATATATATATATATATATATATATATATATTTATTTATTTACCCACCTTTTTTATTTCCAATGCAACCGCAAAATATACTACATAGCACAATGCATAACACGTGTAGTGATAAATATACATTCTAGAAACATTACATATAAATAATTAATATTATATAAGATATAAACATTAAGAAGTACTACAGTCCCAGTTCACGCACGATAACTGATAATACTGAGGTCCTTGAGGTTGAGTCAATAATATATAGTTGGCCTCTATCGGAATGATTTTTAAGGGCGATCACACTTTATTATTATTGTTTTAATTAATTTCTTTCTATTAAATATCACATTTTATAATATTTTAATTATTTTTATATCTTCTTTTATCATTTATAATAACATTATAAAGCTTGCCAATTTAGTAGAATGGAGAATATTAAAACACATATTTCACAGTAAAGTTAGAAAATTCATAATTACTGTTCTCCTAGGCATCACTTATTATTTTTTAAAAGCTTATAATTATACTATTGCTATAATATTATAGGCATAGTTTTCTGTAATTAATATGGTCATGTAAACTTCATACTTGAAAACCGCCAATGAGAATAATTTCAATATAGTATATTATTTATAATTTAACGGATATTTATTTTATAGAGATTAATTTAAAAAAATATTAAAATTAAAAATTGCAGTTCTAATTTTAATATTTAGTTTAACAGAACCGAGAAACAAAGGTGGGAAAGTGGGAATATGTAAAATCTTTTCGTTCACGCTGTTTCTCTTGTATCGGGATAAGGAATCTAGTAGTGGGACACTTCATTTCTCACTGTTCGCAAAATTTTTTGAGCAGTTAGTGGCGGAACGCTGCGCTGTATGTTCTTTACTTAACAAAAAGCCCATAGCCGTCAGATGTCTTCTTGCGCCACGACGTCAGTTACAAGATTAAAAAACCTATTAAATTGGTATTAATTGAAGTGTTAATTAATAGAAAAATCAAACATTTGTCAGGAATAATAAAGGTACATTATGTGATCTTGTGATGTGAAATATATGTATGTGTATGTATGTGTATATATGTATATATATATATATTGTATATATTTAATAATTAGTTATTTATTTTATTTATCTTTTTTTTTTCCTCGCTACCTACGACGTGACGTACGTTGTTATTGGCGACCACAGAATACCAGCGTTGAAGCTCATTTAACAATAGTTTCAACACAAGCTGAGTGGTTTACCATTTGGGCATCACATTATTTTTGTCTTTTGTTACTTTATATATCTTTGTTAATGATATGTACCATGTGTATGTAAAAATAAAGATTTTTTGGATTTGATTTGATTTGACTTGAAATATTTTGTTACGAAACGTAAGAGATACGCCGTGATCGTGTCATACGTGGTTCAGTGTTTAAATGAACTTATAGTGCACTTGTATTTAAAATATTCATAGTCCATCAATCTCATGTTTTACTCACTGGCTTCTACCACTTTCAGCCATTTTGCAGAAACATAATTCAGTATACCTTTATTAAAAACATTATTTCAAATAGATGTCTATAATGTATATATAATATATAAATTTTTATTCGATCAAATATGTACTTAAATTCCATAAAAAATATAAAGTGAATCACGACATGCATCGGAAAAACGTTGGGCCACCCAGGCGAAAATTAAATTCACAAGGGGCACTCGACGCTGACAACTGTATTATATTCTAAATTGACCATGAAAAAGCATTTTTATAGAGTCCGCCCCTAGTCGTGTAGTGTAAGAAAAATATTAAATAGAATGTTTTTTACATTGTGTAAAAATTTTTTGTTTGTAATTTTTTTATAAAATTACTTATATGTTATAAAGTTCAACAATATATTTTATTTATTTACTTATAAAATGTATTTGTTGAACTTTAAAACCTGTTATCTTCGGCAATATAATATTAATTCAATATGATGCATTTGATTTATCCGAGATATTTTAAGCTGTCTTCGAGTATCACATTTGATTATAATCCTTGACCGATATGATATTACACTGGTAAATTCACATACATATATACAAACATAGAAATCTTCTAAATGTTATCTTTAATTAAACAATCCCAAGATGTTAAAAATCCAGGTTCGAAAGAAAAGTCTTTAAATTCTTACGATTACACAATTCTATAAAAAAATTGTGTACCACATCCGCAATATTTCATATGTATAGTTGCGTCATTCACCCTTGCAAATTAGCTAGATGAACTTAGAAGGTTCTGTAAATCACTTCTCGTTCATTGAAAAAAATTTATACAAATATTATAAAATGTAGCTTATTTCTTAACCAAGTGCCTAATTTCGTCTCCTTATACTCATTTTGTTTTATAGCTTTCCCCATTAAGGGTGAGGTTAAATTCCACTTTGATTAGCTGTTATCAAACTGGAATGTTCCCGTCAGTGAATGGCAGGATGCTTGGTGTATTAAATTTTCTGTTAATTGATAAATACTTGACCACTCACGTGTATAATCGAATGTTCATACACAAGAATATTATAGATATATAAAAATGAACCTTATCTTAATAGCATAGAGTTTAAATTGTCTGTTAGATTTCTTCATAAAGTTGGTTTCACGTTGGCAAGTGACCAGGGTGACACAGTGATTTGATGAAAATGGAAATTTGATTTGTTAGGGAACTGACTGCAACTATGGAGATAGCCAGGCTGTGACATATTAGCGCTTAGGCCAATCGCGAATTGTATTGTATTTAACAGTCATTCAAATAACTGCAATCTGTGTCTGTAGTTAATCTAGATTTTTTAATTTCTAACTGGTCCATCTTAGCCGAACCACTTGCAAAATCTTTGAATAATAGATATTTCAGTTTGAATATAATTCAAATCTTAGCAATACGGTAAATATAACAAATAAACATAGAAAATAATAGCCTCTACATTTGTTATCTATAGAACAAAGAAAATATAATAAGATCAATAGAGTCATTAAAATGATAATATCCATGCGTGATAATGCAAAAGTTTGTGCGGAAACAATGCGGTTTCCTTTGTCCGGCAACACGGTGACCGCGACGGAAGAGCTTGTAGACTACGGACAGGCTCTGCCCGTGTGAGTTGAAATTATACACTTCACTTGTTTTGTAAAATTGGTTTGATCATTTCAGACACCTCTAGATATTTAGCTAACATTGTATTTCTTAAACGTTAAAAACAATTTAAGCATTTTCGGGCTTAATAAAACAAAAAATCATATATTTTTATAAGAAAATTTATTACTATATAAATATAGTAGCTTATATCCTTTCAGACTTCTATATATAAGTTATTATGAGTTTTTTGTCCAAATTTTCAAATTTAATCTATAAATTCAGGTACTTAGCTTAATAAGTCTAATCAGACACTTATTAGATTGTAAGATAATTATATCAAATCAAGCATCAAAAATAGTAACCTTTTAACGTAAATTTAATAAATAATTCAATTATAAACTATTTTCAATCTTTTATAAATATACAACGTGTTCCACAATAAACTTGCGATGAAAATAAATAATAAGCGTTCGACGGGGTACATTATGGGAGTCGGGGCGCAATTTGTCGAGGTAATGGAAAAATTCCATGGAAATCGGTCGCCTCGCACCGCCTAGGCTCGCTGGGACTACTATCTGTTGTAGAATATGAAATAAGCCGTAATGGATAAAATGGAGTTAGAATTACAAATTCTTTTTCTTTTCCTGTTAACTTTATGAATATGTCATCTAAAAATATTATAAGCTAATATATATAGTCAGGTTATAATATATCTAATTAAAAATAAAAAAAATATTTTTTTACATCGTATATTTTGTTTTCTTCATTTTGCGCTAATGTATGAGTTGTTAAACGTAATCACTGTGGTTGAATAACTTAAAGTAGGCATGGACACAAACACAAATCCTAACACAAAATCCTCGATAGGCATTGCATTAATTAAAACATAATCAATTGATACCAAGCAAAGCAAAGCAAAAAAAACCCTGTGCGAAAGCAAAATATTTAATGTCAATAGGTGAAGATAGCACTTAGAACAATGTCGCGTATTGAATTTTTTTAAGTAATAATTAGAAAAATATAGGGCGGTTAAACCAAAGCAACACACAGATCGCACTGAAGTATTTTGTTAACTGATGAGAATTTTTATACAGTAGAGAAACATTTAGCTCTAAAGAAGCTTCCCAATTAGTCGGAGACGGAGTACAACGTGGGCATTATTCGACATTAGGACTCGGTGCCGAGCCGTATAACTTTATTCATCCAATTTTGGAGGAAGATAATGTTTAGAAGGAAACGTTCCGGACTAAATATATACTTTCTGGAATTAAATTGTTTTAAGCATTTTAAAGCCTTGATTTTAAGATTTAATAAGATTTTTAAGCATTTTAAAGCCTTTTAAGGTCAATGTACGAATATAAGATTGGCAGTACAAAAATATCCAAAAGAGTGTAATAGTAATAAATATTACAATAATAAAATCTTTTCCTATGTTAAAATTTTACCGGTTTAAAAAGATATGTAAAATTAAGACTGTATAATATTTGTAATTATTATTATGTTATTAAGCCAAAAAGATAAATAAAGCTATGGTAGCTAAATTGAACACGTCTGACAGCACTTGTTTGTATGAAAGAAAATTCCACAAATATTTTTTATATTTATTAATTTATTTACTATTTTAGTCGTCTTGTCTAAGTGTAAGTATTTATGTATTAGTACTTTAGTACTTTTATATTGTCAAGAACTTGTTAGCAACTATAACAAAAGACTGGACTCCTAATAAAATTATTTTATAATGATATAAGTCTAATTTTTGGTAATGTCAAAGAAAAAAAAATATACATAATATTTTTTAATAAAAGCACTAGACAACAAGGTAACTATGTATATATGTCTCTATTGAAATAGTACAAGTAAATCTTATATATATAATATCACTAAAAATCATAGAGCAGCGTATGACTATTCGCAAATTCTGGATTCGATTCCCACTTGGAGAAGTAAATTATTTTTAATTGCGCGCTCTAGCAAGATAAAAATTTGAGTGAAAAGCCGTGTGAGAACTTAACATTAGGTTCTCTCTGCTTACACTCTGTTCAGCTAAAATATGACATATTAAATATCTTTAAACTTTTTGTAGCATTAAAAATGGAATTTAGATAAAAGTTATATATTAGTATATCTTGTAAATTTTTTTTATTGCTTCACGCTTTATCCCGCACATGGCAGGATAGGCAGGGGGAACGGCAGGGACCGTGGGAACCTAGTGTTAAGACACTCCGTTGCTTAGTCCCTGCTTCCTCCGTCCCCGCTTTCCGCCGTTTTTGAGGCATTGCGTGTTGAGTGGCGGAACTCAATGCCGCGCTTTGCCTAGTTGCCAGAGCGAAGAAAATGGAAATAAAAAATCCATCTTCCCCGACTGGGAATCGAACCCAGAAACTGTCGCATTACAGGCAGAAGTTGCGCCTCTGCGCCACGACGGTCCTCTTGTAAATAATAATACAATTTTCTTTTTGCAATTTTTAAATACGTACTTGTCTTGATTTTCAGAGTTAATTAGGTAATGTCGCTTATTTTATTTTTTTCATAGTAAACGAATATGAAAACATTAGTTTGTAGGGTCATAAAATTAACAAAACCAAATAGTCGCATGTTGTAGATGCCGTCACCAAAGTTAAGTTAGTGAGATTTATAGAAGAAATTATTTTTCTCCTTCTGAAAAGAAAAGGGAATTCTTAGACATGTCGGACAACGGTGTCTCAATTCCTGACAATGTGGGTATTAGGCGTGCTTTTACAAAGCCGACTAGAGCCGCAAGCCGGTGACCGGATGAGTTCTGAACACCGACGGATTACAATACAAAGGGTGGCTTATTGGGAACTATATTTTGTCATGACTTTCAGTACGCTTGTGTAATATATGTGATATAAATAATTACTTTAAGTGAGAAGAAATCACATCTATATATTTGTATTTTAAGCTATTGCTTAATAATTAGCTAGCTAGCAGTTATTGTATTTACTGTGGGTCAGAAATTTAAGCTTTTTCTCTCGCAAATATAGTGTAATGAATAAATTTAACTGAGGTATTGTAACTATATTATAATATGTAGTAATCAATGTTTCTTCATATTTAATATTTCTAGTAGATTTTGTAAAGGTATATAAGTTTCTCTTAAGTGAAAGAAACGAATTATATTTATTTTTAAGAAATGTTGTACCATATATATATTTCCTTAACGCGATCATCATAACGCACATTTCGTCTAATCCTACGTAATTCTTAATGGAACCAAACAGGTGATCACATATTTGTACGAACATTTTGTAAGTATATTCGCTTCTCAAACTTCTATTTTTATATTATAAAGATTTAGTGTTCAGTCCAAAGAATTAACCGAATGAATCGTATTTCTTAAGTGTAAAATTCCACACTTTATAGTTTTGAAATTTAAAAATGATTAAGAGAAATACATTAACTAATGAAGAATATCTTTTAATATAATCTACTAATTATATAGTTAATGTAATAATTATAATTATTTTAATTTCTCAGCTATATACAGTAAACATATAGTATATTTCCACCAATCAATACTCAAATGCTGGTCGAAAGTCGAATACCTGTGAATTTTCTATATTGGAGGATTGGTATATAGTGACTTAACTTTTACCACCTCGTATGTATGTAGTACGACAACGCAATATTCTATCGTTTTTTATGAGTAGGTAGCCCTATTTATCTAGTACACTTATCTGAATATATGTTTAGGTGACATTTCAACTATGAATATTAAAAAAGTTTGAGTAGCACAAGCCACCGTAAGTAATCGTGTAATACTCATAGCCTATTATCATTGCGCACATTATGTTATACCGACCGCGTCTAATACGCGATATCGAACGATTCGATCGCATTATTCACTAATACGAACTGATGCCTTCAAAGGTTCCCTTCGAAGGGAAAGAATGAATAGAGCTTATGGAATCTAATAAACTGGGACATTCTTTGCACAGCTCGCGGCGCGACGTCTCGGCTAATTTTGCTTTGATCTTTCATTCATATTTCAACTCTTAATACGTATTCGTAGGTTCTGTTCGATAAGCTTTATGCCACGAATATATGTAGAACGTGTGGTTCTACGAGTAAGTTATAGAAACTTAACGATATGTTTACTTGTATAGCTTCACTTCGCTTTGTTTGTTTTCTAACCAATATCGAAACATTGGGTACCGGGCTTTATATTTTTACAGCGTAAAAATAAAATAAATCCAACATAATTTATTTTTAATCATTAACCTGAGTGAGTGCCAAAGATATATAATAATAATTGAATAATAAGAATTCTTTAATTCATATTTCCTGATTAGTTAATTTAGATAACTAAGAACCTCAGATAATTAATGATGAGATTAATATGTTTTTATGTCTAAATTTTGTTCTACGCGACGCGGATTGTGCGATGATTGGACTGAGGGTTCCAATTCGGGGAAAATAGATTTTTTATTTCTATTTTCTTGTTCGGTGGAAAGCGAGGAACGCAGTGTCTTAACACTATATTCCCACGGTTCCTATGGTTCACTCCGCCTACCCTGCTACGTGCGGGATAAAACGTGAAGATATAAAAAAGTGATATGAGTGCTTATTATTATAATTATAATTAATGATTATATTGCTCCATAGTCTATAGACATCATCATTGATCTCACCGAGTAACATAAAAGTAACGACTTATTTTTTACATGTTTCAATGACAAAAATATATATGTTAATATGGTTAGATGCTTATCGCTAAATAACTCAACACCCACGTCCTTATATAAATTGAAAAAATGTTATTATTTCAGTTTTATTTATTTACTACAAAAGATAAAGTTGCAAGTACTCCTAGTTAAAAATATCTACGAATGGGGCTTGGTCATTTTAGTTGATAATTTTAGTTTGGGGCTTAAATTGGTAATTAAAGACAAATTAATATACGTGTGAAAAACATAAAAGGCTACATTCCCACATATACCAGGATTAATTGAATTTTTGGCTAAATCTGTGTATTGATGAGGAATGTGCATTAATTAACAAAATACATTGTTGTAAATAGTTTTTCTACACTTTATATGAAGACTATGCCATGGTATACAAATTTCATTATTGTCATTATTGAAATGAAAAAGCTTATGTAAAATTATGAAAATGCAAAGCTATGTATTTACATAGCATGAGGCTGGGAACGTAGCTAGCGTTGAACAAAGGGAATGGCATGCGACGCCACAATCGGCTTACGAGCATTAAGCAGCCATCAAATATGCATGTACCACTCCGCATGCACTGGCTGGAGAGATGTGGCCGCTAATGCGGAAAGCGGATGTTGTTTTCTTATTAACTAAATATTTATCTTTTTATATAGATAATATTTTTCCTTTTTAATTATAGTAAAGATAGATAGCATAGATTATAATTTATTTTGATACTTTTATGGAAAACTGTTTCAGCTATGGTGTTATAGATATGTGTTTGATTTTACAGTATCGTATTGGTTTCTATATGTTTTCAGGTATTTGACACTTTATTCGCACTTTATACACCTAAAAAAATATAGGCAAAGATAATCTAACTAGTATTATGACAGATTTATGGCAAAAACATTTAAAAACCGTCGTGGCGCAGAGGCGTAAGCGTCTCCCTGTAAACGCAACGGTTTAAGGGTTCGATTTCCACTTGGAAAAGATGGATTTTTCTATTTCCATTTTCTTCGCTCTGCAAACTAGGCAAAACCCGGCGATGAGTTCCGAGTCCTCGAAAGAAGATGGAAAGCGGTGACGGAGAAAACACAAGGTTCATATGGTCCCTCCAGTTTCCTCTGCTTACCCTGCAATATGCGGGATAAAGCGTGAAACTATAAAAAAACATATAAACTTGTGTGAGTGACTTGTGACACTTGCATAAAACATTATTATACCATTTTTATTTTTATTTTGCACATTATCATTCGTTATTATGCAGTAACCTTTACTGCACTGCCTTAACCTTATATTTTTATGTATCCACTAAAAATGTTGTCGTGCTGCGTTTTTACTAAGTACTCATTTTCATTTTCCTTATAGTTCTAACTATTAAATTTTTGTATGTGAACAGAAAACCTACAACGCCATTCTATTTACTTGATAGTTTAACTAATCTCTTAAAATCCTACATCAGATGTGATTTTTGTAAAGGTGGTCTCAGATTTTTATATAAAATTAAAAAATGCCATATGCTAAGTTATAATACTTCTTGTCTCTTGTGATGTGAAAATTGTCTATTTTTATGACGCGGGTTACACAGTCGCGGGTTCATATCGGGATCAATGTTTTATATGTTATTTTTAAATATTTTTTAAGAGTTTTCTTTAAGCATTTTTTCTAGGAATAAATCAATTTAATTTTTTTTATTTTTATTTTTTTACGATAAATACATATGTAATTAAATAAATAAGTAATTAATGTGCCACTGGCTTATGAGCATCTAAATATTTATTTTTCAAAGCGAAGCTAAAAAGCTAAAATAAAATACTTTGTGTGTACATTATATTTACGCTTTGTGTCTTTACTACAATATGAAATATTAGTTTTTCATTCAAATAAAAACATAAAAGCTTCAAACAACTTATATACAGACATATGTATATATAAATAATTCCGATTTTACCTTCGTTGTATATAAGCTTGATGGGCGGGGGCGGATCCAGTACAATCCTCCACTCGGAGATTATGTGGGCGGACTGTGAATATTTTATCTCGGGCCTTTGATGCTGGGCTAGTAATGGGTGACCTTATAAGCTGTTTTGTAGTTACGACTTTATATTACGTGCTAAGTAATGGTAAGTTAGGCGTTAAACTAATATAATACATATAATATTAATAATGGGAATTTCGCGTTACAATATGTATTAAATAATGAACAAATATTTTTTCATGATTCCTTACAGATTATAAATGGTTTATGATTACTTCGACGAGCAATTATTATTATATTAAATAATAAAATTGTCTACAATTGCTTTATTGCCTAATAATATATTTAATTTCATTATTTGTTTCTTTACAAGCACCTGTTTATGTTATAAAACTATAAAAAAACGAAGAAACAGTTTAGAAAATTATTTTTTTTTGTACATTCACATCTTCAGAACTACAAGACAGACTTGTATGTATCCTTTTTCATTATAGAGCTTTTAAGTCTTGGCAGGATCAGATTGTAATTGATTTTCGAGATTGGCTACAAATGCAGACCTAGAATCGTAAGCACATCTAAACTAATAATAATAAAATATTTTTTTTAACAATACCTATGGAGTGTGAGGCATTTCTCTCTGACATAAGAAGTATCAGCAAAGTGATTTCATAATGGGCACTTTTCCTTGACTAATTAATATTGTGTAACATCTTTTACGACAGAGATTCCAGTAGGCAAAATACGTGAAAGTGAAAAATGGAGTGTCTTTATGTTACCTTCACTTTGTTCTGTCTGCCGCCTATTTCAATAAGAAATGGTATATAAAAGTATATGGTCATATATTAAAACAAAGTTGCGGTAAACACTAGTGTTAATCATAAATCAAGCTTTCATGAAAAATTAACGCAAAAAGATCAAATAATTGAAAAACAGGAAAATATTATAGCTAGTTGGATAAACATCGCAACCCTCGCCTCATTAGCATAACAAGTGGCGTCAAAAACAGCTTTAAAATAAAGGCATAATGGCTTTATAAATACGTTTGGAAAGTATTTTCTATTAAACAAACTTCCATCTGACGTACAGCGTATGAATAAATCATATCAAATAACTATCAGGGGAACGAGCTATTCTTTTTTCACTTTGCTATTTCACTCAGAGCAATGCTTGCAAGATTTGATGTTGATGTTTAAAATTATTTTGACGATTATTTCTGTTTCCATTAAATTTAAAGTTGAAATTTTAAATTGTTACTAGAGAGTACAGAGTACAGTGTCTAAATATTATGATAGTTCATAGTTGTCCATCAAATATTTTAAAATATAAAGTATATTTTGTATTTTATTTATTTATTGATAAATAAAATAAATAAATTATTAAAGTACGAACTGTCATTGTTTCGCCTTTATTCGTTTAACTCACTTACCTCAAACAAATTACAGCACAACACGTAATGTACAGCTGTCGAAACCTGTAGGAATCTATCATAGCAATCCTTTCAGCGTCAAGTTGTAATAAGCTGAGTTTCACATTTCAGGAGCTTTACATCACGTTCGCCGGTTTCAGCGCGAAGAACACATTGGATTTTTAGCGAACATTGAAAGGAAGTATTCCCTATGGATGCCTGAGTGAACTCCTAAAGATTTAAGCTCCTATACGGTATTGTGATTGAAAGTCAAATTCGATTGATATATTTTGGATAATAATAATAATATACATTTCAGTATTGAAGCCGTCCAGGAGGCAGTAGGATAGTATTTTGACTGCATTTAAATGCGTGCTGATGTGTGTGTTCGATCACATATGTATATTTAATATTAATTTTATGTTTTCATTCTGGCAGCGTGACAAAGCGCGGCATTAAATTTCGCCACTTAGCACGCAGTGTCTCGAAAAAGGATGAAAAATGAGAAGCGGAGTGTCTTGACACTAAGTGTATATATTCTCGCACTTCCTGCGCCTTTTAACTTCAAAATTGTAGTGACGATTTAATTGTATCTACTATATTTTCCTTTTTATATTTTCCTTTTTATTTGTATATTATGTATATTTTCCTTTTTATTTGTATATTATTCATTTACTTTATACTCACAACTTTTTAAGTGGTGTACAACTAATTAAATTATATAAATATATATAAAGCAACTATGATATTAAAATGAAGTAAGCAATGCAAAAGAGTGTCGTAGCCCATAGGTAGTTGCAGAAGGCGGAGTCGGTAAAATGAAGCGTGCGCCTGACGCTGTTTGCATTGTTGGCGTCGTCAGCCTCTAATTATTGCTGCGCTTGACATCTCAACAATCATTGATTCGAACAGTATAACATTTCAAAGCTCTAAAATATTTTTTTAAATATTGACATACTTGCTGTATATTTGTAACATTTTTTAAGTATTACACTCTCAGACAGAAGTATGTACGAAAGTAAAACATTATGATTATTTGAATGTATTTTGCACCTACGCTTCTTGGAAACCGTTGAAGCGCTCCGACCACAAAGGCATCTCATCAAGCTACATGGAACTTCTTATATGCTTGTTCCACTTTATTTATAACGCATAGCATTATAGATGCAATACAGATTTTTACAAACTACAGACACCAACGACTATTGCAACCATTATGACAACATCAAATACTTTAAGTAGTCTCTACAGAAAAAAAATATAAAATTTATTATAAACCATAAAAAAATATAAAATTTATATATAAAAAAATTATAGAATAAAAAATGTTGTCCTACGTTTCCAGGTTTCAAAAATAAATAAGTATTTTATTTAGTTTCTCTGTATAATAATATTATAACCAGACACATTTTGCGCTCTAGTCAGTAAGTTTATACTACTTTTTTTAGCTTTACGCTTCATCCCACACATGGCAGGGTAGGCAGAGGGAACTGCACCGTGGGAACCTAGTGTTAAGACACTCTGTCCCTGCTTTCTCCGTCCCCGCTTTCCGCCTTTTCGAGGCATTGCGTATTCCCCGATATATATATATATATATATATATATATATATATATATATATATATATATATATATATATATATATATATATATATATATATATATATATATATATATATATATATATATATATATATATATATATATATATATATATATATATATATATATATATATATATATATATATATATATATATATATATATATATATATATATATATAACTTTATTGAATATAGCTACAATTACTAAAGTATTATAAGTATAAAATCATAAAACGTGTTTTAAAGAGGGTGATCTTGTCGCCAGACGGGGAAATCTCATGAATATTTTAAGCAACACATTTTATGACAGATTGACTTTATTAGAAGTGGTAAGCAGTTTAGTAAATATATAGATAACTTACTGTCAAGTATTACGAACTTAGTTATATGATTTTGTTGTTTTATTTTTTAAAACTAATTTATATTTTGGAACTGTTTACTTACTTAATTTATATATTTATACGTATATTTACCATATGTAAATCATTTTTTTGCATGCACAGATCATGAATATATGTTTATAGTTTTATCTTATATGTATTATTTTCATATTAAAGATATTAGAAAAATGTTTGCAGTTTTCTTAATTTCAAAAATTTAAGATTCCTGTTCGATTCCCACTGTTCGATTCCCACTCGGGGAAGGAATGAAATGGAATTTTCTATTTCCATTATCTTCGCTCTGGAAAACTAGGCAAAGCGCGGCATTGAGTTCCGCCACTCAACACGCAATGCCTTCGAAAAAGGCGGAAAGCGGGGACGGAGAAAGTAGGGACTAAGCAACGGAGTGTCTTAACACTACGTTCTACGGTTCCTGCAGTTCCCTTTGAAGGAAAGCGTGAAGCTGAAAAAATAAATATAAGAGACAAGAATAACTATACAAGAAATTAAAAAAAATATGTGCACTATATATGAAATAGATATAGAAAAATTATATAAAGTAAATACAAAATAACAATAATCGATAACATAAAAAGTGAATTGTAAAAAGTTTAGTGTGGATTTGTTGAAGTAACACTCGTTTTGCCGCCGCCCCGGGCCTCTAATCTTGTTGGCGCCCCCGCTACTCAGTTAAAATCGCAAGGCTAATAAAATATTTTGACCCTTTTACTAGATGAATACGCCCACTTTGAAGTACATTCACAAATATCCGTCGATACAATATTTGCTTTGAATAAAGACATACGCTTACTAAACTATTTTTACTAAAATTTCAAGTTAAAATTGACATTTAGGTATACTATTTTTTTTTCGATGAACAACTAACCAGAAAAATATATGTACACTTAATTGAGGAATTTACGTAATAACGTGCGTAATGACCATAAAAACATTTTTAGTGTTGTAAAAAACAGCCATATGGTTATAGCCAAAAACATTTAGCCATTTAGTGTGGTAACCGTTTAGAATAGCAACTGTGTAATAAAACAAATTATTAATCTTATAAAAAATATATTAATATACAACACCTTTTTATGTCATATTACAAATTTTAACACATTATTTCTATTTTAATGTGCTCTTCATTTGTGGTAGGCGCAACCAATGTAGATTTAGACTTTTAAAGTTGCACAAGTGCAAAATATTTATCATGCAAAATTGCAAATAAAAAAGAATTAATATAAAGAGCATTTTTAGTGACGAGTGTATCTCAAGACCCCACGTAACTATTCGGATGCGACAATAATTGAAATTTGTGCCCGGAGGCATTCATGGCAAATAACTTTATTCGGCATTTAGCTTCCAATTTGCAGGGCGTGTGTTTTGCGACGCAAGGAACAGCAGAGGCGGTGATCTGATTGTGTCTATAGAAATTATGATCTTATAGAATTGAATGAACATACCAATATTTACTTATAATTATATATATATATATATATATATATATATATATATATATATATATATATATATATATATATATATATATATATATATATATATATATATATATATATATATATATATATATATATATATATATATATATATATATATATATATATATATATATTTATATATATACATTTAAAAATAAAAGCCTAAAACAAGTTTTGCAACTCCTCTCAAAATATTTGTTCACTTTTATCTGGAGTAAAACGGAATAGGACAGCAACATGACAGGAACATAAATATACGCACTAAAAATTCAATGATTTGTCCTTGCCATTCGTCATATTAGTTCATTTTATATGGTATAAGATCCATTAATTAGTGTAGTGTATAGTCTAGAATCACACTAATCCCAAATAGTAGGTGGAGTCCGCTCAAATTTGAGATGTATGTTGAATTGCGAAGGTCGTACTTATTAGGAGGAAAATAAGTAATTCTTCCAATGGAATAAATAATATTGAAAACTATTGTGTCAACCGTCATATTGTGGCCTCATTATTATTATGATACATTCAACTGAACTGTATAAAGTATAATAAAAAATATATATTCTAGAAAAAATTGTGAAATTTATCAATGTATTTTAATTACTTTTGCAAAACTCACGGCTTGTAGCAAATTGCATTTAGTGTCGTGAGTGCAGTCACTCGAATGTTTTCATGGTCCTTTTTATTCATGAATTAATATTTTACAGTCGATAATGACATTCATAGCAAGGCGTACACAACATCGTACATAATATTGGGTACGCTTGTAAGATTTTCCTACCGAATAGGTATATAAAGATATCAACATATTTAAAATAAGAAACAGTGTCAATCGTTGTTGAATATATAATAGTATATAAAGAAATTATAAATTTCTGTGTCAGAGAGACAAGCGAATCACATAGTGATTTTATATTGCGTGTACTGACACACAATATTTTTGTCTACCAATTACAAAAAAAATCAGAGTGTCCTTACACTAGTATAATAAAACGCCTTTCTTCTTATTTATCGTTATATTTCAGTACTTCGTCAGTTTTGAACATTTAATACAAAATACAATTTTCTTATAATGAAATATTAATTACAAGGGACAATAATTACGACCAGCTTTCGTCAGCGCTCCAGACCAATTAAAAAAAATCTTTTACTATCCCATCGTTATTTTATAATGCCCCCCATTATTGTCAAATCCTTTTCTTTTTTTAACAATTTTGAATAAATAGTCAAATCACTTACTTTCTTTAACAATATTAAATACTATATTCAAATCATGAACAATATTGAATAAAATAGTCAAATCACATTAGTCAAATCACTTACTTTTTTAACAATATTGAATAAAATAGTCAAATCACAATAGTCAAATTACTTACTTTTTAACAATATTAAATAAAATAGTCAAATCAAATACCCTTTAACAAGCTTAACGTCAAATGAAAGACTTACTTAAAAACTAATGTAATTGTTTTTAGAACATAGATAAAGTAATAAAACAAGTAATATTTAAAAATAAAATATAAATTTTGAAAATCATCACATTCGGCCATCCGACAATGTGTTGCCTCCCGGCACACATACTTGACGTTTGTTATTATTTATTCATTAATATTTTAACAATTATTTTGAAAATCGTCAAAAATTCTTGCTTACATAATTAGATACATATTTTTACTAAGCTTAAACTAGTCGCAATTATTTATAAAATTTATTTATCACTAGTTTCACTATCACTAGAATCACTTTTGTCCGTATTATCTACCTCTAATGCTTTTACATGTATCCACGGTCGAATTCTGTCAACCGCAATAACAGTGGAATAAGGTTTTCCTTTTTTTATAAAGCCAGGCACATCAGTTATCCTATAGCGGTCATTGCCTAAAACTTCATTAATTCTGTAAGGACCAACAAACTTTGACAGAAGCTTTGTACTTTTACCGTCATTATCAAAATTATTTCGAGAAATTTTAACCAAATCACCCACATTATACTTTACTGCGGGAACCCGATTTGAATCATGAATTTCTTTCTGTTTAACTTGATGCTTTTTAATATTGTCACTTATACGTTTTCGAAATTCTTGTAAATTATGACCACTTGTCGATGTTTCTGCATCGAGTTTGTTTGACAAAATATCGCGCATTTTTATCCCAAACATCGCTTCTGTCGCTGTTTGTTGGGTTGAGGCATTAACTGTGTTATTAATACCCCACTGAATTTTTCCCAGACATTTATCCCAGTCTCGTTCATGGCTGGAGAAGTTTTGTGTTGACAATGAGTTTAATATGGTTTGATTAAATCGCTCAGCCTGGCCATTTGCTCTAGGACAAGCTACTGCGTTTAAAATATGTTTAATACCGAGATTACTACAAAACGCTTGAAAGGCTGTTGATGTAAAACACGTGCCACGATCAGATACAATTCTAGCTGGAATACCGAAATCATAAAATAGTTTTTCAAGAATTTTGACTGTACTTTTTGTTTTTAAGTCCCTGACTGCCCTTACAAATACGTATTTCGTAAACCCATCGACAATCGTAAGAATATGCGTATTTCCGGCTTTACTCCTAACAAAAGGTCCAATGTGATCTAGATGAATCGTGTGAAATGGTATTTCGAACTTTTCTAAAGGGTATAAATATCCAGACTTTTGCTTTGATATGTTATCCTTATTATAAGCGCACTCTAAGCAAGCTGAAACATATTTCTTTACAAATTTTCTAAGTTTAGGAAACCAATATAAATGTTGTATTCGTTCAAGGGTTTTAGCATATCCCAAATGGCCAATATCGTCATGATTAGCTCGACATATTTGCCAACGAGCGCTTCGTGGAACAGCCAGACATAACCTATCATCTACTTTCCTATATACCGCGTGATTCTTAACAACAAAATATTTTTTAATGTCCCGACATTCTTGATCATCTTCAGGTTTAAGAATTTTAAAAATACGAGATATTTCAGGGTCTGCTAATTGCAACGAAAGGAGCCAATTTTCTTTTTCAATAGTATAAACATTAACAGATGGATTATCGTCTGGCTCCGCTAATAGTCTTGTGTTTCTGCTTAATGCATCAACGTGAGACATTTTGATACCTGGTCGGTATTCAATTTCGAAATTAAATTCACTTATTTGTAACCACCACCTAGCTATTCGCGGAACTAAATCTCTTTTAGTTAATGTTGTGCGAAGAGCTGCACAATCGGTGTAAACTTTAAAATGCATACCTAAAAGATAAACTCTGAATTTCTTTAACGAACACACAACAGCGAGTGTTTCCAGTTCGTATGAGTGTAGATGTTTCTCCTCTGGAGTGGTCTGTCGACTAAAATATGCGACTGGTTTTAATATTCTAACATCTTTTTGCCACTGCATAAGTATACCGCCTACTCCTAATGAACTAGCATCGGTATGGAGTTCTGTCTCAAAAGTCGGGTCGTAAAGGGCTAAAACGGGTCTATCGAGTAGTTTATCTCTTAATGTTAAAAATGCTTGATCTTGTGTTTCCGACCAGTACCACTGACTTCCCTTTTTGAGTAAAGACGTTAGAGGCCGTGCAATCTCCCCATAACCCTTAATGAATTTTCTAAAATAACCAGTTAATCCAAGAAATTGTCTAACTTCGTGAATATTACGGGGTGTAGGGAACTCCTTGACGGCTGCAATTTTTGTTTCACCCGGGCGGATACCACTGGCAGAAATATCATATCCAAGGTAACTCACAGAGTTATTAAAGAAACTACATTTTGTAAGCTTTAGCGTTAAACCAAATTGCCTAAAAATATTCAAAACATCTTCTAATCTTTGGAACATTTCATCTATATTTTTAGATGGGATAAGAACGTCATCTAAATAAGCTAACGCGAATTCAAATCGTCTGTTACCGAGTATTTTATTAATCGTCCTTTGAAAAACGGCTGGCGCATTAGCCAGGCCAAAAGGCATTCTTTTAAACTCAAAGTGCCCATCGGGTGTGACAAAACCTGTAAGATGTTGGCTTTCTTTAGCCATAGGGATTTGATAATACCCTGATGCAAGATCAAGGGTAGTAAAGAAACTATTACCACTAAGGTTAGATAATTGGTCTTCTATAAGGGGTAGTGGAAAACGATCTTTTATAGTTTTATTATTTAAAGCACGAAAATCAACACATAACCGTTGTTCACCAGTTTTCTTTTTAACCATTAAAATTGGACTGGCATAATTGGAGCTAGATTCTTGAATAATATCGTTTTGCAATAATTCGTCTATTATTTCCCGAACTTGTTCTCGCTCGTAGTGAGAGAGGCGGTAAGGACGATAGATCACTGGCTTATTATCAATTAAATCTATTTTCATTTCTACACCAACTGCACATCCTATTTCCGCGAGATTTGTAGCAAAACAATCGCGGTAACTTTGTAACAATGAATAAAGTCTGTCTAATTGTTTGTCATCTAGCCCTGGTCCAGTCTTAATGTCAGCTCTATTAAGCGGTTCTAAAGTTGACGGATCTCGTAATATTCGATTAACTTTACACAATTTATGTTCATTAAACGGGACAGCTCTTGTTAGCAAAATATTTTGACCGAGGACAATAGATTTTGGGGACAAATTAGTAACAACAAGGTTTCCCTTGCCGTTGTTAATATTAAAAGCGCCTCTTAAGAGGCGATACTCACAACCTGGTTTGAAGGAGTCATAACCATTGACAAGTACATCTCCGGAATAATTTGAATCGCTATGAACTGGGACAATACTGGTATTAGAAATTTCTGCTGAAGTGGTGACATAGAACTTTATTAAACTTTCGAAACTGTCTATTTCATCGGGGCATTTATAAAACGTTAATTTCGAGCTATTCTTTAAGGCTGTAATAAACGGCAACTCTGTAAAATTTTGACCTACTATTAATGGCGTTTGCATATGTTCGTCATTTACAATTAAAACTTCGATAGTGGCTTCGATGTCATCAATCTTTACATCTACATTAGATTTGTACAATGGTAAAACTGAAGATTGACCAAAACCTTTTACTACTGGGATGCCATCAAAATTCTTAGATAATTTTAATGACTCTGCACTAGATAAACTTAAAAGTGTACATTCGCTACCAAAGTCTATATACGCTTCAAGATAATGTTTATTAACAAAAATAGTTTTAAAATATTTTTCATTGCGTTCATTACAGGAGTTGATTTTTAAAGTACGTTTTTCATGAGTACTCAATTCAGGACTAAATTTAGAATTTAAAGCTACAAATGGTTCCAACTTACACGCATCGTTATCGTGACCTACTCTTTGACATCGCTTACACTTAATGATTGGGTTTGGGCATTTATAACAAGGGTGACCCTTGGAACGACAGTTATAACAAGTAATGCTACTTGAATGAGAACTATTTGAACTTTGGCTATAATAGTTCGATCTATGTGTTACACGTTCGCGTAATTTATTCACAAACTGCTGTGATTTTTGGGATGTTAGAAAATTAAGTAAATCTTCTGGTTCTGAACTATTTAAGGCCTGTGCACCGTTTCTAATAGTTCGATCACTAATTCCGTACAGAATACAATCAACAGCCTTTTTACCGGTAATTTCGCATCTATTTAATAAACTTAGCTTATCGTAAAAATATTCGCGAAGACTCTCTTCATTACGTGAAGTACGATTTAACATTTCTTCCAAAAGACGACCATAGTTATCCTCACTTGGGAAAGCCCTTTTAAGCTTTGCTTGCCACTCCTCCCATGTGAAAACAACTGTGGGTAAAGTCTCAAACCATCTTTTAGCTAATCCTACCAATTTTTGTAAAGAAAAATGAACAACTTGCTTTTCATTCCAGCCATATATAACGGCACACTCATTAACTTTACGTAACCAGCACTCAACAGTGTGACTTCTATTTGACGGATCAAATTCAGGAATAACATTGTGAATATTGTTATTATCCAAAGAATATCTAGAGCTATCTTTTGTAATGTGCTTCATTAATTTGAATATATCTTCATTAGAAAATTGTTTCCTGGTCTTACGCAACTTCCTTGGTACGGTATCATTACTGGAACTAGATGATGAAGATGGACTTCTACGTGTAACCTTTTTGGATCGTCGTCGTCTTGGAGGCGTGCCAGGAGGAGTCCCAGCTGCATCATCAGACATCATTGATCGTTGCTGAAATCAAATTATTCACGGCAATACTCATTTTCATATATATATACTCTTTTATTTTACGTGGGAATAAAAAAAAAAAATATATCGAGCAAACATAACTCGTATCACATTATTGACTAGGATATCATGATCGTAAGTAACTCGGTATCCAGTGGAAACATACCACTCAAAAACGAGTGAGTCACAATTCCGACGACATAACTTACTCAATAACCGATGGAAAACATATCCACCCAGAACCAGTAGAAAATATATCCATTCAGTATCCGATGGAAAACATATCCACCCAGAACCAGTAGAAATCATATCCACTCAATATCCGATGGAAAACATATCCACCCAAAACCAGTAGAAAGCATATCTACTCAAAAATTGAGCAAGTTACAGGCGTTATTGTACTTAATATTACTTAACTATAGGTTAATACGAAGTCCTTAAGATTCATACTAGAGCATGTTGAATGCTATCAGAGAGTAGCCCTGATCAAGCATGCATCATACAACTCTAATAGGTATTCACAACTACCCACGCCAGATACTGCCAGAGAGTAGCCCCGGCCAAGCACCGACGCAAACAGTGATGTACTCCAATATACGCAAAACTTTATCAAACTAGTGTTATGTAACAATACTGCGACAAGGCACTACCGGAGAGTAGCTCCGGCCACGTACCCACGCGCACATCATTACACACACAGAAATCACACATCACACCACCAGAGAGTAGCCCTGGCATAGTGCGCTGCGTGATATTCAAAATGTTTCTATCATATCATTCGTTACGACATTTAAATATCTATTTTAAATATTCTACTGTTACTATTCAATACACAATATCTTTACACAAACGCTTTACGCTTAAAATACGTACCGTATTGGGTTTATCCCACTTCTGAAATATAATAAAACGCCTTTCTTCTTATTTATCGTTATATTTCAGTACTTCGTCAGTTTTGAACATTTAATACAAAATACAATTTTCTTATAATGAAATATTAATTACAAGGGACAATAATTACGACCAGCTTTCGTCAGCGCTCCAGACCAATTAAAAAAAATCTTTTACTATCCCATCGTTATTTTATAATGCCCCCCATTATTGTCAAATCCTTTTCTTTTTTTAACAATTTTGAATAAATAGTCAAATCACTTACTTTCTTTAACAATATTAAATACTATATTCAAATCATGAACAATATTGAATAAAATAGTCAAATCACATTAGTCAAATCACTTACTTTTTTAACAATATTGAATAAAATAGTCAAATCACAATAGTCAAATTACTTACTTTTTAACAATATTAAATAAAATAGTCAAATCAAATACCCTTTAACAAGCTTAACGTCAAATGAAAGACTTACTTAAAAACTAATGTAATTGTTTTTAGAACATAGATAAAGTAATAAAACAAGTAATATTTAAAAATAAAATATAAATTTTGAAAATCATCACACTAGGTCCCTATGGTTTCCAAGGTACCCTGCCAAGTGCAGATATATTAGTGTGGAGCTATAAAATTTTCATTTGGAAATTTATCAAATACTAATTATGTATATAAATACGTCGTCCCAATTTTATGGCAAATCCCATATCCATTTTTTACAATAAATACAACTCATTTTTTTAATTTTAATGCGATATTAATGAATATTAATATTGTAACAATTATTATAACTTTAATATACAGGTATAAAACGAAATTCGCAGGAACAAGTTCCTTCAATGGCCCAGTTAATTGCGCCTTGTCTATTTATTAATATCGTGTAATTGACTCGATTATGACGCCCGCCTAGTGGCTCGCAGGAATATAATTTCAAAGAAGAAATATAAAAAAAAACAGGATGTGCTGTACTTGTTTTATGTCGATGTTTTTATATTTAATTTATTTTAGATATGGATCAGTATCTGATATTAAAATAACAAAGATTTTTTCAATTGTTTTCTTAATTTAGCACTATGTCATCCTCATCCATCCATCATATAGACCCAGTCCATGGCTAAACAAAGTTTTGGAATTTTTGTCTTTATTTTTTAATTTTAATTTGGAGATAATTTGTGTAGTTCTACGCCGATTTGCCTTACCAAAGCAAGGTAATGAAAATAATGCATTCTTTCTACTTGGAAAAAACTGACAACAGTTACGTTTACAGTCAAAGTAAGAAGGAAAACCTGATAGCTTCTCCATTTTATTCAACTTGTGTCAGTAAATCGTTAGCATTGAACGATTTTATAATCAGTATTTTGAACAGGAATCTATAAAAAATATATGTACAAAATGTACTATTATGAAAGAATAAATTGAATCTGTGGTTTCAAGCCTAGTCAAAGAGTGCGGAGTAACATCTACACGTCTTAAGACAAAAAGTCCGAAACAAAAAGTCCGAAGTAATAGATATAAATGACTTTGGTTTTTTTTTTAGCTTCACGCTTTATCCCGCACATGGCAGGGTAGGCAGAGGGAACTGCAGGAACCATATGAACCTAGTGTTAAGACACTCCGTTACTTAGTCCCTGCTTACTCCGTCACCACTTTCCGCCGTTTTCGAGGCATTGCGTGTTGAGTGGCGGAACTCAACGCCGCGCAACTTTAGTTACAAATATTAAATTATACTTTATAGCTTTAAATAAATTATCAAAATTTGTTAGTATAAAATAGTTTGTAACGATTTTAATAGCGTTAATTTATGTTACGTTCGCACACGTACTTGTGATAGCTATTAGTTGACTCCCACTTGCGATATCGATTTTTGGTTTTTAATCTCGGATACGCACAGAGAATAACTAAATAACCTAATATCTTGGTATCAATTTCTCTGCCTGACATTTTAACTATAATTAAGCTTTTTAAATACAATATTTATTCAAAATAAAATTTTAAATTAATAAAACAAATTTCATCGATAAGATGAAGGTCCGGTAAAGTTTCAAAAAATGTTAGCCAAGCAGGCGTCAAAGAAACTCGCATAATTTAATTATGCCCGCCTCTTAATAAACTGAGCTGTAGGGAGGCAGTTTATTATTAAACGTCGAAAACGTCAATTACGTGAAAGATACAACACAAAATATTAATTTATTATTATCGTTTATCAAGTAAATAAATTTTATTTTAATTTCTATTATAATGTTAAAGGTTAACCAATTTATTTGCTTATATATAGTTATCCAAATCTTAATGTTGATGACCTTCTTATGAGCATACTGTAATCATGGCTGAATTTACCACGTGTCTTCCTAAAAGAGACTATCGAGCGTCCTGTCTGCAAAGTTTAGTAAATTCTGCCATTTTAAATTTATTACCATTAGCGCAACTCATCATTTTCCAAATTGTAATCCTTCTCTTCTAGATCTAATTATAGTATCTTCCAATGAGCATGTAGCTAAGCATGGTCGATATCCTGCACTTGCGTTCTGATCATTATCTGATTTATATATCCTACAAATTAAGACCCCCCATAGCTAAATCAAGAATTCTTTTCCTACGCAATTTTGGATGTATGGATTTGGAACGTTTACGTGAAGATGCCAAAAAAATATTGATGATGCAAATTCAGTTGATGAGCAAGTAAACTTATTTAATTCCTCTTTAATTAAGCTCTATGATACTCATGCTTCAGTGCGACCAGTCAGGATAAGACATTTACCTGTACCATGGCTAAAGGCGGATATTAAAAAACTTCAAACTAAGAAAAATAACGCTAAATCTAAATATATATATATATATCTCAGATTCCAGTGACGGTAATAGAGAGAAATATGTGAGAGCACGAACTCGTTGCAACATGGTTTGTAGAGATAGTCAACGACGCCATATTTATAAATCAGTACTTGATGAACATGATCCAGCCACAGTTTGGAGACCCTTGGAAATGGTAAATAGAAGCATGTTGTTCATTCCAAAAATTTAAATCTCAATTCTCTTAACCAGCATTTCACATTTTCTAGTACAATTGATAGTACGAATAAACTACAGACTTTAAATTGTCTTTCTACATCACCGACTTCTGAGGTCCCTCCTTTTAAGTTTAATCAATTGACTGTCAGTGATGTTAAGAGAATTATTATGGCTGTTAAGTCAGATACAGTTGGTGCTGATTGCATTAGTCGTAAAATGATCATCCCTTTATTAGACCTATTAGCTCCTGTAATCACAACTATCCTGAATCGTTCCATAGCCCTAGATGATATCCCGTCTATTTGGAAAGATGCTCAAATTATTCCCCTGCCTAAAAAATGTAATCCTTCTTCCTTTTCTGATTATCACCCTATTTTCATTCTTCCATTACTGTCAAAAGTGCTTGAACGTCTTGTTCTAAAACAATTAAGCACATTCCTATTAAAATATAATTTTTTAAATCCTTTAAATCTGGCTTTCGACATGGTCATAGTACGACAACGTAGACGAGACGAGAGTCAGAAGCTTACGGCGTTGACATTGTTAGACTCCAGTAACGTTTTCAACACTGTTGATTTCGGCATACTTCTTGCCATACTTAGTTCTTTTAACATATCTCCTAAGGTGATTGATTGGTTTCGTTCTTACTTGTACGGACGCCAACAGCGCATTTGAATAGAGGACCCATATTCTGATTAGTCACTTAATATTGCGGGCGTCCCTCAAGGTGGCATGTTGTCTCCTCTTCTATTTTCAATTTTTTTTTATAAATTCAATCTGTCAAAAAATTTTTTTTCTCTACCACTTGTATGCCGACGATTTACAAATTTACTCACAAGGTTCTCTCACTGAACTACCTAGTACTATAAAAAAAATAATAAGGACCTTGAGACCATTTCAGTTTGGAGTTTTGGGCTAGTGATAAATCCTTCAAAAACTCAATCTATTGTAATCGGCAGCCCTAAGTTGTTGGCGAAAGTTGATAAAACGTAAATGGCGCCATTAGTAATAACTGGGACTTGTATTCCATTTACCGAATCGGTGAGAAATTTAGGTGTTATTTTGGATCAATATCTGTCTTGGGAACTACAAGTAGGTCAGGTAAGTAGAAAAATTTACGTTGCATCGTCGTGCCTGCGTAGGCTGCCTAGTGTCCAACCATTACCCACAAAAATTGTGTTGGCGAACTAACTCCTATTACCCATTCTTGATTGTGTGGACATCTGTTATTTTGACATTAAAGAGGAGCTATTGAATAAACTTGAGCGGCTTCAAAATCTTTGCATTAGGTTCATATTCGGTGTACGTAAATATGACCACATTTTCGAATATCGAAATAAGCTTAAGTGGCTCCCTATTCGCCTTCGCAGAAATACTCACATACTTCAACTTCTCTATTCAGTGCTGTTTAATCCTTTTACTCCTCCTTACTCTAAGAAACAATTTAAGTTCCTTCATGACACCCACTCACGTTCTTTACGCTCCAACAATAACCTTTTACTTGAAATTCCCCTTCACTCTTCCTTTTTTTTTATTTAATTCCTTCACTATCGAAGCTGCTAGACTATGGAGCTCTTTACCTCTTAGGATCAGGCGTGCTAAGAGTCTACACATTTTTAAGAAGAAACTTAAATTATATCTAAACCAGTAGTGTTGCCTTTCGTTTAGTTTTTGTTTTTTCTTTCTTTTATATCTTATTAATATTTTTGTTTTCTTTATTTTTTTGTATACCTAATAACCTAGATTACTAAAGTTATAATATGTATTACTTTCAATTTATGTAGACGTATATGTGTATATGTATGTGTATGTATATGTATATGTTTATGTGTATATATGTATGTATATATAAATACATAGAACATTCTATTAAAATATTAGCTCTGTCACACAGATTCCTTCCTTTTTTTATATTCGTATGTATTTGCATATTGATTGAATGTCTGTTCTTCCAATAAAATATAGTAAGTATTTAGGTATAGTTACTAAAATAATCGTGAACTTTTTACGACGTTATAATACAGATGGCGCAAGTTAATTAAATACATGTTTATTGCATATTGAAATAGGATTTTTTACATCAAATTTCTCTTATTATACTGGTATTTGAAGTATTTGGTTTTCCAGTATTTGGATAACACAAAAACACTTTTAACTTATAAATTATATGATCAGTCTTCAATTCGATATTTACATCATTATGTATAAATATATATATATATATATATATATATATATATATATATATATATATATATATATATATATATATATATATATATATATATATATATATATATATATATATATATATATATATATATATATATATAAAATATATATATATATATATATATATATATATATATATATATATATATATATATATATATATATATATATATATATATATATATATATATATATATATATATATATATATATATATATATATATATATATATATATATATATATATATATATATATATATATATATATATATATATATATATATATATATATATATATATATATATATATATATATAGAGGAAAGTCACCAAATATGGAATAGTATCCTAATATGGAATTCCTTAATTTCTCTAAGACTATAAGTATGAAACGCAACACTCGACCATATATTTTTTCCATTTACTCTACTAACTATCGCATTCACACCATCGAAACAGTTGCGCGAATGTTTCACGTATGGTAAGTGTGTTTGGATTTGTTATGTGCAATACATTTTAAAAGTAAGTAATAAATAAGTATTACCAACTATTATGTTTGTATATATAAGTGTCAAAATATATTTGGTGTATCGATATAAGGTTTATTTCACCATTTTGTGATCTTTTGTCACTAAAATGTTGTGACTTGACAAAATATTTAGAAGAGTTTGAAATAGTATAAAAATCCAAATATGGACAGTCGTCGGTGTCTAATTATGGAATAGTCCATAATTCGATTTTTATATGATAGATAATTGATATTATTTCTTTATACAATATATGGAATGACTGTTTTTAGAATGTCCACTTCACAATCAACCAAACGAAAAACCTGGAGTGAAGAAAAATTGACACAAGCTACAAAATTCGTCCGGGAAAAGAAAATGGGGTATTTGAAAGCGGCACAGTATTTTCCAGTGCTTAGGAGAACTTTATTACATCTCTGCCAAAAAGATGAACAATCTCCAGAAGTAGCAGCGGCTACTACATTAGGAAGAAAAACTATCTTGGGCTCCGAACTAAAATATGGATGATAGTGAAGAACAAGACTTTGAGGAACTAGGCGCTATCCAGTTTAATGAAGATAGTGAACATGATGAGTTGATGGACCACATGTCCACTCCTGACTTCTGATGCAGAATGTATTTTCTGTTCAAGACTTTTTCCCATAAAAGTAGAGAAAGCTGGATTAAAAGCTTGATGTGTAGGCTCTGGGTACATTATGATTGTGCTGATCCAAAGTTTGATACTTGGATCTGTAACTTTTGCAAGTAATTGTATTACGTTTTTCATTTATCACAAGATATTAGACATTAATGACCATTTTGTTATTGTTATGTTGATTTATACTTATATTCCATATTTGGGGTCCTATTCCATATTTGGTTACCCATTTGTGATTTTGTTTTTTGTGTTAGATTTTAATTTGATAATTAATATATTTCATTAAAGACTGTTAATTACTTCTCACAAATGTATGCCTGGTTAGTAAAAACATTAAACTAACCAAATTTATGTAAAGTTTTTTTTATATATCCCAGAAACAAAATGGTATTCCATATTTGGTGACTTTCCTCTATATATATATATGTATATCCCATACATTACAAAATTTTGGGCAACTTAAATACATAAAATAATACAAAAAAATATATATATTGTGTGCAAGCCCGTGGCATCATCTAATAGTACTGTAATTCAACACTATAATGCACGCCTCGAGCACTTGCACTGACAGTGCCCTCCACTCTAATAGTATACACTAATAAAAATATGTTCAAATATATAAAAATATATATTGATGAACAAAATTATCAATACACATATATTTTTACATTGAAACTAAAATTAAAGTTAATCTCTGCATCTCGAGTAATATATAGAAAATAATTGTATAAAAATAAAATTAGTACATAAAAAGGTAATTACCTAAATACTTATACAATGTGTGTGTTAAACAAGAAATAAAAATACAAATAATATATAAAAACAAGTTTTACTTGACATATATGGACTTGTTTCTAAATAAATCTCTTTTAGCCAACTTCTAAGTGGAAACAGATATGTAGGGTAAGTAGCGAAAATATACAAGGCAGTTACAAATATATATAATACAAAATAATTTAAACATTCAACTGAATCAAATGAAACACATTTTTTTGAAATATATAACGAATATATTTTAAATTATACACATATAGATATGTTTTACATACATATTAATAATATAAGCCCAACCTAAATGTACTCTAATTGAAACCTGACTAATCAAATATCTAAGAAAATCTTTAATCCATCTTCGATAGCTATTCTAAGCAAAATCTGTGTGCTTGAAATGGTTACAAGACTTATATATGACCGGCGATCTTGTACAGCAAGAAATATTTTTAGTTTATATGTTAAAAAAAGGAGGAGGAAAGTCTACTCTTACAAAGTAACGGTGTATTGTAAACACAATAATGTTAACGGAACTTTACTTAAAGTGCTACATCATATTGATGGACAAATGTATCATATACATGTAATACTATTTGCATAATATAAGTAAATCTTATTATTTACAAGATAGAGTTTAAATTAGAACAAAAAGCAGGACTCGCTTGTAGATATAACATTGTTTGATAGGCTACGAACTTCCGTATAACTCAGTACATTACATATTGTTTGAGGGTGGCGCGTTCTGCAGCTTTGCTTCCGGCGTGAGTGAACTTTGTCACCTTTTTGGCTATTTGTACATATTTATTAACTACCAACGACCGTTAGTTACTGACAAATTATATATATTTCTTCATCAACTTAGGCTTACCAGATCTAGTGTTCCAATTCTCCGATATGGAAGAATCTCTTGCTGAAATAAGTTATTTAGATTGACAAGCTATTCTCATATATCATGAACTATATGCCGTTGGTAAGTATAGTAAGTATAGTAAGTAAGTTGGTAAGTATAGTAAGTATTCATACGAAGAAATTCTAAAAACTATAAGTTTTCGGAGGGCCGTCGCGGCGCAGAGGCGTAAGCGTCTGCCTGTAAACGCGACGGTTTGTGGGTTCGATTCCCGCTCGGGAACGATGATGAAGATGGATTTGGCGGCATTTGAGTTCCGCCACTCAACACGAAATGCCTCGAAAAAGGCGAAAAGTGGGGACGGAGAAATCAGGAAATAAGCAACGGAGTAACACTAGGTTCATATGGTTCCTGCAGTTCCCTCTGCCTACCCTGCAATATGCGGGATAAAAGCGTGAAGCTAAAAAAAAGTTATCGTAAAATATTGACATTTTGTTAAGTACCAGTCTATAATAAGTGCTGGGTAGTGACCAACAAGAATAGTTTAAACAAAACTAACAATCTTTTTCATGTTAAGTTCTTGTATCTTTAAGATACAAAGAGTCCTCATGAGTCCACAATTTTTAATCTTAATGGAATAGAAAAGCTCTTTGAGAATAGAGCTTTTTGCAGATTTTAACAACTTTAGTGTTCACTGAGGACATCTTTTTACAATATATCGTTATGAAATTAATATTATTACGCTTTAAGCATTATACTATTAAAGGTGCCAAAGGAATATAATTTTGACATTAAGTAAAAATAATAAATACATTAATAATTAATAGATAATACTAATTTAAAATATAAAAGCTTCAAATATTGCTTTAATATTTGGGGTATATTGTTTTGAGTATAAATATCTTATCAAGACGCTGACTCTATGTCACTTTTAATATTATGTTCGTAGGTTCGATGAAACATAAAGTATGGCCAAAGGACGAGAACTGCGTGAAGTTAATATGATTTAACGCACTATTTTTAATGCTAGTTAGTACTTAAGAAAAACAATAAAATTTAAGAAAATAAATCCAATATAAAAGTAAAAAATATACGTACCCTACTCACTATTGTCTTCCCAGGGGATTTATACGACTAATATGTTCCGCTTTCGCCGTCTACCTTACGAGAAGCATGGACGTCATGACTTCCTCTCATATTATGAACTTTGTTGCATCGTAATAGAATCAAAGAACTGATTTCAATCTGAACTTAGTATTGCTTTAAATCTATTTCGTGCACTTGACAGCCCTTTTATCTTTAAAATAATATCCGTAATGGCTTTCGTCATATAGAGACCACCTTACCACTGGACATTGACTACTTATTTGTTTTACAAAAATAGTTGTTTTTAGTTATAGCTCTTTCGATTCACTCCAGTCGTCTATCGTCTTCCTAAATTTATTATAATAGAAAATATTTTTTCCGTGTCATGTAGAATCTTATATCTTTATAAGATAATGAATTTGTATAACAGGTATAACTCTGATATATGGAAAGTACAAATATTTATTAATTTCTATTTTCTATAGCTACTTACATAGCTAATATATCTATAGTTACAACAACGTAAGAGTTTTCCTGCGCATGCTATTGTACACACTTAGATGTAAACTATCGAATGTCATTTAGCAGATGTTTAAGTCAATTTAGAGTTTTAATCGATTTACTTGGGGTAGTTTGTACAGGGGTTTGATATTATGCTATATTAATTAGAATGATATGTTATTTCAAATAACATTTGCTTTTCGATTATTTCATTTAAGTTTCTTAATTAAATCGATTTGATTAGTTAACGATCATATTATGGTGTAAGAAGTGCCACATCACTTACATTAAATTTTACTGATCAATTATTTTATTAAATGGATTTACACATGCTTACTACAAATTTTAAAATTTAACTTTGTGAATTTAGTAATATTGCTTAGTAATACTTTTAGAATAACATAAGCCAACGAGTAAGTTTCGTAAGAACTGTACTAAACTGTTACAAGTTTTGTATAAAACTTCTTAAGAATAGATCCAGCCTTTGATACTATTGCAGTATATAGATAAAAGATAACATATATAGTAAGTAAATAATAAATAAATAGTATATAAATAATATTCTTCACGTAACTTTCTACAATAACCATGAAATTGTTAATTTTATGAAAACAAAATTACATGATCGAGTAATAGAGTTCTTGGACAGATTTATTACAATATTACAAAGTTATTTACATATGCAATAAAGTAAGTGTAAATATTGCGCAAATATAACAAAAACTGTAAATACAATAAACGTACATACGCAAGGTAAACACAACAAAACACGTGTATATTAATAAGAAATATTAGATAATATCATGCGCAACATTGAGTGTGGAATGCCTGGAGTTTATCACACGTGTTCAGTCCGGACGTTGCCGCATACCGGGGTTCATTTGCTTTTACTCTATTAGCAGTAATTATTGTCTCCCTCCTATGTTTTAGTTGATATTTTCGAATTAATGATATAGGTATATGTGAAAATATTGACATATAATTAAGGTGATGTTGGCGTGGGTTTTTTTAGAAATAACTATGAGTCACTGTTGCTTTGAATTAATAATATAAAATATTTAATAACAAGCAATAGGCTACTTGGCGGTGTGAAAAAAAAAGGGATTATTAAGTCATGGTTTCCATCCTTATAAAAAAGAAGTTGACAAAGCATCCTCAAGTAAAATGAAAAGCCACTGAATACGAAGTGCTTCGAATGGTAGAAAGTGGGGAACGGAGTGACTTAACACTAAGCTACCTTTGGCTACTCTGCTATGTGCGGAATACAGTATAAAGAAGTTATAAAAAGTGCTCTATATAAAAGAATATTATATTTAAAAGTAAAAGTTTACCACAATATTTTTTTCTTGATTATCTTTTTTATAGCAAATTATTATATCCTGTTCTAACTGTTGTGTTAATTAGCTAGGAACAACTATTACCAGTCATTAAAAATATTATTACTTCAAAAAGTGTATAATTATATTTTTAAAAATGACTTCATAATCTCATTTTATTTTTAAAACACTAAAAAATAATATAATTCGCTTATCATCCTAGTCTTATTTCTAAGTACCTACACCTTGCATTTTCACTCGCCTAATTCCAAGATCATGATCGGTATAAAAAGTAGCATACGTCCTGTCTCGAGATTTTGTTTATTTGTATACCAAAATTCATTAAAATCAGTCCAAACCTTTCAAAATGGCATAGAAATTTGTTACGGAACACATGGTGCACGAGTACTATTTGTTTCGAGCGGACAGTGAAAAACGAAATATCCTACTTCAAAGTTGCCTTGATCGTAATTAAAGAAAAAAATTGTTTGAGTAAACTGCAGTATTGTTTTCGATACAATACATAACGACTATTACTGTTTAAGTAAACTAATTCGGATTCCAAATTCGGATACCCATGAAAATATAAGAAATTCAATTAAATAAAGGAAAATTGGTGTTGTGAACTTTTTCTAAATATCTCATAGTTTTACACAAGCATAGCGCCAATTAAATAAAGCCTATATGAAATTAATAATGTTTTAGCCATAAGGCACTATTCGGCTAGTGACCATGCAGTACGCTACGCTACGGTACAGTATGGCACGCGCGCAGATTTATCAGGTATAATTAAAAGGCGGTACATTAGCGAGCGGGTGCGTGCGGCGTAGCGCCGCAGCTGTCGTTGCGTACACTGCGCTCGGTTTAGTTGAACCTTTGAGTTGTTTTATTTAGTTAATTTTGTTTTGTACTGAAATATAAAATATTATCACATTATATTACTGAGTTAGATATTAATTCATATAGAATAAACGGTTTAATATATGCAGACACTTTGCGTAAATAAAAAGTTATTTCAATAATTATTTTAACTTTAAGCATAAATATTTTTGTAAATAATATTAAAATCAAGAGGTAAAGTATATTATTTTATACAAAAAGTTATGGATACATATTATACTAGGCACAATATACAAAAATAAATGCAAACCAAAATCTTATAAAATTAGTCTTTTATTAAAAATAACATCAAATATAATAAAAAAATACAAATTCTGCTATATTATCAAAACACACACTATGTCCCGACTTCCAAATCGCGTGACGTATCGTGATTGTCTAAGCCTGACAGATGTGTGGAGGAATGTAATTGTTTGCCGTAACTTTACATTTTATATCAGTCTGCACCCCAATGTTGAGGATTCATTCACCTCGTCAGATGTTCAATGGGCCGAACTGGGTTCGAGGGTCGGAAGTAGGTTTTTTTTGCAGAGAAAGTAGTACTTTTTGTAGATTTGATTTAGTAACGGTGGCAAATGCTGTCATTGTTGTTGTACGATTTATATTATGTATTTTTATTGTAATAACTAGAGCATTTTATAACTTTGTGTATATAATGTTTAGTTGAATCAGAATCGAATTCACAACTTTTTCGTTTTTAAATAAAGACAAATATAAATGTTTTTTCCAACACATATCCTTTTATTAATAAAAATACTTAAAGGATATTTTTACATTAAACAGAAAAAAAATCTTTTAGTCAGGTATTTTTTTTAAATAACAATTTAAAACGTTTCAATAACAATAAGTTTCCAAAGCTAAATTACAAGCATTATAGCGATCGTTCAAGAACTCCTCCAAACTGTCAGATCAGTTCTCCCTTGCGCCTTCTTAATTATTCCGGTCAATTTAATTACTTCTTTCGTTATAACGTTTTGAAAGTAAGTTAATAATATATACATAAATCTGTTAGGCAATAGAAATTAATAACGTCTGTTAGAAAACAAATTGTACAAGGTCCTTAATAATATATAAATAAAATTTTAGGCTAGCCTTTACACCTTCATAACGTTCTAACACGTATTTTAACTTTATTTATTATACGTGCGTACAATAAAAAAAGATAAGAAAGCTCTTAAATTATTCTAGATTGTGCCAAATAAACATGGCTGTATCACATATTTTGTATATAATTTTAGTTAATTAATTTTAATGGGCACGCCATACGCATCAACTAATTTGATAGTATCTCATCAAGTAATTATAAGAAAGGGTACATATATACATAATGACATATATATTATTGTATCTTTGTCATATTCAGAATATTTCTGGTCCCTCTAAGACAGAGAATTCATTCTTGTCTCAAACTAAGCTGGTAAGCAGAGAACGAAGTATTTTAACAAAATGTTATTTTTGCTTACAATGCAGTGAAAAATACACAAAATTCATATTTGTAATAATTTTCATAATAAATACTAAACGTTATAACCTACCTGTACAGTGGAAACCGATAAATGTACACAAAACATTCATTCACAAATGAAGTGATTCATTCATAACACAGCAAGTGTAAGTCATGTGATATCGCGCCCTTAAGGAAGCAGGTCAAGGCGGCACCTGTTGCACCCTTCTTATACTTAGGGTAAGAATTAGGGGAGCACGCTTACGATTAATTTTACAGGTGACCTGTGATTGTTGTTACGTCTCTATTATTAGCATTAGTTATGTTTATTTAAAATAAAACTGAAAGTTTAACATAATTTTAACAATTATAAAATGATTTTATTGTATGATTATTTACTATTTTTATTTTTCGTGTAAATTTACTTACAATTATTAACTAATTAAAGTAATATATTATACGTTGATATTCAGTATTTTTGGTCAGCTGCTTCTCAAGGCCATCGTGTCGCAGTGGGACATCGTCTGATTCTAAACGCGATAGTGGTTGGTTCGATCCCCACTCAAGATCGGGGTATTATTTTCCTTTTCGCACTCTAGTGAGACATATGGCGCTAATTTCCGCCATTTAACACGTAATGTCAGTGGAGAACTGGAGCAGCCGTCTTATTACACGACATTTGCAAGTTACATTGTCAATACAGTTAGCTATTAGCTAATCAGCTTAGCTTTAGTACTAATTTCTGTTTTATAAAAAACTTAAATTTATAAAGATTTTAATTTGTATACATATTTTCTCAATAATTAATTTATAATACTACTATTAGGTAACATGTCACTATAATCATAGTGTCTGCGGCCCTACTTGTCATTATATCTATACCTAAAAACAATGCATATATGATTACCCTTTTGCTCGTTAACACTTCAACCGATGAAGTACGTACAGAAATTTTCAATTTAACTGAAAATAATCATGTCTACAGAGACCCAAGGTTGGTAATGCCATAAATTACAAAAACAACCTGGCTAACATTATACAGGTATAATAAGGAAATAAAACAGTCTTTAGGGTATAGTTCTATAGGTATTTACTGATAAGTGCACTCGTACGTATTCACTGGAGCGAGTGGAATGCGGGTACTTGTTATTATTTTTCGCTTTACAAATCGTACTTGTGGTGTTGAGAGTCTCCGTATTCAAACTCGATACGATGCTATTTTGTAAAACTATCCGTTATTAAAATGAACTTTTTTATTGTAATAATTTAATGGAGTTTCATGTATTTTATTTATTTTCTTATATTTTGTATTGTATTTAATATTGATACGTATGTATTTTTTCATTTAGGTATATTATATACGATTATGTATACATTTTACAATTCAGCTGTAAATAAATAGAGCTTTTTTATTTACTAATAATGAAAACGAAAAGAACAAAACTTATTTGCTTATGTAGTTTAATAAAATCAGTCTGCAATTCTACGGTAGAAACGGCTATAAATCTAAATTCATAAAACATATTAAAGCTTGATTCATTAAACATGTTAAATTTAAAACAACTCGATCGTATTTAAAATTTATTTTTAATTTAACAGTTCATTTATATATACATATATATGTGATGTAACCTATAACACTGTCATATACTACGCTAAGTTACTCTCATTTGACAATGCGGGATGTCAAAGGACAAAGCTAGTATAGGTATAATAAAAATTTTAAGCGTATACCTAAGTCCAAGTATAATCAAACCGCTATGCATTAAAGTGAGCTTTAACAAGTATTCCGTTGACGAAACTTGATACTCTTGTGGTGCATCCCTTATAATACGCGAATGTATTATTAGATTGCGGTTTTGACAATCATTAAGAGCCAAAACACTAGACAGTAATTGTGATACGTATTAACATCGGATATTTTATAAATAGGGTGAGTTTGATTAATATTTCGTAATTTTCCATTAATTTTAGCTACATTTATAAATGAGCAAATCTGTAGTAAAATATTATCTAATAATTATTAAAAAGACTTTCTAATTTCCCAGCTCTAAGTGATAGACAATTTACTAATAAGTTATTAATACTTCACTCCAAGAATTGTAACATTAAATTAGATCCACTAGAAAACTAAAACGTGCTCTTGCGAAATTTCAACCTTAATTTAAATATAGGTTACCGTTACCTGTTCCCTCTTACCTTAAAAAGTCACTGTCATTTTTGGCTAACAAATATATTCTATTATATATATGCAAATGGGTAGTTAATACAAAATTCCCGGGCACATTATCTCAACATACCGTATCTGCCCGTATAATGGGTTGATAGTCAGGCAGCTGCACCAAGCTCTGCTGCGCTGTGATACGGGCAGGTGTGCTCAAGCTGTGGGTGCTGCTTTATGCTTGCTCGCTTACTTACGGTAGGGTGAATGTGGAATTATTTATAGGTAAGTAATCATTTTTATTTATTCGACTAGACTTTTATGATAGCTTCATGCTGAATCTCAATTACAGCAGGGCAGGAAGAAAGAACTTAGTGTTAGGACACTCTGTTCCCCGCTTTCCACCAATTTCCCATTTCGAACCAGGTCATCCTCGTAGTCATCTTCTACAGGTAGATATTTATTAGATAGATTAATTTAATGGACACTCTTAATTGTAAATTGTATGAGATTAAGTATAGATTCGCTTATAGGTTTATCCGGTGAAAGATCAAGCTATACATTGGCTACGAATACGAGGCTACGTTAAAATATATAATTATTCATCAGAATTTTCATCAAAGACCTTAAAAGTTATAAAAGCTTTCCTCAAGACTCATATAAACTTCAATACTCTAAGTAAGTAATTTGAGTCTTAAGAAGTAGGCACAATGTATCAATATTTATTTACAAATAATAAAAAAATATTATAATTATTTAAATATATATAAGTATACATATTTATATATATTTTAATAGACATATCTAAATATAACTTTGACACATTTAAATACGCACGGACATATTTAAATATACATATCTTTGCAATCAATGGTCAAATTAAATCTACAATTACGACAGAAAGAACCTAGCACTAATGATTGAAATCGAACTATTTTCTCCTGTTATTCACATTTTTTGTCGCTTGGCTTGAATGAAATAATATTTAAACTATATTTTTAAAGAATCATATTTATTAATATTTTCATATTAATTTCAACATTGCACCAAAATAAAAAAAAAAGTATGACATGTTAATCACATAAATAAATTATAAATAATTTTCCTTTAGTTCGACATCTAAATGAAATCTGAGGTAGATAATATAAATGAACTTTGATAGTGTAATAATAATACCTCATACATGATTGTGTACAAAATCTCAAAATAACGGTCGGTGGATTAGAAGGGCATGCACACATACACGATCCCCTTGAAGCGTGTGCCGAAAAACACAATAAAATAATCCTACGCTTTGTACCAAAATTTACTGTGTGGTACTGCTGACAAAATATTAATTCACATAATTTTGCCTATATTTTAGTAATATTGCTAAAATAATTTGAATTTAATGTTAGATAAGTCTATGATTTCATATTTATTTCATAAATTTGAAGTACATTGTGTAACGATGTCTATCCAACCACCACAATACCAGTTCAACATTGTATTAAAAGAATTTAAGTGTCTCTTGGATAAATACATTAATTAGCGATATGTTTATAAGTACTATAAAAATAAATCGTGTAAAGCTCATTGACATGATAAAACAATGACTACTAGCAGTTTTCGTAGTACTAGTATTATTAGTATTTTTTATATTTTATTATGTGAAATATTTATATTATAAGATTATTTTGTAGACCGTAGCAAGGTGCATAGCGGGAGACGCGTGCGGCGCGTGGCGCGCGCGTGCGCAGCAATTCTGCACTGTCATGGCCGACGTTTTCAGGTGCTCTTTATTTTTTTATTTTATTATATTTTCTACGACCGATGAACTATGAATTCTCTAAGCTGCACTATTATGCTTCGTCGAGGGGACCTATGAAAGAATGCGTCCTTGTTTACATGGAATATTTCTACGGCTTTAGTTTAGGGTAGTTGGCTTTATTAGCAGTAGAACTTTTAGTGTCATTTGTGTTTTCGACAAATTATATTTTTGAACAATTTGTATTTTATGCAAATGTTATTAACACATGACACATGTTAGTGACAAAAACAAAAAGTGAAGAATTCTAATTGAATGTAAAGATTTTAAGATATGTAGTGCCATTTTATATTAATTAATATCTAATGCATATATGTAATATATTAATTAATAAAAAATATAACATATTACTTTAAAAGTCATTAAATTAGTAGCACCATGACAAATATAAAAAAATTAGAACACTAAGGTATTATAAAAGGCGCAACTTAACATATAGATATTGTGTATATATTATTTTCATCGAAGTTAATTATCACATTTTCAAAATACCAAAACACATTTCGATTAACAACAGCTTCAATCAGGTCCGAAAGTAATTTGTTATCAACAATTTCATTAATTGGGCAACATTGTAGAGTTGGTCATTACGTGCATGCGATGTGCTATACCGATGCACCGGGGCTGGGGTGCGAGCTGTCAGTTGCAATCAGTTGATAAAATCCTGCACACCTGCAACAGGGTGCGTATCCAGGCAACACCACTGATAAACAAGTTTTGTAGGCATTCAGATGAGTTTTGTTAATAAGATGAATTTCATTATTATTATAATACGATGCAACATAAAAAGCTTTTATATTTTTTTTTACTAAAATTAGTATGCCTCATTATAAATTCACATATTTCTAGATATTTATATATTTTAAATTATATTTAGTAATTATTGTAGTAAAATTATTTATGATAGTATGAATAAACAACGAGTATGTCATCATTTTACAATTTAAGAAGAAAATAACTTCATCAGGAATACTTATCAAGCGGCATTTCGACGGCATTCATAAGCTACTTAAGCTTATGAAGTATAGCTTCAGCATTAGTTAAGTATTAAGTAGTTTATTGATATACATTGAATACATTGTCAAAAGGTACCTTTTCAACATAGGTAGAACAAAATAAAGTTATTTATTATATTTTTTTGTATTAGTATGAAAAAAAAGTTATATCATAATAACTATTCCTTTTAATTTTAACAACTACATATTTAATGTTCTTAATATATTTTTCTTAAGTAATTTCCGGTAGTAGGGATAAAACATGAAAATTGATATGTAAAGGCAATGAAATATTGTTAAAACGCCTAACATGATAATACAATATAGGAATGAAGTAGCAACTACCGACATTAAACCTTTTTACTATATCACATGTTAGCTCTCACGTACCACCCTAGCATTGTTGTAAACAAAAGCGTATAGTACAATAACGGCGCACGCGCATCTGTCTCGTGGGGTCACGTGATTGGTCGGCTTGCACCCTCGCCAGTGATTTTCACGATGCTCTCTGATCGATACCAAAATTTGACGTAACGGCAAAATCTATATTTTATTTTAGAGGGTGGATATAATTTTTGTATGAAATATCGTTACTCTTTCCTTCAGTATTCCAGATATTGTATGCTTAGAGCTCGGTAGGTGAACTCAACTCCGCTGTCAGATATTAACCATACAGTTTAAACTTAGTCTGAAAACATATAATATTTTTTTTATATAAAGCCTTATAATTAATATTTATTAATTAGAAACGCTTACAGCATTTTCTTTTTCTCCAAATATTTTACTTTTTCCAAATTTAGTATACATCAATGAACACTCTCGTTACAAAAACATGGCTTTTAAATTCCAAAAGAAAACACTAACGGACATCATTATTGGGTGGCAATTATTGCAGGGTTTACGGGTGCTTCAAAGTGTCAATGGTACACATCCTTCCGTCAGTCGAGTTCCCACGACCACGGTGTAGGGAATGATTGGGCACGGTGGTCCTAATCAAATATTAGTATAGTCATACAATATTTGTTTTTACTCATCAATATAATATATTTACAGTTTAACACATCTTTAGACTATTATGAACGATGTCAGAATAACATCAATTACAGCATTTTTTTAGTATACATAATACATTAGTGTTTCTTACCATCTTTTGTATACGAGTATTTAGCCTAAAACGTAAATAGAATAATAAATAACAACATATTTAATTTATTTTAAATGTAAAAAGAATATATACTATATGACGTATGAAATGAAGGAATAAACTTGCAGTATTACGAAAATTGGGCTGAAAAAAAAACGGAGTAAATTGAGGACCGTCGTGGCGCAGAGGCGCAACGTCTGCCTGTAACGCGACGGTTACTGGGTTCGATCCCCAGTCGGGGGAGATGGACTTTTCTATTTCCATTTTCTTCGCTCTGGTAAACTAGGCAAAGTGCGGCTTTGAGTTCAGCCACTCAACACGCAATGCCTCGAAAACGGCGGAAAGTGGGGACGGAGAAAGCAGGGGCTAAGCAACGGAGTGTCTTAACACTAGGTTCCCACGGTCCCTGCAGTTCCCTCTGCCTACCCTGCCCATGTGCGGGATACAGCGTGGAGCTGACAACAAACTAATTTACCGTTGCCATCAAACAAACGTTAAACTATAATCATATTTCCAGCATAGTCAAAATCTTAAGATTTCGGCTTTTGTAAGTAAAATATTTAAAATATATAAAAAATTAAGACCAAAGTGTTCTCATAAACTATAAAAATCAGTTACTACCAATCTGACAAATGTTCTTCATACTATGACAAATAATTTAACTACGATAATTCCTAAATATAAATAACTATGATTTAAAATATGTAAATATCAAGATGTGAATTTATAATTGCGCATACTAATTTTAATAATTAATATTATATTAATCCAAATAAAATATACATCATAATTGATATATATATGATCTTGATATATATGTATCTATGTATGTGTGTATGTATTTATATGAAAGTGTGTATGAATATTTATATGTGTATGTATGTGTATGTATATATATGTATATGTATATATATTTATGTATTTCTTTTTTAATGCACCGCCCATCCTTATACAACTCCAACTTCCAAAGGTTGCCTGGAAGAGATCGTTTTAAGCGATAAGGTCGCCTAGTTGTACTTCTTTTATTTTATTATTTACTTTTTTTTTCATTTGTGCTATTTAATTTAAGTTGTACAATAAAGTATATTTATTATTATTATTATTATTCTCATATAATCTATCCATCACCACACAACAGACGAGCTTTACACATAGTATGCTGAGTACCTGACAGTTTTTTCAAAACTCTATTACCGCAACGAATTTACCTGATCATTCTCATGGGAAAACTCATCAGAGTATAATTAGATTCTATGATATTACATTTCCAAAATATTTTAAAGAGAACTATAAAATATTTTACCCTACTTTAGGCATGTGGACTTTTTTATGTTAAATACAAATTGAAATCTCAATAATGTGAACAATATTCGTTTAAAAAATATATTTTTTATCAACTTGTTATAGTAAAAAATGTAGGTTGGATTTCAAAAGGAATGTTATAATATTATGATTTTTAGTACATATCTGTGTGTTTTAACATAAGCTGTTATATGTAATATTTCGATATCAATAATCATGTTCCGATAATCATGTTCCAGAAAGCTGCGCGTGATTCATTTTTGAAAAATTCCTAAAATAATTATAATCATTATACATAACTTATATGATATAATATAATATTAAACAATGAGGTATTGTAACCGATACACACAAGCAGTTCAATTACGCGTACTTACGGTAAGCGATACCGGAGGATGCGCGGGCGCAGTGCTTCCGGCGCGTGCGCGAGTGGGGCTTCCCTTCCGTCGCCGGGTGTACTCTGAGTAGGTTAATAAGAGGATGTATTATACAAGCTGTCACATTCACATTTTATATCTTTGCAACATATTCCTTTGTTTATATATGTTGGTAAAAGGTATACATGGCGTAGTTAAAAGAGGCTTAGTATGTGCGACGAGTAGTGCCGTAGAGAGAGAGAAACCCATTTCAACACACGGAATATACGGCATAGATTAAAGATAAAAATAATTAGAAAGTCTAAAGAGTGTAAGCTGCAAGAGCAAAGAGACGAAACATGAGCTAGCAGTTTAACACGTAGTCTTTCTGACGAGAACATAGTAGTTCCCGGAGTTGTCCGTTTAGAATGAAGAGGGAAGATTTGTTCTGGCTTCTGAGCAAATAATGCTTGGTGCAATAATGATACTGGATAAATTCCATGTTTGTGGAAAGGGCACAGTGATGAATCATGAATCAGTTCACAGACAGATTGTGCGAGTGTTCAGTATTAGTTCGATTAGTTTATATGGTTAAGTTTATGTCAGTTAAGGAGATGTTAGACATGGAACAGGCAAATGAGATAGATATCACCTCCTCTATTAACATATCTGCTTGAAGAAACTAATATGTAATCTTGGTTGAAATTCAATCGGGTGTTAAATAAAATTGCATGGCAGATTAGTTGTTTAATTTGTAATCAGATAACTCTTTCCAAGGAGTGAAACAGCCACATTAAAATAAAAGTACCTAAATATTTCCGATATCATCAGAAAGCGATTTTCAAAGCCAAAAAAGTGTTTAAGGTGCTGTTACATAATTAAATTCTTTTTTTTTTTTTTATGTTTATTGTGAAATCCTGTTAAAATATTTACTTTTTTAAAGACAGAGAAAGATTGTTTTACTCAGAAAATATACCATATATCTAAGACTACCGTAAAAAACAATTATAATATATTGTATACAGTTATATATTATTAAATAAAATTAATAATATTTCATAGAATAATCACCTTCTCGTACATGCAAAAGGATAACATCATATAAGCCTGGAGCAACTTTAGTAAAGGTTTTCGCTTCCATAGACATGGGGTATACATTCTAACAATCGCAGCAATTAGCCGAATATAATTGAATACGAGATGATTCGATTACATTCAATTATTTTGTCTGTGGGCGGGCGGTGGGCGGAGCGACGGCTGGGCGGCTATAGGGCGGGACCATCCGCCCAAGTATCTTCATCTTTTTGTTTCAAATATTTGGCGTTCCGTACATTATTTTATGACTACGAGTAAAAATGTTACTCGAAGCTTTGCTTCAAAGTACTTTTTTATAAACGTACCCGAAAAATATTATATAAATACATTTAATAGAGATTTATATTTCCTAAATTGCTATTCTCCATTTGTTAAGACCAATAAACACATTTTAATTATTTTAATGAAAATAAAACACTCTAATCAATAAAACCTTGTGATTATTCAAGTTCATGACAAATAACCCATTCATTTCACCTGCTCTAACCTTTACCTGTACTAGAGGCAGGCAATGCAATTTGTTAACAAGCAATGATGTAATATGCGGGCTTTATCTCAGAGTTGTAAAAACTCGTCAAACTTTAAATGAGGGTTCCAAATGTAGTGGACCGTGCGGTGAGGAACGCTTCTACTTGCGTAGAATATATTTAGTGCGAAATAGATCAGTCTTTAAATACCAGTTCACAAAATGTAAATGAATACTAAATATTTTCTTACGTAATTTAACAGTAACTTTCGCATATAAAGATTTCACGCCCGCCCATACTTATCCAGATATCGTTCGTTATTTAATAATCCAAAAAATAATAAAAAACAAATACCTTAAATTGATACAACAACGATTACAAGTAATTTTAATCATATTGTTATCTTTTTATAAAGCACATATGTCTTTTCATCTATAACCTGCGTTATGATACAATACGTAGAAAAAAAGTTGCCCCCACTATATATTCGTGAGGGTTGCAACTGGCAGGCACGCGCCGGGGCACGCACCCTGGCACGTCAGTCCTCTCCCAACCGCCCTGCAGAGCGGACCGCGCACCCCTACCACGAGCAGCAAGCAAACTTTTAAACCGACATCATATATAGTAATTTTAAATAGTTTTAAATTATTTATATACATATAGAAAGTTGCGAAGTGTCTCAGGGGTGCCGCCGGCTGAGTCAGCAGGAGCACAGGTATGACTCATTTATTCTTACCATAGTAACACCCTAAACCTTTCGCAAATGTGTAGGTGAACTGTCCAATTCAAACGAAAAATTAATTATTATGCTTTTTAAGAATTTCAAAAATTGGTGTAAAATTTAATTTTAATATTGTCCAATATTTAAATTATGTCTTTTAATATAAGTTAAGTAGATAAATTATATCAAAATAAACATATAAAGTAACACCTGTATTCATTTTTTAATTATTAAGTTACTATATTTAAGTAAAAGCTTAAAAGCTTTTGAACGTGCAAAAAACTTATAGATCTTTTAAAATGTAATCTAGTTTAATTTATGGATATTTAATGCGGTTTCCAGCATATGTACTACATAGGTGCAATACTGAAGGATCAGATTCACTGTAGATTCACTTACTTGGCCTTACTCAGGCTTTCTTGGCCAGTTTGCAAGTCAAAGTTTGAGGGAAACCCGCTTAGAACTGTGCATCTAGTGTTATCTTTATATTATATCGAAACTTTAAGTTCTAATTAATATCAGATAATCTATTAGTTTACAAGCTTTCTTAAAACTAGAGCAGTGTGTTAATTATTACTTTACAATAGTGCTGTATATAGAAGTATGAATTTACTAATTAAATTTACTTATAAATAACATGAACAAAATTAACCTAACTGATATAAAATTATATTAAAATTTCGAATTACTTATTACAGTTTGTATATTTAAATTTTTACTTTTTATATTATAATTATATCTCTACTTCAAGAAACAAACAAAAAAGTATGAAGTATCCTTTATATTACAATAGTCTTTTATAATAGGTATCTATTTACCCCTTTTGTAACTCGCATTACAATTGACCATTTAACCGAGGGTTGCTTAAACGGAAAATGTACCCCTTTAAAATGTAGGTAACGCACCTAGGCAGAAGTGTCGCGTGTCGGCTGACTAACATTGCTCGATGATATAGATATAAAGAAATACTTATATTTAATAACTAGACATTGCCCGCGGCTCTGCTCGCGGTTTTTAAACTTATTACTAATAGCTATATAACAGAAAAGAGGACCGTCGAGGCGCAGAGGCGTAATTACGGCGTACGCGACGAATTGTGGGTTCGATTCCCACTCGGAGAAGATGGATTTTTCTATTTCGATTTTCTTCGCTCTGGAAACTAATCAAAGCGCGGAGTTGAGTTTCGCCACTCAACACGCAATGCCTCGAAAAAGGTGGAAAGTGGGGATGGAGAATGCAGGGACTAAGCAACGGAGTGTCTTAACACTAGGTTCGTATGGTTCCTGCAGTTCCCTCTGCCTCCCCTACCATGTGCGAGATAAAGCGTGAAGCTATAAAACAATATATATAACAAAAAAGTTTCATCAAAATCCGTCCAGTGGTTCCTGAGATTAGCGCGTGCAAACAGACAAACTTTCACACATAAGAACAGACAATTATTTTTAGAATTCTTACTCTTATTTCATATCTTAATAACCCTACATATTTTGTTTTGTAAAAATTTTTAATGTACAGACACGATTTTTTATTGTTTTATTTTAGTTATATACAGATACAGATAAGTGCCAAATGGACTTACGCGGGATTCCGTACTTACTAACATAGCAATGTTGTCATATTTAAATTTACAGGCATATACAATGCAATTTAATGGCGATGACTTAAATTTTATTCTGTGCCTCTAGCGACTGTATTTCAATTCGATTTGGCCTTGTCACATCCTACTTGAGAAAAATAACATTGGTTAAGGTCTTCCGTTCTATTCTTTTGAAGTAAGGAATCCTAAAAATGAACTACAATTATTTTATATTTTTTTTATTAATATAATTTACTGGGCGAGGTGTAATGTGCTAGTTTTTACAATATTTATGATAGGGACCTTAAATAGTTTAATAGTGCCTTAAAATGTAGGTTAATGATAACTTATGTCTAGCAGTATATTTCATTGAAATTGAATAATGATTGATAATTATTATGTCGTCATATATCTCTATCTATTGTATATGTTTTTGTGCATATCCGTTAAGAAAATATTTTGTAATGTATAACAACAACAACGACAACGTACAGTTTTGATGTTTTTCAAAAATCATCAAACTGAATGTTTACTAGGTTCTGTATAAGCTAATTATAAACGACAAACAAAAATCAAATAAATATCAAATAGTAACTAGTAAATATGTGCATTATTTTCAATAATTTTTTCTCGTTTTTTTCTTCATTTACTTTTTTTTTTAGCTTCACGCTTTATCCCGCACATGGCAGGGTAGGCAGAGGGAACTGCAGGAACCATAAGAACCTAGTGTTAAGACACTCCGTTACTTAGTCCCTGTTACTCCGTCCCCACTTACTTACTAAATATCCATAAGTAAATAAGCGCTAAGCATTGGCCAGAATTTACTTTCTTTATATGTCTATCAAAATTTGTTAACTAAATGTTACTTACAAATAATATATAATTAATGTGAACAATTTCATCATCTAAATCTGTTTTACAGCTATATATCATATATTAATAAATTGTAAATATCTTTACCGGGTTTTTAACTTGTATCATTTAAATACTTAAACGTACAGAAGCTTAAGAATTAATCTGGCACGGTGACGTCAATTAAAATATTACTTAACACGTATAAAGGATGTTAAAATAATTGAAAATTCAAATATCCATTTACTATTAACACAAAATGATTCAATTGGTAAGTAACGCCTTATACTTACGTTAATTATAGGTGTACACTGGTTTTGATAAATTAAATATTCATTCGTTATTGTTTCCATTATATCGTTAAATTTTATTTATTTATTTATTTATGTACCACAAGACAAAAAATGCATAGAATATATAGGAATATAAATCAAATGTACAAAGGATGACTTATCTCTAAAATAGATCTCTTCCAGAAACCCTTGAATGTGAGAGATATTGTTTCTTAAAGAAATAATGTTAAATTTACTAATTAATATATCTATTTCTTAAATATATTACGACATAGTGGTCAAATAATAGAAATTTGATTGTTTAATTAACAAGGAACGGAGTAGGACACCTTACAGCATTGCAGTTTTTATACAAACGTGATGAAACTGACTTAACAACTTATGTGAAGTGATATTAGTAAATTTTGGAAAACTAACCTAAATTAAATTATTTTATGTTGAAATGACTAATTAGTATAATGAAAATGACTTTATGTAACTACTTTTATAATTTTTATCAGTCTCAAAGAACACTACTGTTTTAAAAAATAGATTATACAAATATATAATAAGTATATGAGCTTTGGTTAGCTTTTTTAAAAGAAAAAAAATAATTACACATCAACGAATTCAGAAAAGATTTCTATGGCATTGAGCAAAATCGGGAAGGAAATTCTGAAAGTATACCTACTTACAAAGATAGATTGCAATACTTTAATATTCAACCATTAACCGGAAGAGGGGAAATGCTACATTTAACTTTTCTTTACAAATTATTAAATTATCACTATAACTGTCCCAATCTATTGTCGTTATTTAAGTGGAAAGTACCTTACAAATGCCCTGGATACCCTGTAACATATTTTCACCCTCCAATTCGCAGAACTGTATTGAGTTCTAACTCTCCAGTACCTCGTTTATGCCGCCTTGCAAATGAACAGTCCACAAATATTGATATTTTTTGGGAATCACTTCTAAAAATCAAGAGTAAACTCACTTGTAAAATGTAACGATGCAAGCCGTTACATAGTGTTTTGATTCTGTGTTATATTTTTGTTTGTATTTTTTCACTATATCTGTAGCTATTATTATCATGTTTTATGTTTATAATTCCACTCCCAAGTTTAGTTTAATTCATCTAAACATTTGTATGGTTCTTTGGTTTTGTTATGTACCAATGTATTTTTAAAACTTTACTGTATCTATGTGATAAACCAAACTAAGTAAATTAATAAATATAGAAACATTTATTTCTTTTATATTCTTTTTAATATATTATGTAAATATACAAAATTTAAGTGTCGCTTTGGGCGGGATCAAGTATTTTATCGTTAATATTTGATGTTGTGGGCGGATAACGCTCTAGGGTGGAGTTTGATAAAATTATAACATTTGCGGGACGTACACTTTATTAGTGTTGAGAGCATTTTTATTATTTGTAAATAATAGTACAGGTCCTTTGAAGTATAAAGATATAGTTTAAATTTATAATATTGCCGCCTAAAAATAACCTACGCAAAAAATTTTGGGCATATTTTTATCTGAGGACTGTCACGACGTAGACGCATAACGTCTGCTTGTAAACGCGACGGTTTGTGGGTTCGATTCCCACTCGCGGAGCATGGATTTTACTATTTCCATTTTCTTTGCTCTGGCCTAGTTGGCGTAGCGTTGGGTTCCGCCACTTAACTCGCAATACCTCAAAAAAGGCGGAAAGTGGGGAACACAACGTCTTAACACTAGGTTCCCAAGATTCCAGCGATTCCCTTTGCTTACCCTGATATATGCGGGGTAAAGCGTCTAACATTTTGAGCATATTTTCTATAAAATACAAGAAAACTAAAATTGGCAACAATATGTAATCAATTTTTTTTCATTGGATGGACGATGTTTTTTTTGTATATAAGGATATGCAAATAACGGTAATTATTAATCAAGAAGTTATAGTAGTCAGTGCGAATTTCACTGTAGAGAATAAAGTAAAATATATTTAATTTTTATTATTTTTTTAATATTTTGTACTTTTTCATTTCTTTTCATTTTTTTTTTATTTCCACTACTACTATTACTTCCGCATGGTAGAGATTGTTGTTAATTTGTAATAAGGTCACCTTGTACACCATTTTTGTTGCATTTATTGTATTTCTGTTTATTTTATTGGGTCTACAATAAAGAATTATTACTGCTCAGCTGCAGTAATATAAGGTATAAAGTTCAAATCCTTCGTAATGGCTTTAGGTAAAAAACGGAGAAACTTCCTTAGTCCTCGGAAAACCTATGCCCATTTATTCACATATACTTTTAAAGAAATATGTGACAAATGAATGTTTCATGGCAAAGATGTGTAGATAAAGTATAAATAACGTATATACCAACACAACTTAGGCAAATTGTGTAATATTTCTCAAATAAAATATAAAAACTGCTTACGCATAAAAAATATAAATGACATTCAATGTGCAACATCTCCATTTTAAATAATTGCCCGTTACCAAACCATAACACCGCCATTAAGGCATAACTTATTCATACTATTTGCTTTAAGCCAAAATACATAGAAGGTATTAAGTAAAAAGGGGCCTACGTTCTATTCCGCGTCAGTCCCTAGGGTAGCGTACAATAGGGAGAGCGTGGGAGCGATCTCGGCGACAGTAATTAGACAACATGGTTTAACTAACCCCATTTCATCCCGCCTTGTCAATAGGTGAAGCCCGATAATAAATTAATAAATAAAATAAACTAAAATTAATTTCCTATTTATTTTACGTACACACCAATTGATATTTTTATTCAAGCTAATGTGAAAATGTCAATATATATAAAATACATGACTTAAATATAAAGGATATGAAAACTGAAAGACGTTGCCATTGTCCGTCTCGCCGTGTAAAAGTATCAATTTGTGGAAAAGAGCAATCGTGTTAGTTGAAGTACATTGTTACAATCAAGAAAATGGACTTGTTTAACGTATTTATTTCCTCCGCACTGTTGCTTGGACATATTTTTTATTTTATTATTTTGCCCACAGATATTGTCAAGATCAATACAAAAATTTGGACGATGACTATGTTTTCTTACAATTCATTGAGAGTGGACTTTTGAATATGGAGGCGGCGTTACCACACTTTCACCGACTTGCAACCTCTCGATTCTATCAGCAATATGCGGCGCCGCCGGTCCGTATCTCTAGCAATTATCTTCATGACTTAATTCCTCAACAACATCCGACCCTCCTCCAACAGTATTTAGCATACTACAATGAACCTGTAGTACCTCTCGACTTATCACTAAAATCCACTACACCAATCACCCCGCCTTGCACTCCCCCACCGTTACAAAAAAGAAAATCTTCAGATGAAAATAAAAATGACAAACCGGCTAAAATATTTCGACACTTTGAAGAAACCGATGTCAGTAATAATGAGGAATCACAGGATAAAATTCAAAAGAGAAAATATGACGAAGAAATTTCAAACGACAGCGACAGTCCCGAGGCTAAAAAGCTTAAATTCACTAAGCAGTTCTTTGAGGAGCTGCGTAGTTGCCTTCCGAGTGACGGCGACGGGGCTAAAAGTGAAAGAAGTTCCCCTGATATAGTAGAAATAAAAGATGTAACAGATCGACCAAAAAAGTCTCCGAAACCCTCACAGCCACTGAAAAAAAGTAAAGTTGTAAGACGCTTAATGTTTGATGAAGATAAAACTTCACCAGTCTCTGGCACAATTATAAGGGATCTTGCTGAAGACGAAACCTTAGTAGTTCGCAAGGTAAAAATTACACTAATATTTTTTTCTTAGTTTGTATTTCCTTAGTAATTATATCTTTCTGTTAATTTATAACTGAAATAAAATTGACTTTTATATTTTTAATTTTGAATTTTTAAACAAAATCATTTTATGTTAAATAAAAATATATTACACATTGTGGTACAAAATAAAATAAAATCATGAGTTATTCATACTAAAGCAAGTGGCAAGTGGCAAAACTACTATGGCACTGTTAATTAAACGTTCTAACCATAGCATTACAATAGGTTGTGGGCGACTTTCCTTATCGCTTCGACAATTAAACGCTATGAAATCGCTTATTGTGTTGTGTTTTTGCGCTAATAACAGTCCTGAGGGCGAGCCGCGACATTCACAGCAAGGGGTGGGTCTTAGGGACATTAGACATGGAATAAATCATTTATACGATTTCGAGCCTAATATTTTTCTATAATTCCACATTAATTTTGATACACTTGAATTGCTAAATTTTGTAAATGTATGTATGTGCCCTAAAATTATCTAATAAAATTAATTATATTTTAGGGGGACATTGATCCAGCTTTTAATGTAGTAGAAATAACAGAAGAAGCTAAGGCTTTAATCGCCAATATAGAGAATCGACTCGGAAGATATATCTGTAGACTTTGCCGCCGTTTGTACAGCGACGCGTTTGCTCTTGCGCAACATCGCTGTTCTAGAATAGTACATATTGAATATCGCTGCCCTGAATGTGACAAGGTAAATTATATTCATTAATAATTAAATCATGCCAATTATGACATATCAAAACATGATAACATAACAACAAAATATAAAACAAATTCGTGTTATGTAGCTATACATATAATAAAAATGCAAGCTGAACCCTGTCTGACCACAGAATCTTAAAAGAAATTATATTAAAAATATTTATTGAGGGTATCTTTACATGTAATAGAACCAAAAAGAATGAATTTCTCTTTTATAAATAATTCAATCATGAATTATTTGAATTTTCATGTTATCTACATACTTAACAGGAAATAAATAAAATGTTTCATAACTTATTAGTCATTAAAGTTAGAACTGCTGGTGATTACATACCGTTACCCTATCATTAATAACAATGTAGTTTAGATAACTTATTAATTATTAATGTTTACTTGTAACTTCTTTATTATTAGAAAAAAATAATGACACGTAACCCATCCGATTAAATAAATAATACATCTCGTACATCTATCTCGTTATCTCACCATTCATTAATTTTATTGATCTCGCCTCATTTTCTGACGCGGTCATTGAAAAACGTTTTCGTGTCGTGTGGGAACAAATTACACGAGGGTGGCGATTGTAAACACTTGGCACATTTCCATGGGAATCGCTCTAACTGAATGTCGGCTAGCAAAATGTTTGTACACCTTAATTGATACTTCACGTAGTGCGTGACGGTGGATTGTTATTTATTAGTATTTATCTCGATGATGGGGCAACGATTAATTATATTTACAACAACAAAGAATTCAATTGTATCCACTGAATTAGCTGTCGGTGTGAATAATAAATATGACCTTAAAACCGACGCGAAGAAGTAGAATTATGCAATTGCTAAGTTGTACGTACTTTTCCACTTATGCGGTAATTTTAGTTTTGTTTGCGCATTTCTATGAACAAATTTAAGTTTAGGCGAGTCTACTACGTTAACAATTGCACTAAATAAGTATAAATTACATTAAAACGACTTCAAATATATAAAACTAAACAGATAAATGTGAAGTAAATAACTAATTATGGCTAAAATCTTTTACAACGAAATCTTTATAACCATAGGTCTTCAATTGCCCTGCAAACTTAGCGTCCCATCGACGATGGCATAAACCCCGGGTCCCCGGTGCCACCAAGCGAAGAGAAGCTCCCGCGGAAGCTGGACGGTTTGCTTGTCAAAAATGCGGCAAACTCTTTAGACGGCAAGCTTACTTGAGGAAACATTTATTAGCACACGAACAACCGGAAATTGAAACAGAAAAGGAACCATCAGCATTTCGTCAAGTCCATGTCGAATATCCTACTTACCAACCGGTAAATTATACACTTATTAAATCAATATTTCTAAATTATACTTATTAGTTATTTATATTATTTTATTTTTCATTACAATATTTTCTAACAGGATCGAATACAAGAAAGCATTCGTGACAGCAATTTCAACACTTCATTCTGGAATAAGTTGCCACAGGTTGAACCCAACTGGGAAGAATCCCGCACCCGATGCCCCTCTAACTGTTCTTCAGAAGATTCACGTAGCTTAGACGTGACGGGTTCGGAAGATGAGGGAGGAGGGCCAGACGGAAGTGATGGGTGACGTCACATTTTGCGGCCAGTGCCGCGTTTCCCATACGCCATCCCCAACAACTTGTATCCATATTCATATGGACATGACTTGTATTTCTCTTAATTAGGTAAGTTCAGGATATTGTAACATTAAATTTTGCATTCAAAAGTACATTTATGTTAAGTATCAGTTCCGTTAATGATTCATTCATACCAATACACCAACTCTAAATTTTTTTAATAATTGTTTCAACTGTTGAAAGTTAATGATAATATAACAATTTCAATGTATATTAAGCTTAATTAGATATTTGTTAAAATAGTTAACGGTAGTTGTTTGTAAATGAGTGCTTAAGTATTTAATTTTTAGATTATAGTATAAGATACAAAATAATTATAATAATAATATATAGAATTAGCATTGTAAATATATAGAATCTCCTACAGCGACATTCCAAATTATTTTCACGTAGAGATGTCAAACATCAATCGTGCATAGAAAATAAGGTCACTTATATTTAATTAGTCATAATATGTAAGAACTTCTCAAATTTAAATGTCTCAGCACTATATTCAAAATATTTAAAATGATTCATAATATTAATTTTCATAAACATATCAATTTGTTTCACAAAAACAATGACATGTAATATATGATTATTTACAAGCGAAACAGCAAGCAATACCAAACCAATTGTCTCGACAAATGTAATTCCATACGCTTATTCCTAAACTTCAATAATAATTGACAATAGCATATCACGCAGAACAGTATAATTTCATACTTCACGTTGCATTGGTTTCTATTTTCCCGAAGACAATTTTCTTGGCATATCGCATTTGGATCGAAGTCACGAAGGGTCATCGCAATCGATCGCGGTTTGAGCATATTTTTAGATGCACTGACCCGCTGTCTCATAATTTTTTCAACCAAGGTACATCGGAATTGAGTCAGGTCGTCGAAAGTAGGCTGTTACTGTAGAATAAACTTGAATCATTTGGTTTCGTAATACACGAGTTATTTTCAATTATTAATAATAAACAATTATTTACAATTAATCATAATCGATTATAAAAATCATATTAAAAGCTTTATTTATACCTCTTTTTTATAATATATAGCAAATATATCATTATTTACTTGTTATAGAAATTAAAAAAAAAAACAAAGTATAATCTAGTCATTTTAATCATATCTAGTCAAAAAATGTATTTTTAAAACATTTTATTCGATCTCACGACTTATTCTAGTCATTTTAGTCGTTTTAGGGTAAAAAATATTTATTTACAAAAAAATATATTGGATTTTATTTTATTAGGAACAAGGACATCGCATATAATATTCGACAAAGATAAATTATATTATTATCGAAATCGCTTATGGAAAGAAATACTGTGTGATTAAACGCTACTATTAATTAATAGAAGTAAAATTAGGAACATTTTTCATGTACCAAAAAAAAAAGAAATAAATATTTAGTGTTCTTTTTTAACTTAAGGTAATTAGTGCATTTTCTTTATATTCTAGTCATATAAAAAAGATCTTAAAATAGTCTAGTCATTTACATACATAAGACATATTTATTTATGATAATATAGTAATAAACATAGATCTCTGAATATTTCTCTAGTCATTATAAAAAAAAATATAATTATTAAAAAAAAAATTAAAATTATAAATAAATATTATTATTATATCACGTCATATCTAGTCTGTCAGTCAGTAAGTCAGTCAGTCTAGTCATTATCTGTTACCAAAGATCAACAAAACAATTATGATTCGTTTTGATTTAAAATAGTTTGTTCATTTAGCAGGCCTTTCAAATGAATTTTGCCAAATAATTGCTCTGTTGTAAATAATCATACATTACTTGCAACTGATATTTCAACACTAAAATAACATATCAAAATATGCTTAATAGCTTTTTGTATTTACACAATTCTATATAAATATTTAATACGATATAAAAATACTAAGTGTTTGTAAATTAAAAATAGTATAAGATATAGATATATTAAAACAAATGAATATCGAGTGGAATCTAGTCAGTGTGTTCTTCGCAACGCGTTCCAAAGATTTGTACATTAAAAGACGCTATTATTATTAAATATTTATATTTTAGAGATTTTTTTATATTATAATTGTAAGAATATTGTATATATATATATATATATATATATATATATATATATATATATATATATATATATATATATATATATATATATATATATATATATATACATATATATATATATATATATATATATATATATATATATATATATATATATATATATATATATATATATATATATATATATATATATATATATATATATATATATATATATATATATATATATATATATATATATATATATATATATATATATATATATATATATATATATTTTATATACATATACATATACATATACATATATATATATATATGTATATGTATATGTATATAAAAATAAAATAATCTATTACTACTGTGTCACCATATGAAGATTTTCAATTGAATTTAATGTTAATTATAACATTAAATATCAAAAAGGAAAAAAGCAGTAACCGGTAAAAAATGCGACAAAAAATTTACGCTTCTTTCTATAAATCATTTTTAGAATTATATACTTTATTTGTTCTCACATATACGTAAGTAGTTGTAAAAAAATTAACGTAGTAAAGATTATTTCATTTTTAAATTAAATAGTAGTTATTATAGTTCCGCCACTCAACACGCAATGCCTCGAAAAAGGCGGAAAGTGGGGACGGAGAAAGCAGGAACTAAGCAACGGAGTGTCTTAACACTAGGTTCATATGGTTCCTGCAGTTCCTTCTGCCTGCCCTGCAATATGCGGGATAAAGCGTGAAACTAAACAAAAAAAAAAAAAAAATATATGGCAAATAGCTAAGGCATTTTAAAAAAAACATGTAAAAGTTTTGTACGCGAGACTCAAATGCGAGTCTAGCCTTGAACGGCGCAAGGAGCGGGTTCAAGTTCAAAATTTGTTTCTTAGTAGATTAACTCTTTGAAAAATGTTAAACATTTTACAAATTGTTTGTTTTCGTCACTTACAATCGACTTTTCTTAAATTTAACTTGTAACTTTACGTAAGAATAATGTGAAGTATAAATTAAAAAATCTTTTTTAATATATAAAGTATTAGCTTTGTAGTAACTGTTAAATACAATTTATTATAAATAAATATTATTATCATATTTTGTATATATAATATTATTTTATTATAATGGAATAATATTCTAGAAATATGCTAATATGCTGAAAAAAAAATATTATGGCGCCTGGGTGCGGTAATAGGTAATATAAATTAAAATAAAATAAAGTCAGTCGTAATAGTTTGACGTCAACTTAACGATAAATATGTGTACATGTATGTACTGTAGGAAAGCTTATAGGTTCGATTCCATCAGATAAATGCTATATTTGTAATATTTCGAAATTAAGATTAGTGTTAAATAGAAAATGGAGTGTCTTAACACTGTAATCCAGCTGCTCACCTTAGTATGCGTCACATTCAAAGCATTAAACCCATTAAATTTTAAAATGTTTGTGTATCAAAAGGTTTTATTTAACATTTAGCGTAAATAACTGTTTCACAGATTTGTTGAATCCAAGAATTTCGATTCAAGAAGTCATTAATTTTTTCAATATTATTGGATGGTTATATATCAAGTAGTTAAGTTTTACTTTAAGTCACAACTCTTCATAAATATGCAATTAAATTATATTTTATAAAAATATGTCACGATTGTACTTAATATATAAATGCACTTATTTATAACACTGTAAGTAGATTTGTAGAATAATTGATGTAGTTAAATGTAGATAATTGTTAGTAAATGGTTTTACTAAATAAAAATATATAAATAAATTGTTTTCTTTTATTTACAAACTCCTTTATGTAATATAGTTGATACTAGAGACCGGGAAGCTGCCTGGTTTTCTATTATCGCTTCCTTTGACAGTCTGTACTTATAACTAAACTAAAATTCTGTGGAGTACTTTGTGTTTTAATAAAATATTTTAAAATTAATTTTATACACATTATTATCTTAATTTAATAAACAAGGAAAAAATGATAAGGCAAAATTCAAATGAAATTTAAAATTAAAATACTCTCTTTTGCGCTGCATATATATAAAAGATTTTATTGGAAGAAAACTTCAGGGAGATGATACGATCATGTTAAAAATGATGCTGACATACACAAAATTTAAAAATCTGATCAACGCCATCTATCCACATTAATTTTAAAGCAAAGGCCCTATGGTTATGAAGTGTGAAATAAGGTGTGCTGGACTTATCAGGATGTAGAGCCTAGTTGAATGTAGTACTAACCAGCAGAGGGCTCTTAACGTAAAATATTTTTAAATTTTAATAGTTATGTTTCTCTACTTTTTTATTTACTTCTTAATAAATTTTACATACATGTATATATGTTGGAAAGTATAGAAAACTAAGTATATTAACTACAGCTGTCATCGTAGAGCTTCCTTCATTGACAAACTATTAACCCTGACTCTGGCAGTAACGTAAAAAAAAAATACACGTCTGTAATCTACACAAAACGTCAACCACGATATTTAGAAATGGTATCCTTTTAATATTTTTGAATTAAATAATAATATGCATTTTTTTGAAACACAACATACATATTGAAATATATGATAGTTGGCTAGTTTTAATTAGTAGTTTTGTAAATAATGTTCAATTTTCATTTTGTTGCCTTTCTTTTAATTAAAATCAGATTTCAGATAAAGGACATTTAAACACAATAAAAACGTTGAAATTTGAATTAATGACAATAAAGAAATGAAGTTTCTTAAACTGGTTGGTTAATTTTTATTTAATAATTCACACTTTTATTGAGACAAAAACATACTTTAGCAAGATAAATCGTTAACCTTACAGAAGCTAATACTAACTAATAGCACTACAATTTATAATAACAATAGATATGCTAATTACTGATGACTCTAAGATTACCTTAATAAATTATGGCGTTTTTTTTCCGCTTATAATTACTGATTGTTTCTATTGAAGCTCAGTATGCAAACAAACCGTTCTTGAAGACATACAATGAAAGTAGTACTGATATTTACTACCGCAATATTACTAATTATTTCTGTAAAATGTCACTTGACAGTCTTCAACGAAAAAGTTAGATTTAACAACGTTATCGTCATTAGATATAAACGCGCAAAATGTGTCAAATAATAAGCCTAGTGACAAAAAGAAACACTTTCAAAAATCGGTGAATGTGAACGAATCTCGAATTTATCTTGAAGATGTGTTGTATACTTTGAAAAATCAAAATTGGACGGATGAAGAGTTACCTTGCTTACACAAAACATTGCTACTCCTTCATGGTTTACAAAATTTCACCCTATGGGCTGTTTGGGGTAAGTAATTTAATGATTTTATAACAATATATAACAATACTCAAAGTTAATCCTTAGTGTGAATTAACACTTTAAAAATCATAAAAAATATTATTTATTTGTATTTTATCGAATAAAATATAATCAAAAATAAAATATATATTCGTTATATTTATAAATTATATATCAAATATTAATATAATATTGAGGACCGTCGTGGCGCAGAGGCGCAAGCGTCTGCCTGTAAACGCGACGGTTTGAGGGTTCGGTTCCAACTCGAACGGGAACGAAAAGAATTAATTGAAAATTATTTATTATTTAGATTGGGATTCAATAGCATCACAACCTCAAGGTTTACTTTATGGTAGTAGATATCATCTCGGAAATTTTGATGAGTGTATGAATGCTCCATGGTATGAAGAGCATCCAGAGTTGAGGACACAATACTGTCTAGCAGAGATAGAACTAGAAAGGACTGACAAAACTGTTAAAAAAATAATATCTGATCCATATGACCCTTATCAATCTGCTTTAGGCGTTTTGGAGGTAAGAAATATTCATATGTATATTAATATTTTTTGGAATCCAAATAGTTGATATTATATAATATTATTAAAGAAACTTCATACATAAATAGGAATGTTAAAATTGAACTCCGATATTTCAGTTCCAATCAATATTTCATCGTACCTACAATATGATAACATGGGGTGCTTGCGTACCAGCGGTATGCAAGCCTAGGTCAGTGGAAAGACTGATGGGTGTATTACTATCACATAGTCACCTCGGTACCGCGGGATTACGACCGCGAATTTCTGTAAAGGAGAAATGCCAAAAAGTTCATGAACCACTTTTGTACGATGGATTGTTTTATGGATTTGTGTAAGTAAGGAACAGACATTACGATTGCATTTTGTTTTCCTTTTCTGCCTAAAGGCATTATATTTATAAATTCGCAGTTAAAAATGTCAACTCACTAAATACTCAACAAATAGTTGTAATAAAGTATTCAGTTAATGTTCAAAATTAATTATAATCTTTCTGAATTATAATCTTTTTGACTGTACAGGTGGTTCTCAAATGGATCACTTTGTTGTCCGTCTGACTGTTATGACTATTCCACATATTGCGTAAAAGCTCGCATTAAGCTGAAAATCTGTCAAGCTGAAATTAATATCAAATACCCAATTTAAAAACCTTTTGAAGTTAACAATATCAAAAGACTTCATGTCTTCATCTGTGTTTTAAATTCTTGTATTAAAAAATAAAAAATAAAGTTCTATAGGGTATTTCCGTTCGACCTAGAATTTTGAAATCTGATAACAAGCTAGAACTTATAGTCAAACAATGGAAAAAATCCTTAAATAGTTTATACAACCACAAATTTATGTTTATCGTTTTTATACGTAATATTTTGCACAGCGAAACACAATTACCTATAATCAAAAAATGGTGCGCAACCCACATAGCACCAGTACTGTCCGTACAACTGAATTTTTAAAAGTCACATAAAAGTTTTATATTTTCAGGGGCATGGCTGTCTTCCTAATTTCATTGGCTCTAATAAGCACCTATATGAACCGAAAAACGAATATTTCAGAACAAAATACTCTAAGTAAGTCGAATTAATTTTCACTTTATATTCACTTTATAATTTCTTGTATAACATAACTAAGGAATATATAAAAATTTCAGCTAGTAGAATAATAGCAGCTTTCGACCTAAAAAATAATGCTAAAAATCTACTCAAAGTATCTGATGGTTTAAACGTGATTTATGGAGTAAAATTCCTTACAATGTGTATTGTTGTTTCTGCGCATCAATATGGGATATTTAATGGAGGACCAGTTAGCAATGGCAATACAGTGGATGAGGTGAGAAAAAATATTATGACTATCAAATTGAATAATAATAATGTTAGCATAATTCACTTAATCTGCAATTTCTCGACAACGAAAAGTATGTGGACAACGGATTTTTTTTTCTTTAGTCTGTCTACCCTATTTCAAGACTTTAAAATTAAAGACTTCTAAATAAATATCAAATCAAATAATTAAGAATTTAAACTGGAAATAAAATAAATAATTAAATGAAGAAGAAGAAGTAAACATTTAACAACTATGAAGTGTTTCTCACACATGTTAACTTAGTATATCCGCTATAATTGGTACGGTCCCTTCGACTGCACCAATATTTTAAAGTATGAAAAACCTTTTTATCTTCTTTTCAGGACGCTTCCACAACTATAGGCATGTTGTTGCTTCACGAAGATGTCGTTGTGGACTCATATTTTGCTCTATCCGGATTTTTAACTGGTACATTTATTTTAAAAATGAAAGTTCTGCCCAATATATTCGTGATTCTGCTAAAACGATATCTCAGGTATAAATTTTTTTTACGTTTACTTTCAATATTATATACTATTTACGTTTACTCTACATAATTTACTAGGGGCTGATGTACAGTATATCCAGGAGTAGCGCTACTTAAACTAATATATGATGCTCAGGGGAGGTCACAGAAATCAATAGAAATATTATTCTATCTGTAGATTGTTTAACGCATAAGCTCGGGATTTTATTCAAAAACATTTAATAAAGCGATTTTTATTTATGCTATTCTTACGGTTACATTACTATTGTGACAGATATATTTACAGTAATATTTTACTTGTAGGTAAAATAATTCACAATTATTAAAATTAACACGGTATAAATACAAAAACAAAAATAATTCTGTTACACCTAAATTTCAAATTCACAGGATAAATAAATCGTTTTAGGTATGTCACAGTTTCATATTTTGACTTACTATTGTTGGTACTGTACCATGAGTTGGTGCCTCAGTCCTACTAGACTGACAACATTGATACTTACGTAAAGTGACGATTCTAAAATTACTATTTGAATAAAGAATATTTTCATCTTGAATTATACTATAATGAAACTAAACTAGACGAAGGTGACTTTGAGCCACATATACTGAAATGTTAATGGTTTATCATGATCTCAGCTACTTTATGCCCACTCCTGATCATAGGCTACTCCCAAGGTTTCTCCATGACAATAGAGGTTGTTACTCAATACAATATGTAGACTTGGGGATTTTCAGTCTCTATTCATGGAAACGATTATATTTTAAATTGAATAATTAAAATATTATCCTGTTATCCATCATTAAATTAAGCACTCACTCACTTTGAGAGTATGAGCTCACCCAACACGCCTCCCTGTGAATCATTAGAAAATAAAAAATGATATTTTACATTATAAAATTTAATATTTGCGAAGTGAAACGATGAGTTTCTAAATCTACATTATCGAATGCTGAAGTTAAAAAAAATATTCTTATAAAATATAATCTTTCCCATTAGGTAATAGCAGAGTAGGCAGAGGTAAAAGTGTTACGCCTTTTGAGACCTTGTGTTGTTGACTCAAAGACGTGTTGTTTTACCAGAAGGAGGATTTCACCAGAATGAGATTTTTTCCGAAACCAATAACTGTCGTATTTTCAATCGGATGATTTGCTGCTGCCCCACAACGGTTTATATTAAAATATATGTGATTTATTTCTCCTTAAAACTCATAATATAAATAATATATATTCAGGCTAATAATAGGATATGCAATAGTCATATTCTACATTTGCGCTGTATACCCATACACTGGAACTGGGCCCTTGTGGAACAGAGCTATAGCCGGAGACACAGATCAATGTCGGAAAAATTGGTGGATCAACCTTCTGATGCTCAGTAATTACGTTGACAGTGAAAATATTGTAAGTATATTTATTAAATGTGTTATAAATAATCTTATTTATATAATACTATTGTTATTGGACACAAATTTATTATCTTCCGTCTATTGTCTTAAATAAACAACTTCGTAAAAGATTTTTCTTTTTTCTGATATTTTTTCTTTTTTTTCCTTTTTCTTCTGTTTTTATTACACTATTGTCATATCTAATAAATATTAATATAAAAATATTATTTTATATTTAATTTATTTTACAAAAAAATTATATAATAATTGCTAATTACGTATTTCAAAAGTAATTTACTTTTTCAGTGTTTAGTTATAAGCTGGTACATACCCTGCGATTTTCATTGCTTTGTTGTAACAATTGTAATGTACTTATTGTACCAAAAACAACGTTCCCTTGGCAAAATATGCTTCGTAATCCTGGCAATAGCTTCACTTGTTACACCCGGAGTTATAAATTATATTTACAAACTACCAGCTATTCAATTTTTTACCTACGAGTAAGTATATATTTTGCTATTTATATTTATATAATATTTTGAAAACAGATTAAAACTACCAAAATTGTGTGGAAAATTGTCAAAAGGAATATATAGAATCACTTGCTTTCTGTGTATCTGTGTGTGTTTAAAAATCATTTTGTCAAAATTGGGAGGTCAAACTGTCATTAATATCAAATATCCTGGTCAGTCATTCGAAGCGCAGGTAAAATAAACCTTCTCAGCCAATGTAACTAAAAGATAAAATAAATATACGCTCATAGCGTGACTATTTCTTGTTGACCTAAAACTTGTTAGTTATGCTTTAATAGAATCTACTGTTTTTAAAATTTGTAGTATAAATATCCATCAATCGCAACGTTATTAACTACACGGTAACAGCAAACGACGTAATATAATGTAATTTGACTTAAATTAAGTAATTAGAAATCGTATATTAAGATTCTTATTTCCTTAGAATTGTTCGTAAACAGCTATACTTTTTTAGTTTTACATTGCCCGCCAAAAGGCAGCAGGGCAGGCAGAGGGTTCCGCAGGAACCGCAGGAACGTTCCGCGGTAATCTAGTGTTAAGACACTGCGCTCCTCGTTTCATTCATTTATTGTATGTTTAGCGGCGATCTCAACGCCACGCTTGCCTAATTACTAAAATAAAAAAAATATCAATTCTCCCCAAAAGGTAGTCGAAATGGTCGCGCTTACAGATTCTAATTCATTCTCTTTAGTTAATTTATAAAAACAATCTTAAAAACCACACGTGGCTTTTGGTTCTTGCTTACAATTTAGGAACAATGAGAAACTTACAACATAATATGTATCTAATTACTTAATTAAATATACAGAATAAATATTAAATATATTTAGCCGAATTTAATTTTACTTAGTCGCGGAAATAATTACTGGTGGAGCTTTATTGTCGTAAAAGCTTCAAAGCAGGTTTATACACATAGAATTGCAACATAAATTTTTGAATGACACGAAATGTTTCAGCATTTTGAAAAAAATATAGTAGTAGAAAAAAACACCCACGTGCGGTGCTATGTGTGAAATTCTTTGGATTAAATCATTTTATAAAAAAATGTAGCGTGCGAAGTATTTGTTTATTCTACTATGGAATTTTTTAACATCAATTGTTATAAGAACATTGTTTACGCTTGACTTCACCTAATTGCACATTGATTCATACTATATCTATCTCATCTATTTAGCTTCACGCTTTATACCGCACATAGCTGGATAGGCAAAGAGAAGGAACAGAGGTCATAGGAACCTTGTTTTAAGAGATTCCTTTCCCCGTTTTTCGCATTTTCGACACATTGTGTGTTGAGTGGCGAAACTCAACGCCGCGCTTTGGTTAGTTGCTAGTGCAAGTTCAATGGACATAAAAAATAGAATCTCGAGAAAAATTATAATATGAATATATTATAATTTTTCTTTCCTCCATGTAACTATGGATTTGGACCTGTTTATATTAATTTTACAAGTTCTCAAAAGAAATCAAGACTTTTCATATATAGACAGACAGACAATAAATTCAGCCCATAATCGTTCCACTTTTCCCGTTTGAGGTACGGAACTCTAAAAACAAAGCTGCTAAAACTAAAACTGAAGTGCTCGTTGAAACTTAATTACTTTTAATCATCTGTTTATTTGCATATTTATCACCAGAGATGCTATTGTCGTAAACAGCAACTAATATATTGCGTGTTGTTTATTAAGAAAAATATAATTATTAACACATAGATGTACTTTAAGTACAAATTACCTACTCATAGATTTATTTAATAGCTCTTTATTGCGAGCAGCGGTTAGATAGCATAAAACAAATCAAGCGCTTCTACTACTAAAAAAGCAGTGAACTAATGCTAAGAACCTTCACAAAATAATACCGAATACAAATAAAAATAGCAAAATTGTTTCATCCGTTTATCCATGATGCGATATATAAATTAATTTTACTATTATTTCTATATAATTAATATTTTTTTTATTGAATTACATTGTTTTCAAAGTCGCCGTATATTAAAGATCTAGACTTACGAAACTTGATAATGAGCTTGAACTTATAGCAATCCTATTTGGAATTTATATTTGTTTTAAAAATAATATCAAAAGTAATATCATAATAGAATTAGTATACTAATAATTACAATAAATAACTTTCTCCCTTAAGATGTTCTCTTTTAATATACAAACAAAAAAATAAGGTTAAACCAGATATGTTACTAAGTCTTAGATGTTGTAAAGTTAAACTTGGTTTTACATGAAATCTGATAACATTGTTAGACTAAAGTACTCTACTCTACTTACAACGTTAGGCGGTAGTGGTGGTTGTTCCCTGATAGATAAAACGTGATGTTCTATCCGAGCATGAATTAATATAAACTAATTATCTTTTTTTTCAGTTTTATTTCGAATCCACGTAGTCCTCTGCAGTTTCACGTGACGTACATTAAAAGTCACACTCGCTATGCTGCATATTTAGTCGGTTTCTTAGCTAGTTATTTGTTTATATACTGCTCGAATTCCGACAACTATAAGAAAATATCGCAAGTAAGATTTTATATATTTATAATAGTTATGTAAAGAAAGTGTGTACACAGAGCATTTTTTTGTCAATACGCAAATTTTTCTTTCAGAAATGGTCTACAATAGGAGCTTGTATAAGTATTGTTATAATGGGTGCAACAATGTTCACCGGGCCGCTATTCCTGTGGCGCAGGTATGATGCACTGGAAAGCGCTATATATGCAGCTGTAAACCGCCCTGTTTGGGCGTTTAGTCTAATATTACTTATAATATGCTGCTCCCTGGGAAACGTACGTAAGTACACGACATAGAATAAGTCAAACCATAAAAAACCTCTTACTGAATGTTAATTATAAGTTAGTGAACCATAAATAAGTAATTGGTATATTATAAATCATTATGAATTTATTCAGTATAACACATTCTTTTATTTTATTGTTACCTACAAACATACATACACATATTTTTACTTCTCAGCTACTATATCGACAATACATATCATTTAGAAGCAAATTCTGTGGGAAAAAATCATCCTTTTCACTCAATGACCAGGTAATTTTAATTATGATTACGTATAATTTATATATTTTCAATTTCAGCAATCATCAAAGGCTTCTTAAGTTGGTACCCTTGGGTGCCGTTAAGTCGACTTTCGTACGGTCTTTACCTAATTCACACAGTATTCATTGCACGCAACGTGTACGTCACAAGAAATCCACAGCATCACGACTACATTAATTTAGTAAGTGTTTCATTGCTTTTCTAAATGGCTGTTCAAAGGGACTTAATATACTATTATAATTAAAATAAAATAACTGTAAAGGCAAATTTATATTAGAGAAAATTCGCTAGTTTTTCCCACTGGCAATAAATTGGACAGCATCTAATGAAAAAGGAAAATAAGGACGCGTTTTAACTTTATAATTAACGACAATTAATTAAAGTTGATATTTTGACGTGCATAAATAAACTGAGAATGTCACAGGAATCAGATTAGAAAAAACCTATTTTTGTTTCCACGTTTAAATTTTAGATATATCTAAAATTTATCTATTGGAGTTATAAAAATAATATATGTGTAACATTTCTCCACAGACTACATCTTGCCTGGGTATTATTTGCGAGGGTTGCTTGTTTTCGTTTATCTTATGGCTCCTAGCAGAAGCTCCTTTCATGAACTTGGTCAATTTGTTACTTGATCCCAGGTAATGTTTTGTATAAAATTTGGTAATAATTTCGTATAAAATATAAATAAAACGTTATTTCCCGATAAAGAGCTTCACAATTGTAGTTCGTTTGGAGTACTGTTTTTGAAATAACTGATTTAATAGTGTAAATTGTGACTATTGATAAGAATAAACATCCTAGTTTTAAAACCATGCTTATTAACATTCTCATCTTGACAGACGACATAGGCGACGACAGTACGAAAACGGAGAAAAAAATAAAGAAGATCCCAGTACAACAGATGCCGGCAGAACAAATACTGGATATTTACAAGATAATCTACAACCAACTCAAATTATTTCTTCTAAAATGTAGTTAGTTAATATTATAGATATTTTCTAAACTTTATTAGCATTATTCAAAAGATAAGAAATATGTACATATATCAAGAGAAAGCATTATCGCTATAGTTTTGTACATGATTTAACTTATCTTTTAAGTGAGGTCTTTGAAAATAATAGCTTAGAAAAGTTTATATAACCATTTTAAATGTAACTTTTGTGGAACTTAATGATAACGGCATGAGAGTTGAAAGGAACATGCAACGATGTCTCTGGGAGGCCCCGATGTAAACAACGAACACTTATTTATTTACTACTCTCACATATTTTTCTACTACACAAGCGATGTCTAAGATAAAGTAACATATTATTCGGAAATTACTTTTTTAAAGTGCTCTAAAGCGAAAAAATAACTTTTGAGGAGAAGTTGACTATGGAACAAAATATGCTATAAAAGCAAATACAAGTAAAACGTAAATACTTTATTTGTATTGTGTTATAATTAAATTATTAAAAGTAACGAGCGAAATCAGGGCTTAAAGTATCTTTAAGCTAGGTTCTCTCTACTTGCCCCTATATAAAAAATAAAGGTGGGTAAGAAAAAATGGCATTTACGCATTTGCGTAATTTAAATATATTGTTATGTTTTAACAGGACAAAAATAAGTAAAAAATAAATAATAAAAAAATAAATAATAATAATTTTAAAACCAAATAGAAATGATTAAGTTACGTTCTCGTAAATGCTCATTTCATTCATTATGCTCATTTAATAATATATCATTTGTACGTTTTGTGAATTATAACGTAAATAAATAAAAATATTTTGAAGTCAATTTTATTATTATTTAATATAACAATTTTATCATTTTTGCTTATATGAGTTTATTTTTTCAATCATTTTGGAGCATTAGAGAAAACTGTTGAGTATGCAAAACAGTCATCTGTACTTGACTAATGACAGTGGAAACTAGAACTAAAACAGTGGATAGATATAGAGATACCAGGTTATCAGGCCTAGAGATTTACACTTATTCTATTCTAGCCACTTTAAAGTAAGGTTTCTATATCATAATTGCAATATTTAACATACTCAGAAGTATTTTTTTTATGGGAAGGACAAGGCAAACGAGCGGTCGGGTCACCTGATGGCAAGTGATCACCGCAGAATTACAAGAGCGTTCCCGGCCTTTAACCCTTTAAGGAGCAAGAAAGCATTTTGATGATTAAACAAATTCAATCTTGACCAAATCATTTATTTATTAAACTTAAAAAAATATAATGCAGAATTTTTTTTTTTTCAGCAACGTAATACTGAGTTTTCAGGTTGTATCTTTTAAAATACATAAACACGATTACACAAAATAGGTTTACATGAACTATGTATCTAAAAATACACAAAGTGACTATCGGACTTTTAAACTATAAATAGGAAGTTCTGTGAGATCAAAGGTTAAAATATAGAACAGAATAAATTGTTGAACTCTGATAGTCTATTTTTTGACGAAATTCATGAAGAAACCTACATTTTACCTGAGGCACAGCCTCGTATCACATTTTAAACAACTGACAAATGTCTGACCCGCTCTCCAGTTTCTGCAACGACTCCTCTATGCAACAGTTTTCATCAGTGGATATTTTTCAGATCTTGGTACAACAGGTTGTTTTATTTCCACCAATTTAGTTGCCATTTTTCTAGCGGATTTTCCTTTTTTAAAGTATTATTACAACAACTCTTCTCAATATTTTGCAATGCTACCTATGACTTGCTGCTTGTGTCTTTCTCCTAAAATGAGCTGTTTACAATTGTTTCCCTGTCCACGTGCCATAAAAATTTGGTAGATTTCAATTTGAAATCAATGTGGTTCGTGAAGTGGTGAGGTAGTCTTCTTTTAGTTATACGCTTGGTGATGATTCTAATCTGTTTTGTTTTTGAATGTATAAAATTTTCATTTCAGCCAAGCTTAGTGATGTCGGTTAGGGTACCGGGTACTTCTAGTCAGGTCAAGTCAAATTCTAAATCAGAAACCTCAAAACGTTCTTGGAACCCTCGAAAGTAGCCCTATTTTTTCTTAACAAATAAAATTATAAATTTACCTTTATATACCTTATTGGGCACAAACAAATAATTGGCCAATTACTGGGTAAGACACTCAGTATCTTTTTAGATACATGATTATTAATCTATATTTATAGGGGTTAGTCGCAATATATCTAATTAGATACAAACACTTTATTTAATTATTGTGCTTGAAATACATAATTTTGTAATGAAATAATATTTAGATGTCCTGTAAATAATAGGACATTAAAGTATTTGCAGTTTATCCACTTTTTTATAAAATGTGACCAAATTTAAAATCACATTCACTTATATTTAAGTTCACCGCGTAAAGTACCTTCTTGCTGTAATTGTAGAGTAATAACCTGTACCCGTGGCATTAAGCATTGCGTTCCTGTTTTATTAGACATTGACAAATCTAAAGGCTAGAAGAAGGCGTTAGCACGATATTTGAATTCCATGTTATGTGCGTTTACATTGTTGTGTAAATGCACATAACATGGTACAAGTTCTTGGATACAAGAACGCTTAAAGGGTTAAGTATGAACTAATAGCTAAAGCTAAAGAAAAGAGCTATTTTGTATTTATCATTTCAGCTCATCTGTACTCAGCAGCGACCATGCATTCGAGATTATGTAGTTATAGTGTTAAGTAAATATAAACTACTTTAATGACGAAGGCTTCATGAAGCTCTTGAATGTAAATAAAAAAAATGTTTTGAACACTATTTTCAAAACAGAATATAAATAAAAAACGAACAAATTTGTGTAAACATTTCGATAAATTTAGGATCATTCTATTCAAGTTGCAGCACCCCTGTCTAAATTAAAGGTCTTCTTGAAGTAAAAGGCTATCTTATATTAAACATACTGTGCGGCAGAGCTGTATTCAAGTTTAATTCATATCAATAATTAACATAAAAAAGGAAATAGGTTCTAGTTGCTTTCTTTTACTATTTCCCTTTGTACTTTACCAGCAAGACATGAGCGAAACTTTGACAATAGACGATCACGGATTCTATATGCATTTAAGAATTATTATATTACGGTAAACTTCATTAAAAGCGCTAATAAAATCTTTTATTTACATAATAATAGATACTTATACAAGTTACGGAGAAAAAATTATTTACTTATGTATTCGTACTAACGTTTATTGATTAATAACTTTGACAAAAGGCCTTAAAAAAATTAAAAAACATATATACCTAATGAGTATTTGTAAATAAATAATATTTCTAATTAGATAATATTAAATGTACGTACGTACTTTCAGTTATTTGCAAAATGCACCACATAATATGTAACTACAAAAATGATACACATGTTTTAATGAAAATTAAATACAAGGATATTTTTAGAATTCCAACTGGATGTCAACCAACTAACTGAATATGAATATCTAAAGCTTATAAGACTGCTTGTTTTTGAGGTGCTTTCATCATTTGAAATCTTCACTTGATTTAATTAACATGCTTAGAATATGTTTTAATCTGATCTAATTACGTAATAAACAATACCGCATATTAAAATATCGTACATTTATACTATTTTCGCTATAAATATTTAAAAACTCATAAGTGAGTAAGTAAATTTGGCGATTTTCCTCTATTCTATAATGTCAGTGATAATGTCCGAGGCGCCAATGAAGACGATTATAGATTATTTATTAAATTAACATTAATTTCGTAATATACTTGAACAAAATATAATAATTGTTAATTATTTCATCAAATACTATAAAATAAGCCAAATATCCAATAAAATATGAATATTTGTTGCTAGTCGACAATAAATTAGAAATAATCTATTATTACATCAAAATAAATTTTACACAACGCCATCTATCCATTGCATACGAATATACTATGTATACAAGCAAATGGCTTCCGACATACAGTAATGGTTGGCTGTAAAGAAGTAGAATATTTGCCATGGAAAATATAGATGGCGTGCCATTGTTTTCTGGGTTCAATATTTTTTTATGTTTTTTTTTTTTAATATTAGCCCAGAAAATAAAAGAAATGAAAATATTGATATTTGACTACAAACACAAAAGTTTCTTAAATATATTCGTTTAAAAAAAAATAGTCATAATTTTATTTTTATTTAGTTTACGATAACATTATTTCGATAAGATTTTCTTTATAATACCTATATTAATTTTGAGCAAATATTAAAAATTGTTTCAACAAGATATATAAAAGCTAACAAATTGATTTACCTACCTTCGTGCATCTTACAGGTAAATCAACAACATTACGTCATTTCACTTGCCGCGTGATGTTAGTATTATTATTAGAATTCATTATGCTATGGTGCCATGGAAGTTGGAACATAGACGCATTGTATAATGTAAGTAGTTACAAGAGCTTGTTAATATGAACGTGTTTTTATCCACGTCATATTTGAGGAATATTAATAAATTAAAATATAAAGTTTTAACCATACTTTATCACATACTAAGGTATGTTTGAAATATATTGCAAAAAATAATCAAAACTAACCTTTACTACTTTTACCTTTACCTAGTAATTTATATCTAATATTATAAACCAGAGTTAATACAAGAAAAGATAAACACAGTTAAGTAAAAGATACGAAACATAAAATCTATACTGTTAAATATATGGTTTGTCAGTTGGATTTATTGAGGATCTTAGAGAAATTAATAATATAATTTCTAATCATAGTTTCAGCAGGTAAACAGTTTTCAGAGCAATTCTTTATACCAGTAGAAAACAAAGAAGTATCAAATATAATTTAGTACATGTACATAAATGTCAATTTTAGCTAGCTTAGCATCAAATTTACAAGCACACAAATAAGCCGCCATTGCAAATATCTATCTGGTAGGTATGTAAGATATGAAGCATGCTAAGAATCTGTATCCAGCGTCCAGCAGTCGGCATACAGCAGGGCGAGTCTGTTTGGCAACATAACAGCAGCAAACATAATGACATAATTGCCGGAGGAGCGCCGCGGGGGGACGCGGGGCGCATGCGCCGGTTTGACGGCCAAGGTCGAGGCCGCGCGATTCTGCCGCGCGCCGCCGCGTCGGCAAGTCTCTTGTGTGCCCTCTTTCTCGAAACTAATTCTATGAGGGTTAATGCGCAATACACGTCGCGAGTGCACCCCCTGCGACGTCCCGACGCTAAAAAGGTAACTTTAAACCATTAGTAAATTTAAAATTTCACGTCATTGCACCAACGCCCAACTTGTAACGCATCAACGGCATCGATTGGATAATGTTTGTAATCACACTGTATTATTCATAGATAAGTAGATATGTATATACTCGTATGGACTACGGATACGTTGCTGTTTTTCGTTACTCTATTGAAATGCACGACATCAATTAATCGTTGGTATTTCGGATATAAATAAGCTACGCCATCTGTTTGTTTATTTTGATGGTATTTGCAAAATGAAGCTAAATGTGGAACTTTTCGTCAATAGTCATGAAATTGGTCAAGTCGCCGCTGTACGTGCCCCGCGTCATAGCGCTAATCGCTCGAACAAACAGCTCGGTGGATTTTTGAATCTACTGTAATAAGATCTAGTAATAATTCTTGAAAACAAAGGTAGGATGTTACGTAATATATAACATATCGACCCTGACCGACAGCTGCGCATAATTTTGTAAGCAGTTATTAAGTATTTAATAGTAATGAAAGGCTCACTGTTAATGGGATTAACAATAAATATGATTATTCAATAAGTATATAATATGAATTTGTTTATAGTAAGTCAACTTGGTTTTGATATTTTAAACAATCGTAGTATGAAATGTCGAAATATTAAGTTAATGTTGTAAAATGTAACAGATTCGCATTTTTTAAGGATAAAATATTAATTTATCATCGCGTAGCAATTGGATGTTAATGTTTATAATTATGTAATGTAACGTAATTCCTGATTTAATCAAAGGCGAAAGGCAACACACAATGAAAAATCGGTCTGCTTTTAGAATATTAATGATATGCTCAGTACATACCTACAATAACGGTTCAATTCTCATACAAAAAACTACGACAATCGTTTAATTTATGAACTTTAGTACAGTCCTTTGATAATGGCTTTCGAACGTACATGTTAAGCTGAAATAACTCCGCCAATGTCACGTTATATTAATGGTCTTGTAGAAAAATATATCTAGGATAGAAACGCTAACGATATAGCGAACGCTTAAACTAATAAAAAATTACTAACAGCGTCTTACGGTGGAGATGTCGGAGGAAAGACCTATTTTCCTCAATACACTCTTGTAATTGAGGCATTGTATTCCGCCACAGTAAGTGACTCGAATTGCACGAAGGTACACTTCAACAAGGGTTTGGGTTTGGAGTACCTTGACATTTGATCCTGCCATACGGGGCTTGACAACATCCTCTTCTATTTCCAGAGGATTGTTTGTATTGCGCGAACCACTAAAATTATTAGAATAGTGTTTTCTCACTTCTATTTTTTTCTGTCTATTACCAAACATATACCTACTATAATATTGGTTTATTTTTGTCGAGCTCAACATACGAATACTAAAAATCTTAATTGACAATAAACGGCGTAAAACAAAAAAGACCTTAATAAGATCTTTGATTTTTATACATTTTAAATAAAAGAATTTAAACAAATTATCTGCTTACCTATATTGACATTTTTTGGAATCCCGACGTTTCGAACACTTTACAGTAGTCTGTGGTCACGATTCTACCCGTGTCCAATTTACCCGAATAATCCATTTAAATTGTTTTATTTAAAAACTTATTTAGACAACTTACCTAAGTTTTCTATCATAGTACTAGTCACTAGTATATATAGCATTATTGTACTCTATTCAATATAAATATTAAAACTAAAATATATTAATAATATATTAACATAAATCATGCAGCCTATAAACGACTAATTTAGGACTCGAGACATCATTTCAAGTAAGTGTTGCAAATAATGTGATTATAGTGAAGCATCCAGACGATGGATTACTGAACATCCGCTAGTTTTTGTACACTAGGAACCGGTTTAAAGCTTTATTTTATGAATGTTTCTAATTGTACATCCTTCTTTGGACTACATTTAGTGAACAATAAGATTTTCTTGAAAATTTCAATCATGCCTCACAACCTTTCTAATATACTACCTATGTATAAAAGCAGTATACCTACCTATTAAGATTTTAAAGTAAATATCCCTTTTTTAATGAAACATATAACATATTATATATCTCACATTAAACAAGCATACAATAGTTTTATTAATGTAAAAAAATGTAGAAATGAAAATCTGTAAATGTTTCTCATTATTTTCATACTAACAAGGTAATATACAACCATCAGATAACATGTGATATCCGGAAGCGGTTACAAGTAGATGAAGGTCGACATATAATATCGCATCACAAAAGAATCTATTTCTGTCCTATTTTAAAACATCTGATAATAACGTGATTATGGGATATGACTATGAACGTAACTGGATTCATTTTCCAGGAATGATTTAGTCCCACAGGGGACTAAATCACTTCTCCTCCAAGTAAATAAGATACCTATTTAGGTTTGCTCTAGAAAAAATCTTTATTATAAAAATTGGGAACAAATGACATTAAAAAGTCCCTTAGCGAACAAACAAGAATAGAATAAAAGAAAAATTACAACAAAAAACTTTAAGAAATCGGCGTCAATACTAAGTACCTACTACATATCGTGAAAATTACATTGTCCAAGTTAGTAAAAATGGTCATAAAATAATAACAACGGAGCTAAACTGATTTAAATGTCAATGGTGATCAAAGGGCAATTGTTTTGCGTGGAACAAAAAAAATTACGTAATTCGAATAAAAAATCTTAACGTAATTACATTAAAAAACATACTGAATTGAGAACCTCCTTTTTGATATCAATTAAAAATTGACATATTTAAAATGAAATTTAAATTATTATTTAAGTTGTGTTTGACAACTAACCTGATTATTCGATAAGTATCGATGTAGGACATTTTATAAATAACATTTTCCATACTCACTATTTTATATATTTTTTATCTTTACTTCCCTATACTTTCGCATAGAACTCATCACCGCGCTTTGCCTTGTTGCCATAGCTAGTAAATAATTTAAATATATATAAGATCTTCCTATATATTTCAGTCATCACGAAACGAATGTATTACTAAAAACGTTACTGGCGTTACATTTTAATGAGGAAAAGTCACAAGCACAATTTTTTATTTTAATAGACTGAAATTACATATAAATAGATTTATTATTATATGTATGAATCATTAATTTTGATAATTCCATTTATATAAACAATTTTGTCATCGGGTTGCTTAGCAACGATTTGTTTATAAACAACAAACAAACCATTGCAAAATGTATACACGTGTATTTTATGAACAAAACCGGAATTATAGGTATAATATGTTTATTTTAGAAGTATTTGTTACTAGATATAAATGATGTAATGTCTAGAATTCTGGCGTAAAACGGGCAATAAAAAGATTTAGCACTCTATCCTGATTTATGCTGAATAAAGCATAAAACTGGAAAAAATATACAATTTTGCCTTATATAATACTTTTTATATATTATGTGACTAAGTTTATAACTTAATAAAAAAATTGATCAATAGTTGCCATGATGATAACGTATGCATAAGCCTTGGATTAGGCTGTAGCTAGAGATGTATCACATCGTTTCATAATCTACGGCTGTGTGTGTAATACGCGTGCGTATTCCCATCCCTATGTAGGTCAGGGGAAGCTGGGAGAGGGTGTCGGGGAGAGACGTGGGGTAACATGGAGGCGCGTAGGCGGACATAGTCTCTATCGACCGTCCTCTACATCCCCAAACCCGCCCACAGATAAAAAAAATATTTATTGACGCTTCACTCTAAATGTGATTTGAAAATGTACACGAGTGGACGAGCAGCCATCTTGTTTTGGCGCTCGTAGACTAGTAAATTATAGACTTAAAACTTTACTTCTCACGTATTTATGTAGGTTATATTTTTTTCTTTGTGAAGTAAATAAATATAAACATACGGTAAATAATATTGTATAAGACAACAGAGACTATTTTTAACATATAAAAATTATTGATTTACCCATTTAAGTGTTAATTCCAAAACAAATTCTAAACAGTTTGTCCCAGAATAAAACGATTTTTTATTACGTTACTCATCGTACCTCTATATGAATTTTCTACTGAGTTTTAATGTTTTTTTTATTTATAAATAATTTTTTTTTATTTGTTGGTTTTTGGCAATAAGTTTTCCAATTACACTACGAACTTTTATGTAGTTTTTACTGATAACGTATAAATGTCACGCCTAACATATTAATATAATATAAATAGTAAAACATATTAAATACACATAAAAAAGAAATTCGGTGTAGAAATTATAGAAATTCAATATAATTGGTAGATGAAAACATAAATAAATTTTAAAGTTTTAGATGTAAAAAACAATAAATATTAAAACGAAATTCTTAGATCTCCTTTTCAATCCTTATTCAATTAGATACCTCTAAAGACCATTAATTAAACTATTTATGAAATGTAAGCAAAGCAAGGTTGGTGTCAATTTTTGAGCATGCGACAGTTATTGCGACACTAAAGTGCCGCATCCTGCTTTTATTAGAACTGCAACATATACATCATTTGTTGTTATTCGTGTGAAGGTCAAATATCAAATAAAATCTTCACTTATTTATTCCTAGTTTACTGTTCCTGTGTTAAATTTTATTGTCATTTATATTATAATTAGAATTAAAACAATATAATTGCCTGTACAATATTCTACAATATAATATAATTCTAGAATATTATACTACAATATATACTACCAAATAGATATAAAGATAAATGTAACTTAAACTATTTTTACGGTGTTTTATATTATTTACAGGCTATATTATATCATTTACAAGTTATCATCTTACATTAGTCTTCACCCTCATACATTGGTGTAAAATGATACAAGGGTTACTCGTTAAAAGTTGTTGCATTTCAGTTTACCTGTTAGTTTTAACGAACAAAGAACAAAATTATTTTTCAAAATTTGATATCACATACAATAAAATTAATAATTGGTTTGCAATCAATAAAAACGTGAAATATTTTATGACTCATCTTAATTAAACAATAGTTTTAAAAATATAGTGATTGTCGTTGTGTTGCAATTAATTTGTAAAGGGTATTAAAAATGTCATTTTTATGATGCAATTTCAAGGTGATACACTAAATTATATTTCTTATATTAATACTCAATTATAGTTATTACGTTAAAATTTACAAATAATTAATTTATAAGTATAATTGACCTAAATGAAATCGTTATTATTTTGTCTACTACGGATTTTATGTAATTTTTACGTTGTACATTTTTATATATTATAAACTATGACATTTGATATTTGTTGATAATCAAAAAAGGTTATATTAAAAAACGGTGAATTTCATAACTGATTGAAACCCTAACGAGACATGACAAATAATCATTTTACTAAACTGCTAGTCCGCCTTTCAAGGTTGAGTAGAACAGAGTGGCACACATGGTGTGTTGACTCCCTTTTCCACTTTGCTAAACATCCTGACAAAAAAAGACACAGCATCTACTGCTTTCAATATAGCTATATATTTCTTACACAAAAATGGAACCAAACACAGAGTAGGTAATTAATATACTTTATACTTATATAATTTACTATTGTTACTACGTCAGATTACCATTTTTCATGATCATAGATTAAGTGGTGGTCGTATTTCCATGGAAAGAGTTTCATCGGATAGTTAAAAACAAAATAAAAATTTAAGTTTTAGAGCGTATGACATGATCAAATAAAATTTTATAACATCTCTTTTAGTACTGAGTTGCCAGATTTAATAATTTTAGATCAGAATGATTCCAACACCCAGAAGGATGGGGCAAAATTTGGCTTAAACAAAAATTTCTTAACGTAATGTCTGAGTATTTAATCTAAAAAAATTAAAACGACAGTAGGGAATAACAGACAAATAAGTAGACAGATAGATAGTAGATAGTAGACAGATAGATTGAACTAAGTCAAATATGACTTTGTTCATTTCAAAAAATCCCATTTTTATTTTGACATATGGAACCCTTAAAATATCTACTTTAGTTCAGAACGCAGCTTGGCAGTTCAAACATAATCAAGAAACAAAGAAATTTATTTACTTAAAATAATTAATTTATATTTAAATTTTCTAACTTAAATAACAATTTATCATCAATATTAATAATATAGTCAAGTGTAGAACTGAGAAGCGGCAGGTTTTGTCAAAGCAGCTTAAGTCATAGATATACTTTAAGTAAGCAAATTTACATAGAAATCATTGAATGTATTGTCACTTAAAAACAGTCCGCATAACAAGTAAGCATTGATTCATTGTACAAATAACTCAGCGTCCTCCAAATTCTGAATTCATGTTTTGTCCGCATGTGTTCGTTTTTTGCCTCACTTCTCGTTACTAAGTATCGCTTTATACTAGGAACAGATATATTAGAAGCGTGATTAATATGTAATACTTGTTTTAAGCAAATGTAACAAGCTTAGTTCCTTTAATTATTTAATATATTCCGGTCTTTATTATTTTACTATGACGTTATTAACAAATAATTTCCACTTTTTTGTTTATTCTACTTTATATCTCATCTTTGTATCTCATTATTGGACTTGACAAACGACGACGATCTTTTGATTTCCACGCTTTGGTAACAGCGTGGCGAGTTCCACTACTCAGTACGGAATTTTTCATTATAATTGATCGAAAGAGGGGCACAATCGAATTTAACAATATATACCTATTATCTGCCCTCTTAAAAATAGCGTGAAGCTATTAAAACTTGGTCAAGTGCGATTTCAATTCGCTCACTGAGAGTGAAAAAAATTGCGAAATTATACAATATCAAATGAACGGCAAATATTAATTAGTTATGGATTTTTTGTGATATCATTTACCAATTATCCGATTTTTACAGGTACAAGTCAAATTAAAACTAACCTGACTTAAGTTTAACTATACATTAACTTTTGCTTAGATATTAGACGATTGATTAATATTATGGGTTTTTCTATGCTTCCTTCTCACCGCACGTTCATGACTTAGCACCTTGAAGCCGTAACAAAAACCGGTTATGAAACAATATTTATGAACAAGACGTGAACTCATTAATCTTTTTGGTTACTCTTGTTTAACTTTATAAATAAGTGTATAACTTTATAAATAAGTATATTATAATTTCTATAAAAGTAGTAGGTACTAGTATTTTATATCGCATAAACTATATCATTATTTCTCTTCATTTTCCATAGATAAAATAGTACGCTGATGTATGAATTTAGTGCTTAAGTGAAATTGATTTTTATTTTAATTTTAAATTTTGATGACGTATAGTAAATTTGAACACTAATAAGAATAAAATATCTGTTTTTTTTATAATATATAAAAAGACGTTAACACAAGCAAAGTTTATTGCTAAAAATTTAAATGTGAAGCTTTATTCTGGTTACATTTTTAAGCAAACTCCTATTTTAGTATGCCTTCTAAAAATATTATTGAGCATTTATTTGACAAGTAACAATGCTACAAAAATAAAATGTGAAGTCGTAAAATATGATGAGGATATCTTTTACTGATTGAACGTCCTCTTTTTATAGATTCTCATTCATTCTTATTCTTTTTTCATTACAAATCAAGTTAAGTTCTATATGCATAAATATTTTTTTCTATACTTCCGTTTCTAATAAACAAGTACATATATATTTTGATTAGTATTCTAAAGCATTACCATTATTATTCATAAAATAAGATTACAGTTACTGTCTACATTGGTAAGTTTACGTTACTAGATTATTAAAATAATGCTAATTTTTAGTATTGTGACCTATGCTCTATAGAAATACTGTGATAATAATTCACACAAAATAAGAGTATTTACCTAAACGATAAATACTTCTAATGTTGTTAATTAAGACTTAGATTTCAATGAACATCTTCCCGTTGGCTATTGAAGCGGGTCTCAGCTGAGTGTAGGGCGCGCGCCTATCGATTCTTACAAGGACAAGGCCACCCACACAAATGTGAAATTGTAACACGGTACACAGATTTTAAGATAGAATTGTGTTTTAATAATCCTAGAATAAGTGAATAATGTCACGTAATTTATAATTTAGTCTAAAACTTTATAATATGATTACATAGAGCAGGGTTTTATATAAACAAAACAGCTCCTCTGTATTTAAAGGCCATGTTATAAAAGACATTAAATGAACTTTCAGGTATATTACAGATAAATAGAATTGTGGCAAGTTCTAAATATTCTACAAATTTAATTCGCACATTTCTACACAATAATTTCTGAACGCATACATCATCAAGTGAATTTCGAAGTCACATAACTCCACGATTGTGGAACTAAATAGTACAATATGTATTAAATTAATGTAGTGAGCTATTGGTACATTGCAACTAACTCAGCTAATTTGTTAACTGTAGCAAAGAATACTATTTTTATAAAGAATTTAATACTATTTCAATCTTATGTATTGCCATTAACCTTGTTTAGTTTTTGAACATCATAAACTATGTAGCATATAACTCATTTATGATTGCAAAGTAAAATAACATATTCAGATCCCAAATTCAGTCTTTAAATGGACGAGTATTGTGGCGACTAGTAAGGTTCGATAGTGCCCAGGAAGGCTTTAACGTGATCAGCGCAGGCGCGTTCGCATCGATCCAAACCTCGCTGGCTCTATCCGCGTAGGAAGATGCCTCGCCTGTACAACTCAATGAAAATATTATAAGCAATACATACGTATGCTGTTGATTATGTTCATGGTATCGAAACTCGGCTGTAAAATTTACATTGAAAACAATTGCTATGTTCGTAATTATAATTAAAGTATGTAGTTCTATTACAGATTGTTAGAATGTTTTAAATTAGCTTATACAAATTGAAATTTAAAATCTCATTATTGAATTATAATAGCCGCTTAAAATCGTAATTCATGTGCATTAGCTATATTATATAATATAATGTAGGTACCTAATATGTATTCACATTGCTAATGGCAATATTGGTTATATGAGACTTGTTGTTTCATGTTTCACTGTAGATATAATTTAAAATTTCAAATTATTTCATGGCACTAAATTTAAAATGGGAAGGGTTGGTCGAGGCGATCTCGAGGCGGATGGACGGCGGGAGGGGCGGTGCAGCTGCCGGTGCATCAGCAGGCGGGCGGGGCCCCGCGCCCACGCGCCCCTCGGCCCGCGCCGGCCCATTGCCAAGTTCAATGCCAAGGTCATGCGCGAGCGAGTGCGACTGCGCGCCGCAATGCAGGAGCGGCCGGCGACGCGTACCGTCAGTAACTCAACGACGACGCTGCACACCGCATCGCGGAACTCAACAAGACATTCAAACTATTAAACCCAATCCTACTCCTCAAGAACCCTCTGGCCCTTCCAGATAGACCGGAATATGTGCAAAGTGGTTACATGCGACGTGTTGGTATTATGCCGGTGAATACCATGTGCATTGCTCTGGCGCGCGAGTTTCAGTTATGCAATACCTGACCGTATACATGAAAACTACCGGTAAGCTGTAACCTGTACTTATTTATTGTATTCTGGCTACAATATCTTATATCTGACGCTATTACAAATTGTACCTGAAAATTAAATATGGTTGTGAAATCGTAGGCTTGTTTATTTTTCTTAATTATTGTTGACTGTCGATTTTGCCTAGTTTTTATTTTCGACGAGATACTTAAATTTTTTTTAGATGAGGAATTTTTTAATCGAAGTTGATCTCAAGAGCAGCCATGTTTGTCTTACGATTAGTTACTTACAGTTTTGACTAAGACAATTGTTCGCATTCGTGGCGGTCAGTTTATGAATTGTTCTTCTTGTCTACTTTATGTTAATGCTTATTATGCTAATATGATGAGATGTCCATAATTGAACGCAATATTATTATCACGTATCTAGAATCTAAGTGAATAATAGGTCCGTTGATTGAAAACAGTCGCTAGTTATAATCAATAGTCTATTTAATTGAATATAAATTGAAACAGAATTATCTGAATAGTGGTTGAATTGTAAGAAAACCTTTTTAAACTTCGTTCACAAAATGGCTGCCAAAAATTCTAACACTCATCAAGGGCATCAAGAATAAGGGCCAAAAGTCTGATACACTGCGTCGTATCCTGTTGTGGAGTTTGCAAAAAATGTCGAACACACAAGTTCAAGGCGATCGGGTGATCCTAACCAACTAGCTTTGATAGGCAGTTTTAAATGGACTGTATTCAAGTTTTGACGTATTCATTTATTAATTTCTAAATTTAGTTATTATGGTGTTTATATATTATGAAAAAAAACCCAAGCCTATGAATTGAATGAAACATTAACATTCATTTATAACATATTTGTTAAAGAAATAAAAATTCAGAACATTCATTCATCGATATATATATATATATATATATATATATATATATATATATATATATATATATATATATATATATATATATATATATATATATATATATATATATATATATATATATATATATATATATATATATTACAAAAATCTGTAATTTGGAGCATATTCATAGTATAATAGAAATCAAAACCAAGATTTACAAAATTTTACAGTATTATGGTATGCTGCGATTAATATTTAGTTGCTTTTTTTATTTTAATATAATGATTTCAATATAAAAAAATATTATACGAGTTAAAATATTTTTGTGACAAAATACTATAAAATAACTGTTTTGCTGAAAGTTTAAATTTATTTTTCTACGTAGACAAAGTTACGGGTACAACAAGTCAATAATATGTTAACGTATTAATAAACGTCTACTCTTAAGTACTTATTAGATAATTAATAATCAACATAGAGGTTTATCTTTTAAAAGCAACATACAATATATAATATATTAAGTATAATATAGTAAGTATTATAAAACTTTTCGCCTTAAGCCTCCCCTCCCACACGTGATATCTTGAATCCAGACCATTCAAGCCTGATTTGTGTTTAAAGTATAACCAATAATATGTTAAAAAAATAATATTTAAACATAATATATATAAATTATAGTAATTTTTAATACTTATAAGAGTAATACATTTCATTCTTCTAATATAAGAGTAATACACCTAATGCGTTTATAAGAATGTTACACCAATTGTAAGCTAGCAATTCAATAACAAAACTTCAGTGCATGAAGTTTATTGTTCATTACTCGATCTTAAACCGGATCAAATACACATATATAATGAGTGTGTGTACTAAATGTATATATATATATGTATGTATGTATATATATATATATATATATATATATATATATATATATATATATATATATATATATATATATATATATATATATATATATACATGTGGAGTTTGCTCTTGCAATACGTACGTATCACATATGAAAACGCGGAAAATATTAAATATCATGAGCGTAGCTGTATGGACTTGTGCATTAGCGCTATCAATAATATCAGCTGACGGCCGCGTCACGTTGACGTATCGTTACCAACATGGCGGTCAATATGGCTGGTCGTTATGTTTATTTACAATATTATTAGTCATAGCTTGCCATTATGAAGCTTCTTTTGGTTTAGTATTTTTTTAAAAGAAATAAAATGAATAAAAGAGCAAAATAATTTCACACATTTACCTGTTACCTGTTTTTCCTATTGTTTCCTATATAAAATAAAATATTTAATTTATTAATAATTGGAAGCCTTATCCTGCATAAATCAAGGCAGAGTAGTAGTAGAGAATTACTGTTTTACCAGTTCATTCACTAACGATAAGGGATACATACCTAAATAAAAATACCTAAATACGTCTATTATTTACCCGTAACCATTTATTCTCCGTCCCTTAATGTTTATAGTAAAAGTAGGGGCGAGAATTATATGCCCGAGGGTAGTAGTAAATAAGTAGGTGACTAGGGACAAGGTCGTTCCTTACAAGCTTATGCAATTTGTATTGACTAAAATATATGTATGGAACAACTAAACTACTGAAACAAAGTACCTATATATTTCTAGTTTCTAGTAGTTAGTCTAACTTTTATTCTATTTAGACTGGCTAAGTCAAACCTATTAGTATTAACTAATATAGAAGAAAGAATATGTAGACAAAAAAACAAATACAAGTAACTAAGTGATAAACAAAAAAATATCGGTCAAGTACGAGCATTTTTGTACCAATTTCTTGACAATTTGCGGTCGTATGCACTCGCTTTATATAAACTTAAAACAAATATTGCAAATGCACCCCAAGTTAAACTTATACATTATCAATTTTAAGTCGTTCTTACGATTACCTATAAGTTCTCACTTTAGAGATCTGAAGATTTCAAAAGTCCACGAAATACAGCTAATATGAGTCGATAAACTTAAAACTACAATTGTATGTACTCATTTCGAATGAAATTAACGAAATCTGATATGGATTTTTTGCGTTATTTCTACAAATTTTCGGATCATTTTATTGTTTCTACCATAATAAAATTAAGCACAATGCTTGTGTCTTGATTTCGTGTACTTAGAATTTTGGCTTCTGTTTACCTTAAGAAGTTATCGTCGTGGATATTTGATATTTATTTGAGGTCGATTCCTAGATGTGATTTGAAAAAAAAATCTTATTGATACGGGCAGAAGTGAAGTACACATTTACATACGAACCCTAATAATAAGAACATGTCGATCGTTTTAATATCAGCAACGTATGTCTTATGAAAGTTTAATGGCAGATTTATGTGATTGTATTGAATTATATTTTCATCTCATTGCCAAGCGCACGCATTAAAATATTTTAAATTTACACGTGTTGATACATTCGTCATTCGCTGTTTATATAGGAATTCAAGATTACCTAAAACTTAAATTTTAAAAAATAAACCTTGAAAAAAGACCTTGGAATTCTTTTTTACTATAAAAATATATTAGAATTATATTACTGTTTTTATTATATAAAAATATTAGAACAATAAAAATTGCAGGGAGTTACACACACTTAGATCACTCTTCAACGTGTGTTACATACATATATAATATATTAATAGCAAATATGTAATACATAATTATTTATGAGCCTACGTCACTAAATGCACTCGCGTCCAAAATGGACTTTGTTAAGCGATATTAAATTCTGTTTATCATAGTAACACGTTTGCCGGACTCAATGTAAGCTTGAATTTTCTTTTATTCGTATTCCACACAAAACCAAGAATATCCTGTGTTATTAATCAAGCATCGGACGCACACAAGCTTGAACCCTTTAAGCTTGCACGTGCCGCGTATGTGTTAGTCTTCATTACGTAGTGTGCTGTATGACATAGGACGGGATCTGGCAACATTTGTACATAACAATGTTGCTTTTAAATACATATACATATTAACTAATCTTTTGTTTAGCTGTACAATAAATGCTAACAATATTCAAGGTTAGGAAAATATTTAATATATGGAATGTCTAGCTAAATACCTCCAGTCTGAATCAGAAGTTTGATTTATGTAATCAAATAAAGATGCTAAAAAGCTTTTGTTATAATTAAAGTTTATTTATTAATTTCTGAATATACTCTAATATACTCGTAATAAAAAGACTTATCATATTTAAATTATATAGTTTAATCACTAAACCTGTATGACAAGTAAAAAAAAATGTATATAATTTATCGCCAATTTGTATACGTGTGTTCTTGCGGGGGGATATCGAGCTGAAGGCTACAAGGCTCGCAGTGGCCAGTGAGCCGGGCGAGTGCAGCTTGCACATGCGCGAGGGGAGGGGAGACCTTGAACGCGCCTAGCAACAGCTCAGCCAGCGCCTGCTTATTTATTTCTGTTTTACTCGTCTGCACGTTTGCTGGTAATTTTTAAACAGAACGTTTTATGGAGTCGTAATGGCAGGCGGGAATTTGACCTTCTGTGTGCATTTGTCAGATGCCATACCTTTTGTTGAGACGGATCGCTGTTCATCATAAAATGTGGGCCGGTGATTTCTTTATTTATAAATTGTATGTGCAGGTCTCAAAATGGCTATCATTTAACATTTGGGCAAATAAAAAAGGTCAGCTTCTATTACTTCTGTCAGCAAACAAAACTATTTTAGTTCCTCTTGGTGGTAGTTAAAAATGTGAAATAAAATAATATGTTAAAATTATTTTTAAACTTATATAAAATATTTTTGTCGCAAACATGTCCTCGTACAACATTTAGTTAAACTTTACTTTTACAATGTCCAATTTTCCCTGATATAAATTGCAGTGTTAAAATGTTAAAAAGGAGAAATTTATATACACAAGAGCCATAATTTAATCACTTAAGTTGCAAATTGCAATGTACATTTTCGTTTAGTAACTCCTTCTGCTTTTTATAGCTCCAACGTAATAAGTATACCGAGATAATATGATAATTGCACATCCCTTGCTTGTACAAACATAGGTACAAACTATAAAGATGAAAATGATGTGGAATATGTTTAAAACCTTGTTTAGTAGTAGTATTAACATAAGTGTTAATATTTAAACTTAACAAAAAATAATATTATTTTAATTATTTTTATAAATTGAAATTTTTATTTACAAGTTATACTAGTATTTCTCAGTAATTATTATCTTCATTTTATAATTTAAAAATAACCCTATCTTGATATTAAATAAAAAATCTTAGTCTAGTAAATATATATTTTTACTATATTATGAGTTATTTGTATGTCTATGAAATAATAGAAGTTATGTTAACACTAAGGCTGTCATAAATGAAATAAAAGATACAATGCTCGAACATGGAATTGATTTTATCACGTCTATGCTATTTTAACAATTACTGCATAATTGTTATTAATTTTACTTATTTTGTAATATGTGGACTTGGATGGACTTACCATATTATCCTCGTCTTGATGTCGGATTGAAATCTGTAAAATATAATAATAAAAAATTATTACAATAATAAAAAATGTGTATGCATCGATCGCCTTATAGTAATTTCATAGATCAACGAAAAACTTGCAAAAGTTGACGAATCTAAATTTTACCACCTAACTCAAGATCACATTTGATAACTGTAGGTAGGTTTGATTCAATAAGGAGGATAAACGCTTTCCATGTTATTGCCTTTACCTAACCACTTCTGTAACCACTATCAAGTGATCAAAAATCTAGATTTTTAATTTCTATTTTATAACTCAGCATCATAATGAGAAAATGATATTGACAGATAATCAATTGCAGTCTGTTTTCTAGTTACAATATTAGTTAGGATCATATAAATCGTATTCTATCCTTCGTTCAGTGCTCCTAGAAGGTGCTCGGTACCCACTAACCGACTACGAGACAGACTTTAGATAATGACTGCGTAATCAGGTGGTGATATATATAGACAGCATAAATTGACAAAAAAAATATTATTTTTAATATATATCGTTGTTTTGAACATTATTACAATACATGTTAACATAAATTTTATTCTACATTTTACATCTATATTGAAATCCGACGTTGTTCAAGTATTCGAGTAGGAAAATCAATTTAGCTTTAGCCTAGGATCCAGCTCGCCCGGGTCTGCCCTTTGACATTCACGTGGCAGGAAGCGCATGCGCCCGCATCCTGCCTCCCCAACCCTCTAGCGTGGGTAGATGACGCAAAAGCCCTAGCCAATCTATTTTTAGCATTTTTGGAAAATTACAATACAATACTGATCGAAATAGGTAATTACTAGGATATTTCATTTACGGAAATTATTATTAATTTACTCATTATTGTTATTAATTTACGGAAATCTAGATATAATTTGATAGTCAGTTAGTAAATACTGGAAATTTACACATGATTGACCGAGTTTATGAGAACTTTTATTAGCGGCTACTTTAGTATATTGTATATTTATTTAGTATATTGCATAACTTTCAATCCGATCACTCTGCCTACTAATAAAAACTATATAAACTACGTACTTGTTCCTTACATAAAAGATTTTCCGTTGATTATAATTACAAAAGCACTTCCGAAGTATGAGTAATTTTCCATTTTCTCACGTCACTATGTACTATATACCTAATTAATTATAAGTAATATCACTTGTCCAATTGGAATTTATATTTCATAGTTTTATTGTTACCAAAGCTTAAAATAATAATCGACATAATTTGAAGAGAATGAGAACTGCTTTGGGTACCGGAATCAAAACTATCCAATATTTTACTTATTTATTCAGCAGCTAATAGTAATCAAAGTAATTTTACAATTTATAGAATATATATGTAGTTTAATGCATATAATACTTTTTATTATAATTTTTTTCCAGCATGACTTCTACTGCCGATATACGATCATTGACATGTTGACACGTACACTTGTAGAATAATGCAAATATTATCGCACATCAATCTGAAAGTAAACAGTTCATCCGAAGCCTTAAATCCTTTGTAATAAATCTGGATATTCACCCTTCATTTAAATATTAAATATAATAAGCATATTAAATAAAATTATTTAAAATATTATAAATTTAAAATTATATTGAAAATTATATTGTACTGAAATATTAATAGTAAAAATGAAATAGTGTGTATTTTCTTCTAATTTCTATAGATATCTAGTTCATAGTAATTTTTAAGTTTCTTAATTTTTTTTTATTTCAAATGATCTTAATAAATCGTATATAACAACATTTTAATCAATTTATTAACGAACTAGAACTGAAAGCACCACAGAGCTTTTAGCTTTAAACTTATGTAAATAGCTTATTAGTATTCATAGAGTGTATATTTAAATTATTCATAAAATAGGATGCATATAATAACGAAGAGGAATAAAATACTAATGTAATAAACTAACTCCTTATCACACAGTTGTCCGTCTCACGCCGTACGCACATTAATGCCATAAATAACTAGAGCTTCATATTATATATACCTACTCAACCACCAGATGCACTGAGATAAGAAGACGTCTTTATGTTGTAAAAACGTCGGAATGCATTTAATGCAACTGCTATAATGTTAATGTATACAGATTATTTTTTTTTTTCGTTTTAAAGCTTTTATTTTTAAATGTGATATGCTGTCTTATATTGAAGTGTTTGATGAACATATTAATTAATTTATATTAATATTTGTTTTTATTCCACTGTGTAAATATATGTATATTTTGTTTCTAAATTATATACTATGGTTTAAATTAATTAATTTACAGGATGGTAGGATTTTCATTTTACTGATATTTGTGTAGTCAATTTAAATAAATCTTTTGTTTTTTATTATAAAAAATTAGAACTGTATCTTACTACTTATTATTGTCTAAACATTAAAAAAATGTATTTTATTACGAATTAATATTTTTCATAAACTTAACTCAGTATGACGTGCCGCAAGATCTGATAAAAATCAGCTTTTAGTAACGACTTGGACAAGAATTATAATATTTTTTTTCTTTTTTCAGATAGAACATTTTCGAAATGATTATTACATAATCTCGACAAGTAAGTACCCTTTTTGTATATTTTATGATTCAATAGAATAAAATTGCGAACAAGGATTGAATAAGTACGAAATAAATGCAATTTGTATTTAAAATAATTGAAGGCCACTTAAATTAAGTATAGGATGCCATTAAGTTTCATTTAGTTAGAGAGTTAAATAGTAAAATGTGGATACACTGTTTTTTATCATTTTTAAGGAAGTAACTTAACGGATACGTATGTATATGTATCACCAATGTTTTTTTATACATTTCGCATCAATAATCTTAATAAAGCTAATAAAAAATTGAAACGACTAATAAATAATTCTACTGACTGTAGTACAATGAAAGGTGTACATGTAAAAAAGAACTAGTTTAACATTTTTATATTTATTTTACCTAAATTCGAATATTGCATCCGGACGAATAATGGTCCGAATGCCATCGTAATTTCTTTATTTGACTACATAAACTACAACCTTTGAACGTGATTTGTGAACATTGTTATAAGGTACCTATAGTAACAAAAAATATTGAAACTGAAAAACATTTGAGTACATGCATTAATACCAGTACAAATTAAACACGTATTATAGACAGACTTGGCTATTTATATATTTTATAATAAATACTCTTCACAAGCAAGCAAGATGTAAAATTAAAATTATATAAATATGGAATAACTAAGTTGTATAAACGTCAAATCGATAAACGAAGTAAGCGACAAGTGCACTCGAGCTGTCAAGGCCAAGGTTGGCACGTGGCGACAAACTCCTCCCCCAACCCACCCAATTATCTTCTACTAATGTCACTTGTACGGCACTTGTGTAATATTACTTACCAACGTTATTTTTACGTTTATATGTAGATATTTATATACTTATACATATATTTTTAGCCAATTTAATTCATATTTATTGTTATTTTAAAAATTTTTAGTATGTATGTATATATATACACATATAGGTAATAGTTATATTATGTATATCTATCTGGATATATAAATAACTATCTTAGTGTAATTATATTAAATATTTATATTTCTATTGCAACATGTTTTTACTATTTTGGATATTAATTATGTAGGTGTTTTATATATTACTAGTGTTCCTTTCGCGACTTCATCTACTTGAACTATATACTTGCCTAGCGCATAAACTTAAATAGTTTTATGAGTGAAAATCGCGTTAAAATCCATTGCGTAGTTCATATTATATATACCTACTCAACCACCAGATGCACTGAGATAAGAAGACGTCTTTATGTTGTAAAAACGTCGGAATGCATTTAATGCAACTGCTATAATGTTAATGTATACAGATTATTTTTTTTTTTCGTTTTAAAGCTTTTATTTTTAAATGTGATATGCTGTCTTATATTGAAGTGTATGATGAACATATTAATTAACTTATATTAATATTTGTTTTTATTCTATTGTGTAAATATATGTATATTTTGTTTCTAAATGATATACTATGGTTTAAATTAATTAATTTAAAGGATAGTAGGATTTTCATTTTACTCATATTTATGTAGTCAATTTAAACAAATCTTTTGTTTTTTATTATAAAAAATTAGAACTGTATTTTACTACTTATTATTGTCTAAACATTAAAAAATGTATTTTATTACGAATTAATATTTTTCATAGACTTATCTCAGTATGACGTGCAGCAAGAGCTGATAAAAATCAGCTTTTAGTAACGACTTGGACAAGAATTATAATATATTTTTCTTTTTTCAGATAGAACATTTTCGAAATGATTATTACATAATCTCGACAAGTAAGTACCCTTTTTGTATATTTTATGATTAAATAGAATAAAATTGCGAACAAGGATTGAATAAGTACGAAATAAATGCAATTTGTATTTAAAACAATTGAAGGCCACTTAAATTAAGTATAGGATGCCATTAAGTTTCATTTAGTTAGAGAATTAAATAGTAAAATGTGGATACACTGTTTTTTATCATTTTTAAGGAGGTAACTTAACGGATACGTATGTACATGTATCACCAATGTTTTTTATACATTTCGCCTCAATAATCTTAATTAAGCTAATAAAAAATTGAAACGACTAATAAATAATTCTACTGACAGCAGTACAATAAAAGGTGTACATGCAAAAAAGTACTACTTTAACATTTTTATATTTATTTTACCTAAATTCGAATATTGCATCCGGACGAATAATGGTCCGAATGCCATCGTAATTTCTTTATTTGACTACATATACTACATTCTTTGAACGTGATTTGTGAACATTATTATAAGGTACCTATAGTAACAAAAAATATTAAAACTGAAAAACATTTCAGTACATGCATTAATACCAGTACAAATTAAACACGTATTATAGACAGACATGGCTATTTATATATTTTATAATAAATACTCTTTACAAGCAAGCAAGATGTAAATTAAAATTATATAAATATGGAATAACTAAGTTGTATAAACGTCAAATCGATAAACGAAGTAAGCGACAAGTGCACTCGAGCTGTCAAGGCCAAGGTTGGCACGTGGCGACAAACTCCTCCCCCAACCCACCCAATTATCTTCTACTAATGTCACTTGTACGGCACTTGTGTAATATTACTTACCAACGTTATTTTTACGTTTATATGTAGATATTTATATACTTATACATATATTTTTAGCCAATTTAATTCATATTTATTGTTATTTTAAAAATTTTTAGTATGTATGTATATATATACACATATAGGTAATAGTTATATTATGTATATCTATCTGGATATATAAATAACTATCTTAGTGTAATTATATTAAATATTTATATTTCTATTGCAACATGTTTTTACTATTTTGGATATTAATTATGTAGGTGTTTTATATATTACTAGTGTTCCTTTCGCGACTTCATCTACTTGAACTATATACTTGCCTAGCGCATAAACTTAAATAGTTTTATGAGTGAAAATCGCGTTAAAATCCATTGCGTAGTTCTATATAAATGTTATAGTTATTAATACTGTGAAGAATTAATCATTTGATTTATAGATTTTTTTTGTAAATCACAATGATCAAAGAACTACAAAAAATTATATTTCATCCTTTTTTTATATCCGGTACGTATATAACGTATTATTTAAGTTTTTGCATGAAACTTTTACTATGTACATCAGTGCCATCTATTGTTTACTTTTAGAAATCAAAGGCCAATTTTGATTTCATGTAGCAAGAAGCCGTATAGGTGGCTCTTGCCAGTTTTAAAAGCCTATTTTAGTTAAAGCAACTTGCAATAGATGACGCTGAACACTTATAAAATATATTTGTTAAATATTTTTTGAAGTACGTGTAATTAATTTTTTTGTAAAATAATATATTCAAATCTTTAAAAATCAATTGGTAAGGAATAAAAAACGATAAAATTACATATTATGTTTTTTAAATATTACAAAAAAATTATACTGAATTTTTTTAAAGAAATTCAATTTTTTTACTTTTTTAAATGATATTTCATCATATAAGTTATAAATTTTGATGTAAATTGTAAATTTCAACTAAATGAATATTTAAGTTAATTTTATAAAAATGTTATAATACGATTTTAATTATTTTTTTTAAAGTATTAACCACACTAAGGACAGAAAATCCCGCTGCGTTCAAATGTTGTAAATTTTTAAATGCTTTCTTTAAGTATCGTATTATGATATTATTTATTATTATAATAAATGAAATAGTTGATTTATTAATTTAGTTCTCTGTATAGAAAATAGTGGCGCTTCGAGTGTATCAGTTGATCACAAGTCGATGTGATTTGTGACCAATGACGTGTGAATAAAAAGTTGATTTGTTACTAGTTTTCAGGATATATTTGTACTTTCGTGAGAAATGAAAATATTTACAAAATATTTTATTTTAAGTAGCGGGTTCCGAACCTGCGCCTACTGAATTATTATAAATATTCTGATTTAGCTCAATAAGAAAGAACAGGTTAATTGGCTAGAGCACTTGGACGGTATCCAAAGCACAAGGGCGCGAGTCACGCTGCGTTCAATTTTCTAAACGATTTTTAATTATATTGTACTTCAAGTTTTCTAATAGATATTTTAAAAAAATATGTACCTAATACAATTATTTGTCATAATAATATTAAAATCAAAAACGCTTTAAAATGAAATTATATAAGTATGTACTTAAAAATATAGCCAAATGTCTCCAACAGTTACTTTTAAATATCCGAAAAACTGATGACAACCATATAACCAAGAAGATAACGGGCTATTGAACGACCGGGTGCCACGCTGTGCTCTCTCGGATTCCTGGTGAGTGAACACAGCTGGTGGTATCTCAGTTGTTCCCTAGTTCTTCCACACTGCAGCTACTCTCTAAAATACACCGAAAAGAAAAAAGAAGAAAAACACTTCTGCTAGAAGATTATCATAATCAAGCTATTGTTCTTCAGTTAATCTTAACTTAACTGTCTTAACTTTAGGGCAAAATTTAGTTTTATATAAATAAAATTTTGCTTATCCTTAGTACTACAAAAATAGTTGATATTTTAGGATGAAATATAATTAGTAAATTTTATTGATCATGAAAATAAATTTAGTTTTGTTATATAATGATAAATTATTCATTTAATAATGAAGCAGGAAATCTACTAACAATTACCCTACCCTAAAAAAACGTTTTTCTCTAATATTTTTGGCGCAATTTAATTATACGTAATGTATTTATTAAACTTTAATTTATTTACGTTAGTATTTTTATTATATTTTATTATTTTTATTTATTTCATTCTATGAAAGTAGAATTAAATTATTTTAAGATATTTTATATATCAATACTGCTTGAATTTATTAAATATATGTGAAATTAAGATACCTATTTGCCAGTGGGTCACTCCAGTGCAGTGAGACAAAATCTATTTTTGTCATTTTTCTTCTTTCAGAAGGAAAATGGAGAAAAGAGTAGTTTGATGTAAATATTGAGGTACTATAAAAAGAAATGACATTGAATATAACATAATATGAATTGGAGTTATAACTACCTTTAATACAGGCTTGAATAATTAATAACATATGCACGCATATGTATATAATGCGACAAAAAATCTGTAGCAACTTTCACCCAAAACTCGTCCAAGATGTTAATATTAGGCACCGTATATCATTTTAGTTGCTCAATGCAGTAAGCTTGTAATTTTTGAATTTTTTAATATACATATATGCACATTATTAGTGCATAAAAAGAAACCTGAGTGCAGCACTGTAGCTTGCTTATTGAAGATAAACCTTTCCAATGGACTCGTATGAATGAATGATTATTAATTAAAATATTGTAAAGTATGACAACTATATATACCTACCTAACTGTAATGACATTTACGTTAATTTTAGAGTCTAGTGACGCCTAAATCAATGTAAAGTAATTTTGAAGTTGGAGAACTTGGAATTTGACCTACTACGATATTTTTTTAACTATGTATTATTAATCTTTACTAGAATATTTATTTTATAATATTAAAGTTTTACTTTGTTCTTTTATTGGAAGTCGAATCTTCCTTGGACATAAACTAAAACGCATAGGTTTTATGATGGATAAATATCTTTTGCTTTTCCACTTTGCTAAAATAATAGAAACCACAACATCCACATGGCAAGGAGAAAATATTGCGACGTTATACGCATGACATTTAACATGTTAAAGATAATTTAAAGCCTACTTTCAGATACTTTGCATATATTATTTTGGATAAAAACAAGTGAGAGCGGCTGAAGTGAAATGTTGACTGTATGACGTAGGTATATGTAATATTCTTGACGAATACGCTTCACATGCGAAAGCGCATAGGTACATCATGCTAAGCAAATGGTGGTCATAGTGTAAAGACACTCCGTTTTCACGTCCAATTTTCGGGACAAAATTAATCTAATACAAACGAAACATTTGTGGCTGAAACACCTAATTTTTCATTAAATATTGACTTTAATGCTCTTTTCCGGTATATAATGAAATGCTAAGTAAAATTTTTAAGCATAACATAAAAAATTGGCAACAGTATTTAAACTGCTACTGACAATGTTTATTGCTTATTAATTGGAGACAGAGGACAAAGGGTAAAGTGAGCCCATAGTGTTTTAAATTTACTTTGTTACTAAGCTAACACGTATAAATAATGTTTTGTGTATAACTAGCAACCGTAATTCAGTATTTAATGTACCGACAAAAATTTCACTTGCGTACAACAATTTTTATATATAATAAAATTCAATTCTTCTAACGCTAATGGATCTCATAATTAATATGGAACCAATTAATTTAAATAATTTAATCGCATTATTATTATAAATAAATGACATTTGAATAATAAAATTAAAATAATATTCTATTAGATATTGTAGCATTATTACGTCATAAACCAATAAAAGTTATAGTTATTCGTCTTTATTTCTATCATTAATTGTGTCGTTAGATAATTTCTTGGAAGAAAGAGCCCAAAAGAAAGTAATTACAGTGACTACTTGATTAATAAAAACCGGTTGTAAGTAGCACAGCAAAGAAGAACCAGTCGTTTGCGACGAACTTGTATGCTAAGAAATTGTAAAATAAAACGATTTCAAATTTAAGTAAATAGTAACAATTCAAAAAACTTTTTGCAAACAAGTTTACAATAAGCTCTAATCAATACACACTTGCTAATACTATTTTGCAACTTGCGTCTGATATATATGTAATGTTTTAAAGTGCATTTTTCGCTCTACCACACGTAATGCATTTTAACGAGATGTTTCATCGTCCTTGCGATTAATTTCCATAGCTATGCAGTATGCAGCCACGTTATGCACACACGGGCTATTATATCTATTGTTGGTTTAAAGCTTCACAATATAACTCGATATAATATTACCAGTTTTGTTTGTGTTGCTCATTGGAGTTTGCATTACTTGCAATTTATGCAGTCCGTTTAATCAATACTTGTTCAAATAAATTATACGTTTCTGAAATACTTAAAAGTGGCTTAGATAATAGTTTGATTCCGCAACTCAACTTGAACTTATCTTGACATTAGGTTTTCTGAACAAACATATATGTGTATCCAAGATTAAGGTCATATGAAGGTCATATTAATTGTTTTGAGTATGGTCAGTACATGTTTAATTTAATCCAATCATCGTTTTGCTGCTTCCCTTGCATTTGTTTGCTTTAATGTAAATGTTTTACATTGGGTTAAAGTACGTATAAATATGTGTTTATATGAAAAGAAAAATATCAATATTATCAAGTATAACATTTTCTTTGCAATCCAAGTAAATGAAGGAAAAAAAATCATTGCTTTTCCGCCCATTGTTCTAGCCATATATCAAGGAATAAAAATTAGGATAATAGAGGAAATAGAAATTGGAAATAGAACTCAAAACTAGCTTTTACAATCGGACACTGTGCCATTGCGCCAAACATAATAGCGTTAATAACACTATTTGCACAAGTACTTAAAATTTGATGGTTCTATAATGAGGAAAGCAAACGATCGTATCTCTTCACATAGGATTTATCAACTGCATTGAAGTTCTGAGGAGTTCCTGTGAGAACGGCTAAAAGACAGTGTAAATGCAATATGCAAACGATAACATCTAGTTTCTTAAAAATTTCATTATCTGATTATGTCATTTGTAATGTAACAATGATGTCTGCTATAAATTTGTGTTACTATTTGAATCTAAATAATCTTAATATTTAAACAATTCTTAAAGTTATGAAGCAGGTTTTTTTATTGAAAAATCATATGTTATTTAATTTTTTCTGTAATTCTATAAATTAATAAAATAAAATAATACAAGGTCAAACAGGCTTGTTTTTCGTAAATATATGGATATATGTATTAAAAATGAAACATCCCTATAAATGAGTGTTCAACCCACAACCATCAAAATCGAGATGCTGTTATTTACAAGATAACTTGTTATTTCCTATGAAATGGGACTTTGTTTTATTATATTTATACATAGCGCTCGTACGTACATAGCGCTCAAACATCTTAACTACAGAGACAATCCTTGCAAAATTCCGTGATTTAATATTGTGCAATAAAGTATATAACCATTTTTGCTTTGCTTGGTTGTAATTGCAATTGTTCATTTTCTTTGTAAGTTCTAGCTTCTAACATTCTACGAAACGATTACAGTTGATTGATTGTCTTATTATATATTTATATAAATTGTTTTTTAGCTTCACGCTTTATCCCGCATATTGCAGGGTAGGTAGAGAGAACTGCAGGAACCATATGAACTTAGTGTTAAGACACTCCGTTGCTTAGTCCCTGCTTTCTCCGTCCCTACTTTCCGCCTTTTCGAGGCATTGCGTGTTAGCAGAATTCAATGCCGCACTTTGCCTAGTTTCCACAGCGAAGAAAACGGATATATAAAAATCCATCTTCCCCAAGGGGGAATCGAACTCACAAGCCGTCGCGTTTACAGGCAGACGCTTACGCCTGTGCGCCACGACGGTTCTCTTTTTTTCATTACTTTAATGTGATATCTGACTAAATTACATAAAACGTGCGTTGTATTCGAACTAAAAGAATTTTCTAATAATTTTCGACTACTCACCACGGTTTTCTAAAAAAAAAACTATGTGGATATAGGTACTTATAATAATGTAAAACTTGATTTTTAATGGCCACGTTTACAACCTTACATTAATATTGTGATTTCATCTTCGACATATGTGATGTCATACTACATTAACTAGTAGGTATATGTTTAGTACATGTATAATGAACAAATATATGCTGCTAGTACTATGCATATAAAGAGTCAAAATTAAATGTAACTTTTCTCGTATATTCTCATATGTTTATACCCGTGATACGTCGTTGGTATAAAAGTCACAGGCCAAGTGCGAGTCGGACCCATGCACCGAGGGTTCTGTACCAATTATATGATTGCATACATACTATGTGTTAGTGTATGTGTTAGTATGACAACTCAAATTGACAAATCTTAGCCTAAGCCTTAATTCGAGGCTTTGATTATGTTTTCTTTTAAGAAATTCGAAAATATAATATTTATTTATAACTTATTACTTTACTTATTACCTTACTTTTATCTATAATTTTTAAATATTTTTATCACTTTACAAGATGGAACGTAAGAGATTTAAATTAATAAAGTTTTGGCGCCTTTGAGTCTAAATAGCTTTGGCCGGGGGCTCGAAGAAGCACAGCCAAGACTCATCTGCCAAGTGTCTCTGGCACATCCCTTGCGTCAACAAATATATACAAGGGCATCACAGCATTTAGAATTGGTGCAACGAAGTATTTTGAGAAAAAAATATCTCATTTTGACAAAGTTATTTTCTTCCAAATACATTCAACCTCAACTTCTTACAATATTCATTTTGGCATTTTACATAAAACGTAGAAATATAGTGTCAAAACTTGTTCTTATCTGATCTTATCTTCCTATACCTACGTCAATATTGAAATGTACAGTAATTGTATAAACGTGTAAATTTTAATAGGCATCTAAATAGTGCATTAAGTAGAAAAATGTAGTAAGCCTTTTCGTCATGATAAAACTATTTCTTATCAATTTGACAGAATAGTGTGGGTGTTATTTCTAAAGCAGTACTTATAAACATGTCTTTATATAAAAATTTTAAACTAACAATCTATACACAAAAATACTCGACGATTGGGTAATTGCAGTTAGTTTGCTTTTTAGCCTTTTACTTACATTTAACCCATATACATAAGTGTAATTGACTTAATTTTACGTTAGTTCTGAGTCTCTGTTAATAAATTTAATCTTTGAAACTGTTTCAATGTAGGTTCAAAACGTAAAAAGCCTTTGGGAGGTTAGTGTACTATTTATAAATGTGCTTTTTTTTATTGATACCAGCATTACTATTATTGTATTAAATTCATTGTCCCTTATTCAAATTCATAAGAAGATAATATCTTTCATCTTTACGATTCATCTATATGAGTATTTGTAAATATTATTCTAATAATTTACCGTAACTTTTCTGATTTTAATTGCGATGACAGTGTACCTAAAATGCTGGCAAAATAAGTATTTTTTTCCTAATGTGGCACTTCCAAACTGGATACCTAGGTAAAAAAAGGTTGTTTTTTGTTTTATATCGTATGTTATATATTTTCATCCTTGTGTGGAAAAATACGGTACATGAAAGAAAATATTTTTTGTACAATACGTCGTTTTCTTACTCTATTCTTTAATTTATTTGTGACGGCATCATTATAATCAAGTATAAGACATGAAGCATAGGAAAGGTCTGAAGTTCAAGGACATCTGGGACCAGAAGCAACAGCTGGATCGATACAGGCTCCGAGCTCCATCGCCATGGCGACCTGCAGCCGTGACCTGGAGGGGAGGGGGAGGGGGGTTGCATCGAACGGCCGGGCTGCACTGAGCAGTTATTTCGGTGCAGCTCACAGTCGCCTGCCGCGCCTCCGATAGTGCGCGCGTATTACGTCGTGCGAATTAACGTAAACGCCCCCGTGCACTCTGCCTTTACAATACTGCTTTGTTAACATTTAATTGTGATATAATAATCAACGTTTTTGATATTATCGATACCAAAGCGAGCCGTGGTGTACTTGCGACCGCGATCGCACCTGTTGCGCGAGGTGAAACCGCGTGGAAAACTCTTTTTCTCGGTAGCGGACGAGACTACTTTCACCGTTCACATTCCGTGGCTACCGTGCTGTTGCATTAAACCAGTCATAATATATGCTACCTGTAGGTACGAAAAAGTACCTAGATGTCAAGTAGAAGTAAATGTCTGTGATTTAATACATTTTCTATATCTATGTGTCAAAGGTATTGTATTTAGATGCGTTGGAAGAAAATTTGCGGTATAAATTTACAACAATAACATCAAGAGGAGATTCCGATTAGTATTAATCGTAAACAGCAGCCTCGGTGCGCCCCGCCCCTCGCCGCCTTCACTTTCCGACTCCCTCGATAACCACCTTTCAACATTATCTGATTATTTTAATAGCTCTTCAACTCTATATAGAGTACTGAAGACATTATTTTGTTTATACATATTAATAATTGTTATATATTATGTAATACCTAATATATAGCGCATGTTGGTTCTTCAATGATTGCAAGTTTGTTGGCATAGTGTGAGGTGTTATGAAATTTATAAAGAGGTATGCTGCACCTGGCGCTTGGCCAGGGATGCATCTGTGAAGGTCGCTAGTGGGTGCGAGCGGGGCAGGAGCGTCAAGGCAGCGGGCGGGGGCTAGAGGGGGTGTAATTATTCACGAGCAAAATGCGCAGGTGCACCCGGACCTCCGGGTCCAGGGCGGATTGCATGTCGGCCCACATTTTCAGTTAACCACCCACCCTCTCCCTACCGACTATCGATTAGCACTCCAGTTAACATTTATTAACTCGTTGCCCGTGACTGTACTGATTGACATTTAACACATTGCCAAGCATATTTTTGATAAACGTAAAACTTCAATACTTTATAGCCTGGCACAATCATAACATACTGTTTTAGTTCGTGAAATTATTAATAGTCCAACTATATAAAATAAACCATGTATAGAATAATGTTTAAATTTCAGTAATCAGTTACGTCGTATTAACATTTCTTACAACAAGCTAACAAACCATAGTGATTTTTTTGTTATCCAATTTCTTTTCCAAAGGTCACAATACTTTGTATGCTAACGTTATCACTTTCATCTCACACTCGAAACTCGTACGAGCATGCGTCTTATTGCGAAACGTACGCATTTAAGGCAGGCACACGCGTACGAAACTTTCCCTGACGGGACCATTGACCGTGGCTCGACTTTCTAAACCATTTCGTAACGTCGGTGATCGCCCCAGCCATTGTAATTCACGATACGCCTCGACGAGACACGCGATGTCATTACCTGTTTTTATAACATTTTCGCAAATCCGTAGAAAGTTCGATTGCAATGTTTAATAATTAAAGTTGTATATTGCATTTTAACATTGCAATGCGATTTCATAATCCGCGTGATGTCTAAGATCTTTGCCAACCCACCTGTGGAATGTAATGAATGGCGACAGGCTTCGGATTTTCGAGTACCTCATTGCAAGCTACGCTAGTACGCGCCGTCCCTTTCTTTATTTTAAAATCATAGAGCAAATGTTCTTTTTATTTTAATTACTTTCTTAGCTGCTCCAATAAACATGATATATAATTAAGTATAATATTCAATTTCGTAACAAGGGCTGGGATGTATTGATTAATTCCGTATTGACCCTGACCGCAAGTCCTAGGTCGTCTAGGTGCGTCCTTGGGCGAGCTGCCAGCTCCTCCGCCCTGCATCCCGCTTCCCTCGCCCGGGCTCAAATGCAGGAAGTCACTGATATCGGCAATAGTGCATCAATAGGCATACAGTAATTACAGCGCGGCGTTCCCGTTTATTTCAACTAATTTATTAATATTTACAGTTATTTATTACATTTATTATTTATTTACATGATTAAAACTTTTGCGTGAAGAAAATAGTTTCATTATAAAATTATAAATAGAAAAAGCAATTAATTTTACTGTGTAGTAATTAAACAATTTTTTTTCAATATGTTTAACTTGTGGGATCAACAATCAACAAAAGGGAAAAATTATTTAGAGAATCAATGTATAAACCGAACCGTTTTGTTTTTCAATTAATAAAATTTTAAGTGTTAAGTAAAAGTAAAAGTATCGGTGTGTTAATATACTTATTACCACACAAATAATTTTGGAAAATTTATAATTTACTGTGCAAAATTTATACGCTTATAATTTCTGAGTTTTGAAAAAAAAAGAATCTCAGCAATTTAGACTCGTAATCAACCTAATAAAAAGTGATATTTCAACACCTTAATCACAAGTGGAAAAATATAATTGCAAAGAAAGCTTTACCAAATTATATTTTAGAAAGTAATTTTGGATATTAATTTCTTTTTAACTTTCTTACTTTCGTTTTTTTCTAAACTGTATTTGTTTTTACGTAGGAAATATCAATTTGTGTTTATATTTCAATATATTATGTTAGATAATAAAAAAAGGAAAAACATCATAATATTACCTAATATTGTGCATTTACTTTTGTATAGTTATTACGTTTTACGATTACGAGGCATAAAGTATATAAAATTGATTTAAACTAAATTTGTTTATGTCTTATTAAGAATAGATATATAAAATGAAGCACGCACATGTGTGTTGCATGATCTATGATCTCGGCGCGTGAGTCAACTCGGTCTCGGCCTTGATTCATAGTACACCGTAAAGCCACCGCCAACCACTGAAATAATGTTTTATAGGCTCAGCCAACAGCGCCGGTGACAGCACGAGGTCACTTCACTCTCGTGAAAACGGTATTAGGGTTACTCGTGACACGGACCTTCCTCTCGTTAACTCGTTCACTTCTAAAATAGATTACTTATAAAATGTTTATTGAACTTTCTATATAATATTCTATTTTGCCTCACTGTTAAATTAATCCGAAGAACGATTTTTTATAAGAAATAATCGTAATTTTAGCTAATGTCAATAGTTATAAGATTCTGCTAAATATAAAATAGAAATGTTTCTGCAACGTTTTCGCTTATCTCGGTGGGTCGGCACTCGGCCGTCGAAATGGAGCATCTATTTGTGGCGCTCGAGGCCCGCGGCGACATTATTGTAACCGAGAACATTTAGCCTTAGTGTAGTTATCTGGTAAAGGCACATCTGTACTATTCACTCGAAAGTTTTCTAACTAAATAAAAAGTCAATATGAGAAATTCAAGCATACCGCTTAGTTAATGGCAGTCTGAAGGCAGAGTGTACTCATGGGTGACCTACTAAAAGTTGCATTCGTTACGTTTGCGTGTCCTGCGGTATGCATCCAATCGCATTCGCACTCTCTTCAAAAATTTCCACAACTCGACTTACTGAGGATGAAAGCGAACTCGCACAGGCGAAAGTGATATGTATGAAATGAGTGTACGAACGGTGGGGTGACAGGTGGGACACGCGGCAGCAGTGGCGTATTTCCAACCCGGCCGCTCGCTGCACCGACCACTTTGCGAAACCGGCGGTTATGCAAGGTGTGCCGCTGCCAACTCGCGGGGCGGCTCGCACGCCCGCCGCCGGAAGGAAAAGTGGAACGCGTCGCAGTGCTATGGCCGCGCGCGCCGCCTCTGCACGCTTCGGACTCCAGTGAAGTGCCCTAGTGTCGTGTAGTGTCGCTTCTAGAACGTTGGAATTGAGTGTTGCGCAAGCCTCCGCCTACAGCGGGATTATTTTAAACTAGATAATTAGACGAGCCCGGCCCGCAACCCCTATCTGTACACCTGGCTAAACGAATGCACGGGTGCATACTGACAGTCACTTTTTATAACCTCTGGCGTTTCCATCGTACCTGAATAACCAGCATGCATGTTTCATGAGTATCTTCCATGTCGATTTAACTCGCTTAGAGAGGCTTCTCATGAATGCATATTAGCATAAAGTATGATGAAGTTGTAGGTCGCAATTGGAATGCTCGCTATGCTGACACTGTGACATTTAACGTAACATACTAACTGCAATACTATTAGATGAACGCTGCTCGTACCATATAAATTGTACATACTGTGTATTTTAGCAGGCACCATAGCTAAAAAATCTATGTAAGGCCTAGAAATACCTAAAAACCCTTATTGAATTATGAGTCGGACGGCATGTTAAATAAAGTGTCATAAATTAAACTTTTGCATCAATATATATTAAATTGATTAGTATGTTCAAAACAAAACTTTAAACAAATCAAAATCGAATGTTGAAACTGGACGTGACGTTGAGAGGGAAAGTGTTCGTTAGACCGTGGTGATTCCGACCGCCCGGCTCTCGCAGCCAAAGTACAAAAGTAACATCGGCTTAAATTAACTGCTTGTAAAAAATTACGCAGCTTACTAATATCGCATATTTACAATAAATTTCATAAATACACTATAGCTGTTATTATTAAAAAGATCAAAAAAACCAACGGACGTTCCATTTTGCAAGTAGTGTACAGCACGTAACTATGACATTTTAGTCGGTAAACGTTCTATGTTGCCATGTATTCAAGGACGAATTAATAGTGTAGAATGGCAATCAAGCGGCATAATTTATCATGTCGAGTCCCATAATCAATTGCACAATGCAGCTTATCTAGCGCATGAGAGCCAACAATTATTTGTCCTACTTTCGAATTATCGATAATATTTTTTATTTTCAACTTCAAATAAATTTTAAATCCGAGTTTAAAATTTGAGTACAAATAATATGCACGTATAAATTGTTCTTTTATATTGTATTTTACCTTAGCACATTTCTGCAGCGCTGGCTGTGGCTAGTGAACAATCACGCGAATGCAACTTACGTCAGTGTGCAATGAGAACATAACAGAGCGTAGGCGGTCGGCATTGCAGTGAAACATTTGCCTCAGTCAGTATTTATTATCTACGCCTAAATGCTGCGTTTATAAGATAACTTATAATCTGTAAATTTTAATTTTTGTACACGAGGCATAGTTATAATGTTCTTATCAAATAATAATGTAAAATGTCTTCCCTTAACTTACCACTTTTCAGATGAAATGAGTTAAGTAAAATTAAACTTATTTATATAATTAAAAGCGTTAGTGTCATTGACAAGGAACTCGTAAGTCAAAGAGCATTGGATGCAACGTGCGGAATTACAATACGTGAAGTCACGATGCTTATTATACACGTGGCTTTGAAATTACGTATTAGAAAACATTACAAAGTTGTACTACAAAAAAAATTACAGTACGTTTCTTTTTCGTTTGAAACTATCATTAATTTACAAAATTAAGAGTTCAACTAAAAATGTGTTTATTTTTTGCAAACTACAAATTATTGTGTTAATAAATAATACAATAGCTTGCATGCCATCCATTCAATGCAAAGATATTTGTAAGTTAGATATGTTTCGGTTTATTTCATTGCCTAACAGAACGGATGGAGGGCTACGTCTGAAGCAAGGCCGTCTGGCCTACTTGCGCGCGCGCACCTTTGTAAGCTGAGCGAAAATCGTCTCTAATAACGCAGTAATTACAAACAATTGACTTTAATGCTCTATGCTGTAGTTGTTGACACAATGCCGACAAGACTCGCAATTCACACGGTTAAGAGACAATAGAGTAAAAAAAGTTATCGTAAAAGTAAAGAGCTCGGTTAATTTAATGTAGTATATAAAAATTATTTGGTTGCATTCAATATTTTTATGATAAATACAACAACAACTTGTCTATCCATAAGTAAATAATACAGAGATATCAACTACACGTGCCGACATTATCATTAGTATCCTATGTTCCTTTACGTCACGACACGCTTACGCGACGTCTCACGCTTGTAGCACGCCACGAAGTGAAAATAAAAAAATTACTCATAAATATTTGCATGAGTCATATTTTTAATGAACAAATTACAATGCAAATTCAAATTAATTGTTAAGTGTCTGTTCTATAATCTATACTCGTGTATGGTCATTTTAAATTGTTTTGTTAGATAAATAATACGTTCTTAGAATGGAAACTTACAATTTCTAACTTGCCTTGATCTATGTTTGCCTTATGACGTCTTTATGACCAATGAACATGGAGGATTCATAATCATAAAATATAATATGGTTTTTTTACATTACATTCATAGGTTTTAACATTTTCTGTGAATAGACAAATATTAACAATATTTCAGAAAAAATAATTATACTAATATGTACTTGTAAGTCATATCACATACCATATTTAATCCAACGTTACATAAGGAATGACAATTGGTGTCAATCAGTTAATGTGACAGTCGCCTACACATAAAATATTAATTAGTGTACGCGTTTAGAAACTCAATAAACTACAAATGGTAACAGTTACGTGATCCTCATCCCAATATATAACTAACACACTAACACTGCGTAAATGTTTCGTAATATAATGTAACTACAACTTAAATTTAAACCTAAGTGATAAAGACATAGTTTAGTGCGAAATGTGCATAAATAATTAAGTGACGTTTAATTCGCGCGTGAACAATCGATATCGACGTTTTGAGTACGTCTCGGGGTTCGTGCCAGGAGTGCGTTTGCAAAGCGCGCTACAAGTTTGCGTTATGGCAAAATTGACACTGTAAATGCACTATCTGGTACGACACCCCGGGGTGTGTTGCGACGCTTCTGTACCTTCTACTTCGGAATATGCCACCTTCAGTTCTATGAACTGTAAATACAGACTGAAAAGTGCTAAATAATTTTTGAACTTTTAACTCGCTTTATTTATTTTATAATTATTATTTTTATTCAGTTATATATGTGTTTAGCGTAATGTGAGATATTATGTAAAATTTACACTTTTATATTTATTAATATTTATATTTATTTTCTGTTTACTTAAAAAAATGTATATATCTCACATTGTGCTTATTTTCCTTTGTATGTTTATGTATATTAATTTTTAAATGTTCTTATTTTATATTTTCTGTAACTTATCGTTACATTTGTTATACTTTATTTTTAGTTTAATATTTAATAAGACAATTGTTTACCTAATGCTATCAACATATTTAATTTATTACAATTTTATTTATGCTTTATATTTTGTTTTATTTTACAACATCAATAGACATTAAACTATCAAAATTAGTAAAGTACCCTAAGAGATTTTCCAACATATTAACAAAAAATGAAATGAACTATTCTGTTAAATTTCAACTATTTCATCTTGATATTTGATTCAAACATTATTTACGTGGTCTCTATTAATGAATAAAATATTTTCTTTCATTAAATATTCCACAGTAAAAAACAAGAAATCTATTAAAATCAATGACTAGTAATAACATTAATACAAACATAATAGTCGCAAGATGAAACAATAAAGGATTTGCTGCGATATATTTAGCTGTGTTTTAATAGCAACAAACATCGTTGCTCCCACATTCTCACATCTACACTATTCTTGTACAACCTTGAAAATCTTACCAAGTTACGACTACGAGTCACTGAGGTTTCTAGGAAAGGACGATACTATTAGGTATTTAGCTCAACAAATCGTGATTACTATAGGTTTGATAAAATAAATGCATCATAGGATGTATATATATATATATATATATATATATATATATATATATATATATATATATATATATATATATATATATATATATATATATATATATATATATATATATATATATATATATATATATATATATATATATATATATATATATATATATATATATATATATATATATATATATATATATATATATATATATATATATATATATATATATATTTGTTTTTTTTAATATGACTCTTTTAGTAAGATAAAATAGTTGTTAAATGAATAAATTGATTAATAAAATTTTGTAACGATCTCTTATCTATAATGACCAAATAAATATTTCCCACATAGTTAACTTTCAAATAATGAACTAGAGGTTGCACCGTGGGAAATCCCTGTGCTGCATAGTTCATAATTACTCGGAAATTGAATAGTATATATTACCACTATAGTAAAACATGTTGATTCTGTACCTATAAGTTATCTTTAGCCAAATCATAGAGTGATCAAACATAATTATCGATTAGATGAATATAGATAAGAAATAGATACGAATGAAATTATTAAAGCTTATTCCTCTTAACAATTTAACCATCTATTTTAAGTTATTATTTAATAATATACATTTTATAAATTTTAAGTTATTATTTAATAATATAAATACCCAATATACTTTGTTTCGAGGAAACAAAACCGTTCGTTTCGTCGAACATTCTCACTGTTTATTTACTCGTCTATTTTCACATATGTAGCAGTTGCTATTCAATTGCATATTTACTTAGAACGCTCATAGAATTGTTACGTAAATTAATGGAATAAGCAAGCAGTATAGTATTAGGTCAAGTATAGTCACTGTACGAGTGCGGGGGAAGCCTTATTATGGCCTTGCATTGTAATTTGTAATCTCATTTTATGGTACCTACTACAGTAAAGTTAAATAAGAATTAAACGTACGAGTTTTTTATTATGTTTATAAAAATGTATAATATATATTTATTTTTACACATTTTGTTGCTTTTTTATCATTTATTTATAATTGCATTTCTTTTGTACTTCTTTTGTTGCTATTATTTTATTTTTTAAATATGAATAATAAATATTTGTTTTGTTTGTTTTTCTGTTTTATTTTACCTATTTTTTTAATTAAGTATGGCAGGTTGAACGGGGTTTATGCACAGTGGACAATATTATTGAGAGCAAAAAGTATATATTATATTTTTATTTTTCCTATATGAAAAAGTTTTAGTCTTCACGATACTAGATTTAGAAATATATATTATAATATATATTATTAGTACTAGTACTAAGTTGTTGAAATCAAACATACACGTGTATGCTAAATTAGATTAGATGACCTAAATATTATCTAGACTTCACACAATCCTGCATATAGCAGGATAGGTAGACATAAATTAAGATGTTCATAGGGCGTGTCAGTTTCGTTTGTTTATTTTCTTTTTATCCTTCGGGCGCACTTTCTATTAAATATCTTATTTTTATCTTATCAGTATGACACAATATTTCATATCTCTGAGTGAGGTTCGAATCCACATCCAACGTCTCAGTTCAAAGGCATAACAACACAGTTCACAAAATTGTAACAGAGTACTAAACTGATTAAAAATTTGAAAATGAAAAATATGTATGTTCTTATAAATTAACTAATATTACAAAATCAAAAAATGTATAGTAAGTTTTGCTGTTATTTGTAAACTAAACCATATACCAATGTTATTCATGCACAATAGTATATTTATTTCCCACCGGAAGTGTATCAACTCGGTTCTTAATTCGTAGGAAGTAGTTCATTGACGTATTGTAAGTATCCTTTGTCCCTCTGTAATATAATCTAGGAGTGACTTGACGATATAAAAATTACTATGAAGAGGCGTGAACCAAGTAGCAAGTGGCTCTTGTGATTTACTTATTCACTTTAGAGAAGCAAAGCGAGGTAAATTTTTGCGCGAAAAGTGGAGAATGAAAAATTGAGAAAGAAGTGTGACATTAAAGAAATAAAAAAAAATTGCCGCTCATAACCTGATCTGAAGAACTACCTTCAATAAAATGTTATAAATCAAATAAACAATGTAGTAACGCTGACTCCTAGTAGTGAAACTAAATGTAAAAAAATTAAATGACTATAATCAAACTGTTTCGGAAATATAATTGTAATAAGTCCAAGTTTAGTTACCGAAACTAACATTTTTATTAAAATTGTTTTCTGTGTAAACGTTCATAATATATAGTAGTTGATTGGAAAAAAAGAATCCTTTTCAAGAAATAATCGATGAGTATATTCAAATAGATTTTTAGAAACGTTTAAAACATTTAAATGAACCTGAGGCTGCCATCATATAGTACATAAATGAATATAAGTTAGCAAACATGTTATTAGTATCGAATGACTATCGTTTCTAGACTGCATTGACATTAGATAAGGCTGTCCTACATTGCACTCATCATTAAAATAATATTAGTTTAGCTACATATTTCATTATAATTAAGTATTTGATATCATTAATTTTGTGCTCACAGTTATTAATGCCTTTTGCTAGGGTTCTAATTTAATTTTAAATCGTAAATTTATATTTTTTTGCTTTAAAAATCTAATCAGAAAGTGAATTTAATAAATTCTATTTTTAGCTTTCTTTTTATTTTCACGAACTGAAAACAGTTTCTATGTATATTTTATATAATATATACTGGCATACTTGTATATACACAAAATAATTATAAATTACATTAAACTTAAAATATAATTAATGAGTGAAGCACGCTTTCATTTACGTTTCACGATTACTTTCATAAAAAAACGGTAGAAAGGTAAAACTGCTATCATACAGTGAAAGAATGAAAGTTCAAAGAGAAGCATTTTTTCTTTAAGATGAGCCAAATATAATAATCGCTTATATGAGTAGCCACTGTTAGTTTAAAAATAATAAGTACAATTAATACTATAAATTATTATAACAAATCTATTTTTTTTCTTTTTTTATTATATACATTCACGCTTTAACCCTTTAACCGAAGGAAATTGAATGAAATAATATGTCTTTCATTGAATTTCATTGAACTATAGAATGTATGAATGGGGGTATAATTTATTTATACAACGTACGCTCTCTACTAATTTTGCTATAAATTATTCAGTGAAATGTATTATGAATGAATTCAATTTTTATTGCAAATATTCGATACAATATTAATAGCACAACAATAGTGATAAATTGAAATGTAGGTAAGTCTCTGACCTTAATCGCTATGACGCAATGGTGAAGTGATGGTAAATTAAGTTGATAATAGATGGGAGGTTTCAGCTCGAATTTCGTGACATTTAACAAATAAAACATATAATGAAATATGTTGTTGTTGCTGTGTAAGCCAATTTTAACTTTAAACCATGGATACGGTAGAAAGGTAAAAAAAGGATACAGATATGTAAACGTTTTTACGTAATACAGATCAATGTCATCCTGCATTTCTATAGGTATGCTTCTATGTCAACTAAGTACTTCCTAATGACCTTTTAAATTCACTAGTAAAAATATAAATTATTGCATTGGCCTTTTAATGTTAAACGGAGAGATATGAAATATGTTATTATAGGAAAAGCGTTAAAATGAAAAATGTCCTTTATTAGTCAACTTAGTCGCTATCAAGTTAACGCCATTAAGATCATTTAACTTAAGTGCACTATTAAGATATGTCGCGGTAAAAGTTACATCAAGGTGACTATCTGATTTCAAAGTAGAATTTGTACGCAGATATGTAGTTTAAGTAAAAATATTTAAGGCTCAAACCTGTTAAAATCTTTATAAGATAAAGATTTTAGTGAATTTAATAATATTTTAGTAATACTAAACTAATTAAATTTTGAATATCCAAGGGGAAATAAAGATACACAATTCAAATGTGCAATAGGAAAAATACAATAACTGACTATGAATTGCGACGAGAATGTATACAATGTAATCATTAACTAGCCGAGATGATCATTGAGCTTATTTCTAGTCTATGTCCCGTGTATGTATGTCTAGCGTATAAGTATTGCTCGTCTATACATACAAATGTTGCTATACGGTTACGGTACGGCATAGACTCGGTAGTATAGTCGTTTCAAATGACGTTTTTGATATACGATTTCACAAATGATTAAAAAAATACTTATTTCTTGTTTTATGATATTTGTAGGCGTACATTATATGGAATGAACTACCGATATAAAGCTATAAAGGGATAAATTTAATTTATTTATTTTTTAACTTTCTCCTTTATTTATACTGAAAGTTCTGACTTCTTGCCAAATTTCAAAATTCTGGGTCAACTGAAACTTGTGGTAGGTTAATATTATGCGGCAAATTTCCTACAATATTACTTAGAAATAGATTTTTTTTGTGCTAAAAGAAAGTATCGACCTGGATATGGGATTTTAATTTCAACGTTATATAGCCACGAAACCTAAAAAACATAAAATGAAACTTACAAGCAGACCTACAGACTGTCTGTGAATGCTATAAAAACTATTGTATAACTACTAACTATACTTTATATATAACTACTAACTATACTTTTGAGGTACAGAAACCTAAAACAGAATTACTGCTTACTTTGAAACTTCAAATGTCCATTTTGTTAAACTGATACGTATAAGAAGTTAATAATTCGAGAAGAATGGGGAACAAACTACAAAAGATACGTAAATTTTAAAATAACGTTCAATCGCATAATCCCTAACATTACATACTACATTCAAGAAATATAGTATCAGATTTCGCATATTTATAAGTGTTCACTTATTTACGATGATATAAACGAAAATCACAAAACTTGCTTTGCCTGAGTCTTTATGGCCTATCAATAATACATAACCAACGATGATTAACTACTGATAAGTTTAGAAACTAGTAGGTGCATACTGCATACGCTAATGCAGAATATTCCACATCAATACAATTGATATCAAGGATATTACAATGCAACGAACACGCAATATGCGTGACTGCAATGCAATAGAAAACGCAGGCTACAGGCACAAGTTATTTTAATAACGCGTGAAGTTTATTACTCACTATAAAACCTGTTTCACATTTCGGTATTATTTAAACTGGAAAATTTGATTGGACTTAAAAGTAGCTTAACGTCATCGGTGTATTTAAAGAAGAAAAAAATCGCAATGATGATAACTTAGAAACCTATCTATAATAATATATACAGGATTTTGATGAAGACTATATTTTTAATCGTATTAAGATAACCAGTATAGATAATTAGGCAATAATCTGTTATTCTATTTAACTATAATCAGCTTGTATAGAATAGAGAGGTTTTAAAGTTATTTTAAAAAAATAACTAAACGAGCAAAACTCACATTATTTTTGCAATATGTTGTAAAAATTGTAAGTAATGAAACGTTCTAATAATAATTATATAATATAAATAATACTGCTTTGTTTTAAAAGTCCATCTGTGTATGTGAAGAAAACCCTGAAAATCGCTGAATGAAACAACGCAATAAAATAAATCCTTAAGTAATCTATTTAAAAGGAAGTAATTTCGACTTAATGCAGTAATAAGTGAACACTTTCAAACATCTACGTAAATTATAATTTTATTTAATAAGTAAAAGTAAATGAATTTAACTCTGGCAGAATGCAGAATTTTCTCTTTACGCCGTTTCTTTACTTTTTTAATTAAACTTGTAGGTTGGTAATGGTGCGAAATTAAATTAAATTATATCTTTTTCATTTTTTTTTTGGTTTTATATTTCAATGTTGATGTTGCAAGTATAACTCAAGTATAGCATTAATATTTAAAACTAGAACTAAATTGTAGAAAGAAATGCAAAAATAATATAGTATGTATATATAAGTTCTCTATTTTTCGCCTTTCGTCACAATGAATGTGTCTACAGAGCGACTCGAGTGAGCCTCTATATTAAAATGTACCATATTAACGAGTGAAAAATCTTATTTATTACCAACTTTACACAACTTTATACATATTTAGTACGCAAAGTGTGTTGTACTGTTAACTACTACCTTTTTGCTGCGGTTTAGTGTACGTGGTTATATGAAAATATCTAAGAGTTGCATATGACACATACTTAGTTTCCGAGGTAACTTGCCGCTGCTTGTTGTAACACTTTGGAGGTTATCTTAAAACGATTAACATTATTTAATATAGCCTTTCAATACATTTTTTTTAATTCCAACCAATTGCGTCTGACATTGGCACCTTCTGCTTAATACATTATAATAGATAGATATTGAACCGTAAAATATTAAATTATATAAACTATATAAACCACTCATATTAATTGAAATAAATTATTTTGAGATTAAAGAACTTAAGATGGTAAAAACGCAGATATTAATAATACTTGAGGCTAATCTGTATGAGAAATTAATTAATATTTATTTCTTCGATTTAACCCTAAATAGAGCCAAGTCAAGACACTCTGTTCTTCGTCTTTTTTCCAGAATTTAGAACATTGTATATTGCAGAAGGAAAAGCTAATCTCAAAGCCGAATTTTGTCTCACCAAACCTCCTCTGGTTTGGTAAGACATAAATGTAACGTGGGAGAATTGTACTCACAACAAACATCGCTTTTGTATTTGCCGTCCAGTTTAATAACAGTACATTGTATATATCAAAGTATACTAATTTATTCTTTCTTTTTCAGATCGGAGAACCCATCAACGATGATTAAACGAAATCACGAGAAGTAAATAGCGCTAATCAATTTTCTGTGCGAATCTGTCTTAAATCCAATGTTTGTTATGAAATAAGAGCTTGAGACCTTACATTTTTTACTTAAACTAGATAACTTTAGTTTGGCTAATGATGTTATCAAAATTACCTTGCACATTCATGTAAAATGTATAGTTTGTAATTTTTTTAATATATAGTTTGTAATTGACAGGTAACCTTAACTAAAATTGACGGTCATAGTTTAGACTTGGGCTTAACTACAAGAACACAGCCTTCATTAGCGTAGTGACAGGGGGAACAGGTGGACCATCAATAAAGAAGAGTGTGTCATAAAATAACTTTGTTTTTATTTTAATTCATAATTTTATAAACGAAACGTAAAATGCACACAAGCGGGGCCAGGACGAGCCGTTACCGTTTTTTTATATTGTATTCAGCAGTTTAATTGATATTGTAATCTATTTTATATGTAAATCAGGGTAATTTAAAGTTAAAGTTATTTTTATGTAAATTATAATAATTCTTATGTTAAAATTTTAGTTGGTAATGAACAATTGTAAATTAACTTCATGCATTTTAAATATTTTACAGTATTTATGAGATACAATTATAACGTATAAGTATTTCAAAATATATATGTATATTATATATAGGTACTAAGCATATATTATAGACGTATATAATTTTATTTCATGTTCTACAAATTGGAGGAAAATGAAGATCTTGAAGTGCAAAATAGGAGACTACTAATGTAGGTTGGCCATAGTGGCAGTGTGGTTAGCTGGTTGTTTAGTTGCACCAACAGCCAGTAACGCCACTGCCTCTTTGTCTTGCCTGAAGCAACAAGAATTTATAACGCCGAAAAAATATTACTCAGTGTACTTTATCGTGTTATATTCATTTGAAATGTTACATATGTTTAATAAAATAATTATTACACATATTTTTTGTTGTATTTATTACTATTTTTCACGAATAGTATAAAATTTATGTATTTGTATTGAAAAGGTGTCGTTACATTTCATTACCGATCATTTTCTATTTAAACATCAATGTTACAATCAGCTCATAGATATATCATACCCGAGCGCCAAACATCCCGGCTTCAAAAAGAAGATTGATGACAGTATGGTCAAATTTATGGCATATTGGCCACTGTCATAGACCATTTCTTGCCACCTTTGGAGGGATTTAATTTATATTACGTTCTTAAATGTTTCCCTTTTATTAAGTTTTAAAATAAATATTTCTTTTTGTTTTTTTTAGAAACCACTGAATAAAGATGAATTAATTGTATTTATCGAACACAACTATAACCTATCATGGTGATGTGGGATAACCTATCATGGTGATGTGGGATAGCGTTGATAAACTTGATATCGATTATATATTGATCCCACTCTGGTAGGATATAGTGCAGGGTTCATTTCTGTAACTCAACATGTAATTTCTGAAATTTGGGTAAAAACAAGAACGGAGCGTCTTGACATCACGCTGTCTCAAAGTACCAAACAGTATACCTAATAGTATGTAATTGAAAACAAAAAAGAACTCTAACCGTTCTATTCCTTCATTATATTCATGGGTTAAAACCACTTTCTACATTCATCAACCTAGAACCCGCAAAATCAGAAATTAGAAAGTTCTCTTTTGAACGATCTGGTCCTTTAATTCTAAAATTCAAGAACTTTTAACTGTTCATTGTGTGTCAGTCAGTAACGGAAGAGTTATATGCTTCATCTAAATCAAATATAAAATTTCTTTATAAAAAAACAAAGACTAACATTTCAATGCGATTTATAACTGGCTCTAATATAAGAGACGGATTGACCTAGAAATAGATGTACAGAAATAGCGTACTCGCGTAACTTGTGTCACCAATGCAGGCTCAGGTGCATGGATGGGACGATGCCAAGAAAGCGCACGTGGAATTGTACGCCATAGCGCTCTGATATAATAAAAATATTCATTTTAAAAATAAATATCTATTTTGTTTTGTTTTTCGACTACAATGAATTATGTTGTTATAACTGGTTTAAAATAAAATTGCATCTAAGGATTGTTACATTTTTTTAATACGAACTAAATTATTAGACTACTAAGTAAAAATGGATAAATAAATAAATAAAACAATTTACAGTATAATGTTTATTTATTTCACTACACATAAATTACAAGGTAAGAAAATGATATCCCATATTCAAATTACATATTGTACAAGTTACTAACTAAAAATGCTTTAATTATAAAAATAGTCGATTTCAACTTATGTTAAGAGACCGAACGCTTACACGAAACACATGTCCACAGATAAAATTACTATAAATTCGACAAGAACAGCATTACTTCCTAATGTTATATATTTGTGGAAAAATAAGAGAATTTAGATATATAATAGTCAGGTTAACTAAAGCATAGATTGTTCGTGATCTTGTCTTTCCTTGTTATGAAAATTTTAGAGTTTTGATCATTTATATGAAAAAAAAATAGAAATGTAATTCTTTATCTGTTTCCTATTAAAATGATAAGAACTTTTGGAAACTGGATAAACCTACTTTACATTAAATAATACAGAAACAAGTGACCACATTACAATTTAGTTTTTTTTTTATTTAGCCGCGCAGAACTAGAAATTCCACAATAACTATTAAGTTCGGCGAAGAAAATTAATTAAACACGAAACGAATACCTTAAAATAATAAAAAAAAATAGATTTAAATGTTTGTCTGTGGTAATATTGATCATTTTACAAAAATATAAATATTTTAAAATCCCGAACGCTCTCATTTTGAAATTATATAATGTAACTAACAATTGAAAAGCAAAAGGTCACAGACAATCCACATTCAAACTAATATAAACAATAGATCGATGCTGAGTGACTTATGAGTATGACAAAATATACCAAAAATAAATTTGATATATATCGAATAATAGAATCATAGATTCCTTTATATCTTGCTATTTCAATGAGTTCGTAATTAAGTCATATAAGATTCTATTCCATAGAGTGCAAAATACCATACCGGGTACAAAAATAAAGTCAAAGCATGGGTCAAACTAAGACAATAAATGTAAATCTGAGCAATGGATGTTTTACGTTTATTAAAAAATTTCAACAACTTTACACGCATTGAACAACAGACCGTCAACAAGTATCAGGCATTCAAAGAGGTAGCAGTTTCTTATTTTATTCACATTATTGCATCCGCTCACTTTTCAATATTTGCCAAGCAAATTTGTTTCCTGGAGGAAAGTATAATAATATGTTTTAAAGGCTGGTTTTTATTACAATTACATAACTGCACTATGTTGTGTTTTTTTATATATCTAAAAAGATAACCTCCTTTGTATTTATATATTAATATAATGTCTTGCCACACGTTCATTTACTAAGCAAATATTGAAGCACGCAGATCGTCTGTACAACACTTAATAACTTTACGTACCACATCTCACACTACACCGATACTACCGTTACAATAATCCACAGACTTACAAAATTGTCAAAATCCCTTTAACAATATATGCTACGGCGGTTGCATTAAGAAATCAAAAACTTTTGTTCAATAAGGAAAGACCTTTCCTGTAAAATACATAACGTGCATCAATATTTTAGCATAAAATTGATGATTTCTCCCGATTCTATTCAAACAAACAGTACCCATTAAAAACAATGGCACTATGTTTACATTTACTTTATATATGTATGTATATCTTAAATATTATATGAGATATCTTATATGTTATAAATTACGATAATATATTCTTGGACATATTGGAATTATTGCTTTGATGACCACTTTGTATTGTTACCTACATGACTATGGATTAAATTTTCCGTTCGAATTTAAAGTAAAAAAAAAAATAGATAGCCCCATTTACTAAGAAATATACGGCCCATTAAAAATAACGCAAAATTATATTTATTATACAAAAAGACTAAATTGAAAAAATCATTATTATAATACCAAATATTCAGTCTAGTTTTGTTAAAAAGCAATGTACCCACTTTAAAGAAATTGTCGAAAATCGATACTGAACGAAGGAATAATTTAAATAGCAACACAGCAAAGAGTGAGAGTGTTTCCTAACCTGACTCTACCTTAGAAGCGAAAGGTGCAACACTTAAAGCCTACGTAACGTTAATCTCCCTAAACGCAGTCAGTTCGAATTGATCTACAAAAGTACAAATACAACTGTCCTTACGCAAATGGTCTAAGTCACGATTGGATTTCCGAAAAAAAATTATATAACCACTAACAGAGAGAAAATATCCTTTTTTGTCTTCTAAATTCTCCATTTAAATGTTCTCCATTAAAACAAGCTATCACATTTTCCCGCCAAAAATAACATTCTAGATCGTTCGATGTAAAGCTTGTTGGATTACGGTTGTCAATTTTATATTATAAGACTGTGAACAATAATATTTGTTCCCAAAAGCCCACAGATATCATTAATTCCTATTATTATTTTTTTATATTGATTTTTTTTTTTATATGGGACCGTTTATGTGGACCGTCGTGGCGCAGAGGCGTAAGTGTCTGCCTATAAACGCGACGGTTTGAGGGTTCGATTCCCACTCGGAGAAGATGGATTTTTCTATTTCCATTTTCTTCGCTCTGGAAACAAGGCAAAGCGCGGCGTTGAGTTCCGCCACTCAAAACGCAATGCCTCGAATATGGCGGAAATCGGGGACGGAGAAAGCAGGGACTAAGCAACCGAGTGTCTTAACACTAGGTTCATATGGTTCCTGCAGTTCCCTCTGCATACCCTGCATTATGCAGGATAAATGCGTGAAGCTATTCTATAATTTGATATCGTAAAATAGACCAATTTAGTATTGACAGTATTAAAATAATAAATAACTAGCAAGTATATACTTAAAGTTAAATTATATACTACTGATATTTGTATATTGTTACAAAACGAATACAGGTACTGCCTATGGGTAAGCGCATCTGACATTATACTAACATAAGACCGGGTTGGCGAACCTTTACAAAAAGTAAAATTGTTAATATTTTAAAAAATAGTGTCCCACTCGCTCGCTCTAAACAAATTATAGTAATACGCATTTTTTTATACAAATATCGACATTAGAGAAAATCATTTTATAGTTTTCACAATTTATGTAAAAATGTAAATGGATAACTATATATCAGGAATAGAAGATATTACAACGTACTTACAAACAATGTTTTAAGCTAATAAGCACTAAAACTATATTTTTTAGGTTCAATTTTAGTTAAAATATGAATTAATATTATACAAGGCTAAATTTTGTAATATATTTAATATTTGGTTTCACTGTGTCATGGTGATTTGTTTCATATTTTGATAAATATTTTGTTAATGTAAGTTCTTCATTCAGTGCAGAAATATATCCCATATCTGCCTTAAGCATATTTAAAAAATATTAACATAAACTTGTCTAGACACAAATAAACATTTACCAAGTCCAAACTTTTGAATGTCTTCTAAAAAGCTATGATTTCTTTAGTGTGTACATTATAAAATAATATAAACAGTTTTTATATAAATGTAATTATTATTATGGAAGCATAGCCGAATGTACCAATCCGACATAAATTTCAAATCAATTATTTTTTCTCGAATGTATTTTAAACTAATCTGTTTAACACAAAAATGTGACTTATTTACGGATAACTATTATTTTGATTTTAATTAAAACAAATTTTAAAACAATATTTCTTTGCAAAAGTTAGTTTTGGCCATCATTTTCATTTATGTAGGGCTTATGTAATAGTTTTCTATTACAAATTATTTAAAGATTCGCCATCCCTAGAGACTACGAGAGATTAGAGGCAAATGGGACGTTCTAATGCCTTGAAAAAAAGCTAAGTGTAGATATCAACACAATTATATTATAAAAAAATGTTATCATTTGATAACAAACTATTCAAAGTTAAATATTTTTAAAAGAAATATGAATAGCTGAAGCAATCTAAAGTATTTTTGGTGTTTTATTGTTTTTTTTTTTGGGTTGATATCTCCACAACATATTTTAACCTCATGTTTCCAATATACGATATAAAAATTCAAATAATTTAAACATTAAATTGCATGGATAATGTATCGACGAAAAAAAAATTAAAGTGTTGCCAGATCACAAAATAAACCACTCATTTTTCTTCAAAAAATTCCCTACAGTTAATCATAAGTTTCCATTTTACAAAACAAAAAAATCCAGGACAGTCCCCATGGAAATGATATACAACGATACATTTAAAATCTAAACACGTTTATCGCTCCCTTACAAATTAAAAAAAAATACCAATTAAATTTTTCTTTAATACTGCCAACACTGTGGCAGACTCACTTCGAATCACAAGAATTATCATATAGGAACATAAACATCATTACAAAAATATGTTTCTTCATTTGGTTCTGTTTAAATCTATTTCTATGTATAATTGTTAGTCTACTAACATTATTACATACTATATGAAAAGAAATGATTATAAATAAAATGAATATAAATAAATGGAGACAGTTTGTTACAGTACAAATATATTCTAACCGTTTGTCATAGCTTTAAAACATAGAAACTAGTTTTTATTTATCCGTTGCAATTTACTTGAAATAATGAAGACGTTATATTAAAGCTGTGACAATATTATTTATTCATTAAAAAAAATCATCACTTAAATGTGATACAAATGAAATTATAAAAATATAAACGAATATTTAAGGGTGTCTAATTATTGTTTTACATATGGAATATAACCATCCTCCTGATATCATAGAACAGTCTGAAGCAAATCCTTGAAGCTTTTCACATTAACCAATCATAGAAAAACGACACCTTGACACATTGTCCCGTAAATGTATTAAATATCTAAGATAAATAAAAAATCATTTTTTAAAACAAATACTATGTTGAAAATTTGTATGAAAGTTTTTAGTTCATTTTTAATCTGTGGCCTTTTTTACAGAATGTTTAATCGTATTCTTATTTGATATTAAATTTAAAAATATTTTGTACAATAATATATTTGTTTAAAATATGTTTATATCTTAGATTATTTAATACATAAACATGCCTACATTCTACATGACAGTTTCTTTAATCTACCAACAATAAGTGAGAACCGACAAATCTATAGCAAATTGTATACACATTACAATTTAGTTTCTTTTTTGATAAAGTTACCTCGTTAATGGGTTAGTTAAGTACTATAAAAATTAAATCGCCTAATCGAATCGTTTATTACAAATATTAAAATATTAATACTGATAAGTCACACTAAGCTTTCCTATCTAAAATTTAAATGCCAATTTGTGTATATTACAAATAAAACTACACTAAATTTAACATATAGCACTGGAAATATATATTCAGAGTATATTTTATATATTAAAATGAATCTATTAACAAAAAAAATATAATAAATTTCTAATAAAGAAATTAGCTTGAAAATAATTTATATACAAAAAATATATAATTTTTTTATATTCTTTTGCCATATCCTTTGACCTAAACCCAGGTGAGATAAATAAATTACTACCAATATTAATTTATCGGAACTCCCTTATCGTGCATCGTTTTTCGACCTACATAACATTTCACTAGACACGCACACACAAACTTAAAGCATGAAACAAGTCGACACTACAGTTAACCGAATTTGTTCCTATTCGTATGTTACATAAGGATTATTTCAGCTTAATACTATGTTATGACGGCGCGCCTGGAGACTCCATACTGACCGCCGGCACCATCTGGAATGAATCGAGGATAAAATATATGTATTAAACATATACAACAGTGAATTAATTCTTACAAAATATACAATTATTGTGGAAGTAATTAAGTAATAGTAAGAAAGTAAGTCCAAGGACGTAAAGAAGAAGCCTTTTTATATAAATGAACAAGCTGTCATCGAAATGCATGAATTAGAAACAGTTTTTCTCATTTAATCGTGCAAACTTCGTCGTCGTTTCAAAATAAAACTCCATTTGTCGTTGTAGGTTAGTGTACCTACACTATCCTGTCAAAGTGACAAAGAGATGTATTTCTCTCTCATTATGTTATTTTTTGTGACAGTTTATTGAGTATTATTGTAGTATGAGATCTTAATATCAATCGTATTTAATCATAGCTACCATCATAATTAGTATTAATCATAACAAATATTCTTTTTTTTATAGTATAGGTGGCAAACGAGCTGACAGATCACCTGATGGTAAGTGAATACTGCCGCCCATGGACATTTGCAACACCAGAGGAGCTACAAAATGCGTTGCCGGCCTTTCCTGTGTCAAGCTATTGATAATTCTTGACTACTTTTTTGTATACAGTCTCGAAATAATTCACGTTGCGCTATAATATTCACTGGGTATTATTTTTTTATTTATTTGCTAGGTAAGCCAATGTAACACATAACGAGACTTATTACAAAAAATACAAGTTGATATAAAAAAAAGCGAATTACATTGTACATCACACTTGCCGGCTCAACAAAAACAACAAGCATTTCCAATCTAAAACCCTTACCCTACACCAAGATAAATACAATAAAAATAATAAACGCGACGCAGAGACGTCGCAGAGGCGACCTGTAAACGCAAGGGTCTATAGGTTCGATTCACACTCGGGGAAGATGGATTTTTATATTTCTATTTTCTTCGCTCTGGAAACTAGGCAAAGCGCGGCGTTGAGTTGCGCCACTCAACACGTAATGTCGCGAAAAAAGGCAGAAAATAGGGACTAAGCAATAGAGTGTCTCAACACTAGGTTCTCACTGTTGCTGCAGTTCCCTCTGCCTACCCTGCCATGTGCAGGATAAAGCGTGAAGATATAATTACAAAAATCACAAAAACACACCTTATTCCTAATGTGCACAGTGTGTGGGAACACGTCGGCGATGTCCAGAGGCCTCTCGTCCAGCACGCGTTCGTCCAACACCGCTTCCAACGCCGCCGCAAGCTCAGAGCTCTCTCCGAACGGGGCGCCCGTTTCCGCTATACGACATCACACATGATATAATATACAACATATATATTATCATGTCGTAGGTTGAATATGAAATGTGGTTATTGGAACAAAGATGTTAATAGTGTCTTGCCACTAGTCATATTTTACTCTATTTTAAGTGCAGTACAGAACCAAGATCTTTTCTATATCCTAATTAGTAGATTTTTTTATTATATTTAAAAACGTATGTAATGTTAGTGAAAAATGTGCAGTTTGTTAATAAAATACATTCTAGTAACCAAAGTACTTATAAAGGTCGAATTGCTGATTACAACAGGAGATTAATAACAACTTTCCCTATTAAAAATAAAAAAGCAACTTAAAATTATGTATATAGCGACGAAATTCTATCTAATAGAATAAGCACAAAATGTTAAATTTTTTAGCAAATAACGATTCATGGGCAAGTGGACAATTTGAGTGATGTTTACCCAAAAATCGGTTAAAATAAAAATTAAAGCATTTTAACATAAGAAGGGTTTTTATAATAGAAAAAAATCAGATAAAGCTTAGAAGGAAAAAGAGAACTTACGTTTTCAGTAATCCATTACTAATTATAAAATATATAAAATAATAAAATAAACACTATATGCATGCTTAATTTATGTTTGCATATAGTTGTTTAATAATCGTATAGGTTATCTAGTTATTTAATATTGTAAAATGGATAGGGAAATGATGCTTGAGATACAAACCTTGATTGAAAAACTCCGTGAAAGCTTCGTCTGGAATCTGGCTGAGTACTGATGGATCCAAGATGTCATCCGGCGGGACTTGACCCACTTCTACTGTAATAATTTAATATTTATTATATAATTATTATAGTGCTCATATTTTTTTAAAATAAAATCAGTAAATACATGATTGTCTATACATAATAATGTAACTTGTATTTCTTATGTATATATATGTATATATATAAGAAGTTACATTATTATAAGTATTTTTACATGGTTTTGAACTTAATAATAGTGAATTACTACTGCAAAGTTCAAAACCTTAAAATATCCAGTTTAATTTGCTCACTGTTATTTTGACACCATTTTAATTTATTTCTAAAGGATTTCCGGCTATTTATCATATTTGTACACAGTAAACCACTAATAGGCTTACCTCCTAACTGCCAATACTAATAATTAAATCTAACCGCTTTATGAGAATCTCGAACGCGGTATTTCCACCCTACCACCTGTTTCGTTTTTTGATTACTATTCCAACGAGAAGAAACAAAACTTAATTCGGATGCTCTTTGTAAGATACATACAATTTTATTATAATATTTATCAATTAAAAATAAATGCTCAGTACAATTAAAATTATCACAATGAATACGCTTACTAGAAAAATTTACGCTTTTAAGACGATTACTACAATAATTATTATATAACTTTATTTGGCTTTGACTAAGAGAAGAAGAGGACAGTGATCTGACCATCCTACGTCATATTTAACGGTCACCTGATTTAACTGTGTTGTGTGCTGTGCTGTGCGCACAGTTCCTATACGGTGATCTAACCATCTAGTAACACCACTAGCGTCACTCACATAGGTGTAAGAGCCCGATAACTTATCCAACTCCTCGTAATCCACACAGATTATTAAAGAATGCTTTGCACAAAACGACATAAGTTCCACAAAAAGACATAATGCGCGTTGAAATGACCGAGCACAAACACATTTTGAATTTCACTGTCATCAATAATAGTCTCGCAAGAATATATTCGCAAGAATAGTAGTAAATCCACAAAAATTTTCTTCAGAATCCGTGGACATGTAAACATTTATTATTAACAATTGTCGATTGTTATCAAGATTTAGGAGAACTGCAGCTAATTTGTCATTTGAGCAATCTATTATAGTTCCGCAGTCCGCGCAGAATCCCAACAGAAGTATCAACCGAAGATATTGCGAAACCTCCAAAATTTTCATCGACTTGGTGTATATTATAGTCTAAATCATGTGGTAGCAACCATGTCTTCTGAACCACAACTATGTCCGCAATATTGCAAACAGAGCGAACTTGTTCAATAGATCGTTAATAGAGCGACAGTTAAAAGAAGCGGTATTAATAGGTAGCCTTGCAGTATCGATTATTTCAAATTTTTTTTAGCAATGGTTTTATGGTAACGTTTCTTATATCTACGAAACACGTTTATACGTTTACGTTTAAGTTCTTATGTTATCTTTAAGTAAATATTATATAATATAAATATTCAACGTCGTCGATGTTTTTTCCAATTAATTTTAGAAAGTAATTGCCAAAGGAAAAGTTGCTTTAAATTTCAAAGTGTATACAATTTATTTAAAATAATAAAAAGAAAAAAATATATATTCCAGTGATCCATTTTAAACAAACAATGTATGTCGCCGACTAAATTTTTTTTATTATAGCATATATAACTCTAATAACAATATATTTAAGTACATATGTAAAGATTTTATAGAGTTATTTTGTGAAATAAGAAGTTAAAAAAATATATTCCATACCAAGATCATGAGAGCTGTTAGTCACGTATTCGTTCTCGCTCAAAGCGCCCATCGCTGTATCTTCAGAACTATCATATGTGGAAGAGTTCGAGCAGACGTTTATTTCTGTAAGTAACAATATATAATTTAAGATTTTTCTATATAATTTAATATTTTATTAATCAAACAGCTGACATTTTGTTCATTAAAAGAATTAAAATTTCTTAGAAGTTTTGAGGACCGTCGTGGCGCAGAGGCGCAACGTCTGCTTGTAACGCGACGGTTACTGGGTTCGATCCCCAGTCGGAGAAGATGGATTTTTCTATTTCCATTTTCTTCGCTCTGGCATCTAAGGCAAAGCGCGGCGTTGAGTTCCGCCACTCAACACGCAATGCCTCGAAAACGGCGGAAAGTGGGGACGGAGTAAGCAGGGACTAAGTAACGGAGTGTCTTAACACTAGGTTCTTATGGTTCCTGCAGTTCCCTCTGCCTACCCTGCCATGTGCGGGATAAAGCGTGAAGTTAAAAAAAAAAAAAAAAAAAAAAATTTTGACCTCTGTACAAGAAGAAAAAGTAGTTGAAGTGTTAGCAGTATCTATTAAAGTAGTCTAATAAGCGGGGCCACGTAGGTAACTGCTAAGATGTATGAACGTGTTCATGGAAGCTTTAGGCATGATCTTTGCAATGCAGAGGAAGAAAATATTCTAAAAAATCTGCATTGCGTCTAATCTTGTCACAGTAAACACGTTATTCTAAAACAAACTTTGCTATCTTATGGCATATAAAAGCAGAGCCCTTCCAACTAAAACTGATTATTTGCTGTCCAGACCCTTGACATATACGCAGGGTAACTGCAGTCATTTCTGGGAAAAATCTGGCGGTCTCCTTATCATGGACTATAACGTTATTCCTAAAAAAAAGTAGCGAAGGATCTAGCAGCGGTTATTAAATTGATTAATCAAGATTTGGTTCGAGCTCATTTGGCAATTATTGCGAAAGACTAGCCTTATCATAGTTGAGTATCAGTAGTTATAAACGTCTTTACGTGAAAGATTTCAGGGACAAATTGAAAGCAATTTCTCCTTCCACCTCTTCTTCACAAAGCTGAAAAGAGATGGTAGGGGCTATTTCTAAGAGCCGCTGAACAATTATCACTCGTGTGGTGTTCCACTTAAATCTTATAACCTTCAATTTAGTGCGCAAATAAACCTCACTAAATTAAAAATTGCTTACGAGGCATAAGTAGCAGAAAAATAGGGCGATTTAACAATAGTTCGAGGTGTGGCAATCATTGGGTTCCTTTTATGCTTACGCTTACTGAACTTTTGATCTTATCTTCAACACTTAAACACACTTGGCATGACGCCAAATATTGTGTTTTATTACTAAAAGTATTTGTTTAGAATACTTTTAAAATGTTTAAAATTTGCTGTAGTTATTGGGCCATCAGTTTATAATTCACACCATAAAACTGTTTGACCATATGATCAACTTTATGCCTCGCCGAGAGTAGCACAAACCCTCCTATTACTGTCCCCTTACAGTAGGTAGTAGGTTCACTAGGATCATCAGCCATTAGTTCATTCTTATTTGATGTAATTTTACAGCTGATGGTGTATGCCGGAGAGATAGTTAGTAGTGAGATTGATGAGAATCTGATGCTGGAGTATAAACAGTGCCTGAGGGAAGTGTCGAAAAGTACAAGTGTCGCGGTAGCCCGGGCTAGAGCCACATTCATATCGAGCCTAAACCTGACGTTAAGTCGGAGTCGCGCTTACGCCGTGATAAACACTATATGGGCCAAATAGGGGAAAGCGACTGGCTTAGGTTACGATGGCAGAATACCGCCCAATCTCGAAAGGACTCCGACTATTTCTTTTATAAGGCAGCGAATACTGGAACATAAACACGCCACACTCAGAAGCTTTACGTTATGGAAGTTGATGTGTGGCGTAAGGCGGTCAGACCTCTACAGAAACACATTCATTCGTAGCAGTCAGCCATCGCCAATGACCGAATCATTGGCGATGGCTAGATGTTGTGATGTAAGATTTAAAGACAACGTCACAAGTCTACCTGAGGATGTTAAAGACCCGACAAATTGAAATAATTTTTATCGAAAATCAGATTCTGGCAAAAACTGCTAGAATTCATACCAGATACAACAAAAAGCAGTACAATAATTAAATACCACTCAAACGTTGTTCTATAGAACAATATATTTTTTCAGCATTTATGCTATAGCCGGCATACCACAACAAACGGAGAGAACCTAGCATAAGAGTGAAAATGTGAAAAATAATAAAATTCAAATACCAGATAAAGATTGCGTGTGGGCATTAGCGGGTCGCTTGCCGGCGGTCCGCTTGCGGCGCTTGGGGCGGCGGGCGCGGGGCGCGCGCGGCGGCCGGGGCGCGCGGGCGCCCACCCACGGGCGCTTGCGGGCCGCTTTGGGCTTGTTCTCACGACTCAGCAACTCGTAGTTATCCTGGAGATTGGTATTGGTGTTAGCTGTTATTAGTTGAAATATATTTGCAAATATGTTTCTTTTCATTCAATATTAAAATATCTATAAGAGAAAAGGGAAATTATCTTAAATTTTATATACATTTTTAATAAAAAGTTAATAATTATATCACATATAATTATTAATATTTTTTTTGAAACCTACTTTGGAATTGACGATTATTCAATCAACAAGTCAATGTTTAGCGATGTTAAATGACGATGAATTTATTTTCATTAAATTTTATGACAAGTTTGTTAAAAAGAGCGAGCAATTGAAAGCAAAAAGACAAAAGCGAGCGACAAAAATGACAAATCGCTGCCTGGTGCGATACCAATTGGCAGTTGGTATGTGCGAGGGAGAAAGCACGACTCACTCGCTTCCAGGCGTGCTCAGCGCAGAGCGGGGTCTGGTCCTGCAGCGGCAGCAGGGGCTGCTTGCACCGCTCGCCGCCCGCGAACACGGCCGCGCAGGCCGCGTACAGGCGCTGCTCGTGCGCGTGCGTGACGTGCGCGAGGCAGTAGCGGCCGCACGGCAGCGGCGGTTGGCCGCACCTGTCCTCCGAGCACGTTGCGGCGCCCCGCGTTTGACTCTCGCCGCCCGACCATCCTGTTTCCCTATTGTAGGGACAATAATCATAATTTTCTATTAACTTCTATTTTCTTATAGCGTCACGTTTTATTCCGCACATGGTAGGGAAAAGGAACTGCAGAAGCCATAGGAGCCTAATGTTAACACACACTGTTGCTTAGTCCCTGCTTTCTCCGTCCCCGCTTTCCGCCTTTTTCGAAGTATTGCGTGTTGAGTGGTGGAACTGAACGCCGCGCTTTGCCTAGTCTCCAGAGCAAAGAAAATAGGAATAGAAAAATCCATCTTCCCCGAGTGAGAATCGAATCCACAAACCGTCGCGTTTGCGGGTAGACGCTACGCGTCTGCGCCACGATGCCCCTATTCTTATTATCTTATATCACATATCATTTTCTATTTTTATTCAACAGTTAACACTATTCTCTATGCTTATCTATTTTGTATAGATACAATTACTTTATTTTTTATTTCTTTCAAAGAGTAAAAAGTTATATTTATAGATTTGTTTTTACATTACTTTGAATTAGTTACTTTGAAATTTAGACAACACTTAACACTATACTGTATGCTTAACTATATTGTGTATAGATATAACAACTTTTTTTTCATTAACAATTGTATACATACGTTTTTCATTTCTTTTAAAGAGTAAAAAGTTATATTTATAGCTTTGTTCTTAAATTATTAGTAATTTTAAATATCATTTCATTATAAAGAATAATCAAATTAAACTTGTACGCAACTATATTCAATGCACTCTAATAGTTTAGGAACATTAATTATAGTCTCGTGAAATATCTTACAAAAATATTTTAAGTAAAATAGTACAAAAGAAAGTTTTAACAAAATAAATAAAAATAAATGTCTATAAATAGTTCACCTGAGTTGTCTACGCTCCTGTATTGTCAAGACGGAAGTCATACCTCGCGTCGCGAGTAAATGGTTAACTGTTTGTGTTGGAAGACGATATGATGGACTTTTTCCGCTTATTTGTTTCTATAAGAAATGAAAAATTATATATTTCTTACGCACTTACGTAAACTACTCTTGCGCAATTGTTTACTTCTAGGTCTTGATGTTATTACGAAAACTGTCATAAATATCAATATCATAGACGCATATCGGTTACAAAATAAAGGAATAAATACATTAAATTTATTGTACATTCAAATATATTCAATTATGAAAAAAAATTCAAATATCAAATCTACAATATACAAAAACAAGTGTTTTGGACTCATTTAAATTACACTTCAGTGATTTAAACAATCATAATTTGGATTTATAGGTAAATAAAATTTATTACTTAATTTACGATTAAAAGTAATGTTTGCTATCAAAAAATTTCAATCAAAATCAACTGTAATAATAAATAAATCCTTTTTTGATCTATTACAACAAAATAACTAAATAACGATAGTTAAAAACTTAAAATAAATATAAAAAAAGAAGTGCCAACCTTAATAATGGTAGCCAACGCTCTATCCTCTCTATGTCCTTTACTCAGCTGTAACGTAGTGGCAGCCCTAGCAACTTGACGCCTCATGGCCGCGCGACGTAACGCTAGTCGCGCCCCGCGGGATTCTGCCGCACTCTCCTCAACGCATACAGGCCCTACACAAGATTCTAAAAACATATTATTATATTAATAAAACCGAAACTTTTTAATATTAAAATTTATTCTATTCTTAGTATTCAGTCGCTGGCAATATTTTAAAAATTAATAAAGAATATGAGGACCGTCGTGGCGCAGGGGCGCAACGTCTGCCTGTAAAGCGACGGTTTCTGGGTTCGATCCCCAGTCGGGGAAGCTGGATTTTTGTATTTCCATTTTCTTCGCTCTGGCAAACTAGGCAAAGCGGGGCGTTGAGTTCTGTCACTCAACATGCAATGCCTCGGAAAGGCGGAAAGCGGGGACGGAGAAAGCAGGGACTAAGCAACGGAGTCTCTTAACACTAGTTTCCACGGTCCCTACAGTTCCCTCTGCTTACCTTGCTATGTGCGGGATAAAGCGTGAAGCGAAAAAAAAATAAAGAATATTTAATAAGAATAGAATTATCTCTTGCCAATTTGGAATATCTCTATATAGAGATGCTAAAGAATAATAAAAAAATTGGTAAAGTTCATTATTAGTTATAGTGCTTAGTCGATTTTCATAAAGGGGCAGGTTCAAGTTCAACATATTACTTATTACATTTAAATTTTTATCTTTTCTTAAGTATATTATATTTTCACTAAACGTTTGAAGTTGATTGAGTATAAGATTTGAGGAATTATTTCATTGCTAAATTAAAAAATAATAATATCACTTTGCTATGAAAAAGTTAAATAAACACAATACAAATTTAAATATAAAAGTTAATCCAAAATTGATCACATTTTGGTAGGCATAGGAAGGTAATTTTTTTTATGTAAAGTCCTTTATACAATCTGGGAAAGAAAATAATTTTAGTATAAACATACCTCCCTCAAACATAAAACAATATTACCTAGAAATATTTTAATATGAAACTACAACAAACAAAATATGTGATGTGTTCTTGAGTTATAATTGCATATAAGAAAGTTACTATATTACTAATTACAAGTAAAAAAATTATATTTAGACAAAACTAAAAACTGAAGTTATTCCTAATTATTCTTACCTTTTTTATTTTTAAACTACTGTCAAAAATGTAAATCCTTATTTACCGAATTCTGGCATATTATCATCATCGCTACTGCTACTTTCAAGTTGTCGGAAGGCATTTGGTTTTTTGTCATTGAGCGGGCCACATTGGAACATTTCCTCTCCTGGTGCATGCCAGGGTGTGTTTGAAACGGGTAAGGCTCGATTTTGGTGTGGTATCCGTTGTAATGCCTCATGGACTGTTGGTCCACGGCCTTTACGAGGTTTGGCTTGAGTAGTTTTTACTAAAATATTATCATTTGTGTAAGTTATATATATACCATATATGCACAACATAAATAACTTAATATTATCATCTTCACTTTTACTTTTAGATAATGTACATTTTCATTTATATAAAAATGTCTAACACTAAAATGGTTTTGAGATCAAGGAACTCATTAATTATTAAAATAACGTAATTATAAATATCTGTATGTATATTAAATTTTTGATATTTTAGAATTAAACAAAACATTGTCTAAAACAATTTGTACTGTTTTTTTACTGTATTATATATTTTTAATATACAACATCATACTTTTGCAAGACAGAAGGTTGCATAGATATTTATATTAGTCTTTACGACAGTGATAATTAATTATTATCATTATACATGCATTTTACTAATCATCTCTTAAAATAACTTAGAAAATCATATTATAATGACAATTGTTACCTGCCAGGAAGTTTTTTTGCTGCAGGAGCTGGAGGTTTAATGGAATTTAAAACTACTGTAGGTTCAGTTTTGATTGTTGCTATTGAATTTTCAGTTAATCCTTGTTCTCTCTTAAACACATCCAAAAATGTTTCTGTATTGGATTTAATACTTGTTATGGATTTATCATTACTAACACTTGTATTACTTGCACTAGTTTTAGGACAATTATTTAACAAAGTAGAACTAGTATTTTGGAGTTTTGGGCTAGGAATGCCTATGTGATGTGTGTCAATTGTTGCTGAAGAACTGTTTATGTTACATTTTGCTTTTGCATGCCTTATATTTGACTTTGTTTCTAACTGTGCTTTGGGAATACTAGATGCAAGTGCATAATGACCATTTGCCATAGGTTCCTTAGTCTCAGGCTTAACATCTCCATTACTCATTGGAGTTAACGAGGGCATTTCATTATTATCTAAAATCTTTGTTTTGATATCTATATTGTCAGGAAACATTATATTATCTTCAGTGTGACTAACAGTAATCTCTCCAGCAATGACATCCGAATCAGTGAAAAGTGTATAATTCATTAGGATCTATTTTGAATTTGGTATGAAAGAAAGATTCACTAAGATGAGGCATATAAGATTGTTCATCTCCAGAACTATCATGGATAAACATATTTACTTCACCACATCCTCCTGATACGCTATCAACTGCCATTTTATATTGTGTGGCACAACTTGCATCTGATATATTTTGGGTAATACCACTGAAACTTATGGAACAAAATTAAAGTTGTAAATCTATGTCAAGCATCATTAAAAATATCGCACTTTTATAAATGATTCTTACCCCACATTTTCTGAAGCACTCAAATAAGACATACTGTATTCATTGTATCATCTAATTATACAAATAATTAATATTGAGATATACAATAATATCACATTGGTCCCTCTGCTTCATACTGAAATTATTAATCTATATAGTAAGTTTTAATAGTAATAATACTCATATACATAGCAAAATACGTATTATTGTGCTTTTTAAAGATAACACTACCAAGCAATGACAATCATAATGACATCTGTCATCTGCAGGAATTATTAATTGGTTTCTTAGAATTTTACCACAATAGAATAATATAACTAAGTATTTGAAAATAAACTTTAGTTTATTTGACAACTATACCGTTAAGCATAAACACTAGACGATTGTTGAACATATTTTTTAGAATATTATGCAAAATTCATACATTTAATTCTAGAATGTTCGTAGATCAGTTTAAGTTTGTATAAATGAATCTCAGACTGCCACTAATAAAATTATTAGTAAAAATAACCAATTTCCTTAAATTTGTTAGAAAAAATGATAGCTTTGCAACTCAAAACTTTTATTCAATAACATCAAAGATTGACAGATTAAGCAAATGGTAGCCAAAACGCATGAGCGTTCAAAAACGGTAATTATTTTGAAAAAATACAAAAATTATCAATTAATAATAGGAATATGACCGATATAAAATATTAAAAATATACATATATATTATATGTGTTTTATAAACATATGTAGGAGGTCTTCTGATTCCAAATTAATATTGATCAGTAAAAAGTTAATTAATTTTTGTAAAACGCTGAAAAAATAAGCTTGGCAGAAATAAGATCAAATATGTTTTTGATGCAATACTTTTTGTATTATACTGTTAACACAATAAATAAATTAATAAATAAAAGCTTGAAAAACTTATATATATTAATATATTACAACTATTTTTTGTTTTTAATAAAAAAATATTACATTTAATGCCATCAGTAATAAATATTTTATATAATTTAGTGAGTACTATAATAATTTTAAAATAAAGAATTATTATAATATATATTTATTTATTGGCACATCAAAATACTACCACGTTGTCTATTGGATAACTTGTTATTAAAGTAGTCACGTAGGATAAAATTATTAAATTACAGCCATTAGTTTTTCTATCAATAGTATATTGTGGTATTTAAAATTACTATGTAATAACTTATAATCAATTTTCATATATCACTTATAAAATTATATAAAACAATTAAATGAAAGCGAAAATTTAATTCAATTTTCCCGCCTCGAAATTTTTAATTTGAGAACCCCTATATTCGAAGCGTTGTTGTGAATCCAATATGGCGTTATCTGATGTTTTAATATTTTGAAGGTACGTCAATTTGACGATTCTATAATGTGTAATCCGGTAAATATCTTCTTTTTAGAAAGTTTACTTGTTGAGGACCTTAAATAAGGTTCAGTTTACTTATTAAATAATGATTGTTTAGTGTAGTGAAAGGTTTACAGATTGTATTGTTTTGTTTGTGATTTCCGATCATTTAGTGAACCATTGTCATACAGAAAAATTATTTTAATAGTTCAAATTACTTTACTTCGTGGTTATAAATGACCACGATGCCATAATGGTGCCATATATTTATATATATTAGATTTGAACAGGCTATCGATATAATTGTCTTGTAATTATAATTACTATGTGCATTTTGGTGATAATTTTGCGATATATTATGGGTGCTAATAGAAATATGTTGTTACAGAAGTGCATAAGTTTTAATACAAATGGGAGTTAAATAAGTATATAAGCCGGTGCATAGGATAAGCGCCAGAATAATTGATTCTATATTTGAGTATATAGTAATAGTTGCGTTAACTATCATGACAGACACTAGACGAAGAGTCAAGCTTTACGCTCTGAATGCTGATCGACAGTGGGATGACAGAGGAACTGGACATGTTTCATCATGTTATGTGGAGAGATTAAAAGGAACCTCATTATTAGTAAGGGCTGAGTCAGATGGCACCCTTCTCTTGGAAAGCAAAATACAACCTGATACAGCTTATCAGAAACAGCAAGATACTTTGATAGTTTGGTCAGAAGGAGACAATTTTGACCTAGCCCTAAGCTTTCAAGAAAAAGCTGGCTGCGATGAAATTTGGGAAAAAATATGTCAGGTAAATAAATATATGGACTTGAAATATATTCTTGTTGGAATGTAAAAATATAAATAGATTTGAATTTTGTTTATAAGTGGATAATTTACCTGTTTCTTTTTCTACATAGGACAGCAAATTTTTCTTTAATAATATTATTTACTTTGATGACTAAAGTTCACCTCAATGTTTTTACTTATATTTAAGGTACAAGGGAAAGATCCATCAGTTGAAATAACTCAAGATATAGTAGAAGAATCTGAAGATGAGAGGTTTGATGATATGTCTGACAGTGTTCAACCAGTGGAGTTGCCAGCATGTGAAATGGGTAGACTGGAAGATATTAGTGAATTAATGAATAGTTGTCTAGTGTCACCAGCCAGAAAAGATAAACTAGCCGCTGCCTTAGACAGTCAACATTATATTAAGAAATTACTTAATCTCTTTCATATGTGTGAAGATATTGAAAACATAGAGGGGTTGCATCATCTCTATGAGATATTTAAAAGTATATTTCTCCTCAATAAAAATACACTTTTTGATACAATGTTTGCAGATGATACTATTTTTGATGTAGTGGGCTGTTTAGAATATGATCCCAGTCTACCCCAACCCAAAAAACATAGAGAATACCTTAGAGAGCTAGCTAAATTCCGAGAGGCCATTCCTATTAAAAATAAAGACTTATTGGCTAAAATACATCAAACATACAGAGTACAATATATTCAGGACATTGTTTTGCCTACACCTACAGTTTTTGAGGACAATCTGCTAAGCACATTGTCCAGTTTTATATTTTTTAATAAAGTAGAAATAGTGAAACTTATAGAAGAAGATGAGAAATTCCTGACAGATTTATTTAAGTTGCTAATGGATGAGAAGACACCTGATGGTAAAAGGCGAGACTTAGTTCTATTTTTAAAAGAATTTTGTAATTTTTCACAGAATTTACAACCACAAGATAAAGAGACTTTTTATAAGACATTAGTTTCATTGGGTGTCCTGCCAGCTTTAGAAATAACACTAAGTATAGATGATCAGAAAACAAAGACTGCATCTATAGATATATTAACCTATATTGTTGAATTCTCACCCTCAGTAGTAAGGGATTACACATTACAACAATCAAATAATACTGAAGAGGTAAGTCTATTTTGTTTGAAGATATATGTTTACAATTTTATTTTAAAAATCTATTAGTTAATACAAACTTTAATTAAAGCATAGTGCATATATATTTCATATGTGATTAATATTTCCATATCATGTCTCATATGCAGTAGAAACTAGATTATCTGGCCCTCAGTTATACAATTCACGATTATCTAGACTACAAGCCAATTAAATAGAAGTATATACAAACCATATTTGTGAAAAAGTACATACATACATATTGTTACACTCCAAACGCTGTGGTCTCTACATACCTCTTGCCTCTTCCACTCATTATCCTCTTCATACATGCTCTTTGGGGAGTCCTCATATTTTTTACGTGATCTTCTTCCAGTATCTTCAATACTGTGTTTTCGAAAGTCAACCAAGGCCTTACCTGTGAAAAAGTAGTTGCTATCAAATGACAATTACCAAATATTTCCAACCAAATTTCTAAATAAACATTGATGTTCTTTAATCTTATCTCTCTTCTTCAAAATACTTATTGTTTTTAACAAACCTATAATATTATGTACTTACATATATATGCTCAAAACCTATCTGTTTTTTTTTTTTCATATGTGTCTACTTTTGATTATACAAATACCTTACAAGAACAATTAGAGGGTTAATAGATTTACTTGATATTGAATGGTAAAATTTATATTATACGGTAGACAGTAAATGTAAACATTATTGTAAGTAATTCAAATATCACATTTAAAGGGATTGGGAATGAAATTAAAAAGCATTTTTAATACATTTCAACGTTTGCCAATAGTACTAAAATAATTCTACTAATATAATTTAAATTTAATTCCCAAAGAAAATAAACAATTTGTTGCTTCTTATTCTTAAGTAAAAAAATTAATATATTAGTCCCTCGATTTGACCAGAAAATTGGATGTCTTGATAATAGGTTTTCTCTATATAGTCTATGATATAAACATAAAAGAAATGTAAAAAATATACAAATAATATTATTATTTACATAATTCCAGGAACAAATGTTATTAAACATAGTGATAGAACAAATGTTAAGGGATCAAGATCCAGAGTTGGGTGGTGCAGTACAACTTATGGGTGTCCTGCGTATACTGCTTGACCCTGAAAGTATGCTTGCATCAGTCAATAAGAGTGAAAAGGCAGATTTTCTTAACTTTTTCTATAAGCACAGTATACAAACATTAATAGGTAAGCAATATTTACATTTTGTGTAATTAGTTACTTAGCTAGTGAATTAAAGAGACTATAATTTAATAATTTTATTATATTTTTAACAAGGAATTATAAAATGTGTAACAATAAGTTAAACTACAGTAACTACTACCATTTTAACATTTATTTAAATTGCAGATATCATAGTTATGTATTTGTTTACATCATTGAATACTTAAATTAAATTTAAAATGAATATGATTGATAACTATAACTTCAAAAAAATATATCTTAATATATTTATATTATAAAATGTCTATTTTTATTCTTTTGATACATTTTTGTTTTAGATATGATAACTATTTATTTTGTATTAAAAATTTATAATGTTAGTGTACTAGAGGTAATATAGGAAGTATCAGTTTTAAACACAAAATATATGTGCATTTGCATACATATTTCTAGTTGATTTTTATATTGTTTATGTAATTTACAATGTTAACCAACCAATGAAAATATTCTTTATATTTGAAACATTCTGTTAAAAGTGTCTAAAATCATTTAATAGTAAGAAATATATTACAATAAGAATCATACATATTTTAACATATATTTTCAACATATTCAGCTCCATTACTTCAAAATACGACAGGAGAGAAGCCATTAAAAGAGGACTACCACACAGTGCAGCTACTTGGCCTAGTACTTGAATTACTTTCTTTTTGTGTTGAACATCACACATACCATATCAAAACTTGCATATTAAATAAGGTAACTCATTTTTTTTACTTATTAAAATATATATTTAATAGCATCTTAGAACTTATTAATTTTGTTGGTGTATTTGGGAACAAAATAAAAAAATGGATTACTAAATTTTATAATTTTACCAAAGCAACCTAAATTAAATATTGTAAACCACATATAAGTATTTGTTTTGTCTATCAAATGATAATCTTGTTATTATTTTATTGTTTACTTTAGAGAATTAGTATACATAAATAATGATAGACATTTATATAATTAAAATATAATAAAATGCTACACTTTCTAGTAATGACTTGAATGTAATGAATATGATATTGATAAAATTATTGAAGAAACACAATTTCTAATATGTTTGTTTAGCTTATGATTTATGTGAAGAGTTTGATTTCTATTAGAATTTTTTTACTTTTCACTTGTTAATAAAATTAAGATTTATTAGTAGTTTAAACTACCTTCTATTAGTAATTATAACAGCAGTTATTCATGATTTAAGTGTTGTACATATTGATCTTGTAATATTTTCTGTGAGATATTTTTAGTAAAATTCGATGGCTTAATTGAATCGAGTCTGACTAGCAAAGTTATATAAATCAAACTTACTGAGTAGATCAATGTGTTAAAAATTGAACACAAATGTTAACAGTTTAGTTTTATAAAATTGAGAAGGAAAAATACTGCAAATGGTTTAAGCAAAACCATTGTGCCTAAATAATATTGAAAATATAATTATGAATTTCTTAGCAGAGGATATTTTAAAAATACTTGTTCATCACACAGATACATAATATTTTACTATTTGCAGGACCTCCTCCGTCGTATACTGGTACTTATGAGATCCACGCACACGTTCCTAGTCCTCGGCGCGCTAAGGTTTATGAGGAAAATAATAGCGCTCAAAGATGAATATTATAACCGTTACATAATTAAGGGGAATCTCTTTGCACCAGTTATAGATGCTTTCCTTAGAAATAATGGCAGGTCAGTGCTTTAATAGTATTTATTTATATATCCTATAAATATGAAGTATTATGTAAGTATTATAATGAGGACTGTATTTCCGCATGAAGATCTGCGTATCCCTCTCGAAGTTTGTGAGTTCGATTCTCATGCAACAGAGACTTACTTTCTTCTAGCTTTTGGCAACAAGATATTGCGCGGTTTTAAGTTCAATCAACTTGTAATGTTTCGAAAGGCGAAAATCGAGGAATAGAATATCTCCCTTTGTCTAATGTTTTCAACTTCTTTGTGCACAATATTAACGGCGGTGCTACAATGGACCCTACATGTTTTTTTATTAAATTTTTACTAACATTTCAGGTATAATTTGTTAGACTCGGCTATATTAGAATTGTTTGAGTTTATAAAATTAGAGGACATCAAATCACTATGTTCTCATGTTGTGGAAAACTATGGAAAGATCTTGGAGGATGTTGAATATGTACAAACATTTAAGGCTTTAAAAACACGGTATGATCAACATCAAGACAAGTTAAAGGAAAGAGAAAGAGGTAAGAGAAACATTTTTAGGCAACAATTAACAACATTAAAGAACTATTATGTATCTATGTTTTTTATGTTGCAAATGTGTTAATCATAAAGTATTAACAATTTTTAAAATATTTTTTCTCTAAAGTAGAGGTAGAATGGCTACCGCCAAGAGAATGTCGATCTCGTTTGGTCACCCATTCAAACTATATAAAAAATGTAAATAAAAGTCTAACTTGCAGTATTATTGTGACCTTGACATTCTTTTCTTGTCATTCATGTTCAGGAATGTTTGTGACGTGTGATATATTATGTAATACGATTATCTTTTGCTACTGATTAGATCTAAATGTGTCCTTGAAGATAAATACAATCGACACAATTGTTTTCGTAAAAATGTATATAACGAAAAATATATACATGCGTTTATTAATTTGTTGTTGTTGATTGATAAATAAAGAGTACATAAAAGTAAGATAGTAAAAATCTAGAATATACTGAGGATTTGGTCACAAATGAACAAACTAACTAGGATGAATTGGTAAAATAATGTAAAAATAAGGCCTCATAGAAATAGAATGCTTACTATACTTGAGGAAGGAATTAAAAACGGGTGTAATTCCCCTTTTTGAACAATGTATAATAAGTGAAACAGTGTAAAACTAATAAAAAGGGAAAATTACATTCAATTTTTGGATGAGATTATTATACTCTATTTGCCATAAAGTTTTTTCAAATTGTAATTATGTAGGTTTGTCCTTGTGTCCTACTGTGATAATCTCATTCTCTTTTACTTTTAATTCCAGTGTCCGGTAGCGTGACGGTAGCGGAAGCGGTCGTCCCGTCCCTCCTGCGCACGCGCTACCGCCGCGAGGCGCGCCAGCCCGACGACGAGGAGGAGATGTGGTTCAACGACGACGACGAGCTCGAGGATGAGGCGCCGCTCGACGCCGCGCAGCACGCGCACGCACACCCACACGCGCACGCGCACGTGCACCCGCACGGGCACGCGCACGCGCATCACGCGTTGGATGCTATTGGTAATTTGTACATGATATAAAGGTTTATATATTTGTTTGCTTGACACACGACCGTTGGCGATTTCTCTAAAAACAGATTAAGTGCGGCATTGACTTAGGCCACTAAATACGATGTCTCTTAACTTCCCTCAGTCTATTCCATGGAAAATAGCTTGAAGCAATTATTTTTAAACTATTTCTCTTTATCTATTCTGTGAATTGTTTGATATAGAATAGATATGACTTAGTTAATCTATATCTATCGTGAGTTCCTTATTTACTACCAAATCTGTCCTAATAAAGCAAATCTTAACGCAATTTTGCCTCATCTATTATAGACAAAAAACCCAAAGGCAGCAAAGAAAACAAATAGAATTAAATTTATAAACTTACTTTACAGGTAAAATAGTAGAGAAGAAGGTATGTCCAAGTACTGAAACCACGAACGGTCCGTCGCGGGTGTTACTGAGCGCCGCCAAGCCGCCGCACACCGACGTTCAGGTATCCACGCCCAGATTACTCAATAAGGTAACTGTTAGTTCACTCACACTATTACTTCTCCTTGGGTTACATGGGAATGTACTCATATGTGTAAGAGGAACATGTTCATTTTGTACAGGCTATTGTGTGTTATGAGAGGAACACAGTTCAGTCAGTTTTGATGTGTGGTAGTTTGTACTGTAAGACTGTCCGTCCATGTTATAGTATATGTGGATTTTAGCTTTTACTATATATTTTGGGTCTAGGATTTTATTTTTAATATTAGTTACTAGTGTTACATCTCTTTTTAATTTGGCACTTTTGATTTATTTATATAATTTGTTAAATTGCATGTTAATATGTTTTTGTTTTGCTTTTTTGTATAGAATAGTATAATTTGTGTGTGTTTAAGAACGGAAAAGTTGACACAAATTTAATTAATAATTTATTTATGAATATTATGAACATTCAATAAAACAATTTTTAATTATTTATTAATTTATAAGTATTAGTATTTTAAAATATTTATTAATTTATAAGTTCAATTAAAATTAAAAATAACTTTCTGGTTTTACGTTTTTTGATCCTTGCCTAGTTTTGTAACTATATTTATAATTTATATAATTAATAATTAAACTTCACATGTCAACATTTCAATTCTATTTTTTTTTCTATTTAATGAATAAGCCCTAAAACTCAGCCCCCTTACTAATATAATTTTTTATATCAGGGTCTCGTAGACTACGACGGTGATTCCGACGAGGAAGAAGAGGGTGGTACCAGCACTGCTGCTGCCACCACGACTACTACCATCACTACCACCACAACTACCACCACCACCAACACTGCAACTAGTACCACGAATACGGACGAGAGGGACGCAAAGCGGCCGCGTCTTGCGTAGTCACTTATTGTTCTTCAGTTCTTCAAGTGTTTCAAGGAATATAACTGTCTCGCTCTACTGTGTGATGGAATGCCGGAATGTTGGTACTTGGAAGTCGCAGGTTCAAATTCTGAAGGTTTTGTGATGTTTTGATTTTTTTTGTATGTTTGTTGTATATAAATAGCGAGTTTGTTATGTAAGCATATTATTGTATTTATTGGTGTTTAAATATTCGAATGTTTTTTGTCTCAAAGAAATTTTATTATTTTTATTATTTTGTTGCTACTTTTAAATCACAATTTGCTGGTGGAGTAGTTCATTGCTCATAAATATGCTTACATAACACTCAACTGCTAAAACCAATGTCGAGTTAGAATTATTATTTGGCCGAAATCAGGAGCCTTTGGGCTCGAGATAAAAATCACCAGTTAAATCGGAGGTCGGAATTGTCCACGTTTGTAAATACGAGTGACGCGATCACTTTAACTAGAATATGAATTATGTAGAGTTATTGTAATTTCGGACGGTATCGAAATACGCTTTAGAACAAACCCGGTCGTATATATATGTAAAATGTGAATTGTTAAAAATTAGTTTATGTTTCTGAATTAACAAAGTACAAAGGATATTGAGTTGGATTTAAATTTTTTATAAAAAAGAAGTTGTTTATGTATATGTATTATATTCACAACGAGCAGATGTAAGGTAATACTTGTGGAATTGCTACTATGTTTTAGTTTGATTCTAAACAACTAAAATTATCAATGGCTAATTTTGCACAATTTTATTATGTTCCTTTACTAGTTGAGCCTTTTGAAATTTAGTTTTTTTAACTATGTGAATTGAGAATCATTGCAAAGTATTGTTTGGATATCTAATATATAATTATAATAAATATTTAACTTTAATTTTGCTGTATTCACCAAATGAGTTGAATTTATGCTATATAATTGTCATTTAAAACTTTTGTTACCTGTAATGTGAAATATTAACAGTAATTCAAATTTGTTGTGTCAAGTAGAGTATTCTAGAATGATTTTCATTTCACAACTTATACCACTTAAATTATTTAGTTATTTAAATAACCATTAAAATAATTTATATAAATCATATACTTAGAAACAATAAGTGTTGATATTGTTTGTGATAGTATGATTAATTTAATTTATTTTTTCACGGATTAATAAGAAAAAAGAGCTCAACTAGCATGAAAACTAATTTTCCTTCATATTAAACTTCAGTATTGCATGTTTATTTGGATCTCATAGAATTAATACATATATATTGTCAAATACAATAATTTATTTGTGGCATATTAGGCTTGGTAATTTTTAAAATAGAATGGTAGTAGTGTGTTATCATTGCTTGTATTGTATATATGATAGTAATTCATGACTTGTGAGTGAAGTAAGCGATTTCTTTGGTTTTTGTGATTAATTATTAATAATTATTATATAAAATTATACTTTAACATTCAACTATTTTGTAACAAATTTGTCATATATGATCTTTATAAAGTTTATTTTTTAACTTACCAATTGCTAATCCATTGTTGATGATATTTTTAGTCAAGTGAAATAAGTAACAAGTGATCCTGTTAGTTTTATTTTATACAAACATGTAGATTCCTTTAAATTGATTATTCAAGTTGCTCGAAAGAACATTTAAACTATTAGTTTAACAATTGAATACATGTAGAAATTATAATACACTACTACTGAATCTCAATATGTTAAAAATGATATAATTCTTGAGATCTAAATACTTATGCCACTTTCATAGATATCGATGACATAAAATATTTTTTTATTTGTCAATAATATAGTTAATTTGTGTTTCACGTCGCCGTCTTATCGGTTCTTTATAGTAAAATATGTTTTCTATCGGTAGCACGTCGACTCTATATCTTCCATTAGCAGTTCTCCGTCTTCGCTTGTTTCCACGCGCTTCTTTATTATTGTATGTTGTATAATGTGTATGTGATAAAAAATATCTGTTTAAGAACCGTTTTATTTTATTATACTTAAAAATATAGTTTAATAATTACTATGTAAATAACATTAGGTTTCATATAGTATTCATGTCGGCGATCGATTTTGTCGTTTTGCTATTATTTTAGAATATGGCTCTATTCTTAAAAGTTGGAGCGTTTGCGTAATAGATATATTACTCAAAGATGTATGTATGTATGTATTAATAGCAAACTATGTGTGCGTTAAATAATTTACAAGATTTTTGATTTAACAGCTATTGTAAAATTTAATATCTAAGTATAGCCGCGGATATTGGTAAGGTGTGTTTAAATAGGAGAAAGCTCTAAGAGCATAATATATCTGAACTAGTTACTTCGGTCGATGATTTGATGAAGTTTTATTGTGAAGTGTAGAAACAGGAAGTAAAACAAATAGATAACCCTGATATGATAAATATATTTTTTATGAGAAGTAAAACTTTTTAGTTCCATGTTATGTTTTAACGTTTCAATATTTTTGATATGTCAGTAATTTGTGAGATAATTTTTAATTCAAAAGTTGTTGCAAAAATTGTGTATAATTTCATCATTTCCATTTGTGTTGAATAGACATTATAGCAATATTCGAATTGAAAATAGATCGCCGCTCATATATTAATAAATTAATCCGATCCCAGAGGCCATTATGGTGCGGTCTTATAATATATTGCGCAAATTGAGTTCTATGAGATGCCATTGATGGGTGACTAAAATTGCTGTATAGTTCGATCGACTCTTCCCTATAATTCTTCCTCCTTATTTTAATACTTATTGGATACGAGGATTTGAAAAGTAATTTTAATTGCAGGTGATTTGTTTCTTCATAGTACTAATGTGTTTGTTCCGTTGTTCAGACTCTTGATATTAGAAATGTTTTGTCTCTGCGGCACTTCAGAATATTTCATATTTAATAGCAATATATTTTGTAGCGAGTGTCATTTTGAACAAGTTCACTTCTAAAGTTGAGAGTCTTTTAAACTTCGTGACATAGTTTTGAATATCGACGCAGCGTCGTTGGGGCACAATATTATTATTTTATGCAATTTGCTCGTAACAAGTCTGGCATGAGTGTAAACATTACAAATTGAATGCATGTATAAAAATCGTAATTTATTTGGTGTGTTAAATTTTTTTTTGTAATGTACGTGATTTTTGTGTGATTATTTATCGGCAGATCAAACAGCTACTGTACTTTATGTAAATTTGTTTAAGATGCATGCTAATACATATCAATTTTATATATTTGACAAAATAATATTGATCTCTGTATTGATAAAGTTATTTAAACTACTCGTACGAGCATACGATGGTCACACTGAATATTTGAATATTTGAACAGGTAACACTAGGTCATTTTTATACGATGAAACTAATTCGTGCCGTGTTGAAACTGATTTGGACATTTTTATACTATACTATATATGATAAAGTTGTTAGTTATTGGAATACGAAAACGATTTATACGACAGAACGTAGTGGTCCCTGTACAAATATTTGCTATTTCCCTTTTACATACAATATATAATATGTTGATTTCATTTTCGACATTTTGATATGGCGTTCGTGTCGTGCACAGTTATGCGAGACGAGTATGTATTACATACGTGGAATGGGTGTGTCAGAAAAATTGTAAATAGACGTTTTATGTAATACTTTATTTTGTACTCTGTCAAACATCCACGTGTCTAATAGCGTCTAGCCGTCAATTATTGAGTTCAATAAACTATATTATATTCCTTGAAATAAATTCCCGTACGAGAAATGGTTCTAGATGAAAGTAGACTAACGAATATTTTTTAACTGTCTAGGTGGACGACCATCAAACTAATTTATACACAGAAAATTAAATAGGCTATTGGCAAGTTGTGTAAAATAAATAAAATAAGCTTATTATAATGCTATTATTATGATGTCACTAGTTACGTAAGCAATATAAATATAAGGAAATACAATGCGATATTTAGTGTCATTTTATTTGAGTTTGCCCTTTATGTGAATGAAACAAAATATCGAAACGTACAATACGTTTAATAGTTTATATTTGAAATTAATATTAATCTTGAATGGTTAAAGTATCGGGGAAAAGCAAACGTTTTTATTTGCATTGCAATCATTAGAAATAACATATGAAATAAGTTTGTCATCTATGAAGGTGCACAATATAACAAAACTTAACAATACCTCGACGTTTCTATGAGTATAGAATCTTTTAAATATTTATTTTATTTATTATAATCAACCACTTCAGTTTTCAGTTTAGAAGCTAAAGCCCGTCGTAGTTGCATCGCGTCTGAGGGCGGTGGTAGCGGATTCCCAGCGAGTGCCGCTTGGGCGATGCGCGCTGATTTCGGTCGAGAGGCTTGAGGACCTAGAACATTATTGATTTAAACCATAAAATATTACAATCGACATTCAAATACACAACAAAATTGCGGCGTAGACAATATATTTTAAGTAAAAGTTGTAACAAAAGTATATCATATACACGATGATAATGTTGGTACTTATAGTTTAATATCTTAGCGTGCTTACAAGGATTTCACACATTTGGTTACAATTTCTAATGACACAATTGAGAATGATAATCTATTAAAAAACTTAAAATATCTATTAATATAGATATTTTAAGTTTTTTAATAGATTATCATGTTACGTTACTGATCTGTATCTACACAGTGCAATTATATTTACAATAATATAATTTTAATTGGTTCCTGAATAGTTTATAACCATCCAGTAATATATTGAAATTACATCAAAATTGCATCTCAATTGCGTTTAAGTCGTTGAGGAAGAGGCTGACAAACACGGAAAAAAATTCTTTCACAAACGACATTAGAGCCCACCTTTAACATTATAATAGGCAATACATTTATTTTAAATCATTATTCTGTAGATTTTTAAACTTTATTTCATGTACTCGCCTACAGATTCCTTTTCATTTTGTGCTGCACCGAGGCGCCTCTCCCGTACCTGTTTCTTTAAACTGAGCAATTTATCGCGTTGCTGTTTTAAGTATTCTTGGCGAGCCTTTATTTCCTCCTCGCTTACCTAAAAATATTTTATACTTGTTTCACTGGCTTGGGCTTAGTATCAATATGAACAAGGCAATTATGTTACTACGAATATCGGTAAGTCTATAGTGATGACTTGAGACGTTCCAGCCAACATAATGTTTTGTACATATAATGTATAAAGATAAACTATGGAAGGAATGCAAGATTAGTGTAAATTGTAACATTTAATTTAATTGAATGAAATGAAACAATTGAATGAAAAGTATTTTATAAGTTGGAAGACTTGGGACAGACATTGGAAAACGTATGCTGCTTGCTGGTAATAGAATTAACAGCGCCCTAGCTATACTTCTCATTAGACGGCAAAACGTCAACATATTGCGTACGTTTGGTACAATACAGTTTTAGTGCCGACTTTGTTATATGGTATCGAAACGTGGCTATTATAGAAGAAGGATGTAAATAATGAAAGAAAATAAATATTGTAGAGAGGCCATCTCTTCGGAGGATGCGTGAAGTCATTATGCAGTTTTACTTATTGAATATGTAACGACGAGATGTATGAATGGGCAGGTGCCAGCAATGTTAATAAGAATTACGAAAAATCTGAAGCAAAATCAGGTGATTTAAACGCGTTAAAGAATAAAATGTGTAATGAAAAGAGGATAAAAAGGTATATGAAGGAGGCAGTGGTAATAGAGGTGTATATAGCGGGGGATCTCTGATGATTATCGAGAATACAAGTCGAAGATATTGGAGGAAGGTCAAGTAAAAAGCATACAGAACTTCCCGGAGGCTACGTATACGTAATGATAATAGCATTGAGGCGAATTTTGAAAGCGAAAGAGATATATAGAAGTGAAAAGATAAAAAGTGAAGCTATGTATGTATAATTGAACTCTATCCGAAATCTTTATACAAAAAGCAGTTATTGGGAGTTAAATACCTCAACTTTTTTTACTACCGGGGTATCTTCTTTTTCTATTGGTTTCTGCTTCTTAATATCTAAAATTTCTTCTTTTTGGTCAATATGTTGCAATTTCGTTATCAATGTTTGTTTCTCAGCTACCATCTCTTCGGGTTGTACTTTGACCTCTTCTTTTGCATCAATATCGTGTAATTGTAATCTATAAATTAGTATTTAAAGTACTTAATTATAATCATAGTTTTTGTATATATACATAAAATACAACTACATCTACCTTCTAATAATTATTATTAAAATAATAATTTATCGAAGTCGGTTTAGCAATTAAAAAGCTTAAGAGTAACAACTTCGCATACAAAATAAAAGAATAAATGTCATACACTTATAAAATGTAAAAGAAAATAATGTAATATATTTATAAAATGGCGCTATTATAGATAAAAAATACTTTTTTATTTCGGTCATCACGTCATCGCAGTCTGGCCAGTCCGAGTCTCCATCATCGGGTTGTGATTTTAAATCACCCGTTTCAGATGAAAACAGGTTGGGCATAGTCCCGAAACGCTTCTCAATGAGTTCCAATGCCTATTAAAAATAGCATAGAAAACTTTCAGTTCTTACAAAGAGTTTTAGATAAATGTTTTCTAGGTCTATCTATTTATTTTGAATATCGTATGCGTACATTTTTTGTTTGTTCTTTAACAACGCATCGAAAGCAACCTCCATTGAAAAATATAACTAACCTGTAATTGTAATTCAACATTTTTATGTGTCATCATTTTCACGAACATTTCGTAGTCGTTAGCGGCCCATATCTGCTCAAAGAGGCGTTTGTGGAAATACGCGGGTAGACCAGCCAGATCGTGTGCGGAAAGACGGCATGCCGATTCGAACTGATCTGCTGTTATCCCGATGTCATCCATGAATGAACCCAGCATTACATCAACCTTAGTCGAAAGTAAAAATTATTAACAAATTATAATAATCAATATTCAATACCTACGAGTCGATTCTAATTATATTTTACGTCATGTTATTTTATAGATTCCTCGTTCTTTAAAATATATCGGTTTATAACTAAAAGTAAACTTGATCAATGAAAGTTCTATTGTTTCACACATACCAAGTTGCGGTACTCGTCGTGTATTTTCTTGTATTCTGGTCGGTCAAGTACTTGTCCATCATCAGTAGGTTCAAAAGCTATAATATTATTTAAAAGGTATTTAAAATTATAATGAAGAAAGATGTATCTCCACGAAGTTGATATTTAGACTAATTAACGACGCGATTGTAATGCAAGCTTATTGTGATTTTCTACTACGTAATGAATTAATAGTAAATATATCACAATTATTTTTCTGCCAAAATAGAGATATTCGGTTAAGGGGCAGAACGACATCCAATTATATTATGTCTATATTACTAGGGTTTAGTTAATATTAAATACAAATAAAAATGTAGTATTGTACGTATGTAAGAAATGATCTACATACTGCGACATTTACACATTAAATCAATAATACGCAAATAAATATTATTATTTAATCAACCACTTACGAAGTGATTTCTCTTCAATGAACATTTGTAAAGGAATATTCCATACTGGGCCGTGCAAGAAGCCCACAAGGGAATCAAATACCCATGAATTATTTTCTAAGTTATCCATAGTAGTGTACACAATCTAATACCTCCAACACCGAGGGCATTACTAAATTATACAGGGTAGTTAACACAATTACCTTGACATTAAGTTTATATTTGTTCTTTTGTTGTTATGGTTACTGACACTTTTTTGCTTTTACTGCAGTTAATAAAATATATAATATAGTTTAATGCAGAAACAACCAAATAACGAACGACTACACTACTTCAGTAATATGTTATGTGGCTCTATCATTACAAAAAGTATATATGTATAAAAATATGGTAGAGAGAAGATGTTTCCCGATATATTTAATATATCCTTTGAATAATTTTTAACAGAACTGGTCTTGTTAAATTATTCATGCTAGAGTTTATTCTATGTAAAAATCAAAACATATATAAAAAGTGATTGAAATAAAAACCAGAATAACTAAAATTTATATTATTTGAAGAGAATTTTAAAGATGCATTTATTTAAAATGTAAATTTTATTTAATTTGAATTTATAACTAGCAATATTATGTTAATTTTGTATCCATGACCAACTAAAAAACTATGACATTGACAGTAATTGTCAAAGTACATTGTGTCTGCTGAAAGATGCTCTCAAAATCACAACAAATAGCATAGTCAAAACAAATTCATAATTTTAATTGTAAATTAAATTTACTAAAGACATAAACTAAAATTTATCAAATATGTCTGATGATTTCAAAATTATTAATCAAGAAAATGTTAACGGTGTTAATTTGTCATTGAAAGTCGAAAGTCGGAGTACTTCTCCTAATTCTCAGAGGTTTACTATATCTTACAAAAATGAAGTAAAAAAATCAGCATGGCCAGTAAAATCCTTATTTTTAGCAATTATATTTAATACACTAGCTCTATGTTATGTACGAATAAGTGTCCAAGCAATATTAATTATTTTTATAGTATTATCGTTTCTAGTGTTTTTCTGGATTACCCATACTGTTCAGTCAGGTCAGGCAATAACTATAAAACGTGTTATTTAATAATATCAAAGGTTACACGTGTCCTATTAATATTTTTTTATATTATAGAGAGTATACATGTAATCCCTACTGTTGGCATACAAAGTTCAGTTAAATATGTTTGTGGACGGGAAGATTATTTCATACCATGGTCGAATATAGATGATGTTATAATAAATGAAGTTATCAAATTGGTAAACATGTTTAATATGTTATAGTCACACAATGCCCTACAATTTTTTAGCAACTAATACTTTACATTTATCATGTTCAAATTTATTATATTTGTTCTAGAATCGAGTTTTGTATTTTCTAACTTTAATAGTCAGAACTGGAAATTCAGCAGGACTTGAAAGAGAATCTACTAAATTAATACCATTGTTTAAGGTAATTATTAAACAAATAAATTATATACTGATGCAGTGGCATGGCATTTAAGTGTTAATGCTTAGTTTATGTCAAATTTTGAGTTCAGTTTCCACTCAAGGAAAGAAAATATTTTCCACTCTTTATAAACAACATCGAATTATGCCACTCATTATGCAATATTTTTAATATTGTGCAAAAATCTCTATATTTACTTATCTTTTTTGTATTTTTAACTAGTATATAATACTTATGCTTGTGCTCTATATTATGTCTTTTAATTACAGTACACCAAACCTCGACTTCTAATGTTGGAGACTATTTACTCAGAACTACAGACCTTGTTGACAGTTTCTTTAAAAGAAAATAAAGATATGGGAACTGGTGATAAACAATAGTTACTTATTAATTTATTGGTTAATTTTAAGGTATTTATTTTTGTTTATGAAAAGAGAATTTTTAATTTGTTTATAATAATATTTTTAATGTCTTTGTCTTGTTTTTTGTCTTTGTAGAGTTACATGAGATTTTACAATTTCATAAATCTATAAGATATCATATCAAAATATGTAAGGTTATTGTACTTTTCATAAGTAATTAATAAATATATATGTTTAAGAATATTTGTGATGTAGACTTATTTCTAGTTACATTTAAATAGATATCAATTAGTATCAAATTTTTATTAAATAAGTATCTACATATAAATAATGTATTTGTACCAATCCAATATTATTCCAATAGGTTATGTACATTAATATCAAATTTAAATAATGAAATGGTTGTTTTTTTTATATTATTTATTGTGTAGTTTCATTAAAAATACATGGTACTATATTAATACTAGTTTTTGTCTGCGGTTTGCGTTGCCCAAATAGGAAAATAGTATTATCTTATAGGTATTTAACACCAAGTGTTCATATTAACTCTGCAGGTATACTGAATATGTTGAAACAACTAGTGTGATAGTGTCATAATATTGCCCTTAGAGTTTTGGTACATGGTCTTTCCATAGTAAAAAAATTAGAACAGTAACTATAATTGTTTTAATAGACATACATAGATATGGTTATATATTATGATTAAATAAATAAATACAAATATAAAGACAATATGGTTATATATTATGATTAAATAAATAAATACAAATATAAAGACAATATTGTTGTTTAAATTTGCTTATACAAGTGTGGCTGTAATGGCGACTATAATTTCAAGCATAGCATTCACTAGCCTTTAGAAACCTGGAAAAATTATAAAAGAAGTAATATTTTCAAAAATAAAAAAAAGTCAAACAAAATAAATAATTAAATTATTGGTCCAAAATAAAAAGCCATTGTCAATTATGACGCAAGCGTACACTATACTGTTAGAGCGGGACAGAGATATATCTCTTTCTTTTGGCTATTTTTTTTAAAATGAAAGCTAACAGATTGATGACGTTTAACAGTATTTTCGTAGTATTTATTAACACAGTACGTTTAAATATCGTGAAATGGAAAAAATGATGCTGTACCCAAACTATTAATAATTATTAAATAGTTTTTTGTATATAGCCTCGAAACATTTTGATAATGGCTGCCGTGTTTTCAAGAGATTAATCGACTGTTTCTGAAGACATATTATTTGAGAATTTCATATTTTATTTGTACTATATTTGTCCTAATTGCTGGATATGGAAAGAAAGTGGATTAAATAATATTTACTTTCACAAATATATTATTATTTTTTTTTATTTATTAATTTAAACTACAAAAATCCCAATTAATGAGAATAAATGTTGAAATCGAAATGGGGGAATGTCTTGTCTATGGATATATATTGCCATATATGCGTGACAAATTATCAAGCTTGGAAAACATTTTCACAATTGGTGGCTTTCCATCTAAAGTCTAGAAAAATTAGAGTCTCAAAAAATATAATCCTATTTATACTACTTTATACTTAAGTTTTGAAAATATAATAATATGATTGATTGATAAATTTAAAAAGAAGTTTTTATAAGGAATATTTTCGCCAAACAAAATCAGAATTAGCTTTCAATACGCCATTCCTTTGGATTTCAGTACATTTTGCCAAAACAAGTGTGACTTTACATTGCCCATAGCTAACGAGCGTATCTTGTGCTTAGCAGCGTACAAATTGATACATCGCTTGTTCTATGTGTTGCTCCAAATTTGCAATACGTTAATTAAAATGTAAACGTTATTTTCCTCAAATTTCTCCGTCTAACATTACACTAATTATGGAAAGTTGAGTGAATATGTTCTAGGTCACCCTGCTTTTTTTTGTTGGAGATTTTCTTTTAAATAATAATTATTACCTACGTACGCACGTATAAATGATATTAAATTTATCACATTATGCTTTAATTCAACTCTGTTGCTGTATTTGGGTCCACACTAAGTGGCCTATGATTTTGAGCAAAAAAGTGTTAATTTTATTGAAACTGACATTTCCATTATTTTTAAATCTCGCTTTCCACCACCTACCATCTACCAATGACTGAGATTGAATCAAAACCTTCATCTCACGAGTATTATCAATTATATAACTTTTTTCCATATCTTCACGCTTTATCCCGCTATAAAGCTGGGTAGGCAGAGCGAATAGCAGAAAACACCCTTTCGAGGCTTTGAGTTTTGAGTAACGGAACTCAACGTCGAGCTTTGAAAAATTTATCCTTCCTGAGTGGGAATCAAACCCTCCACCGTCGCGTTTACAGCCTCAGCGCCAGTACGATTATATTCTTAATATTAAAGCTTAGGTACATTTTTTTTCTTGTGTGTTTTTACAATATTTATCAATAAGACGAAACTAAATTCAAAATGAAAAAAAAAAATAGCCAAAAAATTATAAATGACACATATATACTAGTAAACGCAAGAATTCATGTATGTATGTTCAACTAGCATACTCAAGCTAAAAAATGAATTAAAATAAATTAATTCTAAATACTTAACAAAAAATACAACTACAAAAACATGCAATCACTACTGTAATAATTACATCTTGTTACCCTAGGAAAGATGTATAAGATCATGGCGTTATAACTAAGGTCAAATAGGAAATTAGTCGCTGGATTAATCTAAAGAATGTCCAAAATGTTCATTCATTAAAATCGTAACAGTTATTTGGATGCATGTTAATAAACATTAATTATTTTATTAAGCCCTCTTGGCTAAGCTACATGCAAGCGTCATAAAGATCTGAAGTTTTGGCTTGGGCTAGCGCATTCGGCAGACACCTCAACCTTATTTAGGGAAAAAAATAATTTTAGGTTGAGATTAAAGAAACCATCGGAGCTCTATAAACATCTAAGAGTTGCCAAAACACATATTCTAGTAAAATTGCAAGATGAGATTGTTACCTCACTTCGAAAAGACAGAAGTGTCCCAGAGATCGAGTCAAGACTTCAGTTCCATAAACAATTTATGAAAGGAGCACAATCAAGTAGAGTAGGGTTAGGATCAAAGAGGAAAGTTCAAGATATGGACATATTAAAATCTTTTATTCGGCAAGACGAGAATGATAGGTATAAGGCTTAGGCATAGGTTTAGAAATGCAAAACGAGTGGCTAACTCTGGGAAAATTCTGTATCTCTTTAGCTTTAAAATGACGCACCCTAATTCATGACTGGTCTCCAGCACTATTAAAATTCTACCTGAATGCGTTTCAAATGACTCTTCCAGATCAAAGTAATTTAGTAAGATGGGGTAAAGCTACCGATAAATCTTGCTACATTTGTAAAGAGGCAGTGGGGACAGCTAAACATATGTTGGTGTAGGGTACTAGTGGAAAGTGCTAAAATATATAACAGCGAAATCTCTCTTTAGCTTGCTAAAAGATCTCGGCCTGTCTAGAACTATTACTAATACATTTCTAGAACGTGCTTCAAAGGCGGCATTAGCAGAATCATTTCTAATTTGATTAGCTAGTGAGAGGAGCTCGGACAGTGAAGGTAAGTGTTAATGCATTTTAAAGGGGCCCCTTTAAATCTACACTTGGGTCGTAAGTCCCAAGCGCTGATCCTAGCTCCTCTTCCTACAACGCGATGGGCCAGGCACCCGTACGGTGAATCCATGGAATAAGCAGTTTCTTCTCTTTTAGCTTCACGCTTTATCCCGCATATTGCAAGGTAGGCAGGGGGAACTGCAGGAACCATAGAAACCTAGTGTTAAGACACTCCGTTGCTTAGTCCCTGTGCTAGTGCTTTCTCCGTCTCCGCTTTCTCCCTTTTTCGAGGCATTGAGTGTTGAGTGGCGGACCTCAACGCCGCGCTTTGCCTTGATTCCAGAGCGAAGAAAATGGATATAGAATAATCCATCTTCATTCACAAATCGTCGCGTTTACAGGCAGACGCTTACGTCTCTGCGCCACAACGGCCCTCATATTTTAAATTTGAACCAAGACAAAGAAACGCAAGAAACAAGAATAGTACTACACAAAACAAATATAGCTGGCAGTACTTATTGACAGACAAACGTAAAAGTTAATACAAATTAAGCTAACCCACAAGTGAGACATTTTAGTACGACATTATGAATTCAAATTTTATTGCCATCTTACATTTGCTGTAATGATGATTAGCGCAAAACGTCGCACCGTTGCTTTCAAGCGGATGCTAACTAATTGACGACGTGCAGTTGCCGCCCGCAATACAACGTCGAATGATTTCAATTACATAATTAGATTCGGCATCTAGCAGCGAGATGTACGCTGATTGCGAAAATCGTTAGCGTTTCATGACTTGCTTATGGGAATAATTGTGGGATTTTATATTTTTAATTGGTGCAAATTTTTATAGATTTTATTGGCCGTTTTAACAATGGAGTGTTCCTTCAACACTATAAATCTATACACCTGCACATATTTCTCTATGGAGTCCATTTTACATTTTAATTGTTAAAGAAAATGAACTTAATGGGTCTGTTGATGATGAAATAAAATTTTAAGTATTATTTGTTATTTATATTTTGTTTACGTCTTTTTCCTTACATTTCTTTTATAATACATTAAAAAACACAGTGTACCTATTAACCAACGAAATAAATATTACTTATTCAATCTTAAATAAATTCACATTGTAATGTTCACATTTAGCGTTAAGAGATCAAAGCAGAATCGAGTGTTGAGGGGTCGAGACGAGCTCGTTTTACTAGATACTTACTTTAATTTTTTTACAAGTGTATATGATGTATGTATACTTTGGTATATTTGTAAGTTTTCTTTTATCTATTTATCTCTTAAAAGTAACTCCTAAATTTCATATTTAGGCATAAAAGATCTTACTTATTAAGCATCGTTTACATTATTATATAAATTTGGAGGAGGAAAGAGGCTCAAATGATAGAGACTAAAGAGACTACGAGGTCGAGGCTGTGTTAAATACGTCCCAAATAGTTTTTATAAATAATATGCAGTACTTATATTTTTAGGTAGTTTGAAAAATTGCTATATTAATAGCTAAATTATATATATTATATGTTTATTTTTCGATATAACCTAGATATCTCAGACACTTACACACTTTAGACACAATATTTGTGTTAGAATTATTTCCGCTTAAAACAGATTATTTAAATTTTTATTTGAAACAGTATTAAAACGAACCTAATCAAATCTCAGCCAGTAGAATTACCTAACTATATTCAATTGTCATGGAGACATCAAAAATATGTTCCGATTTTAACGAATTCTTTTGTATTCAGTAAGCTGAACGAGTAACAGTGATTGAATCAAAGTTTAACAATTAAGAATAATTAGTGTTCGATACAACAATAAAGACATAATATTAAATCATCCATCATGATCTAAGCACGCGACTGCTTTAGACCATTTATAGCCTTAATGACCTGATAAGCATTCAAAGTGGAGATCGTATCAAAATTTTCGTAAACAAAATAAAAGAAAAAAAATCGTATATATATTTACTACATATTAAAAGTATACATTGTATTTATGGACGCAAATCAATATACATTTTATGATTTTATCAAAACGAAAGTATTTAGTATTGAAATTATTATTTAATTATTCAAATCAGTAAAGCCTATTTGTAATGTTAAGTTCTTCATGATATTATTTTCGAATATTGAACAGAAATGTCCGCTGTTAATTAAATAAAAAGGACTGAATTATGTAAAGTTCATCCCTTCGGTACTATAGCACGAGAATAAGCCAATTGTTATTACTCTGTTATTTTATAATGAAAATGGTCTCCTAACAACAAAACCCTGTCCTAGTGCCGACATATATTATCTTTTTCTTACTTTAATTTGTGATCTAATGTCAGGTGTTCCAGATTCCTAAATTTTAGATATAAAATGTCAATGTAAAAATACAAGTAAACAATTTTTGCAAAGCAATTTTCTTCTTTGGACCTAGGGTTATAATATATTTTACTAAGGAGCTATTTTCTCGTTTATCTTTAGTAAAGATGATCTAATTAGGCAATAGCTGTATTTATTAGGTTTGGTTCTGATCTAACTTTGCGCGTGTGCAAACAGACAGAAATTTTGGAGTCCTCTTTCTACTCTTTAAGTTTTCCCCATCTCCCCATGTATATATTTTTTCGTAAAAATATTCTATTAGACCTTTTGTTTAAACATTTTGGAATAAAATAATAGTAAAAAAATTTTTAAAAGTATTTCCATTTGAGGACCGTCGCGGCGCAGAGGCGCATCGTGTGCCTGTAACGCGACGGTTTCTGGTTTCGATCCCCAGTCGGAGAAGATGGATTTTTCTATTTCCATTTTCTTCGCTCTGGCAAACTAGGCAAAGCGCGGCGTTGAGTTCCGCCACTCAACACGTAATGCCTCGAAAAAGGAGAAAGCACGGACTAAGCAACGGAGTGTCTTAACACTAGGTTCCTGCAGTTCCCTCTGCCTACCCTGCCATGTGCGGGATGAAGCGTGAAGCTAAAAAAAAATCCATTTAATATTGTTTTATAATTAAATCTGTCTTTAGTAATGCAATGTCAAATTTTGTCAGTTTTGTGATGATAGTTATAGTAATTAGTTCATAAATATATATAAATACTTTATATTAAAAAAATAATTATTTGTTTTAAATAAATTTAATATCATAAATTCTTATAAGAACAACAAGTCCTTTCGTAGAACGTAATAATTTTCCATTTCATCTCGATATCTAGAAAGGTGGAAATTATTAGAAATATATATTAATCTTTAAATTATTGTCAAATTTATTATATAGGGCTTTATTAACATAGCATTCGTACTTTGTTACTTAAACTGCTAAAATTTGACCACGTAAATATTTTGATTTTTAAAAATGATTTTTCCTCTAAGAGAATGCTTACGAATTGAAGTTATTATTTATATATTATAGCAATTTATTTAAAGTTTAAAGTTAATAAAAAGTTGCTCTAATTTTATAATTAATATCTTAATAAGAGTAGCTGTAAAAGACATGTGGATAGTAAAAATAACATAACATAAAGAATAAACAAAAAGAAAAAACATATTCTCATTTTAAGCGTGTACGAATCTATAAATTCATCAGTAAAGTGTAAATATTATTCGTGCTTCATGGGTTCCGTACTATTTTGAATACTATTGTTATAAGAAAAGTACTAATTACAAAATTTGATGAACTAGTAGTGCTCGTTTATAAAAGATCTACAAATATAAGACTGCCGTTAGATTTTTTCTATGATAAATTTCTAAATTTCAAATATTTAATTTTTTTTCTTCACTTACACTATACAAATTTTGATATTTGTAAAAATAAATTTGCAGTGAAATGTATTAATTTTGTTTGAATGAAACTGCAGATCTGAGTTACTTATATACGTGTTTTCTATAATGAATAATTTCCAAATCGTATATTATTTTATTTGTTTTAAAAAAGTGGTCTTCACAGACGGGCTAGTTCTAAGAGCAATCAGATTTTAGTTTTTCTTTTTGAAAGCCCTAAAAAGGAATAAATACTTTAAAATTTTATCTTTCTATATCGACAGGCAGATAGTTATCGCGCGTACATGTCCATCTGGTGTATGTAAGCTCAAGTGGCATCACCAGATAAGCCGTTTATCACTGAAGGCATGTTTAACGGCGTTAGTAACGACAGCCGTTACGGTTACGACTTGTCAATAAGTACTCGTACCTATCGGTTAGATAAAATAATATCCTCTAACGATATTAGACAGCGCTATGATAAAACGATTTTGAAGTGTTAATGGATTTAAATATATTTTTATTTTGTTGCACAATAAACTGAAATCCAAACCAAGGACTCCAATTCCATTACTGTAGGTCAACATAGTAGATACAACTTATATAACAATCTTACAACAACAATATTTGTCAAAATTTGTGGGCCAATACTAATTTTCTACGAAATTATCTATAGATATTACTATGTTATAATTTCTTCTGTGAATTACTCCAATTACAAATGGAAAGTGCCGAATTTCTTCGAATAAGAGTTTCGTTATTTCATTTAAAGGTACGGAACATATAAAAGAACTAGTATGATATTAAGATATAACACGACTTATTATTTTTTTCATATTAATATAATTTAAAATAAGTAGTAAAAATATTGTAATGATTATCAAGAAAATATAAAAAATATATATAATAAATTTTAAAATTAATTTCAGGAACAATAACAAATCGGTAAACTCAATAATTGAATAAAAATTTTTCCGTTACAATTTAGATATAACTTGAAAGTCATAGAAATAGCATCACACTATGTCTGGGATATATAGCAATATAGGTTTAAAGAAGTTTATTTCCAAAAAGAACACAGTTCGCTTACAAAGGAAATTTTAAAATTATAACTACAATTAAGATATTACAAATAATAAACAGTAGTGACATTAAACAACATCAGTGAAATCATCTAATATATGGGTTCTTAATCGTTTTTTAAATATATTAAGAGATTTTGAATTTACAACATTTAGAGGCAAAGAGGTATAGATAGAGATATAGATAGAGGAAACCTAATATCCACTTCGTTTCTCACTTTCGGTTAATTTTGAGAAATTGCCTTCTGAGTGACGAATCTCAATGTCACCTTTTGTGTTGTATCCAGAGGTATTAATTCTTTTCGAATGGGAATAGAACCTACAATCGTCACGTTTACATTTAGAATATTTCCGCCGGGTCTCAACGGCCTCTATAGATATATGTCTAAAAAGTACATATTAATATAATTAATTTTCATCCATTTCATAAATACACATATTTCATAATACGCTTCTTTATTCAAAAGGGAATAAACATCAAATCAGTAGAGGTTACTTTATTTATAGTAAACCAAATTAGCTAGGTAGCTGACCGGGCTTATTGGGTTTCCTTGCATGTGAGTATCCTCGAGATCCTATATTAAATTTCGAGCTCACCGCTTCGCTACGAACTATTGCCGAAGAAAATATTAATAGAATATACTTACATGTAGCTACATCGACTGCATTGTGGACTTTGAGAATTTAAAATTAAGTCCTAACTTCATCTTATTTACTTACTTGTTAGAAATTGATATATTTTCAAATCTTGTAAGTTTGGTGCATTTTTAAAGGTTGCAGCGAATTGTGTAACAAATGCATAAAGAAAAATGCAGAAATTGTCGTCGTGGAGATTCCTGTGGAAATTCATATCCTTTACAAGATTGCTATTTCCTATCGATCGAGCAGGCAATGAAAAGAAAAACAAATTCAAGCTTAATAAATATTTCGTTCCAATCCTCCTTCCGTCTTTCCCCTGTTACTATTTTAAAACTTGAAGCAGCCGTTAGCTGCATTCTTTAATATAAATGCTAATTAATCTACTTCGATAGAAGGCTTTTGAAAATACACTTTAAAATACCATGTTGGAGAAATGTCTGGGGTAAACTTGAATTAAATCATTATTTATACATTAACTTTTTAAACTGTGCAATAAATTTATTCTATAGTGACTACACAGGAATGTATTTGCATTGTATGTTTGCTTAAGTTTTCTTCAGTATTTTCCGTATATATTACAATATATTTTTTTTATAGCTTCATGCTTTATCCAGCACATGGCAGGGTAGACGGAGAAAACTGCAGGAACCGTGGAACCTAGTGTTAAGACACTCAGTTGCTTAGTCCCTGCTTTCTCCGTTTACAACATATGTAGAAAATACACGAAGAAATATAATATTTTGAAATTTTTATGCTGTTTATTAATAAATTTATACACAAAAACTTCGAAGTACTTTAAAAAGAACAACAGAAGTCGTATTTGTAATTTACACGTGAGGGAAACTCAAGTGTGTATATTATACATAACATAGTTAACATACTAGTACACTTAGACGATTAGTAGTGCAGTTTAAACATAGTATGTTAAACAATTCATATTATGTATTAATTCCATATAATAATTAATTGTGTGCGCACAAAGTTACTCATCTCAGAAGTAATGTTTTTTGGTGAATATATTTTTTAATCTTTTTTATATTTATACTAATATAAAGCTTTAGATTTTCGTGGTTTAAAAGAAAAGAAAATGTAATTAAAATATTAAGTGTCAAATATTAATACCAAAAGCATTTTTTCTTAGTTTTAAAATTATAATAAATAATATTTATTTAGTATTTATAAGATTTGAAAGAAATCGTGTCAAAGAGATATTTCGCCAATGTTCGTCCCACAACATTCGTGTCACATTATTAGTTTTCATCTGTAAACATTTTACTTCGAGGCACTCTGAATTCTTTCATCATCAATACCAAACAGGCAATTCCATTTTTTAAAGCAAAGTGATTCTTTAATACTTAATTTAGAAGATTAGTTAGGATTTTATTAAATTGTTAGTTAAATATAATGAAGATTTTAATCAAGGTGCTGTCGTGGCGCCGTGCGTCGCAATTGCCTCTGACATTTCACCCCTTAAGTCCATTTGAATTAGGCGTATCAGTGGACTGCCCAATGCCATAAATGTACCAACATACTTTCCTCGCCAGTCAACACGTAAAAAAAGAGATAAATCTAGTCACGTATAGTTAAGAATATCTGACACTTTATAGATAGAAAAAAAATATGACTAAAATACGTGAAGATAAAAATGCAAACTGATATGAAAATAAAAATTTCCCATTTTATATGTTCTTAACGTTATTTTTTATCATCTCACCAGTAATTTCTTTTATATATAATATGTTTCCCTAAAAAGGATTCGAACTGGAAACTATCATATATACTTACAGTTTAATATTTGCCAATATTATGTTATTTATGTATGTATATATGTTGCATGTTAGTAAAGTAATACGGGCCTGATTGATTGCGCCGTTCACGCACACAATCTATATGCAAATACACAAGGATCTTTTTTAAAGCTTTATTATGTAAAGTAGAGACCTAATCCCAAACGGTCTCCCACTAGACTGGAATGTTTTTAAAAGCGACATAAAGTTTTGTTAGGATAACTTTGAATAACATTACGGCTGTTACTTGTAATACAGAGTATTTATTTATTTTTTTATATAAAAAAAAAACAGTTTATTTTAATGTCATTTAATTTTAAAATATATTATGTTTAGGCGAAATGTATATAGTTTTTATTATTTACTATATGATTTTTTAATTACACAAGAAATCGATTCAAATTATTTTTACATTATTTAATATATTAAATATTTTTAATGTGTTTAATGTTTAATACGGAGTATTTTACTATAAAAATAAATATGAATATATTTTTATTATATTAATATAAATATTGGTCTAGTGAGAGTGTTCGAGGACAATTCATCATATCGCACGTATAGTCATTATAAAGTGCGTGAATGACGAAGGAACTCTACGGGTAAAAATTGATGAAATAAATTTGTGAGCGTATGCACTCACAATTTGTAATCATAGGTCAACGGGAAGTGTTCTATAGGATTTAGTTATGTGGTTAATTTCATACGAATTGCATAAAGCTGGTGTGATTTGTTTATGTCAAGAAGTCGTGGCGCAGAGGCGCAACGTCTGCCTGTAACGCGACCGTTTCTGGGTTCGATCCTCAGTCGGAAAAGATGGATTTTTCTATTTCTATTTTCTTCGCTCTGGCAAACTAGGCAAAGCGCGGCGTTGAGTTCCGCCACTCAACACGCAATGCCTCGAAAAAGGCGGAAAGCGGAGACGGAGAAAGCAGAGACTAAGCAACGGAGTGTCTTGACACTAGGTTACCACGGTCCCTGCAGTTCCCTCTGCCTACCATGCCATATGCGGGATAAAGCGTGAAGCTAAAAATAAATAAATTAAGAAGTCTGTGCTGTGGGATTATAAGCCTGGATATAAGCTATTAATTTCACCTCTAATGTCTATTTGCTATTTTCACAAAAAAATAATCTCGACACACTGACATACAGTTAAACAGACTCACATATGGACAACATGGTAATCCTATAAGCGCCCCATTTTTTTCTTTAAAGTTACTAACCTTGAAACAGAAACGTTCTATTTTATTAATAGCCCCTATTTTAGGACAAACAATAAAATATAGATCATAACTACGATAAATACAAAAATACACTTTCATATTTACTTTTAAGGAAATAGAAACTTGTAAGAAATCATTACCTACAAAGTTACAATCAGAAATGAAGACACGTTAAAGAACTTTACCGCCATTTCCAACTTTCCCTCCCCAGGCTACTTGTTTGACAGTTCACTTTAACTTAAGACCTTATAAATAGTGCTCCCTGTGGGGGGAAATTCCGAATTACCGAGCGTTTTTCATGATTGTTAAAAGTCCGATGGGAGTCAACTGAAACAACAACAGAACATTATAGTTTTTATGTTATATATTGTGCTAGTAATATTTTTAGTATAGAGTAGTTTTTACCTGTGTCTTCACCTGCGTAGTTGAATGGAAATAGCCAAAAGTCGCTATTAAGAGTATAAAAAAGAAATAACTTTGATTATGTATATGTGTATGACAGATCTACGAACACAGTTCTACGAACTATTATATTATATCGAAGAGTATATCGTGATGACCTACATCATAATGTAGCCTATACCTTAGTAAATTACCTATTCCACTATGAAATAATTTAACATTTTGTGCCATTAGCTCCAGACATTCTCATCTCGTTCATCTCGTTTAAAACAAACTCTTTAACTTAATATCGTATACATAATATGGATACTAAATTTACCTAGAGGCTCAATATCCGTGTCTTTTTCAAGTGTAAGCTATGTAACTTAATACATAATTAGTCGTCATCAGGAAGTATTCAACAGATTTTGGTTACACGAAGATATCCATACAAATTGCGGCAAAAACGAAGCATACACGTCCCAACTGTCCAAAGAACACAACTACTCGTAGTTGTGTTCTTTGTGTTTAACAAGTGACAGCTTTTCAGTTAAACGATTAACGTATGTTGTCCTTCCTCGACAAAAAATAATTCATATATTATATATTCAAATCACATGTTTTTGGAAAAACCGATTGTCATTTTTACTTATTTGTAAATAAGTACGCTTGATATTTTCTTTTTCAATTACAATGCTATTACAAAGATATTGGATTCCACTATTGACTGCCTGTGATGCAGTAGAAACTTAATTCATATTAATTATTAATTTTCCTTTCATTAAGTGGCTAAAACTTATGCCGAATCCAATTTGTCGAATCTAAAGTAGATTTTATTGCTACTTTACTTACTTAATTTTCCAATGCATATATTTCCTGGAGTGGAAATGAATTCAATTCCTACTCGGGGAGGATGTGTGGATTTTCCCTCTGGCAACTAGGCATGCGGCGGCGTTGAGTTCCGCCACTCATCACGTGATGCTTTGGAAAGTGGCTAGTCGGAATCGGAGTGTCTTAGTACTAAGTTTCCACAGTTCCTGCGGATTTTTTTTGTCTAACCTACTGTGGGTAGGATAAAATACTTAAAACGCGCTAGTTATTAGTCTTAGTCATGCTTCTACTTTATATTAAAGGCGTAAATTACAAAAAAAAAGAGTTTAAAAGTAACGCCAGCTAGCAATCTTTAAATATTAAATTTGAGTGTGTAAGTTATTTCTTGAGTGCACTTTAACCAGAACAAAGTAAGAATACCCGCTATTTTGGTCTGCAGCCCATTTATACGGCTTAGCTAAAGCATGGAATATATTTTAGCTGGCGACTCGGTTTTAGTTCAGAAATTAATAATATTTTTTTTAAAAAGTAAGTAAGCTATGTTCCGCGCTCCGTCCCGCGGGAAATTACAAGCTACAGTAATTATATGTTGTCCCTCAGCCAGTTTTTCTGATGCGACGTGACGACTGTACAATCATATTTTCTACCAACGGATTTTTTATTTTACACTACTCTTTACGATTTCATCAAATATATATTTTATTTTAAATTTTAAACATCTCTAATTTGTAAATGTCATGTCAACCCTCAGATTGTTATTTAGATGTTTTTTTTTAATTAGTTTCATACTGACTAATTAGAATTAAAATGATAAATTTATTGTGATAAGAAATAGGCAAGAAAAGCTTAAAAGCTTTTCATTTGCTTCATTTCTTCTTTTTATTTTTAGGTAGCTAAAATGTATATATGTTCTTTATTGAATAAAACGTGTATTATAAAATTAAAATACATTTACATGTGTAGACACTTTTTCATAACTATATGGACTAGGCAGAGACAACCTAATCTGTTAGGCAATCCCGTTATTTTTCAAGGTAAAAATGAATCGAACCCTCGACCAACACATTTACAGTTAGTCACACTGCACCACGACAGCCTCAGCTTTTTTCATTTATAATAAGTTATTAAATAGTTTATTTCTTATTTCTTATCTTGGCCAGAATGAAAAAAAAAACAAATCAAAAGACGAATGTCTCGAATATGAGTAAAATTAGAAGCATCACAAATAAGTTATTACTTATTTGTGTGAAATATAATTGTTTACTTTTCTCAGTTGCCATATTTTACTTAAATATATTAGTTACTTAAACGCATTATAGATTATGACTACATAAAACAGTAAAGGACATCAAAATAAATCGTTCAAATTTACATAATAGCAATTTATTAATATTATTCTTATATAGACTGTCATCTCTTAAATAAATTGTAACAGGCTAACAGGCTTCAATAATGCGATGAATAAATATTATTTGATTTAAACACTTGACACTTCTCGTTACGTTTTACAAAATATTTACTTGAAATTAGGAATTAACGTTGACCTTCGGTCGGGGGCGAATACGATGTTGTCATTTGCTTTATTACCTTGTTCAATTTTGTTATTGTATTTAAAACCACTAGTTTTGTCCACTTTTTTCGATGCAGAAGCCACAATCGACGCCGCTGTGTGCGACGGATGCGGGAAATCTGGGATTTGGGAGACAAAGTAGTCGAGAAGCTTACGTCTTTTATCTCTTTGTGCATCCATAGTATTATTACTTTCGGATTCTGGACCATAGGGTTCGTATGTTGAGTCTCCAGCGCTTGAGAGATCTCGACACTGATAATAGGAAAGACGTAGATGAGAATAATCGTCAATAAAATAGTCGTCTTCAGTCGAATGATCTATTGATAGCTCCGAGTGATCGGTTCGATTTGTTTTCTTGCTTTCCATTTTATTAATATAACTTATTTATTAAAAAGAAAGTTTAATTAAAGAGTGCACTGCTGACATGAAAGTATAAAATAGTAGTACTTTGTAATCTACCCACATAGGTTTCTAATAGTATTCGAAGTTGCCAGAGGTAGATGTATGGACGTTTATATATTTTTTAATATCGGATATACACAAAATAAGTAATTTTAAGATTAAAAATATAAAGGTAATATTTTAAAATTAATGAATAAAACTAATTCTTTTATTACTGATCATATTGCAGTATAAGGATTTATATTTGAATTTTATTTATGAACTCCTACTAAAATATTATATAACTATCGCTTATATATATATATATATATATATATATATATATATATATATATATATATATATATATATATATATATATATATATATATATATATATATATATATATATATATATATATATATATATATATATATATATATATATATATATATATATATATATATATATATATATATATATATATACATATATATAGAGGAAAGTCACCAAATATGGAATAGTATCCTAATATGGAATTCCTTAATTTCTCTAAGACTATAAGTATGAAACGCAACACTCGACCATATATTTTTTCCATTTAGTCTACTAACTATCGCATTCACACCATCGAAACAGTTACGCGAATGTTTCACGTATGGTAAGTGTGTTTTGATTTGTTATGTGCAATTAATTTTAAAAGTAAGTAATAAATAAGTATTACCAACTATTATATAAGTGTCAAAATATATTTAGTGTATCGATATAAGGTTTATTTCACCATTTTGTGATCTTTTGTCACTAAAATGTTGTGACTTGACAAAATATTTAGAAGAGTTTGAAATAGTATAAAAATCCAAATATGGACAGTCATCGGTGTCTAATTATGGAATAGTCCATAATTCAATTTTGATATTGTATATGATAGATAATTGATATTATTTCTTTATACAATATATGGAATGACTGTTTTTAGAATGTCCACTTCACAATCAACCAAACGAAAAACCTGGAGTGAAGAAAAATTGACACAAGCTACAAAATTCGTCCGGGAAAAGAAAATGGGGTATTTGAAAGCGGCACAGTATTTTCAAGTGCTTAGGAGAACTTTATTACATCTCTGCCAAAAAGATGAACAGTCTCCAGAAGTAGCAGCGGCTACTACATTAGCAAGAAAAACTATCTTGGGCTCCGAACTAGAATATGGATGATAGTGAAGAACTAGACTTTGAGGAACTAGGCGCTATCCAGTTTAATGAAAATAGTGAACACGATGAGTTGATGGACCACATGTCCACTCCTGACTTCTGATGCAGAATGTATTTTCTGTTCAAGACTTTTTCCCATAAAAGTGGAGAAAGCTGGATTAAAAGCTTGATGTTTAGGCTCTGGGTACATTATGATTGTGCTGATCCAAAGTTTGATACTTGGATCTGTAACTTTTGCAAGTAATTGTATTACGTTTTTTATTTATCACAAGATATTAGATATTAATGACCATTTTGTTATTGTTATGTTGATTTACACTTATATTCCATATTTGGGGTCCTATTCCATATTTGGTTACTCATTTGTGATTTTGTTTTTTGTGTTAGATTTTAATTTGATAATTAATATATTTGATTAAAGACTGTTAATTACTTCTCACAAATGTATGCCTGGTCAGTAAAAACATTAAACTAACCAAATTTATGTAAAGTTTTTTTTATATATCCCAGAAACAAAATGGTATTCCATATTTGGTGACTTTCCTCTATATATATATATATATATATATATATATATATATATATATATATATATATATATATATATATATATATATATATATATATATATATATATATATATATATATATATATATATATATATATATATATATATATATATATATATTAGTCATGAACATATAAAAATATACTATAATGTTTTTTGTTTAGGTATAAAATTCAATTAATGTATTATTATTTTTAAATGTGCAAGAAATAAAAGCTTATTTTATTATTATTTTATTATAGACATTAAAAGATAAAACTAAAAATAATAAATAATTAAGAAATATTTATATGAATTTTATTTATCTTCTCAATTTGGTGAACTTTGGAATTTTGGTGAATGAATTATTTTCATTTTCCTCATCTTGGTACCGAGATAAAATGCGAGAGTTTCACTACTCAATATCACATTTCGACACGCAGTGTGTCGAAATGTGATGGAAAGCGGTAAATAGAATGTCTTAAATTAAGTTTTCTCCACCCTGGTATGTAATGTTAGAAATAAGATATTCGGAATAAACTCTGGAATAGATTTTGTTTATATTATATGATTTTTTTATATTTTTACTTAAGACTTGACGTTTTGTTGTTTTTTATGTGGAGACCCGAGCGTGTCAGTCAAACACAGTTGACTTACCCAGGCATCACTTTATATATATAAAATTTGTAACATTATAATCCCAAAAATGTAAAATGGTGAAATGAAAGTCTTTATTTCATATGGGATTTCAACCCGTATCTACCTCTAACCTTATTGCCCTATGCTACTGCAAATGGATGTTAAAACGCTAATGTTAAAGTGTTATTTAATATTTTTGCTACGTATGTACATATCGTAGTTCGGTAGATCATGTCTGTGTGACAGTAACCGTAAGGCAGAATTCAGAATAAAGCATGAGCCTAAAAAAACATATTTCAATTTTTTAAGCACTGTTCATAAATTTTGCTGTGCAGATGTACACGTTCTATTTTTCAATTTTTGTTCACCTTTGATTGACATATTGGATATTGTGTGGTGAAACCCTATATCATTTTTTATGACCTAGATAGGGATACTTTTCAATGTTCGTACATTCAAATGTCGTAGTGTATGTGTGTATATTGCAATTCTTTGTTGGAGTCTTAATTGGAAACTTAACAAGCCATGCATGCATTTTTGAAAGTTTACCATGTTCTAGAAATTAGCACAAAAGGTACAAAAAACTTAATTTTTGTTCTGATTTAGTTGAGTTTACAGTACAGTAGTTCGTTTATATCAGTCACGTACTTGTACCACGTAATTTGACAGATCGACAGCTAGATAACTGTATGAGTATTTCTTGATAAATATCATGCATAAATCTAGTGCAAGCTTAGATGATTTTAGGATAATTATATTATATGGCTTAAAATTTTCCTGCCACGATGTATTTGAGCCTATTTTTGGAAAATATGTAATCTGATCTCTGACACTGTTCATATATTTTTTCTTGAATATACATGTGCTACTTCTTCAAAATTTGTTCTATATTTTTAAAAATGTTCGGAAACATAATAAATTATTTGAAAGTATAAACGAGAAAAAGAAAAACCATTATTTTTTATAACATTTTTATTTATACGAATTACAATAACAATCTTAGAATATTACTTCATACGATACGTAGCAGATAAATCATATCGCTATCAGATACGTCTCAATATAAAAGATGATTTCTCGCAAAAATTTTTATCGCCACTCTGAAAGATCGACTCAAGATGAAGGTCGCACTAACATTCCTCGCTCTGGTAGCCCTTGGATTATCAGCTCCTCAACCCAGGAAGCTGTTCCATGAACACTGGGAAGACTTCACCAAACTAATCGTCGACGAGGTTGGCGATGACTTGGAGCACATTTTGGAACACTATCTTGAATTTGAAGAGTTCCAAGCGTCATTGGACTACCTTATCACGGCTGATTTCAGAAACATAGTATACGAAATGGAAGATTTACCTGAGTTTAAAGCAGTTAGTAAAGATATAAAATTGAACAAATCCATTATTTTAAATATTAACATTTAAATATTACTTTACGTAACTTTTTTGTTTTGTTATCTGTTTTAGGTGGTCAGTTTTCTTGAAGGTCACAACATCGACATCCTCTACTTTGTCGATGCTTTGAACGATATGCTTGGTAAGTTATCCAATTTTTTTAACTATAATGATAGTCTATTTTCTGTATAATTAGGGACAAAATGATTTAATTATTTCCAATAAATTATATTTAACCATAACAAATTTGATCTTATCTCCCTTAATTCCATAATTAAATTGAGGATCTGTCTATATTTTTAACTTAGAAATTTCGCCATTATCTGTGTTGCGGAGTTTATGTCTAATATTAGTTAATGAGCATTATAAGTGACATTAAAAATATGTTATTAAAATATAAAAAGATATCACTTAACAGCATACAAAAGGAGGTAGTTTATGAAACAAATTTCTTTTATTTTAGACAGCATTCAGAGAAGAAGCATTCGTCATACACTCAGTGGTCGTGACTTCCGCGCTTTCACCCAGGATCTTATTGCGGAGTTCCCTAAAGAAAAGTTGATTGCTCTTTATGAAGAGAAGATTGCTGAGGATGAGGCGTTTAAGAACGCAATGGAAAGTCTCGAAAGCGAGGAGTGGGAAGAGATCTACAAAGCACTTTGGAACAGCGAAGTCTTTCTTAATGAAGTTGCTGATCTCAAAGCAAATGGCATTGACATTGACATTCTTTTAGATGAAGCCAAAGCTATTTTTGGAAAATTCTAGAGAAATATAACATAATGATGTCATTGTTGTGTAAATAAATTTTAGTATAAATATTTTGTACATTATTTTCCAATTTAAATATCCTTTATTATAATATGTTAAATGTCGTAACACAAGATAACACGAACCTAGCTTGCTCTGTTCATATTTAATATACTTGAGATAATAAAAAATACAAATTAATGTCTTGTTATAATATTTAATGCAACTAGTCATAATCATAAAGAAATAAAACGGACGAAAATAATCTGAATAAAAAATGAAAGTAAACAGAAATAAAAGAATAAATTCGTATTTTATTAGTTGATCTTTTTTTCTCAAAACATATTAATTCAATATATTTTACAAAAAAAATTAATACATACGTTTTACACAAGCGTGAATATGATATAAAACGTTTCAGTCTGCGATAAGATTTTCCTTCAAGCAATTCTATTTTTCCGATTTCAGTTACCACGATCGCTAGACAACATAATCTATATTAAGAAACATAATTAAAGAACAATTTTACAGTAAAGTCCAATGCAACAAAACATGCTACAATAATGCATGTGCCTTGTGCAATGTTATGTGCATGACATCAGCACAAACTATTGAAAAATTCTTACCATTGTTTAGACAGAAGTATTTACACAACAGTGCTCTTCGGTTGAAAACCAAGTCTTAGTCATTAGCGAGAGGTCGCCTCAAAGAAATAAACTCTTAAAGCGATTTATATTGAAGCAACAGACATATTTGTAGCGTCTATTCGTTTCGCAATTGTGGAAAATGAGAAATGCTCTCGCTGTTCTAGTTCCCGTGTGTATTGGACTCAGTTCCGGATTTATTGTTCCCTCTAGCATACAGGAGGTGAGTATTTTGTAACGTACAATATTCGGACGCTATGAATAATATTCAAAGTGTTGTTCACAATAGATATTGGTTATTGTATATTCAAACATGTATTCGTAACGGCGATATGATACAACTTCGAGTTCGGATATTACTTGTGGAATTTGTTGAAATGTGCTCCGGACTCCGGAGCTGTATAAATTCTTTCTTATCTGAAGATATGCTAGTCGTATCGTATAGTTTATTATTAAAATTCAAATTTAATATTACATTTCTTTGTACTATGTTGTTTCTAACTTTTTTTTAAATATATAATTTATTTTAAATATATTATATCTTCATTGAGGTTTATTCATAGGTAACTTAAATACTTACATTAAAGAAAACATCCCAATGTGCCTTTTAAATCATATATTTTTTATTTATTATATTTAGTGGTTTTATAGTAGTATAAAAATATTGTGAAAATTTTGCTTAACATTAGATGTTACTTATATTTTAGTTGTTTTTTCATACATATATTATCACAACCAAGTTTTCGTAAAGGAAATAAAATAATCTGATAATAAACTCTAAATTAAAATAGTTACACTAATAATAGATCTTATTGTAAATATTGAAATAAAAAAATACAATATTTTCAGACAACAGAGGGTGTTCAACATGGTGGAGATATTATAGAACGGAACAGTAGTAGAACTAGAAACATTTTAAAATATGTACGTTTCGTTAGAACAGCCAATGCTACAAGCAATAACACAAACAGCACGGAACGAATCAATCTTGAAAAAATTAATAACGATATATATGAATATATAGTTAAAAAAGATGTGAATTTAACTGAGAGGGCGTTTATTTATATAAAAAATCAGAGAAGCAAAATTTCCGGAGAACGTTTAAATAGAAAAAACAAATCCTTTTTCATTAGCATTAGCAATATTTTTGACGAATTGCATCGTCGCTTTCACCTGGGGCACGTTGATAAAAACATTTTCAATACTAGAAAATTTTTTGAAACTTCTGGCCATCGCTGTAAAGGAAAATCAAGGGATTCGACGGTGAACTATACTAACAGCAAATTTGAGGATCAAAAAGGACTTTTTAACTTTTTTGGAATTCCAATTACTTTATATGATTTGGAAAATGTTCCCAGAAGTGAAGAAGCTGATAAAGATATCAGAAAAACGACATATTTTAATGATTCAACTTCACATAGCGAAAAAAGATTACATAGAGAGCCTTACAGTAGCGACGAATATGAGCAAAGAAAACTAATAAATTCGAAAATTAAAGATATTTCCGAAATATCTGCATCAATATCTCCTAATGATAGTGATGAAAGTGATGAAGATGGTGATGAAATTTTAGATTATTTAATTAACAAAGCTTTAGAATATCAAATACCTAAAAGTAAGAATCATATTATCCAAAATGGATTCCATTACTGTCGTGATTGTATTCAAGACAATTTAAATAAATCACCTTCTAAAATGAACTGTACGTGCGGCTTAAACAACGATTAAAAATATATTAGAGGGATATGTATATTGAATTGATACGATTACAAATAAACTAATTTTTTTAGGTCTTTAATTTTAAGAATATATATATTTTTATAGACGTGACCATACATATTTTCTAAAATCTATAAATATTTTAGAGTACTTTAGAGTGTAGCTTAGTATTAATAATATACAAAACTATTTTCATACTTTTTTATTAGTTTAGCCTTCTTACAATGCTGACACTGAAAATTTAATAATTTCAGTAACTGTTTTAAAACTAATTTGTAGGTTATATATAACTCGTATAAGGCGCATCATAGCGACTTTTCATGGCGTGTGCTCGTTGATCTCGATTACTAGCTCAAAGCTATCAGAATTGCGATCTCTGCGCGCGCATGTCCTCACTACGTCTGTTGCTTGGAGAAATGAAATGTAAACACTGCAGAATGCCAACAGATGTCCAGATAGCCAATAGAACTCACGTAGCTATAGAAATACACGATGCGCCTAAGATTTTTTGAATGGAAATATAGTATGATTAAAGTAATTTGTAACTGAAATTATATTCATCAGGCTTGTGAGTCATAAAGAATATTATAATAAAATGTTGGATATAAATATATTCGTAATGTTATGAAATGTTACGATACTACCTTACAATTTTATTAAACAGTGGAAATAATCAAATTTATATTTTTTGTAATTGTATATATGTAATTGTATATTTTTGTAATTGTACATACATAAATAATCAACGTAATGTACTGATATAATATAGGTAGTAAAAAATAAACGTTTTAAGATTATTAATAATTTAATACATGCAACTAAAGTATTATGGTACTGTTCCAAAATAATATAAAAAGCAAATAAATTTAAAATATCTTTTTCCTATGATGCTTCCAGTTTTATTTTACATCTTTTACATTTTATCTGTATTTGTTGGAGAAGATGACTTCGCTCTTCCAAGCATATTGTTCGAAAATATTGTACCGTAGAGATAAAACTTTTTTGGACATAGTACTTTTTACTTGTATAAAGAAATTAGGCAAAAAAAAGAAAGAAGTAAACAAAAATTTGTAATAAATACATTTAAATGAAATCATTATCTTACTGTGTTGCGTTTTATACACAAATAATAAGTTTCTTATATATTTAAAAACTTAAAAAAATAAAATAAAAGCTTTTACTACTATAAATATTGATATATAAGTACTGGTATATATTAATAATGTTCCATTGCTGGTTTAGAAAAATACAGCTAAAATGTAGTTATTAACTTTAATATTACTATATGAACTTCACTATATAGAAAAATAAAAAATAAATAAAAAAATACAAAATCTACCTTATTCTATAAGTGTTGTAAGCACTGACAAGGATGGCAGCGGTTTGACAGAGGTTTCCAGCGATGGTAAGCTATTCTATTATCAAAAAACATTAGATCCATATCAAACACTATCAGATACGCATTTACTATATAAGGTACAAGTTCTAATCATTACAACATTCTACAACATCAGCAACAATTTAAAGATGAAGACTACCATCGCTTTCGTTGCACTGCTTGCTTTAAGCTACGCTGCTCCTCAGCCAAGAAAGCTTTTCCACGAACACTATGAAGACTTCATGAAGTTGATCTCAGACGAAGCAAGTCATGACTTGGAACATATATTGGAACACTACATGGAGTTTGAAGAATTCCAGGCTTCATTGGACTACCTTGTGACGGCTAATTTCCGAAATTTGGTCCACGAAATAGAAGATTTACCTGAATTCAAAGCTGTAAGTGAAATTTAACTCGTAATAATACCTTCCTCCTCCCTCCCGATGAAAATGGATTATTTGATCATTTTCTTTGCTCTAGTAACTAGGGATTTACGCATTAAGTTCATTAGGTTCCCATGTTTATTTCGGTTTCCTGTGCTTCCCTGCTATAAGCGGGACAAAGCGTGCAGCTAACTAAAGGTAATTTTTAATTTAATGTTGTTTCTATTTTAGATGGTCGAGTTCTTGGAAGGTCACAATATTGACATCTTATACTTCGTCGACTCTTTAAATTCTGTTATTGGTAAGCATTCATTGTAGTGTTAATGTATATTAAGTTAACAGTAAGTAATAATAAATAACTAAGTAAGCTATTTATTATATAAAATATTATTTTTTTTAAGACATATATTTTAATTAGTTTATATAAATTTTATTTAGATGCTATTCCCCGAAGAAGCCTTCGTCACACCCTAAGTGGCCGTGACTTTAGCGCGTTTATTAAAGATCTTATATCAGAGTTACCCAAATCCAAGCTTACTGCTTTATATGAAGAGAAGATTGCTGAAGATGAAGGTTTTAAGAATGCAATGGAAAGCTTGAACGGCGAGGAATGGAACGAAATTTATAGTGCACTCTGGAGCAACGAGGTCTTCTTAAACGAAGTTGCTGCCCTGAAACAAAATGGTATTGACATCGGAATAGTCCTTGCAGAAGTCAAGGCTATTTTTGGTATTTACAATTAAAGAATTGTTCAAGTTAATAAAATAAAGTTGAAGAATTAAAACAATGCGTTTTAAAAAAATCCCCGAACATCTTCAATACAAATGATTTCTAAGTAAGTTTTTTAGTATATTAATTATATTCATAAATTTTCTTGCTGCTTGCTATTGCTATATATATGACCACAGTGTAGTATAGTGAGCATATATTAAACAAAGAAAGCGATAGTTTTGACACATTTCAAATTGGAAACTTGGTGTCGAAATCATTGCCTAAATCTTGAGACGTGCATATTTTATTTATCCAAACCCAAGCTGTCGGGCATAGTTTACGCTTGAACCTTATTTAATTATGTAGATGTAGATGAGCGTGTCCATTTGTTTAAGAGGGAAATAAACGATTCTACTTATATTGCCTCATTTTTGTGACTTGTCACTATTTTTATTATTTATAAAGGTACTCTCAGTACAGAGAAATTATTTAAAGGATACACAAAAAAATTGATTGTATCGGATTTTGACACGTATAAGAAGTTTTCCATGAGACGCGGGATCAAATCCTGTTCTATTTTTTCGTTATTTTTAAGTATTTTTGTGTGATTATTTTTGATATTAGGTGACATTGGACAACTTGTACGTCTAATATACATACTTAACGAATTTACCTTGAAAATAAACACAAAGCTAATATTAGTATGGTTTTTAAAGTATTAATCCACACTGAGGATAGAAAAAATACTTAAAGGAAATATATAAAAATTTGAACGCAACGGGACTCGAACCCGCGCCCTCTTGCTTTCCCCCCCCTTGTGTTCAAGTTTTTACAAGTTTTCTTTAAGTATTTTCACAAAACAAATTTTTACACAATATATTGACAGCATTAGAAATTACATCTTGATTTTCGCAAACTACCAACTTAGGCTCGGGCACTACGCTTAAAAAGAACCACATTATAGACAATTGATATATTGCAGAGAGACAAAAATAAGTGTTTTAAATGTACCAGACTATACGTCGTTACTTTGAAATATCTACCTCAAAGTTTTGTTAAACATCTTTTCTACTTTAATTAAATGTCAAAAGTGTATATAAATTCTATAATGTTGATTTTTCCTTAAAATTATGATTTAATGAAAAATAAACATTATACAGCTTATCCAAATATGGATGTAAATAACGGTCTTTCAATTTCTTTACAGAATTGATTGATGTACGGAGCTTTCTCATTGAAAGTAAACGATAAGAAATATACTTATGATTTATTTTTATAATATCATTTTCCCGAGTATAAGTTTAATATACGTAAAGCTCGACGGTTAGTGTGTTCAGTTATTTCTGGTAAAAAACAAAGCGGGTCTCATATTTCGCACAACAAGTCATACCTAGAAAGTTAGAAAAGTGGGAAGCAGAGTGTCTAAACACCACACATACTCTATGTACCGTGCTTTATGAAGGAGAAGCGTCCACCTATTTTCTTACTCGTAGTATGCGTACGTTTCACAAAGCAGTTGAGTTGAAGCTTTTCGATCGAGTCAAAGGAAACCTTATAAATGACGTTACTTTCTAATAACAGTGATTATTAAACTTGTAAATTACTACTTCAGAGTAGACTATCTAGTAAAATTGTAATAATAACTCTGGGGAGGCCTCTCAGCCTCGACAAGTAATTGGGTCGTAAGTAAATAAAAATGATCAAAATATTTCAATAAGCCAACATGATTTCACAAAATTAATATGAACAAAATAATTAGATCTATTTTAATATAATATTCTATTGAGCATATTTAAAACAAAGCATTTAGCCACAAACCGCACTCTGTAATTATTGTCTACTGTAATTCAATTAAACTATTGCTTATTGATGTGAATATACTTAGGTATTATATTAATTTTTAAATTATATTTTATTTATGTAGTGCATGTAAAATGTATTATAAGATACTTATACAATCATATCATAATATACTTTATTTAAATACACAATATAACGTCTCCAAAAATCCATGCTACCATATAGCACAACAGATATATGGAGGAGATTTAGGTATACACAGCAATGGAAGTAGAGAGAAAAATGTTAAAACACTCCATTCTTTATTTTCACGTTAACTCAATGCCCCGCTTCTTTTTATTACCAGATCGAAACAGAGAACATACTGCCAACCACTACAATTGGTCGAAAACCTTTCAATTGCAGTACAGAGTTCTTTATGCTTAGAGTTAGTTCATGAACATTGTATCACGTATATAATTGCTACACCTAAATATCAAACTATCGAAGTGAAGCAACCCACCGTGAATGAAACTATAGTTCGACAGAACTTCTTACCATTAGCAATAGTTAACGAGGTTCAATGAATACAGCTTAATAGTAATTTCTAACTCCAAAACATTTAACAAACTAGTTTGTTGCGCGAACTGCGGAGAGGTGGATGGGACGTGGTTATTATATATGATGCATAGTACAATTCTTATGGAAACATACGTTGAAATAATGGCAGCGAATACTACCGTTTTTAACTTAAACTTTTTTAACTAAATTTTGTAAACTACTAGTGATTTAACATAGATTTGGGCGATTGGTTGATTTGACAATCACATCATGACTATTTGTTTCGGAATATTTTAGGATAAGAAACGTTTTGTTCTCTTTTAATTACTAATATATTTATTTAAATCGTATAAATAGAAATCCTTTTATAAGTATTTAACGTAACTCTAACATTAAATTAACTAATTAAAAGAACTATACACACAGTATTGTATTATAAGTTTACTAATCATTGACATACACGTTTAAAATAACATATTTAAACAGAGCTCTTTTTTCTCGGAAGGACTAATTGCTTTTGACGGCAAATAGATTTGAGAGCGACCCTGTATAGATCTGCCACCATTAAAGTGTATACTGTTACAAATTTTGAGGAACTAACACACGTCCACTAACCACTTTCCCCAATAGAAACCAATCAAATAACTAACTTTAAACGTTAAAGGAACCATCACTCGCGCTATAGCCAAATATTTACCCGTTAATAGAATTATTTTGTAAAAATAACTTAATGGTAAAAATATATTTTATATATGATAATGTGCAATAGTAAGCTTGAAATGTGGTAAGTCAGCGGGTGCAGATGGAGTTACTGCCAAGATGATCAAATATGGTGGAGCTCGCATCTTGGACTTGTTCTGATTTCTGTGCAATTTATGCTGGAAATAGAGGGAGGTCCCAGATAATTGGCAAAGTGCAGTCATCGTGCCTTTGTATAAAGGAAAAGGTTCACAGATAGACTGTGCAAGCTATAGGGCAATCAGTTTGATTAGCTTAGGTGGAAAAGTATATACAAACATTTTAGCGAGAAGAATGCAAGAAAGATCCGAAAGGCTACTGTGGGAGGCTCAAGGAGGTTTTAGACCTGGAAGAGGATGCATAGATCAGATCTTTTCCGTCCGTATGATCACAGAGAAGTTTTTGGCTGTAAATCAAAAGGTTTTCTGTGCTTTTGTGAACTTGGAGAAGGCGTTTGACAGAGTTGTGAGAAAGAAGTTGTGGGAGATAGTACGCCGTTACAGTGAGAGTGGACCCTTGGAGCTGCAGGCTGTAAAGTCTCTTTATAGAGATCACTAAGGCTGTGTGCGAGTAGGAGTTGACATGTCGCCTCGATTTGGTATCCAATTGGGTGTCAAACAGGGTTGTGCCATGTCAGCTTGGTTGTTCAATTTGTATTTGGATAGCTGTCTCCAAGGACTGAAAGAAAGTGACATGGGTGTAAAAGTGGGTGACTTGAAGGTAAATTGCTTGTCGTACGCAGATGATGCAGAACTTATTGCATCATCAGAATGCGAGTTGCAGGCATTGGTCACCATTCTGAAAGATGGGCGTGAAACTGATGGTCTAAGCCTGAATGCAAGTAACATAAAGGTTCTGGTATTTGAAAGGGAGGAGGAAAGGACAGAATTGAAAATTTTTGTGAATGGAAAATTATTAGAACAAGTGAATGAAGTAGTATACATGGGAAGTATGTTAAGTAGAGATGGTAGATACGAAATTTAAGTGGAAAGACGTGTTGCTGCCGGTAACAGAATGAACGGTGCCTTAGCTGCATTGTTGAGACGGCAGAACGTCAGCGTCGCTGCACGTTTGGCCGTACACAATGCAGTTCTGGTTCCGACGCTGTTATATGGCAGTGAAACGTTGGTATTACAGAAGAAAAATGAAAGAAAGATGAACGCTGTGGAGATGCGATCTCTTCGAAGGTTATGCGGAGTCAGCTTAGCTGACCAAATCCGCAACGAAAACGTACACAGGATGGTAGGTACAAGCGAGGATATCACAGTAAGAATGAAGAAAAACGTGCTCAGATGGTTTAGGCACGTCAAAAGAATGAGTGACGAAAGAATAGTAAAAAAAGATATACGATGCAATAGTGAGTGGTAAGAGAGGTGAGAGGAGACCTCGGTTGACTTTCGAAAACACAGTATCGAAGATACTGGAGGAAGGTCACGTACAAAGCATGAGGACTCCCCGGAGAGTATGAAGAGGTAAATGTATGTGAGGTTAATGACAGTAGATGAGGCGAAAGAGGTATGCAGAGACCGCAGCGTTTGGCGCTCCGTTCTCTCTGACTACCCTAGGGATTGAGTGACCCTGGCTGAAGCATGAAGATATATATGTATGTATGTAAATGTATATAAAAAATATAGAGGGACTCGACTACCTGTGATAAACTGAAACGCTACAAGAATTGAAACGTGTATCCGCTGTCTTAGGGTCTGTGCCAACTTTCAGTGAACTGAGCAGTAGTTGAGAACAGTCCAGGGCCAAGATAACAAATATGTGTGTAATATATTGTACCTAGATAATAATATCTGACTCATACTGTTAATGACACCTACGTAGACTGTCACGTACAATAATCACGCGTGTTAGATTAATTAGCGAATTTATTCGTGCCTGACAAGGTATAGGCTCAATAATAATTTTTATTTCACTGCTTTAATTAGAGGATAGAATTTTTTTGTAAATATATATTGTGTATATTGTAAATGATAAATATATATTGTAGTCATAAGCACTTCTGAAAATTTGTAACGATTTTGCTTGGTATGGATAATCAATTTATTAGTACCTTGCGTCGTATCAATGTATAATCATCCTAAGTATATATAGTATTATATATAGTATATATAAATTATATAATATGTATAACAACAAAAAATTATTATGTATATAAATTATTGCGATTTACTATCTTTTTTGTATAAGTGACAAATTTTAAACATAGTATAAAAGCTTCTTGACATTTTTGTTACATTTTATTGCGTTAATAAAACAGGAGAATAAGGTATTAAAAATATTTTTATAAAAACCTTTTTAAGATGATGAAAAGTGATGGTCATAATGATGAAAACGTTTGTACGTCCCTTGAAAGAAAAAACGTAACTTTTATAAGATCACTCGGTTATCGGTTTGTTTGTTCATATGTCTGCTGAAATTAATTTCAAATATCCGTAAGTAGACGACATGTTGAGGCACAGTAAAAATCTATTCTCTAAGTAAACTCAATCACAAGATATGAACGATTATACTTAAGTTTCTTGCATTTTGTATGAAAATCGCCGCATAATTAAAATCTGTGTACCTTCTGTTAACAAAAATCGGAAAGTTCGATTGTTGGAATATACGGTTGAAATTTAATGTAAAAATAAAGCTTATTATGGGGCTAGGTTAAAGGTTAATAATATTCTTTGGAGATTTTTAGCATATATCGGTAATGCTTTTATTAGACAAGCGAATCAGCAAGAAAACAATCAATCAATAGTCTATTTATAGAAAGAGGATATAGACTATATTAGACGCAATCCACTATGTGTGTCTCTAATGAGAGTATCATGTATCTTAGACAACTCTTAGTTAATTCCATTTGACCACGAGGGTGACTTCGCAGGTAATAACAGCATCATCAGGATAAATAATGGGAAGTAATTTGGATCGAAATTTTAAAATAGTAAATTGTCAACTTTATGTAACAAAGTTGTGTGTGTGCATGTGCGTGTGTGTGTGTATGTGTGTGCGTGTGTGTGTGTGTGTGTCTATTTGTGCATGTGTATATGTGTGTTGTATAATATAAGAATACAAATTTGAAACATGCCTTAACAGAACTAATCGCCTTAACAGAACTTTAATTGAACGCAGAGAACGCAATGCGTCTAACAATAAACGTAAATAAAGTAAAAGCTTGCTAGTACTTGCAGAATGCTTAATGAAATATTTTACAGCGCATGTAACAAAGAGTGGAATTACAACTAAGAGGGTACAAAATTTCCTAGATATTTCATTAATGCTATTAAAACGATTTATTAGCTGGCGTATTATAATTGAGACTTAATTGCGTTCAAATTTTAATCATATTTTTGTGTTCTTTAAATTTGTTTACTTATTCAGCATATAGTACAGTAGTTTAAAATAATGAAATGTCAAAGTGATTTAAGACAAAATATTTTCAGTCGCGAAACTCAATGCTGCCCTTTTGTCTTATGGGAGAGTGCAACTAAAATGACGATGAGTAGAAATCGAACCCGCAGTTATCGTATAATTTACTTATGTGATAAGTTTCATATTAACAACACTTTTATAGTGATGGATTATCCTACCTTGATAGGTCCCCGAAGTTAGGCCGCCTGGATGCTTAAGGAATTGATGGCTGGATCTAGTGAAATGAGATGATACAGAAGGCCCAATAAAGTGGAGTAAACTTAGTAAGAAAGTAGAACCTGGAAAACTAAGCCGGGAATAATGCCAGACAAAGGAAGAAGAAGGACTAGTGATGATTATAACTTGCTTAGTTAGCTTAGCTTGCTTAAAGGTTTGGGCTTTACTAAAATGCTAGGTTTATTTTCGTAACCTTACTCATTAAACGAGAATTAAAAAAATTGAACTCAAACTCAACTGCAAAATTATTCAAACATCGCACAACAAATAAAGAATATATTACATTTTATCGATAGATAGAAAGACGATTTATTATATTGTTAAGGATACGATGTCGGAGTGCGGCATCTTTTGTATTGGCCAGCTTCTTACCTTTGTTATACGTCAATTGAATTACTGCGAGCTGCGACTGGGAAATAGGAAAAAGGTGTAGTAAATTAATCTAACAGGAAATATATATGGATACACAATAACTCTCTGTTAATAAAACAAAGAAAACCTTTTTTAGCATCCGACCAAAGCTAATACATTTTAGTTTATACAAAATAATATATATTGGTGGGTAGCAGTAGTGAAGATTAATTTTTGTAAAGGTAGACCGGCCTCGAACTATAATTGAGCTTAATTTGCGAGGTTTATTAACTCAGTAAATATTTTATTTCTTTGTATTAGGTTTATTAATAATGGAATTATTGTGGTTTAATAATTAGTTGATCTTCATATATTTATTAAGATTTACAAAAAGCAACCCGATGAGACTCGTGTTATATGCACTGTTCACCACTCGTATACAATATATATATATATATATATATATATATATATATATATATATATATATATATATATATATATATATATATATATATATATATATATATATATATATATGTATAGGGTATATAATGAATATAATGAACTGCGTTCTGCTACCAAAAAATGTATATAGTATATAGTGAAACCACGCCCTGCTACCAGAAAATGTATATTGAATAATGTAGGGTAGGGTGTGCCGCATTTGTGGAAGCGTGCTGAGGGGGAGGTTATTTATTAATTATTTACCTTATAGTCGGTTTTAGGATAATAGAAATTGTACAGTACCTTATCTTCATAATTCACAACACAAACACTGATTGTTCCCGGCCGCCATGGAATGTTTCACTTGAGTCTTCTTCGCTAGGGGTTACTTGCACTATTATCTTTGTAGGTTTGTCTTTGTCAGGTTCAATATCAAGAGGGAATACACAAAAGGGAAATCAAATAAGGCTGAGGGAAAATCACACCGCTAATTAAAATTAGATTCAGGAAGGACGTGCGCTCGCGTCGGCCGTCTCACGTGCCCCTTTTACTACTTCTCGACTACTACTACCTACGACTGCAACTGACCGCTCGCGCGGGGTGTTCGCACAAGACTCTAAACTAGTCGGGGTTGCCATATATGAACAAACATAGCCCCCGCCCTAAACATCTAATGTTTACGAGAAAATGGGAGTAGCTAACTAATAGGTAGACGAACTAATTTGGTTAAGGCTCTCTTTAGGATACCTGTCGATGTCTTAACATCGACCACATGCACAACGTTATCTTTACCAGGATAAATTTGGGAAATGCGACCACGTCGCCACTGTAAAGGGGGTAAATTATCATCTTTTATGAGGACTAGCTCGCCTACTGTTGGAGGATTCACTGGTTCAGTCCACTTCTGCCTAGTCTGCAGAGTGTATAGGTACTCTAACTGCCACCGCGACCAAAATTGTTGAGTTATCTGTTGCACTACTTGAAAACGGGTTAAACGATTAATTTTTACATTGTTATAGGGATACTCCGACAAAGCACTAAGAGGTTGGCCAATCAAAAAATGACCAGGCGTCAAAACTTCTAGATCGTTAGGGTCATTAGATAAGGGACATAACGGCCGGGTAATACCGCTTCAATTTTAGCAAAAATTGTAGTTAATTCCTCGAATGTTAAAGGAGTTTCATAAACGACCACCGACTCTGATGATTCCTTCTTTGTCAAGAAAGAGTGAGAGTCGTCTTAGGGAAGACCGCAAGGAAACGCTACGCGCTAACGCGATACGGATACAGATAGCTCAACGGGTAAGTTTCGGGTTTTATTTATAGATCTCACCATCGTTATCTAAGGGGTAAGCAATCATGGTTTGAGGGGTCTCTTCAACCTTCCAGAATTTCTCGATGAAACGGGATAAGGATATTCCAGTCATGGGGGGCTCTAATTCACCATAATCGGCAGCGACTGGACCGCAAACAATATAACCAAAAATTGTAGATAAAGCAGTAAGGCCGTTAAAGTTAAATATTTTATCTTGTAATAAAAGCGCGCCGAATACGTCAGCACCCAATAGTACATCTATCGGGCCAGGCTTATTATAGGTAGGGTCAGCAAGGGAAAAATCACTATTAGGAAAAAACACAGACTCAGGGAACTCAAACTCAGGATGCGTACCGGCAATCACATCTATAACTATAGCAGAGGTTGACACCTCAGGGAAGGAATTATACAAAGGTTTAAAACACAGGGAAATAGAACCACGGGAAACCACTAAAGGAATATTACCTATGCCACGTACAGGGGCACAGGAGGGGGAGATGGTCAAATTGAGGTAATTAACAACAAGATCGGTTGTAATGAGGCAACCCTGGGCACCGGTATCACATAAGGCACGCGCTTCAATATAATAACCACTAGCAGTTTTAACGTGTAATTTAACAGTAGGCAATAATATAAGGGAATTGGGTGAGATATTAAGGCAAGGGGAAGGGGGAGTAATACAAGTATCTAGCTATGTGGGTCTATCTTCTCTATTATAGGAATTATCACGATATCTTATATTATTGTCAACCTGTCTAGGTTGGGGCGGAGCATTTTCTCTGGGGGGAGAAGCTCTCTGGGAATGTCGTTGGGGGGAGCGCTGGAGTTGCGAAGGGGAATATTTCTTATGCTGGCCCCCGCCCATATGGGGACCGCGGGTAGAAGAAGGACAGGTACGCGGATAATTGCGTTTATTAAATTTGGAATTACAATTATAATTGCGATTGGATGAGGTAGGATACATTGGGTTACGGGAATCATTAAAACATAGCATAGTGTGATGGGATGAGCGACCGCAGGTTGAACATTTGTAGTCCCGCTTACACATAAGAATTGAATGTTTGTCCAAACACCTATAACATAACCGGGAATGTTTTACAAATCCCGATCTATCTCTAGGATTCATAGCTCTAAATTCGGGACATTCACGGAGGTAATGGGAAGAGGAAGCACACAGGTAACATTTTTTACTATTATTTATTACAGGTAACATTTTTTGTCTATTATTTAACATAGGGGAGGGAGGAGCCGCAAAGTAAGTATGTTTAGGTACAGTACTTTTAAATTTCGTCAGGTTAGAATCTACAAGGGAGGTGTTGCCAACGTTGTCATGGTGACGACATTCGTCTTCCAAAAAAGTAGTAAGATTTTTAAAGGTAGGTAATTCATCAGCGTCACCGCCATAACAACGCTCAAAACGGGATTTCAAATCAGAGGGAAGCTTAGTCAAACATATATGTACTAACATATAAGACCATGAGGAGACGGGTAACTCTAAACGTTCTAAACAGCGATAGGCAGTTAACAAGGGGTTCAAAAAGGCCGCGCGCAAACCTGTAAATTTATTCGAAATCTCCGGCAGGGTAAGTATCTGGGTTATGTAGGTATCAGCAAGAACCCGTGTATTGTGATACCGCTGTTTCAACAACTCACGAGCAACTTCATAGTTGCCCTCTTCAATTTTTAAATGTAGCAACAACCGCTTAGGTTCATCTGCCAAGGATCCAACCAAGTACTGTAATTTCATTGTGGGGGTCAAATGGTGTTGGGAATCTACTACACTGTCAAACTGGTCAATAAAACTTATCCAGGAATCAGGACGTCCATCAAACTTAGGGATAGGTAAATCAGGTAATCTATTATAAGGAGTTCGCTCAGTAATATTTCTACTATTCATTCTTACGGGTGTACTGGCCATGACAGGATCAACTACGGGAGCAGGTGGGCACAACTCTAACTGACGCACCCGGAGGTCGTCTATTTTCTTATTTACTAAACGCACTTCTTTTTTTACATAACTAATTTCTTGGTAATCGATAGCCGGGTCTAACCCACCCAGGAGCACTGAGGACGCGTTTACAAATAAATTACAATGAGAATCTAAATCCTTGAACCTAACTAATAATCTAGGTATTTCAGAAGTGCCAAGAAGTTCCGAGGTATCGGCAATCCAATCGGAAACAAAGCGTACCACACCTATATTTTTTCTATATTCTGCGTTTTCCGTATATAAGGAACATTTTACTGTTTCATCATGAGTAGCCATTGTAAATTATCAAGTAAACTAATAACTGAACTAAAATATTAAAAATTAATAAACGCGTGATAAACAATGAACCCACTACCAACGGGCGAGATCAGAAATCAAGTAAACAAATAACTCAACTAAAATATTAAAAAAAAAATAATAAACTCGTAATAAACAATGAACCCACTACCAACGGGCGAAATCAGAAATCAAGTAAACAAATAACTCAACTAAAATAAACAATGAATCCACAACAGCTGGCGAGATAAGAAACCAGTTACGGTCAAGTTCAGGGACACGTCGCATCTACATATATCGCAACACAACAAAATAATATGATATACAATATGACTACAATTAAGGCTTAAGCTTCATTTAAATAAAAATAAAAAAAAGGGTGACAATAAAAGTGTAGGGATAATATTTTAAAGTAAGTTAGTTTTTTAAGGAAATTATATTAAAATATTTTAACTAACTTCAATTATAATTTAAAACGGGATAGGTAATAACGTATAGGCGTAATATTATAAAATATATGTAACCATATTATGTGTATTTATTATATTTTATATTTAATATATAAAATTATATTCAATATTTATTTATATATTTTACACATTATACATTCACCCTACACAATTATATATTCAATATTATATGTATAAAAATTTCATATAATATTATTTTTTTAAACAACTCGATGCGAACACGTTTTAAAAGGTTAGGAAATCAAATTATATTGTAATTATGCGTTAGGTACCAAATTAAGAGCCAAAATACCAAAACGGGAGAATAACACTGTAATCAAAGGGACTAAGGGGCATGAAACTACGCTATAATCAGGGGGACTCAGAGGGATTAAACTACGCTATAATTAAGGGGGCCCAGAGGGATGAAAACCACGCTCTGCTACCAGAAAATGTATAGGGTATATAATGAATATAATGAACTGCGTTCTGCTACCAAAAAATGTATATAGTATATAGTGAAACCACGCCCTGCTACCAGAAAATGTATATTGAATAATGTAGGGTAGGGTGTGCCGCATTTGTGGAAGCGTGCTGAGGGGGAGGTTATTTATTAATTATTTACCTTATAGTCGGTTTTAGGATAATAGAAATTGTACAGTACCTTATCTTCATAATTCACAACACAAACACTGATTGTTCCCGGCCGCCATGGAATGTTTCACTTGAGTCTTCTTCGCTAGGGGTTACTTGCACTATTATCTTTGTAGGTTTGTCTTTGTCAGGTTCAATATCAAGAGGGAATACACAAAAGGGAAATCAAATAAGGCTGAGGGAAAATCACACCGCTAATTAAAATTAGATTCAGGAAGGACGTGCGCTCGCGTCGGCCGTCTCACGTGCCCCTTTTACTACTTCTCGACTACTACTACCTACGACTGCAACTGACCGCTCGCGCGGGGTGTTCGCACAAGACTCTAAACTAGTCGGGGTTGCCATATATGAACAAACAATATATATATATATATATATATATATATATATATATATATATATATATATATATATATATATATATATATATATATATATATATATATATATATATATATATATATATATATATATATATATATATATATATATATATATATATATATATATATATATATATATATATATATATATATATATATATATATATATTTATATATTTGGTATAATCTATATACAATTATTCACAGTGTACAATTATTCATAAAATAATTAGATGGCCTTCGCAGAATAGTTCTGGAGTGGCGACCACGTACTAGGTGACGTAGCTTGGACAGACCACCTCATAACAATACTTAAAGGGCCTTAGTCCTGCAGTTAATGTCTCCCGATTGATAATGAATAAATTAATTCATGAAATTTATAATCAATTGATACGTTTGCCGCATTAAGCTTTTATTCTCTATCTATCACGAATTGTATGTTATCAGTGTGTATTATAAAGATTCATATTATTTTTAAAGCCTTATCATCCATATGACGATAGGATAGAATATTTAGGGAGAGCACAATGTTAGGATATTCGGTTTTAACTTTTTAAAGTAAAAAACGGAGTCTCGTGCTAAGAAGTGAAGCTCTAAGTCCCATTTAGTCTACCAGAGCGGAAAATAAAAACAATTTATTCTGCTGAGTGAGGATCGGATCTACAGTCATTGCAATTGCAGTTATACAATATCCAACAAAAATAACCGAAGGTAACATTTAAACAATTTAAATTTAAATAAAAAAAAACCTAAAAAAGAAAAGTTTCCTACCCATTAAGCTATTCGCACAAAATAAAATTCTTATATTAAATAACTTAATCAGATTGATTTACTTATCAAAGGGACTCGCAAAATTGTGAATTAGACGGTTAGGAATAAAACTAAAAAAATCGATATTTACTAATCTACAACGTGTTAGCAAATAAAGCAAATATAATTAGCTGTTTTTGGTGTTTTATTAAATGATTTTTAGATACATCGATATGTATATCAGACTCCAGCTAAATTTGACATACAACGCACATACTTCTAACTCTGAATTTGGTATTGTGTGATAATTATAACCGTTATATTAAAGATGAGATAACAATTTGATAGTTCTCTTTTAATTTCCTTTTTCTTACTACTTAATAACTTTACTTTATTGCGGGGATTTAATAAAAATCACGACTGGGTGGGATTCACCATTAACGTAGATATTCATCACGGTACCATATCACTAAATCATTAGTTTAAAGAGTAAAAAGGTAAAAGCAGGGAGATTTCTCTATAAACTAAGCAAGTACTGTTATAGTTAAATGAAAATGTGTTATAAACAATTGAAGTATACCGTGATGTAGGCAAAATCGTAGCAATAATCTATACAGGTGCAGGCTTGCAAGCAGCTAAGAGGGCGGTAAGTAAATAGAGGCGAGCAATGAATCACCCTAACAGTTTTCCGATAAGAGCGGGCTCTCGGCCGATACACTGGGCCCTGTTTTATTGTGCCACTATTTTCACTCTATCGCCGGAGAACGCAGTGGCTCGGAAGCTCAGATAAAGTCGCGACCCACTAATATATAACTGGTATAAAAGCTTTTGGCTACAGAAGGCGGGTGGAGCTGGTCGATTGCTTTGGAGTTCGCGTCACGTTCTGTTTACAATGAGGGCACGTAATTGTTTCATTCTTGCAATGTACCATCAACGTTGGACATTGCAGTGCCTGTGCGCTGTATTACTGATTGTCAATATCATTGGTATCGGACTTTAGTTGTTATATAAGCGTTTTTAAAAATCATATTCTTTTTCATAATATAAAATAAGGCAACTTTAATTCTATAATTAATATATTTTCGTTTTATACATAAATTTTCTGAATTCTTTGCTCAATCATTTATGTATATAGAATCATCTATATATTAAATGTCGTGTAACATAAAGCTTTTTCAGTTATCAGCCCGACGCTGTTTCACTAAGTCACAATGTCTTACAAGTGCTATCCTAATTCCTAATAATTGTACATTGAAATTATTATTAAAAAGTTGTTAAAGACTAAATATATCTTCCTGTCTAAAAGTACTATAATAAAGAACTGTGTTAGATTGAAATAGATTGCGTTTAGTTACAGGAACCGTGACAGTACAAGAATACCATCTAATTCGCATATTTGAGTTTACCATAAAAATTGCGAAGCAATGCCAATTTTATTCGCTTTAGGCCTATTTCATACGATTGTTATAAAAGTGAAGAGGGTCTGCGATGTCAAAGAGTTTAACAAGGGTTAATGTATGAACATCTTATTTCTAAGGCACTGTCCGGATTATTATGAAACGTGACTTCCAAAGGTTTTAAATACGCTCGCGTATGCCTCTTGATCTTATTACACTAATCTGATATATATATATATATATATATATATATATATATATATATATATATATATATATATATATATATATATATATATATATATATATATATATATATATATATATATATATATATATATATATATATATATATATATATATATATATATATATATATTTATATATACGCGATCTTCATCGCTCAGTCATGCAGATGTTACTGAGGAATATTATCTACACTAAAAATCTTTTTAATTTGACAAACTCTGTATAAGTTGTTGTTTATAATTTCGTAACACGGGAAAAGCTTTGTCTGTGAGTTGTTGCTTATAATTCCATTATAAAATTTTAACATTATTAAATTTTATTGTATACAGTACAATAATTAAGTTAAACCCCCGCCTGTCGTTCGTAAGCCTCTTAATATTCTAATACTGGCCGAAGGCATCTTCGTCTTCTATTAAAGAGAAGGACATAATCATAATTTTCACTTTAATTAATAAGTTTATTTTGTCACTTCTGTTATATAACAGTTACGCTTCAGTAGGTAGTGACACTAAGGTGTCATTAACCAGTTTCAAACGATATTAATAATGTTAAAAAATATTTTATTCGCTAAGTGGCAAAATAAATTCTTATAAAATCGATATTTGTTCACTATGTAGGCGAATAAAAAAATGTACCAGCAAATATATTTCTATGAAAACTCCAAAACCCATGGTTATAATAAGAAAAATTCAAGAGTAAAATAAAACTACTAAATAGAGGTTTTTTGGTAAAATGTGTTTAAAAGCTTAAAATAAAGAAAATGATTACCAATCTTAACTTCTTGTATGTATAAATTACACGATAAAATACAAAATATTTTATTGCTAATGTATTTTTTAACACAAAACGTTGTGACTGAACATCTAAACTAATAAAAGCTGCGGTGCATGGTGCACAACGACCGTAAAACCACCATTACTACACAAAATAAGGAAGACACACTTTTTAAGAGTGCAAGCTTTTATTTCAAGTTTCATTTGAAACTTGTCTGTTTTATTTATCCCCGTAAACAATAAACCAGCGTCATATCGTTGTGAGAGTGCACTTTTAAAAATACTAATAAAGTTTCTAACTAGCTGGTTATATGTTTCTAGATATATACTTACCTCACGTCTTTACGGTCTATTCCTTTTTTATATAAAGCATATACAACTTTTTTATGAATGTCCTTTGTAATATATATATTTTTTTCAATTTTACTAATTTTAATTGTCTTAGTGTGATTTTCTGTAAAATGGTTTTTAGCTTGTGTTTTATTTATCTAACGGAGTGTCTTAACACTATGCTCACAGGGCAGCGCAAGCATAGTGTAAAGGCACTCCGTTATCCATTTTCCCCATATGTTTCGAAACTTTTCTTACAACATTTATTGATTAGTCGAACTGAATACTATGCTTTATGTTCAGAATAACTTATTTCAGAACGCCAGTGCCTCGAAATGAAGGTCTGGTAAAATATTAACATATAATATAAATCTCATATGTATTTCGTAAGATACCATAATTTTTTTTTGTAATATACTTAATATTGACTTATCAGGTATATGTTTATGTACGTTTAGTGTGTCTTAGAAGTATATTCTAATTTATCCACTTTCGCTCTGTCTTTAACTTAACTTTACCCAAACAAGTTTTGAATCGGCAGATTTCATAGTAGATCCAAAAATTAGGTACACCATAAGATAAAATTGTGATTTGAATTTAAGTTGAACCTGAATATTTACGCTACATTAATCTAAAGGCGTATTTAACTTTGTTGTATAGAAACGATATGATGATAACAAAGCCTTATAATGTTTCTACTTAGTCCCCGAGGAGTCGTGAATGCAGGTCAGGCCGAGTTATAACGTGCAAATAAATATGAGTATAGCTAAACATTTTCTAGGGCATTATGAAATGTGGAAACCTGGGCTGTATCTGTTGTGGATACTGCACGAGTATTTACGTCAAAAGAGTGGAACATAGTCTTTCATACTGAAAGTTATTTAATTTATGCAATAGAAAAAGTGAATGAGGACCACCGTGGCGCAGAAGCGTAGCGTCTTCCTGCAAACGCGACGGCTTGTGAGTTCAATTCCCACTCGGGGAAGATGGAATTATCTCTTTTCATTTCGCTTCGCTCTGGCAACTGGGCAAAGCGCGACGTTGAATTCCGCCACTCAAGACGCAATGCCTCAAAAAACGTAGAAAGCAGGGAAGGGAGTATCTAAACACTAGGTTCCCACGGCTCCTGCGGGTCCCTCTGGCTTTATCTACAATCTGTGGGATAAAGCGTGAAGCTATTAAAAAGTGAATTTCTTACGTTTTGTGGTGATAGTCATTAGGGAGTTTGGACGGAAAGTGTTGTCAAGACACTCCGTATTGACAGTTTTTGATATATATTTAGAGTGGTTACAACATAAAGTTGACAAGAAGTAAGATTATTAAGTCTTTCATATATTGTAGTAAAGTACAGAATATACAATAAACTGTAGTTACAAAAATATTACTAAGTATCATCATGGCGAAGTTATGAATTTGATGTTGTTTGATTTTTTTCTACACAAACAATATTTTTTAATCTAGTAATAAGCGTTAAAAGTCCTGTAATGTAATGACCGAGTAAAAATACGGTAACATTTCGAGCTGTTTCTATATAATTCCAATTTACTAAATCCGATATTGCAGTATTCAAAAGATACACGAAATGGATACACAAACACGGTTTAGGGCTTGTGTATTGTTTGGTACAATTCCGGTTGCATTCTGTGGTAACGGAACGCCTCGTAAGTGGCTCGCGCCGAGTTCCGAGGAAAATCGTTTCGTGTATCGCGTTACGGCAAACCTGCCGAAGTTTGAAAGATTTACTCTCCTTATACTGTATATTGCACATTCTATTTGCTACAGCTTGTGATCGTATGAAGATTATCTATCAGATGTGAAGACTTGCGCTGAAAATATGTTTTGTTATTTAAGCTTATATTGAGGCTGTCATGGCGCAACAGACATAGTTTGATGGTGAACGGTTGTGACTTCAAATCCAGTTTGAAGAAATAAATCAATAATAGGGCATAAAGAGCCTTTGTCAAGAGTTTTTTTATATCAACCCTATAGGATAACGAAAAATATTTTTTTTATTGGTGTACTGAAACTTTAAACGCTTTTAAATGTCTCGAGTACCAGTTAAAATTTAGTTTCAGTAGTGAATTGTATGATATGAAAAACTTATTAACTAAAAAAAAAATGCAAGCAAAAACCGGTACAAAATATCAAACTTTAAACGTATTTAAAACGAAATATACATTTCAGTTAAACAGAATTAAATTTAAAATAATAAATTATTCCGGTCACTAATAACTTTAAAATGCTCGGTCAAATGTTGATTTAATATGGAGTGAGGGAAATGCTCCACTTTACGGTTGCCTTCATTCAAGTTTCACTGAGGGTTCGCTGTGCAAATTTACAGAGGGAGCAAGAAAGACGTTTTAAAAGGTTTACATTGCATTGCTGGTTAGATTAGCTACGGACTAGCAAACCTTAGTGAGAAGTTAAATGAATTAACGATTTTATATCCACAAAATATTAAGGATGGGGAAGGATCCTATCACTTATAAAAACCCTTATCCTTAATACTTAAATGTTATCAACGACGAAATTTTTTGATTTAATCATGTTTATGAAGTAGAATGATTTTTTGTAGTTGCTAAGATACTAGAACTAAATATTTGGTCTGATTATTGCACGATATGTTCTTCATGATGTTGTATTTGATTTTGATAAATGTAGGATAGAGAAATCCAGTCCTTACTTAGAAACAACGACTTTGGCCAACATAACATATACCTATGTATATTTTAAATAAACGTTGTAATCATAGATTAGTAATCATTCAGTTACTTTTAAGTTGTTATAAAATACTAAGGAAGCATACCATAAAAATATATTGCAACTTTTCTCCTGATAGTGTGATAATTAATTACCAATAAAATAAGCTGTGAACATTTTGCAATTAAAATGCAAATTCTAGGCACTTTTAATTGATTATTAGCTACCTAATAGGATTTGGGAGCTAGCAGGAGCCCCACAACTCCCAGGAGTGTCTCAACAATTGTCAGTTACTGGGTCGTCTGCCCAATGAGGCGGATTCATCTCGTTTGGCCAGCGAGCAAACGAACCCGCTACGAAATATTCAATTTCCCTCCCAAGTGACGCCATTTAGATCTAATCGATTTTTTGAAGCATAAATCTTGCAGCGTTGAAGTTAAACTCGATGCATCGACGGTTACTTTTTTGTTTAAGTTTTTATAATCTGTACTTAAATAGTTTGTTATGTAGGAATTTAGATATTTTAAAAAAAGGTTTTTTGCTTTCTACATTCTGGCAAATTTCGGGTAAATTAAAAAGCTCTTGGCAGGTTTAAAGATTAGACTTTTAATAATTAATACATTAAAGTATTCTAATTTGGATCATAATATGATAATCACCTATAAAAAACTTGACCTAAAATTTTGAAGTCTGGCAATGAAAAATACAAAAATGTTACATAATAGTTTAAATTTATAGTTTATTTTGTACCATTTGCGTTTGTTTTGTTATTTAGTGGTTAAGTTTTAAATCTGTTGGTTTTAAAATTGTTAAATTTTTTAAGTTGCACTTTTTGCTGGACTACAATCATCAAATACCTGTATTTGATTGATACATTTACGTATAATAACGCTTCTTTTCTAGACAGGAGAATTTCTGTCGGGCTTATAGTTTCTCAATTATTTTAGTTTTTGAATCAAATCAGTTAACGCACGAAGTCAGTTTCGTCTCAATTGCGAACTAACGACAAACTAGTACTGCGTCGGCGTAACAACGTTGAACGTAAAGATATTTTTTGGCAAGAAAATACAGTGTAGAATATCATTTCTCAATATGTTATTCTTTTTTAATATTCTTTAAAATGTAAATTATAAGTTGGAGTTTTGTAATTTTGAGGACCGTCGTAGCGCAGAGGCGTAAGCGTTTGCCTGTAAACGCGACGGTTTGAGGGTTCCATTCCCACTCGGGGAAGATGGAATTTTCTATTTCCATTTTCTTCGCTCTGAAACTAGGCAAAGCGTGACCTTGAGTTCCGCCACTCAACACGCAATGCCTCGAAAAAGGCGGTAAGCGGGGACAGAGTAAGCAGGGACTAAGCAACGGTTGCAAATGGTTCCTGCATTTCCCTCTGCCTACCCTGCAATACGCGACAAAACAAAAAGTTTTGTATATTATAAAATGATTGATGTAAAATCATTAATTATTTCGTATGCGGACAGTAAAACTTTAGGAGATACAAAAAACGAAAAATCTGAGTACATAACAACTTTACGCGTAGGAGGATAAAACGTTTTATTAATTTACAAATAGTATGTCGGTAGTAACAGAATTTTGGTTTTGTTATTGCCTTTAGCCTGTAGTATACAACTTGCCACATATTACGAAAATACGTGTTATATGACGCCATCATAAAAAATTTAACTAAGCGGATTCTAAAAAGGACAGAATAATTTTGTACTACTCTATATAAGTAGTTGAATTCATCATACCGTATAATTTCCTTGGAAATTTTCATAGAAACTCAATAGTAAAGTAAGTAAGTTCACTAACAGCATAATTTAAATCCTGCAACAATAACGCGAGCGGATAAGCATGTCAAGTGGTGTCTTAGAGGTGCACTACATTTGAAATCCAAATACCTAAGAATGTAAGGAATTAGGTTGTGGTATTTGCCTAATGCTTTCTAAGCTTCGGTCGTAGAGCAAAATAAATTGCCGTAAAATAAAGTGCCACGTACGCGAACTCCTCGTGTTTGTGGAACGATAGGTCGCAAAGTATTTTGAAAAGTTTAGCCGTTTAGCTGCTTTATCTAACTCCATCCAAACATGTTAAAATGTATACACTTAGCTCATATTTAAAATTTTATTTATTATATCATATCATATCAGAAAATATTTTTATTTGAAAATATAAATATTTTTTTAGATTCAGAAAAGTACTGCAAGTTTTGGTAAAAGAAGGAAGGAGGAAAAAGAGGCTTCTAATAGTCAAACTATACCTATAAATTTTAAATTTGGTCAAAGAACCTTATAAATATCTTGACAGAAAAATGATAAGCCATATAATATAAGGTAAATGTTTTTCATAATTTTTTCTCATATACTCAAATACCCTTGAAAATTACACCTTATGTCCTTTCTTATAGTATTTAAAATAAAAGTCATCTAAACAGACGAAGTTTTGTAAAATTACCAATTGAAACCGTACAATTTAAACAGTAGAGTATTTAGTAGACGACATACGCAGGGTTGTCGGAGCAGGCTGGATGAGGGTTGCGTAGGATCGAGATGTTTGGTGCAAACTTGGGGAGGCCTACGTCCAGCAGTGGACTGCGATTGGCTGACGACGAATTTAAACAGTAATAAGGGTGTCATGATGTAAACGCGACGGCGTGGGTTCGATTATCGTTTGGAGAGAATCAATTATTTTAATTTTTTTCAATAATCGTGCTACCAGCTACAATTCTTCAGTCTCTTGCCGGTTATTATCAACAAATTCCTGCAGCATTGTGTATAGAATTCATGACATAAATACAAGTTAACCAGGAATTATGAAATTTAGCAAAAAGCGAGAGTTTACAATACAAATAAATAAAACAATCTGAAAAACGGTAACTTACACTTCCTCTATCTCTATTCGTAACTCGGTCCGCGAGCCCGACTCGCACTTGTTTGTGTGAACATTGTAACGTACTAACCTGGATTCACGACTCTTTAGGGAATGCGAGTTAATGTTTTAAGCATGATAACTGTAATCAAATTGTGTTATCCTAGCCACATTGTACATATGGTTTATTTATGGATATATATATATATATATATATATATATATATATATATATATATATATATATATATATATATATATATATATATATATATATATATATATATATATATATATATATATATATATATATATATATATATATATATATATATATATATATATATATATATATATATATATATATATATATATATATATATATATATATATATATATATATATATATATATATATATATATATATGCATACAATATATAAGTGAAATTGTTAAATTCAGAAACTTAACAAAAAATGCATTTATCCTTTTTAGAAATTAAAAAATTTAACACAATAATGAAATATAAAAAAATGTTTTTTACAAAATTGGGGCAAATGCAATAAATACAAGTACATATTGTATTGTAATTTAATCTTTGTGATTTTTTTCTTGCTATCATAACCTTTTGTTGCAATTTTACCTTTTACAGGTTTATCATGATGATTTATCGTTACTTTGATTACAATATCTAAGGCGGTTAAGGATTTATCCATTACACGACAATCTAAGAACTTATACTTTTTGAATATTTTCTTGTTAAATGAAACTTGCAATTTTCATCACGTTAACGTATAAATTTTATTTTTTTTTAAAAAACATAAATAGAAGAGCAGCTTATTGTGTTTTAGTCTCACTTAATCTTTAATATATTTACAACAGTAATTAACTACTTCTCAGCAGCGTTCTGCTTAAGAACGCCCTAGAGCAATAATATATCGTCTAAGTGTAAACGCGAGGGCACAACCCTCGATTTCGATTTCGATTCGATTAAGTTATCATGAACTATATACATTTTTTCGTTCTAAGAACATGAAAGTTAATATTATTTCAGTCTTAATGTTACTTGAGTTCTATCAAGGTTAAGGAAACATTCATATACGCATATATATTACTAGTCTACTAAGTAACAACTTATAACGCATTGGAGTATAATATATATACATGTTGCAAAATTGAAACAAAATTAAAAAAGACAACAAAGTTGTAGCAGGAGATGAAATTTCTCAGTAAATCCCAGTAAAAGAATGTACAAATTTATTTGCTTCTGAGTTTTAAATCAATTTGCAGTACAATTTTGACTGTCTTCAATTATCGAATGTAAACTTGTCATTACTTCATACACTATTATTTATATTCAGGACTCGATTCGAACTGTCCCTTTCACAATTTGTCAAGTTCCGACGCTAGCAAGTCAATTTCATTTGATGAGCACTTTTATTAAGAAAGTTTGTTCGCTTTTTTAAAACTGTACCCTCACAGAAGTATGACGTTGCTTCGTTATTTGTGAACAGATAAAGGAAACGAGTTCAAAATGAAACGTGAAATAAAAGTTTGCACTTTTAAAATCTGTGTTTTACATTATTTCGTTTCGAGATTCACTCTCGGTGTGAACTCGTCAGTTTAATTATATTTCGGGCATCAAAGTTAAAGTATAGTATCCCTTTTTTTGTTAAAATTTAATATATAGACATATTAATGCTTAGCAACCTGTCATAATGATAAGACAGTGATGTCAGACTATAGGCAGTTAGACAGTATTCTATCAGCCTAATAAATACTTTAATTATAATTCATACTTCAAGTAAAGTTTTATCTCGCATATACTGGGGTAGGTAGAGATTACTTAGAGTAAGTATGAACTCAGACATGTGTTGTTTCGTAAAATAATAATAATAATAATTAATTATAATTAAAATAAAAGCTTTATTTAAAGTAGAGAATTAGTTGATACATAAATTCAATAGCTACAACTGCAGTGCCATTAAGCCTTAATGTATTAAATTTTGTAGTATAATTTTGAAATGTTTGTTCAAGATGCACTATTGCAGGTCGTTAAGAGTGCGGTAAGTAAATAGAGGCGCACAATGAATCACCCTAACGGTTTTCCGATAAGAGTGGGCTCTCGGCCGATACAGCGAGCTGTTTTATTGTACACTCAATCTTCGATGCATCTACCAACACAAATATCATTACAGCGTTGAAGCAAACTAACATTTACATGTTGCATTGTCTGTATTCGTGTAGTATTTTTTCAGTTTATATTTCATTTTGACTTTATCCCGCTCGTTGCAGGGTAGGCAGAGGGAACCGCAGGATTCATGGGATTGTATGCTTAATGGCGTAACCGCCGCGTTCACAGGCATCACATATGTACACACACACACACACACACACACACACAAACACACGCAACACATGCACACGCACACAAACATACAAACACACGACACGCAAATGTACACCGACACACATACACACACTACTATAACACTACACATAATACTCAAAGTCTGGACTTGTTAATATAAATCAAATATAAAATATCACATTATTAAAGTCGCACCACATAATTTCGTGTGTACATAAAATATTGTCGACTTCACGTAAATATACTCATGCTCAAATAACTATACACATCCATTATGACAAGCTAATGAGCAGTATAGTTCGTGAGTTGAGCTTTGAAATAAATACAAGCCGTTTATCAAATTTTCTAAACATTTAAAAAAAATATTCTGAAAAAGAAAAATTGAATTTCTGCACTAAGAATTTTTGCTATATGTGCCTATCCTATTTTTATTTATCAAGTATTAACTTAAAATGTACCGTCGTGGCGCAGAGGCGCAACGTCTGCCTGTAACGCGACGGTTTCTGGGTTCGATCCCCAGTAGGAGAATATGGATTTTACTATTTCCATTTTCTTCGCTCTGGCATCTAAGGCAAAGCGCGGCGTTGAGTTCCGCCACTCAACACGCAATGCCTCGAAAACGGCGGAAAGTGGGGACGGAGTAAGCAGGGACTAAGTAACGGAGTGTCTTAACACCAGGTTCTTATGGTTCCTGCAGTTCCCTCTGCCTACCCTGCCATGTGCGGGATAAAGCATGAAGCTAAAAAAAAAATAAAAAAAAAAAACTTAAAATGTATTAGAATATGATATGTGCTGTAAAATTCATACAAGTTAGAAAAATACAATATAATAATAGCAGAATATGGAAATGGTACATTTTTTTGCTTCTGAGATTTTAATCAATCAAAAGATAGCTTTGAATGCTTGGTTTCGTAATATAACAGATGGCTATGTACCAATGACACTGTAATGGCTTGAAAATAACTTAAATACGTTCTTATTTAAAATTGACTAATAGCCGCGTAATTGCTGCAACCAACAACTAGCATCTGACTAATGTTACTTGACACCATAGTGTCGCTGTGACACAGGAATTGACAGTAAGTGTGAGTTCACTCTACTTATGGAATTGAGTTCTACGTCAGGATATACATATATGTCGAAGTTAGGAAAAATGATTTTAAGCGTGATTAATATTTCAAGTATATACGAGTATTACACTTTACAGGAGGTAGTAAATAATGAAAATCTAATTTACTAACATACACATGCCCGAAATATAACTGAATTGATGAGATCACACCTAAGGATAGTCGTGAAACGAAACAATAAAAGACAAAGATTTTAAAAGGGTAAAATTTAATTTTTCTATTAATTTTTAAATCCTTTCCTCTGAGAGGATATAGTTTAAAAAGAAAACAAGCTAAACAAATATCAAATGAAATTGACTTGATAGCATCGGAACTTGACAAAATGTGTAAGGACTAGATCGAATCAAAGTAATGACAAATCTTACGTTCGATAGTCGAAAATCGAAGTGGAAGGAATTTTAGTCAAAATCTAAAAAAACTTCAAATTTATTTTCAAGCACAAAAGCACAATCATTTACTGATTTATTCCATCAAATGATATATATTTGATTTTCAATTGACCTCATATTGATGAGATCAGAGAATATATATATATATATATATATATATATATATATATATATATATATATATATATATATATATATATATATATATATATATATATATATATATATATATATATATATATATATATATATATATATATATATATATATATATATATATATATATATATATATATCCTTACACAATTTGTCAAGTTCCGACGCTAGCAAGTCAATTTCATTTGATGATCACTTTTATTAAGAAAGTTTGTTCGCTTTTTTAAAACTGTACCCTCACAGAAGTATGACGTTGCTTCGTTATTTGTGAACAGATAAAGGAAACGAGTTCAAAATGAAACGTGAAATAAAAGTTTGCACTTTTAAAATCTGTGTTTTACATTATTTCGTTACGAGATTCACTCTCGGTGTGAACTCGTCAGTTTAATTATATTTCGGGCATCAAAGTTAAAGTATAGTATCCATTTTTTTTGTTACCTGACATAATGATAGTCATAATGACAGTGATGTCAGACTATAGGCAGTTAAACAGTATTCTACCAGCCTAATAAATACTTTAAATGTAATTCATACTTCAAGTAAAGTTTTATCTCGCATATACTGGGGTAGGTAGAGATTACTTAGAGTAAGTATGAACTCAGACATGTGTTGTTTCGTAAAATAATAATAATAATAATAAATTATAATTAAAATAAAAGCTTTATTTAAAGTAGAGAATTAGTTGATACATAAATTCAATAGCTACAACTGCAGTGCCATTAAGCCTTAATGTATTAAATTTATTATATATATATATATATATATATATATATATATATATATATATATATATATATATATATATATATATATATATATATATATATATATATATATATATATATATATATATTATATATATATATATATATATATATATATATATATATATATATATATATATATATATATATATATATATATATATATATATATATATATATATATATATATATATATATATATATATATATATATATATATATATATATATATATATATATATATATATATATATATATATATATATATATATATATATATATATATATATATATATATATATATATATATATATATATATATATATATATATATATATATATATATATATATATATATATATATATCTACACTATGCTCCCCACAAAACCAATTGTCTTACAGAGGATAACTGTTATTGGATTTATTGTAAGTCTAAAATTTGTTTAAGTTCTAAGATGTAGTCTAAGCTATTGTTATCCCAAATAAATAAATACCCAAAAAATGTAACCCTACTTCCTTTTCTGATTATCGTCCTATTTTCATTCTTCCACTACTATCAAAAGTGCTTGAACGTCTTGTTCATAAACAACTGAACGTATTTTTATTAAAACATAGCTTAAATCCTTTGCAGTCTGGCTTTCGATTTGGTCATAGTACGACTACTGCATTAGTCAAAATCACCGATGACATCCGTCGGGGAATGGAAAATCAGAGAGTTACAGTGTTGACGTTGTTAGACTTCAGTAACGCCTTCAACACTGTTGATTTCGATATACTTCTTGTAAGTCCGTCAGTCCCAAATTATTGGCGAAAATTGATAAATCGCAAATGACACCTTTAGTGATCAATGGATCCTGTATTCCATTTACCGAATCGGTAAGAAATTTAGGTGTCATTATGGATCAGCATTTGTCTTGGGAATCACAAATGGGAGAGGTAAGTAGAAAAATTTATGCTGCATCATCGAGCGTGCGTAGGCTACGTAATTTCCTACCACTACCCACCAAAGTTGTGTTGGCTAACTCACTCCTATTACCAATTCTTGATTATGCTGATATTTGTTATCTTGACATTAAGGAGGAGCTATTGAATAAACTTGAGTGGCTTCAAAATCTTTGCATTAGGTTCGTATTCGGTGTACGTAAATATGAACATATCTCCGAGTTTCGAAATAAGCTTAAGTGGCTCCCTATTCGCCTTCGCAGGAATACTCACATACTTCATCTTCTCTATTCAGTGCTGTTTAATCCTTCTACTCCCCCATATTTGAAGGAACAGTTTAAGTTCCTTCATGACACCCACTCCCGTTCCTTACGTTCCGATAATAACTTACTACTTGAAATTCCTCTTCACTCTTCCTCTTTTTACTCCAATTCCTTTACTGTAAAAGCTGCCAAACTATGGAATACTATTCCTATTAAGATCAGGCGTGCTAAGAGTTTACACATTTTTAAAAAGAGGCTTAAAAATCATTTTTTAAGCCTGTAATATTGTATTTCTTTAATTCTTAATTATTTTTTTCTTTTTGTTGAGATCTTGTACGGGATATTGCTATGTATTATTTACAATTTAGTATAATGTATGTCATATGTGTAGTTTTATATATAAATATATATGTATCTATGTGTATGTATGTGTGTATGTGTATATATGTATATGTATGTGTATGTGTATGTATGTATATATGTAGGTATATATATTTATGTATTTCTTTTTTAATGCACCGCCCATCTTTATACAACTCCAACTTCCAAAGGTTGCCTGGAAGAGATCGCTTTAAGCGATAAGGTCGCCTAGTTGTACTTCTTTTATTTTATTATTTACTTTTATTTTCATTTGTGCTATTTAATTTAAGTTGTGCAATAAAGTATATTTATTATTATTATTATTATAAATATAAATGACGAAAATTATGAACTAAATTTAGGAACAGCTTGCTTCGTTTGCTTTAGCTTCTTTCAAAGTAGTATGTCCTATGGTATTATAATTTGATGTAAAATGCAACCGCTAATAACTCAATTTGTTTTGCAGAATTGAGCTATTGGTAAAATTTAACTTCGACTCTAGCGACAGTAGCGTATTAATATATTTCAAAACGAATGTTTCGAAAAATATTAAACATATTCCTGAAATAAGCTTTCCGTGCCTATGACAATTGCATAGAATTTGCATTTCTTCATCAAACAATGTATACGCTTTTGCTATGAGATACCAGAAAACGTCCAAGAATATTCTGTATTTCTAATATATTTTTTCAATATCTTTGATTTGTTAAAGGTTATAATTACCTGATTGATGTTATAGATTGTAACACGCCTTGTGAACGAAATGGTCCTATGTTAGAGCCTGATTTAGAGATATCGTTGTGACTTATAAGTAATTCCTCAAAAATTTCGATGATTGTTTTGGCCGGGGTCGTTTGTTATCTGAGTCATAAAATTTAGTGAACCTATATACATCATATTTACTATCTGTCAGTTTTTCACTGCATCACTATATTTTAATATAAAAATATAATAAAAATATCCAGATATTAACAACTAGATATACTTCACTCATAATTTTAAACATTTAAATGTTAGCTTAACATAAAAGCAGGCAAATGCACCGGTCTGTGGTTGCCATAACCCAAAACTGAGTGAGGGTTCTGCAAATTTACACGCTAATCCGCAGAAAGCCATTCCAAACGGTTTGTAATGCAATCGTACTAAGATTAGGGACATGATTAATTTGGAGACGTTTTCGTCATCTCTAGAATATGTACTGTTCTGTGTAATGCATAGTACCTACTTACACGTAATAATTGCGTTAATTTAAATATTAATGACTTAATAAAAAAGAAGTTAATTTAGATAAAAGCAGATTAGGTTTTTTATGAAAAATGTTAACTAGGGTCAAAGTCACTAAAAAAATATTTCATCCAGTATTCGTTTTTACATGCAGTATATAAAGAAAAAAATTAAGTATATAAACTAAAATAATAAATATTTTAAAATATCGACAACCACAAGTAGGAAGCTTTCTATGCTGATGCTTTATTATATTTGTCTGAGAAGCACTTTACTTATGCTTCAGCGACTTTTAAATCCTTTTTGTGTTCATCTCGCCACTTCGCAAAGTATATTATTGTTTACACATGAGTAAGAATGCAGAGCGTCGTCGTTTAGTCCTATGTTGGAACACGCAGTTAGCTTATAATATCATTTTATATTACTAATGCGTTTAAGAATATATTCTTCTACTGTTCATAGTTTATTTGGAAAGAAAACATATTCTACATCAAAGTTATATGGTTGGCAAGGACTCGCATTATTGTGAAGGATTTTTACTAGCAATTGTTGTGTAATTTTCAACTAAGAACTCATTAATTATAAGTTATCAACTATTTTTAAGTACAATAGTTTTGTACTTAGTTAAAGTAATTACATAGATTCGTCTACGCTTTTAATAAAATTCAAATATTCTTTGAATCCATTAAACAGTTTCTTTCATAATAAATGTTCTACAATATTTGGAAGTTTGTTATAACCTCATGTCTTAACTTAATAGTGTGGAGACAAAAATTAAGTGGTTTAACATTAGGTTTTATCTAAATTTTTCTTTCAGATAGAAAATATTCCATATATACTGTGGTGGAGCTCAATACTGAATTTCTTTTCTGAGTAAAAATTAAGCATTGTAAAAATTAGCATAGTTATATTATTTCTTTATTAAACATTGTTATATTATTGAGGACCGTTATAGCGGTATAGCGTCTATAAACGCGACGGTTTGTGGGTTCGACTCCCACTCAGGGAAGATGGATTTTTCTCTTTCCATTTTCTTCGCTCTGGAAATTAGGCAAAGCACGGCGTTGAGTTCCGCCACTCAACACGCAATGAGTCGAAAACGGCGGAAAGCGGGGACGGAGAAAGCAGGGACTAAGCAAGAGACTGTCTTAACACTAGGTTCGTATAGTTCCTGCGATTCCCTCTGCCTACCCTGCCATGTGCGGGATAAAGCGTGAAGCTAGAAAAAAAATTATATATTTCTATTGGAATTTACTAGCACTACAAATTAAATGGCTTAATTATTAAGTGTATTTAACTAGGTAAATGTAGGATGTATCAATTTAAAATACTCAATTTTTAAAAAGTCATTTAATATTTCTAAATTTCAAGCACAAATAAAGGCAAAAAGCGTCAACTAATTGACCTAATTGTGATTGAATATAGGTTACCTTAGTCCTGTTTCTCATTCTCCAGTTTAATGTTTCATCCATCAATCAAGTTGATCAGCTCGCCTTTGACATACGATATTTTGTGTGGAGGTCTTTATACTTTCAGCCAACAAATCTTTAATTATTACTAGAATTGCTTGATTTTTATACTATAGAATATTATATCACTTATTAAACGTGCTGGTGTATCAAGTTAAAAAGGTTAAAGGTCAGACCTACTGTACATATACTTTTTTTATAAAATTTCATTTCGGATAATAAAATGAGTTACGGATGATTTGAGGACCTTCGTGGCGCAGAAGCACAGTGTGCCTGTAAACACGATGGTTTGTGGGTTCAATTCTCACTCAACAAGGTATAGCCAAACAGGGCGTTGATTCCAACAGCGGATGCTTCAAAGGGTACCTTGTTAAAAGAGGTATAAATAGACTGACCGACACAATCTACTTTTAAGTTTTTGGTCTTGACTGACAAAATTACAAATACATGAGTATGGTATTTAGAGTATTAAATAAAAGTTTTCCTAAAATATAATATGTAAATCATAAAAAAAAAAGAGGACCGTCGTGGCGCAGAGGCGCAACGTCTGCCTGTAACGCGACGGTTACTGGGTTCGATCCCCAGTCGGAGAAGATGGATTTTTCTATTTCCATTTTCTTCGCTCTGGCATCTAAGGCAAAGCGCGGCGGCGGAGTTCCGCCACTCAACACGCAATGCCTCGAAAACGGCGGAAAGTGGGGACGGAGTAAGCAGGGACTAAGTAACGGAGTGTCTTAACACTAGGTTCTTATATAGTTCCTGCAGTTCCCTCTGCCTACCCTGCCATGTGCGGGATAAAGCGTGAAGCTAAAAAAAAAAAATCATAAAAAAGTATTAAGTAAAATTTTGAAGAAAATAAAGTATTTGGTCTCTAAGTTTAACAGTTTTATTATTTATGAATTTATTTTTTGTTACCTTATTTTTAATACGCTGCCCTAAGACCGTCTGAGATGGTCGTTAATATAAAAGACGTTACTTAAAACATATTGTGTCTATTCGACTGAATGTTCTAAATAAATTATTTGAATAGTATAAAAACATTTTTACACAATGTTGTTGGGCTTGCAGTGCTAAAATAAACAGTCTTTTTATTGTCTCTTTAGTTTAGTCAACACGGTAGTTTTTTTAAAAATCAGCTTAGTAGAAAACGGAATATCTTAACACTATGGTTAACTTACAAGTTCTACTTATTCTAAGAGCCGAAATATATTTCTATGTATTTAAACATCAAAATTGGCATTCATGTTTTTCTTGCATATAGCAGAACAACTATAGTGACAGGTATTGAGATATTCTTTTTTTCTTACTTTTTCATGTGAATTCGAGACTTTATGCAGAAATTAACGGAAATTTGACAAAAATTGCGGAAATTAACGCTGCATAAGATATTACTGGTGCTTAAACCAGTTTCTTCAGTTATGAATTAAAATCTGAGAACATTTGATGTCAAATATTACTTTCATAGGTAAATTGGTCGTGTCGTAACTTGTAAAGACGTAACAAAAGCAGATTGCGGTCGAGAAATTAAGCAACTATTGATGACTTGAGCCCCTCACGAAATTCATTTTAGAAAATTATAGTCTCTACTAGCGTACTCTGTATGCCTATAACGTTTCATGTAGGCGGTTTTAATAATATTGTAGCGGATATTTGTTGTTTGATATAACATTTGCTATATATATATATATATATATATATATATATATATATATATATATATATATATATATATATATATATATATATATATATATATATATATATATATATATATATATATATATATATATATATATATATATATATATATATATATATATATATATATATATATATATATATATATATATATATATATATATATATATATATATATATATATATATATATATATATATATATATATATATATATATATATATATATATATAATATGTGTGTATAAAAGGATTTGTGTGTCTATGTGTTACAGATCAAGACCACGACTATCATCAAAGCTGTGTTATATTAAATTATTTTCACCCAATTAAATGCAAAGTTTTTCAGTTTCATTTTCATCTAACCGGCCACTGTCCTACTTTTATATAAAGCAATTTTAAATAATTGAAGCTAATGAAATACCAACTTTTATTACTGAATTGTTCAGATGTTATTATGAACAACTTTATGGGTTCGTTTTAAATTAACATAATGTTGATCTCATACATTTAATATTAACTTATTTCTTTAATCTTTGTAATTAATGCCAGTTCGATTATAAAATATTCAAATTTCAATTTATTTTCTCAAATGAGGCAGTCACTGTCAGTGTATTTTATGCTTTTAGGACTGCAGTTCTCAATATTAATTTCCTCTTTATATTTGACAATAGAAAACCAGATGGACATATATATCAACAATTACTATCAAGGTTTAGTATCTTTTTCACCTATAGAATCCTTATAAAGATCAATTACTTAAATATATCCAAGACATCAAACATTAACACGTCTCATTCTCGCGACTATATATATATATATATATATATATATATATATATATATATATATATATATATATATATGTATGTATATATATATATATATATATATATATATATATATATATATATATATATATATATATATATATATATATATATATATATATATATATATATATATATATATATATATATATATATATATATATATATATATATATATATATATATATATATATATATATATATATATATATATATATATATATATATATATATATATATATATATATATACGATAGGTTTTAATACTAAAATCGGTTTTGATATTTAAATCCTTTTCAAACATGCAATATTAAAATAGGCAAGTTAGTTTTCAATGATTTGATCAATTGGAGTTTGTTAAAACACTTTTCATTCGATTTAAGCGCAGTTTGAGCGTGTACTTGTAGAAAATTGATTTCGTTTAATACCAAAACTTTCGTTGACTTTCAAGTTTTATTGACCCAACTACTGTAAATTTCTGGACTATTGAATGGTCTTAAAACAATATTTGCTGTAATTCAAAACCAACATAACCTTGATATTGAAAAGTTACACAAACTTTAGTTAGATCAAACGATATCAGCATTTTAAATTTTTATAGTTTATTTAAAATTAAAGTTAATATTTTGTAATAGAAAGTTTGCTAAATGTTAAATAACATTGTTAATTCTATTTGTAGCTATAGTAATATTCTCTCGGCTTTGCTTGTATGTAATGGCTATTTATTTCCTTTAAACAAAATTTAATAAAAAACAACATGTACCTACGTTGATATAAACAGAAAGATCTTTGTGTTTTTAAAAAATAGTTGCGATAAAAATAAATGAGTCTCGTGAGATAATGGATGTATGTAAAGCAAAAACAATTGGCTTACATTTTTACTACCGAAACAAAATTTATTAATACTGTCTAGATATGAATACTTCCAATTAGTTTCAACTAACAGTTCACTCATGGCAAGTATTATTTTATTTCGCTCTATTGCAGAAAGCCTTACACTATATTGATGATTTTTAGTATTTCCTAATATCAAAAAGAAAAATGAAACAATTATAGGATCACTCTATCCATCTCATGTAGACCAGACAAAATCAAGCTTCTAATCTAGCTCGTACATCTAGAATTATGGAATTTGACAAGGAGCTACAGGAAAATAATTATTAAAATATATACGTTATTAAGTACATCGTACTATTATGTCAAAGTCAAACAATTTTATTCAAAACCAGTTCACTAAAGTTAATGCCTTAGACTTGAGAAGAATCGATGTAAGAAACTATTATTTTTTTTAGTTTTCCAGATATATAATCCACCAATTAAAGTATATCGATAAATTGTACTTCCCGTTGATTGACAATTATGAAATAAGTTCGGAACCATCTATGCGTGTGTTAGAATGAAACAAAAAATTTCAAATACTGACTTGCCTGAAAATTTTATCACTACAGGACAGATTTAGTCTAATAAACATTTTATAACCCTCAAATCTTTATGTATAGTTATATTATCCGAGTTTCAAAAAGAGATTTAAGTTCCTATGGAGTTTATAGATATTTATTTAAGGATATTTGATTAATTGGAATCAGTACATTTAAGTTGTATAATAGACAATAATAATAATACAGTGACCAATTAATACCGTGAGGAAACCTTACCCTACACATCGCACTATCACTATCACTGTGATGTAAGAAGGGCCCTGCATTGAAAATTTATTTAGATATAGTCTAAGATGTCCATGTCTAAGGTGTCTGTGTCCGTTTCTACAATAAACTGCCGAAAGAAGTATTTGATCTCTCTTTAAATAAATTTAAAATCTTTGTTAAACGGCAATTAATTAGTAAATCCTATTATAGTGTAAAGGATTACATTGATGATTGAGATGATGATGAATTGCTCAAAAATTAGAATGACGTTTGTGAAGTGATCACAATAGGTTTAGGGAAACCTGGCTGAGTTTGTTGTGGGCTCTTCTCACCAGGCCGCGCTTGGAACCCTCGTAACTTTAGTTTTATGCCGTGGAGTGTGTAGGTTTCAGAGGGGCTCAATTTGATATTATTTGCTTATTTTACAAGGGCGTAAATAGCCCATTATGCTTTTGTAAATATGTAGATAAATGTGATTACTGCATGTTATCTTCAGAAGGTAGACAAACACTATCGCAGATTATTTTGTTCCTTAGAATATACATTATTATAAAATATTTAGTAAATCTTAAACTGCGTTTGCAGCGTGAACTGGCGGACAGAACAGGCGACTTATTACAGAGCAAATTTTTGATTGTAAAACGTTATAATTGGCACACGAACGTCATAGAAATATGGTTTGGACCTTATGTTTTATACTATGTGAAAAAATAAAAATTTTCAATATATTACAAAATGATAAAAAGAGCAAGAGCCTTTTAAAGTATTTATTGCGTCTTATGTAGTACGTAATGTATTTAATTATAGTTTTAATAACATACATGTCACCAAAATCGTATATAAAAATATCAATAAGACAATTTTCCATTTTTTTTATAGACGTCATAAAAACTTCAAAGTAAATTACAAAAAAGATGTCCGTATCGCGATTACATTTTAGCATAGGGTCAGTTTTTAAGTCCTTGAGGTTTCTCGTTATTTTTGACAATCAGCCAGTGCTCTATCTTCCCTATTTTATACCTCATACAAAATTATAAAGAGCTTTGATATACGTACGTATGTATTATGTTAGTTTCTTAAATATTGTACACCGGTGGAACTAGTCACAATTACTCAGTTCAAAGCTTTGACTGCACCCTTGAGTGCTCTTCAATAGCGTGTGCTATATTTATATTTCTATTGTATGCAGTTGTGTTTGTTTATCTACGCGCATGATGGAAAAGTCTTTACTTTGTTATATAAGAATAATATTTTAAAATATATATAGTATAATTAAATATAATACATGCTTCGCAATGGCAACTAAAAGAGGCGGGAAAAGGCGAAAAGAGGTGGCGGTCTTTGCTAGGTTCCCACAGTTTCTGCGGTTTCCTTTGCCATGTGCAGGATAAATAGTCAATTTAAAAAAATATATAATTGTAATTTTGAAATTTTCATATAGTAGATCTAGTTAGTATATATTGTTAAAAGAATATAATTTAACTAAACCCGCTAAGCTTCAAATTCATTTTTTTTAGCTTTGCATTCAAGTATACATATTTTGTATAGTGCAGAGAAAGAACGTTATCAACGTCGTACAAGAGAAGGTAAAAAGATATAATTCGTTTTCCATATAGGAATTGAGCCCACAATCATCATAAGGCCACCGCTGCGCCTTTTGGGATATTTTTTTGTTTGTTTTTGTTTACATTAAACATGTAAATAATAAGCAAAATCTCCAAGAAAAGAACTGGTAACCTTAATTGTACTTAAACAATAATTTTAAAGTTTAAATAGTGATATTTACAGTTTAAATTAAATATAAAAATAATGACAACTCCATTATCCCTGTCCTTTTAGACAATAGTTAATAACAGACCTTTGCACTCCGTGACAAAGAGATCATTATTTAAAGTACCTTCTCAAGGAGAAAATATTGCGTTGTTTACTGAGTTACTTATAAAGCTTGTTTGGATGAGGAATGCTTTTCAATTTAACAAAGTCGCCTTTGACTCAATTCCCACTAAGCTAGGGCGATGTGCGCTCAATTCGCAGATGTCGGATGTCAGAAAGAATTTTGTACGCCGCTACATTTCAAAAGTCGACGGTAGCTTTTGAAATGCAGCCTTTACGGGCACATTTGTGCAGCGAGAGTGTAAGGTGTTATCTTAATCTGGCCGTCAAGACGCTTCTACGTCTGGCTATTGTACTCAAGTTTCCAGCTCGCTGACGTATGCAGGAACATAGTCAGGTAATATTTCCGCGCCTTTGACTCGACCTGTTTAAGTGACGGCCTCTTCCACCCCCATGACTTTTAATGTTTACGAGGGTTTATCTTAAGTGCGAGTGCACGTTTTATCATTTGATTGCAACGTTTCGTTTGATTTTACAATATTTGTAAATGGTATGAGAGATAGATTATATATATAATATTTACATAGAATAATCGAGATTAATAGTTAACTCACATTGTTTAAGACTAATCTATTTGTTTTTAAAGTCTTTTATAATTTGATCGATCAAATTGGTACAAATGTTGCATAAATAAAATTTCCCTTAAAATTCCCTAGTGAGCATCAATAACTGCTCTTTAATGAACCTGCCGTAAATCATAAAATATTTTTTAAAAGACATTATGCATGTAGCGTACTACAAAGACCATGGCTAAAACGATTACCATATGAGATCTGCTACGTTCGATGTTTTACACACATTTTAAAATATTTAATCCATATCATCCCTGTAGGAATTAATCAGTTAAAGCATCTTTGAGAATAGTAATTATATTTGAAACTTATGATACTTATCTAATATTAGTATTACGTGCAGAACAAACACTTGCCGTCTAATGCCTAGTTCCTAAACTAGTAGCTAAAGTCAAATGCAACGAGGCTAGCGACTACATTGTTTAAGCTTGAAACTGCGCTGTTGTTCCCTAAAGTTCACTTTTAATTTCGAAACGAGCGTCGAGTTAAGCCGCGTTCATAAACTTTTACAGTATGATACGCTAACGTATATTTACTCAAGTTTTCTAAACTATATAGTTCACTAGTTTATTGAAGGTTGCAAATTCACTATATATTTACTGCATTACAATATTTATAATTGACTCTGAAATATGCTTAAATAATTGAGAATTTGGAGAATATTATATTGAACAAAATAGCATGCGGTTTACAATTATATATGTTCTATTTAAGGCTTATTCTATCAAGTAGGATTTTAATACACCCGGTTAGTCTTACAGTCGCACGTTATACCACTGCGACGGTGTTTACTTTAGTCATTGTAATGTAACTATAAGATTTTGTCAATGAACTATTTTTAAATATAATCGATACATTATTGAATTAAAACATTTTACTTGGATAACGGCTGAGTCACATGGTAAATTTCACGATTTAAATAATTTTATAAATATTAATTTGTACAAATATTATAGCTACCTTTTTACATACTTTTATACTTGTTGAGAGATAAATTTTTCTTAAATACTTTAATTATCGCTGTAGGATCATTTTTAAATACGATTGTTTGACGTAAGAGTCATTCAAACCCATTTCATTCCAACACGACCCAAAAACAACATTTATATATATATATATATATATATATATATATATATATATATATATATATATATATATATATATATATATATATATATATATATATATATATATATATATATATATATATATATATATATATATATATATATATATATATATATATATATATATATATATATATATATATATATATATATATATATATATATATATATATATATATATATATATATATATATATATATATGTCATATATATATTACCCACATCCGTATTGCTCGTCACGTTCATATTTTTTACTTATTTTTGAATTTCTTTACATTTTAAATTAGGCTTTCATTTTTACTTGATACCATTAAAACATATTATATATTCTAGACGTAGCTTTATTCGTCGTGACACTTCGGAAATGAGCCGACAGTTGCTTTGAATGCAAATATATTGTCCACTCCCACCTTTCACGGGACTTTTCAGTCACTCTCACAAACGGGCGGTTTTAAACTACACATTTAACTTCAACGTTATAATTTTCTTACGTTAATTACATTTTATTATGTTTGTACCTTGAAGGCCTTATAAAACCATGTTTATTCATGTTAAATACTTAATAGTTGTCTTCCGTCCTGCCTGTTTATCCGACAACAGAAAAATCAAATCAAACTTCTAAGTCAACTTAATAGTACAATACGATCGTTCGATATTTAACGTCAACCTAAAATTGTAAAAATTATCAAGAAGTTAAAATTCACTAACACAAATAACGGAAAAATTTTAAAATAACAAATTATAGCGTTATTTCAGTAAATAATAATTACAATTACATAGTTGTAGTTCATTTCGTAAAAAAATATCGCGTTACATTAAAAAATAAGTTTTGAAACTTAAAAATATTTATTTTATTTATTGTACTTCCGGTAAACCAATAATTATGAAATTGGTACTGAACTCGATATCAGTGCGTAAACTTGCACATGACTAATTTTTGTTGAAAAGAGAGAATTTTGCTTGAAACAGGTAATATAGAAAATATTACATGGCAATATATCAAACTAGTATCGATAAATTTATTGAAGTGTTTATTGTTTTAGACAATATGTATGTATTTTTACATATAAATATTTCTATTGATCGGATTTCAAGCTTATGACTGGTTTTATAAAATTTAAGCACATTACACATAAAATGATTTTCGTTTATATGATTCGTTAATAATTTGATATCTTGTATATATGAAGTTTATTAAATTACAAAAAAATGAATTCTACATAAATTTTAAATGAAATAATAAAAAAGAACAAAAATAAATGTTTATCAAGTTTCACATACAAATTAATCAAAAGTATATTTTTTTCACAAAACAAGTAAATACACGAATGTATAAAATATTTTACAAACGTTTTGATTGAGTACGTTTCATTTGTTATTTGTAAAACTTTGACGTTAGTTATACCGCATACAGTGTTATAGTTAGTGTACTACATACATACATTTTTCTTCTTTTGTTTTTAAAATAAATTAAAGAAAAATCACTTTTCTAACTTTTAATTTTTAAAGTTACTAAACTAATGTTTAGTTTAGTAAGTTTAAAATATTCTTCACACGAAATCGAACTCACGATAAACGTTTTTATAAGCTCCTTACATTATTATTTCTATCAATAGTTAATTTTTATAATTTTATTATATATTTTATACGATTTTAATGTTCATTTAATTAATTTATTTGTGTGATTGCATATTTAGTGGTAGAAAACAACGGTTTCTTTGTTATACTAGAGTTGGGTCGCATAATGGTGGCATCGCTATAAGACTGTATCATGTTGGGCTCAATAAGATATGGTACGTAAAAAATATAAATAAAATATGATTTTCCTTCAATATTAAAACATTTAACTCATAATGTACTATATTTAATTTAACAAACAATCAAAGTGTTCACGCTAAATTCCCTGGATATTTTCCTTAAAAGTGTATCAAGGAAACAGGGACCTCATATTACAAAGCATTTTAATTTGTCGGAACATTTTCTTTTTGTCGTAAAATTTTGTAGTAACACCGCGTCGGCAACAAAAGGATGAATAATGACTTTAAAACAAAGTTAGAATTTTCATGAAACTTCCGCGATTCACTACTGCGCCGTTATATTCGTTAAATTTATAATTTCACAAGATACGTTCGTTGTGTTTAATTAATAATTATAAAAGGTGATATGAAATTAAAACGCTTCTAGAAATTTTATTCATTCATACTATGATTTTAAAATGGATCTGTTTGTACTTTATAATGACATTTTAAGGCTTTTTATTGAAAAAGAAATACCTGTTACAATTGGTTTACGCGAGCAAAGACATTACAAAAGTAATATCTGCCTAAGTAAATAATAAAAATACTAATAAAATTACGCTTTAATTCATTTTACATTTGTTTTCATCACGCTTATAGCAGAATAAGATAATAGGAATTAATCAATAACTTCGCACTATCCATCTGAATATGAGAAATGATGTGTCGAGAATTTAACGTCTAACTTTGCGTTTCCGTAAGGATCAAACCTATGATCACTACACAACATGTTTAAATACTGCACTACAATAGCTTCAAATACGCATTTAATATGGCTCTGAAATTGTAAATTTGAGATAAATAGAACGTGATTCTATATATTACGTGCTATATATGTAGAACGTAAGTGTTATAAAAATAATTTTCTCTTGTCGCTTATAAAAACTATGAAAAAGTGTGCACAAAGTCAGAGAATATTTTTCAATAAAACAATGATCTCTAGATAAGCATATAAAGACTTGACTAATGATAGCGGATTAACATAGACCCTTCTGAGGCATTATCGTATTTTTTGCGGATTCCAAATAACCTTTAGGCTTTTTCCTTAACTTGAAAATTCATCACAGGGATATAATTTTTCTCCCTGAATTGCGGAGGATCTTCACTGGGGTTATATATGCATTCGTTTAGCGAAAATCTACACATTTTTATTGTACTAAGGAAAGAAATTTGTAACTAACTGCAACAGTTGCTTAAGCAAATTTAATACAATACTAGGATTTACAGTGTCTGCTTGATAGTACATTAAAAAATTAAACTAAATCATTAAATAAAAGATTATGTCTGACAATATATATTTTTGATTAATTTGTATAAGAAACAACAAAAAACTAACAAATTTTCTCTTTCTATTTTGTTATACCTACCTACTTATACCTACGGGAGAAAAAAAGCCGTTTATGCTACCTGGATATTGTATATAAAAATCTTTAATTTTTAAAGTGTTATTGCACACTGAGCATAGAAATAGTAAATATAAAAATTTTAACGCAGCAGGATTTGAACCCGTGCCTCCTACGGTGCAAGCGATCACATCTAATTACTAAACTAAACTTGCCATATTTGGGTCCTTTATATTGATGACTGAGTTATCATATTTATTAGCGACTTAGTGGGCTTTTAAATAGGTGCAAGTTATCGGCTTTTTTAGAATTTTTTTCCTTTTAAAATTGAAAAGATAAATTATATAAAATCTTATATAATCTTTTATAATAATAATAAATCATATTTATTATATAAATATTTTAAAAAAAAATGTTAAATAAAATGAATGAAGCGGGATCTGAGTCTGCACCTCTTGGATGCCGTCCAAGCCATTAAGCCGATCGTTCTTAACAAACAGCGTTAAAATTATTATACGATTGTTACAACTTCTTTTTGTATTTTTAGTCCATCTTTTTCATTTTAAATTTAAGGCGTTACAATTTATGTAGTTTCACATGAAATCACCATTTAGAATCATTATTTAGATTGTATGCTATTATTGTTTAAATGGCATTAAATTATTTTTTCAGCTTCTACTCCTTATCAATCAAAAATGATACTGATGGCATAGAAGCCAATTTTCTGACAGAATATGTTGGTTTTAGGTTCGAAACATATTAAAAAAAAACGTATTAAATCACAAACTTATTTGTAATTGTTTAGCAGTCATTAATAAATAGACGATTGTTTAAATATTTTTTATTGTGTCCGATTGAATTGATTACCATTATCTTAAAAAGCAAAATTTTAAACTATATATAGAGAGAAAGAAAGATTTATTCCTACAAAGATAACTATGTTAAATTTCACCTCGCTCAGCTGATTAGCTAATGCATGCACCACTTTAAATGCAAGCCGCGGATGTTCTTCGTTAATACTTTAAAATACTTTTTAATGAAAGATGAAATTTTCGCTTCAGGTTATAATGTGGTTAGAGTTATAATAAAATTAAAATATTAAATTCAAATTATTTTAATCAAACAAAGAATACGTAATGAAGATCATCATGGTGTAGAAGCACAGCGTCTGCCTGTAAAATAAATGGGTTCGATTCCCACTCGGGGAGGATAAATTAATTCCGTTTTCCTTCCTATGGCAACAAAACAAAGCATGGCGTTAAGTTTCTTCATAACACTAGTTTCCTTTCACATAGTTCCCTCAATCTATTCTGTTATGTGTGAGATGTTTACCATTTCCTTGAAAAAGAGAACCCGTGAAGTGGTCTGAGAAGAACAGGCGCAAGAAACTTAGCGGAATTTCTTATTTCGTCCTTTCTTTCAAACAAAGAAAATGACAATTTTGTCTTTTTGTTCGTCGTGCACTTCAATCTCAGCAACGGTTTATCTGATTCAAATACGTATAGTTTTTGCCATTGTATCATATCACAATACATCTGAGAACATCAATCACGCGAAGCCTGCAAGCGGGTGGCTAGTTTATTTAAATCAGAAGAGTTGCATACACTTCTATGCATATCTTTATATAATAGGTATATTTTATAATTATTATTATATTTTAAAACTTGATTTGCACATATGCTTTTTAAATATTTTAGAGATATATCTGTCTAACATTGCAAAAATAATAACGTATTTCCATAAAAACAAATACTACTTGTGTAAACTTATTGGTTTAAAATAGAATACTAAAAAATATGAATTTTTAAAAGCTATTGCGGAACAATTACAAATAAAGCGACAGGTACTTCTAAAGGAAGAGGATCTCTCGTTTTTATTACACAAGATTACAACACTGCTTAATTTATTCACAAAATTTGTCTCGTCTTGAAAAATTTGCCGTCGCAATCGCTAACAAAAGAATGACTAATGGTTCTAGAAACAAAGTTGCTTCGCGAACAAACTTCGAATGCTTTCAAGGGCGTGAATTATTATCTCAGAGTTTCGTCACGATTAGGAGTTAGGCAACTTACTTTTTTTTCCCAAATAATTCGTTTATGAATTTTTCTCTTGTTAATTTAAAGGTATTTTGTCTCGGATTAATGAAAGTTGAAAGTGTTGTACTTTTAAAAAGTTAGACATAATTTAATTTTAGGCTTTCAGGTAGCAGTAGCGGAATATAAATTTTAATAATAAGAAAAAAATATCAATATCTGTTTGGATAAAATGAAGAATCATTGCAGCATAGTGGTACAATACAATTAATGCTATAAAATTTCAAACTAAGCCCGATTCTGTTTACTTTGCGGGCGAAGCCGCTAGCAGCTTTTAAATATATAAAATGATAAGGTACTAACGTCGAACACATTACGAAAACTGAACTATTTCATACATTTTAACCTAGCTTAATATTGTTTTACTCGAGTTCAGTTTTTTTCCTGGCTTTAATCCTTATATTATAAATAGGATGGGAATCGCAGAACCGAATGAAAACGAACGACAGAGTATTGTTTGCCGTTTTACTCCTAATTTTAAGATATAGTATATACTGAATTAAGTGTTACATTTTTATTTCTAGAGCACTAAAAATGAAAGTATCTAAAATATCGAAGCTACAACCATCGCGATTAGATGGAACAATCGGTATTCGTATAATTAACATCAATTTATTAACATTAATTTATACTTACTCGTATAATTAACATCAATTTATACAAATTAAGTAATAAGACTAGGATATCACATAAATACTCATATCATTATTTCATTACAGTGTTATATATAAAAAAATTAACAGATATCTGAAACGTTTTTCTTACTTTTGTATATTTGACCATGAAAATCCCATTAAACTGCTTAAGTGGTTTAAGGGAAGTAATAAGAGAAACAGGTTTATAGAGAACAGATGCGACGATTCCGTTTTATAGTATTATGAAATTTATTTCGATTTGAAAGTCGCATAAATTTTTTATTGTAGCATGCGAATAAGTCTACCATTTAATTGACGAGATTTTTTGCCTTAATATTATATGTCTTAATATATACTATATAGTATACATATACTACAGTATTAAACAAGATAATAGGCAGAAACAAATAAAACTAAATAATCAACCTAACTAAATCAACCTAAAAAAAGATAACTAGGAATCAAGTTAAAAAAAAAATATGTTATATACGTTATTGCAAATGTTGACAATATTATTTAGATAGGTTGTAAATTAAAAAAAATACCCGAAAGAAGTTCTGTTAAAAAAATAAATAATAATTAAATAAAAATTTAGGAAAAGAAGTATGTGTAATGTCTTATATTGAGACAAGAAAATAATAAAAGTATAAATAAAAATGACATTAATTTGAAATAGTTCGATTAATAAATCAATCTATGTGAAATGATTAGACGTCGAACGAACAAAGCTATTAAACTACGAAACGGAAGAGTAACGACAAATTTAGTTCGAAAACTTTAGGCTACAGGTATAACTGAGAAACTTTCGTTATTATTGTCGATATGCCAACCATTGAGTTTTCATTACGTGAACCCAAGGTTAGATAGCCTTTCCATTTGATTGTACTCAAACTTTCCGAGTGAAGCGGACTATGACTTCTGTAATGTCGGGCTTTAATAACTGAATGGAACTTGAATTATAGTGGGCAACAGTTTGATTTATATAATTTTTATTTACATAATGTTACAAATTTATGGAAAACAATATTAAATTATATGCAATCTTTGTCGTTTAAGCGTTTTACATAATTTCTACGAAAAACAAAAATAAACTTATTATTAAAAATAGTATAGTTGAAAAATAAACTTTATATTTTGAAACCAAATACAATTCAACCATACAAAGATTGAATTATTGCCTTAAGCAAATTACATTCGAAGATAATATAATTTACGATGAAAGTACCACTCAGACTTTACTCAACTAATTCGTTGTTACAATAAAGTGAAAATGGCAGTTCTGTGTTTAGAGAAATGAGAACAAATTGTAGATCTAACTTTGTTGATAAGCCTGTGTCAATTACGTATTGAGAAGGGTCTTGCTGCGACAAAACAAATTGAATGACCTAAAAAGTACTGAATACCAGAGTATCTTTGCAGATTAGTGTTTATGTGTTTGTTTATGTACGTTATCAGCAAATTACATTATTTCTTACTATGTATACTAGACGAAAAGAAATATGATTTTTAAAACGATTTTTTCCATATGGGAAGAAAATAGATTTAAGAACACGTATTCTACTTTGGACATAGCGCTTTTAAATCTACTCTCTTAGAATAATTGAAAAATACCGCTTTTCCTGTCTAACTATACGTTACAAAGGGTTTTTCTAGTGTGAAACTTTGTAAGTGAAGCTAAGTCTATTATTGATACAATTCTAAATCAGTAATGCATCTAATTTTGACCAGAAAGAAAAGAACACAGTGTCATTCCCTAATGTTCCCTCTGTATGAATTTACAGCTCATGGCCGGATTATGCCCTGTATTCTAAAAATGAATATATAAATTGTTTAACTGGTAAAAGTATTTCCTACCATCGTTGACGTTAGTCATTACTTAAAACATATAACGTGTTTGTACGTAAAATAATAAATATGAAACTTGATGCAACATTATTTTTTGAACCTCGTAAATGTTTTTTGTGTGAGGGATGTTACATATGGCAATCCATTAGCGATTCCTACGTAAAGACGAAATAGGTTTTATGGATACCTATTGCTAAATTTTGATAATTTAAAATACCATAGCATTTAACAAATGTAAAAGCAATTACAAATCTAGTTTTTCTTGGATTCGAACCTATCAAATCTTTTCGGCTGTAGGATATATCAGACAGAATTGAATAGGTTCAAGGTAGCGTTTAAAGGTTGACTGCGGCCATGACATGTATATATTGAAGTTATATTATGTACAGTATTTATAATTTCCATTACCATAGATTACCTAAGTCCTTTTCGTAACTTTTTATTTTTTTAATTTCTAGAACAAATCATATGATTCGACGAGCTAATTCTCGTACAGCCCGAAGACCGGCACCCGCACGGTGAATGTATAGAAAGCTAAGTCGTTTCTTTTTGACAAACATAGTGAAAAATAATTGACACGAAAATAAATTTATTACAATTTCAAACCTAATTCAATACTTGAAATTATTATTCACTTATCTATTTTAGTATTTGTATTGTATATATATATATTTAAAAAATAAATGATAATAGAGAATAAATTATATCAAATAAAAATGTATATGGATCGCATAAAGTCAAAGAAAAGTAATAAAATAAAGAAAAGTAAGACTTAGTTAAGAGGTACTCTTAAAAAATACAATATAAATCTAATCCGACTTACAATGTAAATTCATAATAAATATACTTGTAAATATACCTCAAATATAACATATTATCTTGAAATATTTTATGTGTATAAGGAGTAATAACTTATTTTTATATGAAATTTATTCACTCAACAATGTTAGTACGTACTGATAGGGGAAACGAAACGATTAAGATTTCCGCCTTTCCTTAGAAGACAATGTTAAAGTTTGTTTTGTATCATTTCCTTCCATTATAAAGAAAATATTAGTCTATATAAAACGAATCATTCGATTTAGACCGTTTCCGCTGTTATCTCCTGCAGCAATTTTCTTTTAATAGGATTGTAATATTATAAATGGCACCGATAATTTAAAATTAAATGGTTGAAAGAAAATAGGTAGATATAATATAAATCAAGTAGAATGATAAAAAATATTAAAACGTTTCTATTTCAATCAAATTGTTTTTTGAGTTATCATAAATTTGATGCTTGATTTTTTTAAGTGTTATATGAATATTGTATTGATGTTAATGTTTATGACTATTTATATATTATATTTCAAACTATTTTTCAACATAGTATAAATTGTATTTATTTAGGTGTACTACATTTTATAGAGGCATCTAAACAAGATCTTATACATTTACATAATAATAAAATAACGTTATTGCTTTTAATCTTGATTTTTATTTCCTTTCGTAGAAGTGCTACGGAGATGCTTTCATTTTCTTATAGTAGGCAGGTAGAGGTAGGCACTCTATTTCCAGTTTTCTATATAGTTTTTGGAATATTATGTGTTATATTGCGGAATTCAACGCCGCGCTTTGTGTTGTTACCAGAGCGAGAAAATAAAAAAAAATCCATTGAGTGAGAGTAGAATTTACACTAACCCCCCAAAAACTTTATAATATATTATCAATAGTATTTTATTTATCATTAATAAATATTCACTATTTAATGTGCTTATTGCAACCATAAAGTTATAACGAAAAATGCTTATAAAACTAGATTTTAGCTTTTGAAATGATAGCTTAAGTCACATAATGACACCAATATTAATATGATCTTGCCAGACTTAGATTAAAAATGTAAAAATATACTTTAAAAATTATAAAAGTTAGCAAAGTGATTAGCAAATTTACTTCTATATTTTTTTTAGTTATTACAATAACAAAAATTGCCTGGATCTAGTTACATACAAGGTATAATATTAATAAGGCCGCATAACATTCCCAAGTGGAGCCAATTTTGACCGCAAATCATAATTTAGTTCGAATATGGAAGCGTATTCGACGCGGTTTTCCGATAGCGGAAGTAGGAAGATTAACGTTAGCACGAATTTCTCATAAACGTTTTAGGCCTATCGATAAGAAGGCATGGGCGTCACTACCGCTTGTTGATTACCCTTGTGTTATTGACACGGTTCGTGATGTTCTTAGTAAATTAGTTTGTTCAAAGTTATGCAGGACTCGCGTATATACTTCTAGTACCACGTACACTGTCAGCTTACTGGAGCTTACACTTGGTTTAGGCTATTTTCGTACATTAAAGTCGTCAAGATTTGATTTCGGCTTAACGTTAACGTATTGTCATATTTTTGTTTTTATTATAATTAATTAAATTAAGATATCAACCAATTTGGTGGTATTCTCTTTTAATATACAATCTTTAAATTATTGTTTATATACATTTCATCTTATCATTAAATATTTAACAATTCAGCGTATAGTCCTTTACATGTAGCACATACCAAATAGCGTAGCTAACCTGAAGCTTAAGTTGTGTTTGAAGATCGCAATCACAATTAAAAATTAAGGTAATTTAGTAAGTTAAATTTTATTATTACTTACTATAAGGAAGCAATAGGAACGGCTAAGTATAATTACTACTACTCTAATCATATTATGATAGTGAGGTAGAGTGATCTTAGATAGAGGTGAATTCTTGCAGCGCTGTGATAAAGAACTAGCAGCGGCACAAAGTAACAATAATAACCGCATGATCATCAGAGTTTGTCGAAAAATCTCTTATAAAACACTCACGCAAAGTCTTAATCAATTTGAGACCCAGTTCCAATTTAAACTTTGTTAATTGATGAACACTGATGGTAATGTATGAGAAACATATCTCTGAGCATATTGGTCTTTCTCGTCTAAAATGTTCAATACTGGTAGAACTTACAGCGTGGACCGTGGGCCACGAATATCTCTATACTTCGAACTTACTAACAAAATGACCAGGAATAGGTTTTGGAGTTAATTTGTATGCGGTTGAAGTAGAAGCGAGCGGTGTAACAGTGAAATGTCTGAAAAGATCTCAGCCTCGTTAGAACTATTACTACGTTATTTCTAGAACTTCGAAGACTGAATTAGTAGGATCATTTCAAATATGGTTTGGTAGTGGGAGGAGCTCAGATGCTGGACAGTGTTCATGCATTTTAGGAAGACGTCTTTAAACCTACATTTGGATGGGTGGGAAAACACAATTTGTAAATATAATTTTAAAATTAACACACGACCTATTCACTCATGTTGCTTAAAATTAACATTGCATATAAATTTGCAATGGTTTTTGTGATATTCCTTTAAAATATGTAATAATAGAGTGGCTGAGATGGTTATAATCCCTTATTTAACATTTCACTTGGCTTTGAATCCATACACACTGGGAAAAGGCTACTTTATAAAATTAAGGTTCGTAATATAAAAATAATTACCTGATGCTAATTAATCTCGTGGATGAATGGGCTGTAAATATTTGTAAGAGCTTGCAATTTGATTAACTTGTAGTCATTTTATCTTTATTTGCTGGTAAACAGTCCAAAGCCAAAGTCAGACGATTTAATAAAAAAGGAAACAAATTTATATATATATATATATATATATATATATATATATATATATATATATATATATATATATATATATATATATATATATATATATATATATATATATATATATATATATATATATATATATATATATATATATATATATATATATATATATATATATAATATATAAATTTAAGTATATACATTTCTGCTGGAGGTAGTTGTAGACTTATATTTTATTAGACTACCAAAGACAAGTAAAAGAATATGTCTTTTTTCTTTAAAGTTAAAAGATAAATAAAAGGTCAACGCAACACTTTCTCTCCTTAATAGCTTAATAGCTTAACGACAGACGCTGGTGTAAGTTGTTATTTTGTAATAGCGAACTATTTATTAAAATTACTCAAATTTTATATACACGTTGTGTCGAATAAATGAACATATAATTATATGATCAAAACTATTTAATCCATAAAATATGTTACTAAATAGAAACCAGCAATTTACGCATGCTGCGACATATTTGTATGACATATGTATATATTAACTCACTTTTATAATATTTTTCCTCTAAGTAAGACTACAATTTCTAGTTTATTGGAAGCTAAAAATACAAAAAGTAAATATAAAGTAAGCTTTAAATGGCTAACAAATATTTCTTATTCTGAAGCTCGGGCAGTATTCAAAATACGCTATCATGAAGAATATCTTATAAAATTCTTTTCTTTAATGTCGATTCAAAAGGATTTTCTCATTTTTCAGCTTTTTTATTAAAACTCAAAATTAGTTACTAAGTGAAGCCTCAGTAATGAATATAAGATTTATTTTAAACTATAAATTGTAAGTTTATGAATAAAAGTCATAAGTCTGTGTTTGTAATACACAATTACAATATGTACAACTGGAATGGATTGTGATAAAATTTCACATAACCTCCTTTTTTTTTTTTCATTTCACATAAAAATTAGCTATAAGCCAAGTCAACGAAATAAAAAAGTTGTTATAAATGAGTAAGGTAACCAGCCTTCGTATGGTGGCGTAAAAATTACCAAGTGTAGGAACCTAGCTTGGAAATCGACATCCTTATTTTCAAGTAAATTAAATTCAAATCTATTCTAAAAGCGGTAATGGTTTCTATATAATAGCCCATGGTTACACAATAAGAGCTATTTTACAATACAATGCAATTAACAAAACAAATAATAAAATAGTAATCTATCATCGTGTCTCAATTTTGCAATGTTTTATCTCTGCCATATATATAACCTTTGACAAGTTAGATTGATTATTTTTAGTCCGATGGTACGGATGGATTATATTTTTCATACTTTATTTATATGAACCTCTGTTATATTTTAACCTAATGACCTTTGTCTTTATCAGAGTAAGAAAATCAAAACAATTCATTCTACCAAACGTACGACAATCGTATTTTTATAAAGCCACAGTCCCAGAAACATTAATCGGCTGTAATATCATATTGCTAATTAACTGTTATAAATTTTTGTTTAGGTGACAGACACACATTATTTACGCAATAATTCTTAGTTCAAAAATACATAAAATATACTACGTGCCAATAGTTGTACGTAGTATTTTTGCTGTAGAACTACAATATATATACAGCAGATTTATTTGCAACGACGTAGACACCTACGTAACGAGAAGTTACAAGGCAATAAGTCATCTACGCCATTAGTAAAAATATAAAAAATAACATGTAATCATGTTGCTTCAAAACTATATCAATAACACCTAATACCACCAAGTTACCACAGTCACCAAGTCGATCGACGAAACGATTTATTCGCAACGCTTTGACAAGCCTTTAACGAGAACTTTCGCACGGTCAGTGCGCTAATTTGGATCTCAGTAATTAATATATACCTGAATTTACCTGTAGAGGGCGGGGGTGGTTGTGTGGTGGCAAGTAAGGTACAGTCAATGCGTCTCGTATGGCAGTCAACCGCGCGCCGCGCGTCGCTCTACACGCCCGTAGCAAGATCTAAGCGAAAACTTCGCGGGCCCATTGAATAATATTACACGTGACTGGTGTTGTGCTTTTAAGCTTTGACTTTTGATCTCTGATGTTAAAACGGTTAGGTTGTTGACACTAATGTATTAATGCGGTAGCTATTGCGGATTTCGGTTGCCTGTATTCTTTTTAAATTGTAAGTATAATTGAATTTGTTTTTTTATAGATGAAGTTAAACGTTATGTAGTAATAAATAAATATTTAAAGTATTTTTTTAGGTTTCATTGAATTTAAAATAATTTTTGCTATTCACTAGCCTTATTTAGCCTTTCAAAGCTCTCATAACTTTTTGAGATTTCAATAGTAATTTTCCTAATATTGATTAATACTTAAGATTGTTAGATTGAAAATATTTTAATTAAAAAAATTAGGGCATATATTTTTTTAGCCCCATAAGTCTTATATTACTTACAAGTAATTAAATCATTTCGCAATTTTAAATAATTATAAATGGATTTTTACAATAATAATAATCATAGTAATATATAATATAATACTAAGTAAATAAATCGATTACTTCATAACAGTACTCAACATAAAAAGTATATTTAAACATATGGTATAAATTACAAAGTAATTTCTTAGATCGTTTTCTTCATACCAATGAAAGTCAATTCGACGTCTAAAGTAAAGCTTTGTGATATTAATGTTGTGAAAAAACCTTTGTAATGCTTTATACAATTCAATTCCAAAGAAAAAGGTTTCAAATCATCTTTAGTACACGTATAGGGACGAATCTGTTGTTAATTATAAGAATTTTTTTTAACAATAGCTTTTTGTTTCTACGAGCGTTAAATTTGAGTTACTCAGTTAAGCTATAATGTAATTAAATATAAATATGGTCTGTTTTTTAACTAAATAACTTTATCAGGAGGTTATAAATAGTTATTTTTACCTTTATGAATGTACATTAATCAATTCAGTATGGAATTATCTAACTTAACGTTTTTCTGTTTTCTACGCAACAATAAAAACATTAATTATATTTACATGAAAGTGAAGAATTGTTTGAGCATTCAAATCTTAGGAACTATTAGTTTAAATTGTAAAAATCTTTTAGTCTTGTCTTTTCCTTATATACAGTAAACATAGATTTTCTTACTTATTATATAGATTTATTTATTAAGACTACGTGTCTATAGAGATAAGCGACATGCTAATCGCAATTTGCTAACGCTAATTATTTTTAATTAGAGGCAAAATTGGCCACTTTGAAAATTTTATGTATTATACACATGTTATATATGTCAGCAGCTCTTATCAACTAAACTGTGTAAAAAATATATATCAATATATGTATATGTGTCACATGTATGTAATATTATGTGCGTAGTATATAATATTATGCTTACTAGTTCTGCCAAGTAATCGTTACCACTCTAACCATATGTTATAAATTATAAAAGTTTCATAACGAAGCTAATTTACTTAAAATCATATTCGCTTCCATGTTACCAGAATTGCTGAAATAATTTTCAGTTATACTAAAAGTCATTGAAGAGAAAATAGGTCGCTAGTCACTTAGTAAACTAATTTTAAATAGGGACTGTGCTCGTTAGGGTTCCGTATTGTGGAAACTATTAACAGATTTTAAATTGTAATAAGCCGATGCTTTTGTAGTGGGGTTTAGGATAATTTCCGCTATGTTATTATAGTATTATATAACAAAGAAGTATTACATATACCTACATGATATATACATATATGATATTAAAATATAGAAAAGTTTTTTCTTTTTCTTCTTCTACTTGTATCACATCACACACATAGCGAAATATCTCTAATCTTTTTAAGCCATTTTTAAACAATTTGTGATGAGTGGGGGAATTTAATTCTGCACACACATTTTATCTTACCGGAACGAGGTAATGACACTAATTAATTCTCTCGAGTGAGCATCGACCCCATATTCATCGCGTTTACAGACACTGGCAGACGCTGTCCTAATGCGCCATAATAGTCTTATTATGTCTGAATGACATCAATAATTATACTTTCACATTTTTTTCAAAGAAATATTTATATTGTACATATGTATATATTATTTATATTGTTGTTGTATATATTATTTATGATCGGGCATGATATATATGTAATATATGTATGTACCGGTGTGGTATGGAATTCTTTAGAATGAGCTTTGTTCTCGCTTCTTCTATATTTGTATTTAAACAATATTATGTATTATTGTGGTATTTACAACTGTATTAAGTTTACAGAAAATGCTAATGAAGTAAAGTATAAGAACTCGTAGTTTTTGTAAGGTATAACATTTTTTAGATAATTTTAGTAATGGGTAAAATAAACTAAGAATATTTAATGATAACATTTAATATCAAGACACTCCGTTATTTGTTCAATTTAAGATGTTGAGTGACAGAGCTCAGCGCCGTTCTTTGTCACCATTCATAATTTCCCGATTGCTAAGAATCAAATTCAAAACCACGGTGCTTACAATTCGTCAATACTGCACCATAGTGGCTCTAATTTACAAATGAATAAATTCATTATAATTTGATATAAGCATTCATTTTGTGAGGAAAATTAGTAGTAAAATTATATTATAATACAAACTAGCCAAGGTTATTTGTACTTTTTCATAAGATTTTGTATATTACTCAGTTACGTGTTTAGTTTACGATTTTCTTACTAATGAGTTTTAGATGACTTTGTCGTGTTTTTGGTTTTTGTGGGGCAAACAAGCTTGTTGTCTATTTGTGGACAAATGTCGCTTACATCAAATAGTTTTGTTTAAGTATAAACTCATTATCAAGTATCAGTTTGTCGTGTGTCAGGATAATGTTCTGTTTGTGGCTGTAGATACGATAAGCGCAAGTTCGATTCCCACTTGAGGAAAATATTATATTTATAATAAAACACCATCATTTTATCTTATGATAAAGCCAATGGTTTTTATGTTTTTATAATTTGTTGTAATATGCTGTTTCGAGGCTTGTCTCCGAGTTGAAAGTGAATAAGTAATTCATAATTATGGATTTGTAATATTTAAGCAAGTAGTGATTAACAAAGTAAATAAATGTTATTAAGGAGGTATATTAAAGTTCAACATAAGTAAGTTGTATACCTTTGTTGAATATTTGCTTGGACTTTATATTGGTTTTTCGTAATGAAAATATATAAGCTCCTATGATTTCACTTGTGACCGTACCATATTGTATATTAGGAAATGTTTAGGTAGTTTAACTCGCAATGTATTTGTTTGAGGATAGCTTGCATATATATAAATTTAGAAGAATCGTTCTTTCCGAAGTAGACATTTGCAAGCATGATTGAATCGTCAAAGCTACTCTCGGCTTGGAAAGCAGCGGTAAGAAGCTCAACATTTGTGTTTATAAATATTTACTTTTTGTGTTAGTTATTCCATTTATCTAAGAAGGCAATTGAAAATGTTCGTTCTTAGTTTCAAAATAATAACATAGTATTTTTATGATTTTTAAAGTGTTAATCCACACCGAGTACAGTACAGTATTTCTTGTATCAAGGACCTTTTTTTTTCATATGACAAGTAAAGGCGGAGATAATAACTCAAATAAAGGCCTTTATAGCTTAATTGAGGTATAAAATAAGATAATTTGTCAACAATGTTCTACCAGCATATTCTTTTCTGTCTTGTGACTTGAGAGCAACACTAAAAAAATCTCGTAAACGTTCTTTTTTATGTCAATTCTGTACTACGAAGCGCCATCACGTAAGGTATTTCTCAGTTGCTTAGAATAAGGATTCTTTTAGAAGTGTTATATGCGATAAGTTAGCTATTATTATTATATTACTATTATTATTAAAAAAAAATTAAAGATAAATTCATATTCAAAAAATAAAGATAATTCAATAATGTATTCTTGAAAAGTTTTATTAGCAGAGTCACATTTTGAAGATATCTTAGCAACAAGTAGAATATTAAGCAGTTAATGGTCTAAAATACATTTATGCAAAACTTTTACAGTAGTAATCGTAATGTTAATGTAATATATATATTTTATATAAGACTTTGATATTTTATATATAAATATACAGTCTTTAAGTCGTATTTCCAAAAAGCCTTGTATAATTTCTAATATATTGATGTTCTATAGAGATAGAGGCGTTGTCTCCTAAACTATATTAGCGCTTCGGCACTCGCTACGGGTCGTTGAGCTGCTTTGATGAAAGATTTGCTTCTTGAAAGCTTTTGTTAAATTTTTCTCAAAGTATTCCTTTTAAAGCATGTACGAAACGTTTCTAAAAGTGTCAAAAGTCGTTTAAATTTATATTTTTTTCGGATGCCATCCTGAATATGCCTTAGCTAAACAGGTTTGTTTTTTGTTATCTCTATAATATGCTTTAGGTATAGGTTGAAGCATTTTAATATTAAGTTCCACTATAAAGAAAATATTACACAGAAGCCATTGATGTGCAGTTTTATTCTCTCTTTTGGAAAGACAAAATCTTGTATTCATTTTCACAATCAATCAATAGAGAACGGAGAATAGAGTGTCTTGACACTATGCACTATAAAAAGTAGCATTAAACAATGGGAAAAAGCATTTCAATTAAGTAATACAAAAATGTTAGAGACGACCGTCGTGGCGCAGAGGCGCAACGTCTGCCTGTAACGCGACAGTTTCTGGGTTTGATCCCCAGTCGGAGAAGATGGATTTTTCTATTTCCATTTTCTTCGCCCTGGCAAACTAGGAAAAGCACGGCGTTGAGTTACGCCACTCAACACGCAATGCCTCGAAAAAGGCGGAAAGCGGGGACGGAGAAAGCAGGGACTAAGCAACGGAGTGTCTTAACACTAGGTTCCCACGGTCTCTGCAGTTCCCTCTGCCTGCCATGCCATGCCCTGCCATGTGCGGGATAGGGCGTGAAGCTAAAAAAAAATGTTAATATCGTATATTTACATGTATTAATATATAAAAATAAATTAAATAATATAATTCTATATTTTTCGTCAATAATAAAGCAAAACTATCATTAACCAGATATACACATCGTGTAAATCCAATCACAATCAAAGTTGAGTAAACTATGTTATATAGTGCCAGTCTGTATATATATGTGTGTATTGTTCCGAAAAGGTTCATAGAAAATGGAAACAAATGACTCGATTGTACTCACTTTATTCAAACACAAAATTTGCTTAACAATATGAAGGAAAAGCCTTTGAAATATAAATATTATGTTAAATCGTCAGTGAATTTCAATACATACTATTTTATCACCAGTCATTATATGTTTTAAAGACTTTATATTTATATTTTAAAATTAGGCTATGACATAATACAAGACGTATAGTGTTTACTAAAATAATGTCACTAAAATATTACAATTTGCACATCCTAAACGCACTTTAAATAAGGGACTGTACTTTGTTTCAGGTGTCCGTCCCGAGCTAAAAGAGTCCTGAATTATTCATCGGCATATTTAACCGGGTCCCGAGCGCCCGTGCGCATTACATTACAACGGTATTTTAACACACATTGATGTACAGAAATAACGGTCCGTATTATGAAAGCGTCTGATTGTCGGATACCGATAGTCTTTTCTATGTTAATATAAGGATAATAGTGAATATTTAATATACTTGAGAATACAACATATAAATATTAATAACACAAAGATAGTATGTTTATAAGAATTTACAAAAGAAATTCAAATTAACAGTGAACATTTCTCATACTATTTAACGAGTTGTGTTCAATGGCGTAAATTGAAAAGGCATTATAGACCTTCACCTTGCAATTTCTAAAAGAGCTCAATTAAAGATAATTTCGGCTTGAAATCAGCGCCATGAATGAATTCTATAGGTCGAATCGATGGTGGAAAATCGACAATAGGTAACGAAGGCTATACGCTGAAAAGAAGAAAAGCGATATTATAATTGAAGCAAATCATTCAGTTTGTTATACAATTTAGACTTAATGTGAAATTGATGTCTAACGTTTTTAAACGTTGATTAACAATACAATTACAAGTGGAAATAAAAGTGTAACGTATTATTATATAATGTGAATACGAGCTTGAATAGAACAATGTGGTACAGTGAGAGAGGTAACGATGTTAGTGATTTGGAACATCGTGCTAGCTTTGATCTTTGCTGGTCTTGTCAGAGGAACCGGCGAGTGGAGTGAAGATGCTGAAGATTTAGGTAAGTTTGCACATTTTTTTAAATTTATATTCATACAAGTATATGTTTTTGTTATATAGAATTATATATTATGAAGCGCGCCAAAAATTAGTTTTTTCTACAGTCAACAACTCTATGGACGCATCGGCCTACGATTTTGTTTTCATCAAAAAATTTTCAACGGTACTTTTAAATTCGAAAGCTTTTTGATTAACTTGAAAATGGTATTATGATAACTTCGTATATGATAGTGTACTTAATGTTTTTTAGCTTTTGGTTAGTAAGTTATACCATTAAATGTACTCGTTTAATTTTTATTTTTTTCTTGTTTCTGTATAAAATTTAATTATTGTCCATGTTCCGTATAAATCTATGATTAACTTGAAAGACGAGTAACGATTAATTTGAAGAGTTATTAACTACCATTTTACAAGAATGTTTTTTTGTCGTATGATTATGAAAGTTTTGAATTATGTTGTCTATTAAATTTTAAATGTATATGCTGTACTAACATAATAATAATTTTGTACTTTTTATCTTTTTTATCACGATAATATGACAGAATAATTAAGCCGTTGCTTTAGACTAGTATATATATATAATATTATTTTAGAGAACATGTTAATCTAAAATAAATTAAGTGACTATTGTATCACAATATAACCTATTATGGGTTTTATTGTCTTTCGGATAAATGATTATTATTTATATTTAATTAATTTTCATATAAATGTAATCTCTTCAAAATTGGAAAACTGAACTGAACGTTATGTCTTGATACTACGTGTCTTTTATCTACCTTGATATGCATAAGGCGAGTAGCTGCATTTTTTACAACAACATAAAGCTTAAAATAAACGAATATTTTGTAACACAATTTAATATTTTCTAACTTTATATTTCTATAAAAATTTACATTTAAGATTTCCAACGCTTTACATGGCAGTTAAAGTAACGTCAGTTGAAAACGATGTGATGCGATCGCGTGACACTATTAGGTAAGACGCTTTCTATTACATGTTTGTTGAATGTATAGAACCTAGTAAGGAAGTAAACAGACTGAGGGCATGCTTGATTCTTTCAATAATGAGACAAACAGGTATTATAATGATTAATTTTATGTAACGTCTGCCTGTAAGCACGACAGTTTGTGGGTTCCATTCCCATTTGGAGAAGATGGATTTTTTCGCTTCGGTTGAGTTCCGCCACTCAACACGCAATGCCTCGAAAGAAGGCAGAAAGCGGCAATCGGAGTGTTTTAATACTAAGTTTCCACTGTTCCTGCAGTTCGCTCTGCCTCCCCTGGTGTGTTCATGCAGGATAAAACGTGAAGCTATAAAAAAATGATGTGACTAGAAAAATAATAAATTTAAATATTAAAATTGCATCAGAAATAATCCTACTTATAATAAACATAGTAATTATACTATGTTGTTAATGTGTGTTGATAAATATATAAATAATATAAAAGAAATAGAAATTTTAAATTAAACGATTTAATGAAGTCAATAATATATATCTGTGATTTGTATTAAATTTGACAGTTTCATACATATGTATATAGCGGTATAGTCAGAGAATTTGGCAAGTAATTTAGAAATTTACTTTATTATAAAATATTAGAAAATTATAGTTACTTTGTGAAATATGTTTCAATATTTTTAGTTTCACTGTATAATCTTTAGACCTTGAAAGTCTGAAAGCCCATTTAATATTTTAAATCATCCACAATCCTATTCAGGAAGTTGACAAAACGAAATTAAATTATTGTAACATAATAGACGGAAAAAGCAATATTCTGTATAAAGTTTGTCGTAGAAAATTGAACGTCATTAAAATTGGGAATTTGAAAACCAGGACAATCCAAGTTTCGTGTTTTACCAAACGACAACAGGGAAGCACAACAATTTACATTTTTAGCTACTATCGGTTTCCAACGACAAAACTTTGCATTCTTGTTTTAAAACAGAGCAATCTTTGATCGGCGAGTCTCCTATTTCCCAGCGCTAGGGGAGTGAGAGAGTTTCCGTTCAGGATGCACTTGGCGTTATGCCAATTTCTTTGTCTTTATGTTGAGGCATTCTTAAGTGATGATATCGTTTTGAATGTTATTGTAAGTCTTTGCCTGAACAGTGTTGTTTTTTTGTAATGTGTAATTGTGTTGCACTCACAGTTATAGATTAGAATTAAATTGAGGTTTAAAAATGTTACATTAGTAATAGGTAAAAACAAAAATAGGTACATTAGAAAAAAGTACTTGATAAGTCTCTTAATATGCTTTTATAGTTGTTTTAAGTGTAAAATTTGTCAAATATGAATTGAACCCGCCCATGATGAGGTGTTCCGTAGCAGCAAGTAACATAATCTAAAAGTTTTTGTAGTTCTTTATAACTTTGAACGATATTTTAATTATATAGAATGTCTCTAATTATATAATAACGCGTGTCGCGTGTATAATAATGAATGTATATATGTATGTAGAATAATTTTGCAAACCTATCCATAGTTAAAACAATCGTATGAGTTTGAAGAAAAATAATTTCGGAATTTCACTTTTATGTATCCTTAAATGTGTTATTTTTTTCTAATTTTGTGTGAAAATCTTTGAGCTAAGAAACATTAAAAATATCGTCATTTTTTAATACATACAAAAATATGTATCTTTTTGGTTTTTAGGGTCATAGGTTCGTTATGTTGGCCTGTCTGTCTTTACGTCTGTATGTTACAGTCACTTTTTTGCAGAAAATAAACCAAAATATATAGCATGTCTCTAATGAATAAGTAAAAATTTCATTAATTGATAAAATTTTGTTAAATTCATATACTCACTAAAGTGATCCAAACTTTTTAACTTAAACGCAGTTGTAAGTTGCTACTTTGTGTCAAGTTATAAAATATTTCCGTTGATGTAGAAAGTTATTCAATATACTTGAAAAGTTTAAATACAAACAAAAGCGAAATAACTTGGCTATGTTGATAATAATTATTGTTTGGACTTTAACAAAATCTAACAGAGTTGTTTGAAAGATTCCAAGTACTATATAACTTAATATGTATGCCTTTTTGCCCCTTCTTAAGTAAGCAAAGAAAGACAAGTCACTCAGTTGTTTTAGGACACTCCGTTATTTCTAGCCATTTACATATAAATTGTGGCGGAAGTATATTGCACCACAAAAGCCTTTTAGGTAACGTAAAGATTTTAGGGTTATATTGTGAAATTTTTGAAATACGTAATGCGAATTTATATAGGTAATATGAAAATATAAAAATAACACAAGAAAATATAAAAATAAATATAAATAGTCTTATTTTCTTTAATTTGAAATAGTTTTTTGGAGTGTAACAAGAATTACACATTAGCAATAAACAAATTTGGATGAAGTATATTTATATAATTTTTTAATTGTTATACAACATTTAAGGTAGCAAAAACTTAAAAAACTCATACATAGTTAGTTACATTCGTATCTTTTGTTTTCTTATATAAATACACTCATACATATATATTATGTACATATACGTAGATGCAGGAGTCAGTACTGCATTATGGATATTATATTTAAACAAAACACTGTCTAAATGCAACGATTTTTACACGAACGCGTATCCCAAAAAGAATATCCGAGGTAAATGTGAGACATTCAAGTCCCATCAGCCGTAGAAATGCTCTTGACGAGACAAAGTAATTGTTTGGATTGTCGCCAACTGGAGTCTAAAGTCTAACACACCAGAATCGCAATGGCTATGGAAATCTGCTTGAGACAGCGCTGACTTATCCCTACGTCTTTTGTTTTTTTTAACTTTTAAACACTTTATAGTATACGTGATATGAAATATATGTTTATAATAGCTTATATCTTGAACTTCGGTCTTGTGGTTAGTTGGAAATAATTAAAAGATAAGACATGCTTTCCGAGTGTTATGAAGAGAATATATTGAAAATATTCTCATAATATTTTTTCACTGTTTCCTATAGTAAGGTTAAGTTTTAGTGTAGACAACTGTCGACTAATTTTTTTTATTTACACACATATTACTACCGCAGATAGAAATAAACAATATATTATGCATTTTCACGTTCTGACTGTTTACTCTGTCATTGGGTCATTATTTCCTGTGATATTTTGCATGAATTTTAATTAAATTTATTTTCTAAAATTAAATTCGACTGCTTGTAGCAATGAAATAAAACAATTAAAATTTGAGTTATCTTATATATAAATGACAATATACTTTGTATGATATTGCTATATTATGCAATATTATATTGCTTTACTACCATCAAATGGTGAAAAGTTTTTTAATAACGCATCGTTTCATTCAAGTTAAACGGAGGTCACGTTTCCAAGTTTGCATCCTTCAATGTTGTATTGATATTGTTCTTAGTGAACTTTTACGATATGATTAGCGTAGTATAGCAGTAGATAAGTTTTTGCTCACCAGATGTGGTATATTGCAGGTTTATATGATATGGAGTACATTTTTTTCTTTTCTACTTACCTGGTATAAGTACCAACCAAGTATACTATATAAGATTTCTAAAAATAGATCGTTTTTGCCTCAAATTTTATATTAAGCTAAAATTACTTTGCCAAATAAGGTGCGTAATATTTACAATGTGTTCAAATTTTGATTAGGACTTAAGTATTAATTAAAATTTTATCCTCTATGCTATGTTGAATCTGGAAAATATATTTTACTGATATGTCATCTTTTTGTAAGGAAAATGATGAAATAATTATTTTTTAAGCAATGACATACTAAGACTAGAAAATAATTAAATTAAAGAAGAAAATTGTTCATAGTTGCAACGTTTCATTAGATAATTCGGTAAGGCATTTATTTAATTAATTCCCGGTTTATAATCAATTAGCAATGCTTATAGTTGTAATTGGATTGTGTGACTGTATTATTAACTTTATACTATTTTACTATCCAAATTTCGTTATTTGTAAATATAAATGACATTATTAATACGCTTATTATAATAACAATTAAAATACATGCAATATTATATATATATATATATATTTATATATATATATATATATATATATATATATATATATATATATATATATATATATATATATATATATATATATATATATATATATATATATATATATATATATATATATATATATATATATATATATATATATATATATATATATATATATATATATATATATATATATATATATATATATATATATATATATTTAATATAATGTCGGTACCGCTAAAGTTGGCAGCATAGATTCAGTGCGGCGCGGGCCGCCGCCACATATTTGTTTGCCGAATACGCGGGTTTAACCGGCGTAAATTAATTACACATTCGAGCCACTATAATTACAGTATATACTGATGTAACTCAGTTTGGCCCAGTTTTTTTTATACAGTAGTTACTGAAACAGCTAAAGCGCCGAATAATTACAAATAATAAAATTACAAACATTTCTTTGTAGCAGTAATGGAAACAGCTTAAGTTTTTGTAAGTCTGAGGTTACTTTTGATATCAGATGATTATTTTAAAGGTTAAATAATTATTATGTCACTGTTTTTCGAATTTGGTTTGAAAGTGAAAAATATTTATAAAGCTACATATTATATATTCACGTATCAATTACTTTCTAGAGAAACAGAAAAGAGAATAGCACATTTTAAATTCAATAACCATATCCTCATATAACAGTGTAGGCAGAGGGAACCTGCTACTACTCGGACTAGTTACGCGAAATATACTACGAGTATAGTACATTATTATATTTAGCTTAATATAATATTGTACAGTTTAAGACACTATAAGCTTTTACCTCGTTTATATCGAGTGTTCTCCTTTAATTGCTTATTCTATATACCTAGCACTTTAAATGAATAATTAACCTTTGCAGCAAACATTTTCAACTTTTGACTTCAGAGTGTGGTTTCCCTAAATTTATTCCTATTTCCCACTTCTATTTTCGCAGGTTATCGACAACAAATTGACGTGAAACTTCATAGTAGTTTTGGTATATGGTGAATTAATTATACAGTTTTTATTTAGATTGAAACTAAGGCTATTATCGGTCATTGCTTATTGATCTTATCGATCTCTTTGAGCTTTGTTCCACACCACGCAAGGAATCAAGGTATAAAAATTTCTGAGAAAATGTATAAATAATTATTTATATGGATCAGATATTTATATGGGCCAGATCTTGTTCTATAGGCTTAAATTTCATTACTTTTTTTTGTTTTTCATTTGGCTTGAAATATTTTTTTTTGTTTATCTGTGCCTTATTTCGGTTAAAATTTGACTTTTATGGGTAAGAGTAAAATTCTCTTTTTCGTATTGGAGACAGGTCTTGTCACTCACGTGTTATAAAAGTATTCGATTTTTGTTGTGTCCACAATATTAGTCTCGGAACCTTCATTTGCCGGACAAATGCACCGACAGCCGATCTCCCTCAGCCACCGAGTAGGACATTACAAGGTGTATCTATGTATGTGTGTACAGTATCAATATCTTTTTAATGCGACTGCAGTGTGTCCTTTCACAATCTTGGTCTGGATGACAAAAACAGGCTCATACCAACCTTGAGATTCATTGACTGTCAGATTGCTCCAAAGTTTCTTTCATATTTTTTCTGGATATGGACCACTTTCTCAGCTTTAGTGCACAACTAAAAGAAATTTGGAACGGAAACATCTGGTTAAAGTTTGTATTTGACGATAACACAAATAAAAAAAAACTCTTTCCATATTTGCAAACGTGGTTATAGTGCTTCTTTCAATATAATATTATACCTTTTATACAATACTGTTTTCTTATACTTATGATTTAAAAAAAAAACTATACTGAGAGAAATTAGGTGACCCACTCACGCTCACGCATACATAAACAAACTCTGTAGGTAACAAAGTAATTGTAGCCAGTAATTTCAGGCCTGTGCTTATCGTTAGATAAAATGCATATATCTTATGCTTGTCTTTCAAGAAAATGATATTTTATATATTTACTTTTAGTTTATCCCATATATGGAAAGGAAAACAGTAGGCAGAGGTTATTATTGAAAAATAAGACACTGTTTCTTCCAAATTTCAGGAAATTTAATTAATTTTTTTTTTTTTACTTCACGCTTTATCCCGCACATGGCAGGGTAGGCAGAGGGAACTGCAGGAACCATAAGAACCTAGTGTTAAGACACTCCGTTACTTAGTCCCTGCTTACTCCGTCCCCACTTTCCGCCGTTTTCGAGGCATTGCGTGTTGAGTGGCGGAACTCAACGCCGCGCTTTGCCTTAAATGCCAGAGCAAAGAAAATGGAAATAGAAAAATCCATCTTCTCCGACTGGGGATCGAACCCAGTAACCGTCGCGTTACAGGCAGACGTTGCGCCTCTGCGCCACGACGGTCCTCAAAAATTAAATTTTCATTTTGAAATGAAATTAAGTACATAACATATTTTTCTGCATCAGGAATGCCCCGACGACGAAGTCTATAAATGTTCTATAAAAATTTAATCTCAGTGAAGTTTTTATAATTTTTCGTATTAGTATTTTTCTTACCTTAATATGAATTTACACTTTAAAAAATAATCAATATCACTGCACAGCTTTTACTCAGTTATAGGCTAATATTAACAATGATGGAGACTTAATAGTCCGTTTATATAAGTTTATATTTAAAATATATTTGATTTATCAACTTCCGGTTGAAATTAAAAGTAATCACCATCGCATATAAACGTTAATGAAGACGTATTATGCTGTAATTATAATATAATCAGTTATTTCTTTTTACAAATTACATGATATAATAAGATTTTTTAAAAAATGCTTGTTGAGTTGATCTGCTCAGTATGATTTAATTTGATACCAGATCGAAAAATCGTAAGAATTTAGTATAATTACTCTTCGGGAACTGAATACAAAACCATGGCATTTATAATAACTTGCTCCTACTATGCCACAATAGGGTCATAACAAATCAATAATGAAACCTATTATTTAATAATTAATAACGAACGCTTCATAAGACCAGTACAGCTGGTAGAATAATAAAATATTATCCGTAACACAAATAAATGTTACAGCAAGGCTAGAGCACTAGCAAAATCCATAATGTAGAGATTGCGTGATGCTTTGCAGTCTGCCGCGGATAACAATTCTAGAAATTGTTTTAGTTTAACCTAATCTTTGTACCCAGAAAGTTTTGTAGGTAAGTCTATAATAATTAAAATATTTGATTTATCACACTTAGATTTTTATCACGTAGGTATTTATGTGATATATTACATACATAAAATTTAATATGTTGTAAAATCTTTTTCTCAATACTGCAAACGAAAATGACCAATTTTATGATTAGCAATAGGTAGTTCAGGGCGAAATACCAGAAAAGGTTTCTATCTGGAACTTCTGGATGCCTATTGCCAAACTATTATGCTCCATAATAGTTTGTTAACCGAAAGCTTAAAAGACGCCAGAAAGTGTGCGAGGCAAATTACGGTGGGTTGGATAGATTTAGAAAACGCGATCTATTGAAGTTTGCTTTAAAATAGTACAATTTTCCTACGACAGTAAGCAACATAATCGCGTCATATATTCAAAATTAAAATTCGTTATAACCTGAAAAGATGCCATTCAAAACCTTTAGGCTATAGAGTAGGTTTTTTTCAGGGTTGTTGTTTATCCCCAAAAATATTTAATATCGTAATAAATATTTTAATAGATAACCTAAATAAACAAGAGAAAAAATGGGGCTATCGGTTTAAGTTCAACAATAAGGATATAGAATCCATTCTTGCTTTCGCGGACTGATCTTGCTATACTGACTTGGCACCCAAAGCAATGCCAGCTGCTATTGGATGAAGTAGACGAGTTTTGTGCATGGACAAAAGGAATGAGCACAAAACCTGGTAAGTGTCACTGTTTATGTCTGGGAAGACGAAACACTAAGTATATCTCATACGATCCGGGACTTAAAATTGGCGGTAAAAGCATTGCTATAGTTTGCGAAGCGGCAGCTTTTAAATTTCTCGGCAACAAAATAGATTACAAAGGCCGCATTCCATCTTTTGATGTACTATTCGACAGCTTTTTGACGGATCTTGAAAGGGTAGAAGACTATCAACCTACAAGTATTGCCAAGAAAGTTTGGTTTTCTAACATCACGTCTACATTGGCCTTTCCTCGTATATGATTTTAATAAGACCCTCTTAACAAAGTTAGATGCAATTATCATAAAGATACTGAAGTTGTGGCTTGGGCTAGCGCATTCGGCGGATATCTTAACCTTATTCAGAGACAAAAATAGTTTTGAGTTGAGATTAAAGAAACCATCGGAGCTCTATAAACACTCTAGAGTCGCCAAAACACATATTCTGGGAAAATTACGGGATGAGATTGCTACCTCACTTCCAAAAGACAGAAGTGTCTCAGAGCTCGAGTCAAGGACTTCAATTCCATAAGCAATTTATGATAGGAGCACAATGTAATAAAGTAGGGTTAGGGTCAAAGAGGAAAGTTCAAGACAGAGACACAAGAAAAGACATAATAAAATTTTTTTTTCGGCAAGACGAGAATGACAAGTATAAGGTGCACGCATTGGGTTTAGAAATGCGAAACGAGTAGCTAACTATAGGAGAATTCTGTATCTATATAAGCTTTAAAATAGCGCACCCTAATTCACAAGTGGTCTCCAGCACTATTAAAATTCTATCTAAATGCCTACCAAATGACTCTTCTTTATTAAAGTAATTTAGTAAGATGGGGTAAAGCTACCGATAAATCTTGCTACATATGTAAAGAGGCAGTAGGGACAGCTAAACATATGCTGGTGGGGTGTAGGGTACTCTTGGATAGTGGTCAATACTCGCGGCGCCACGATAAAGTACTAGAAATCATACGTGAATACGTTAGTCTATCAGTAGCAAGAGCACAGAGAAATATAACAACCAGCAAACGCTCAATAGAGTTTGTGAAAGCAGGCTTTTATAAAAAAACCCACACAAAAACCTTACTCTATATTAGATCCAGCTCCTGATTGGACACTTGTGATGGACACGTATGAGAAACAGTTGGAATCCCTGAGGATGTTTGTGTTTCGTCATCCAGACTGGATATCTTTCTGTACTCTCGAAGCCTAAAACGCTGTAGTAGTAGTAGTACTGGTACCTCTTTAAACCTACGCTTGGCTCGCAAGTTCCAAGCGCTAATCGGAGCTCCTCTTCCTACAACGCAATGGGCCCAGCACCCGCACGGTGAATCCATGGAATGCTAAGCAATTTCTTCTCTTCTAGAAGCAATTTTAAGTGGTAGAGAGTACATAACTACTGTACCTACCATAACTCTTTTACCTGGTTCTCACTTACATCCAAATCGTCTGAACTTAATATATACTATATTCAGCAAGAAACGTTCAAATTTATATATTAATATAGTTGTTATATAAGAATATGGCTTGAATAGGTCACTAGTTCGATCCTTGCCTCTGGATATTGTTGAACCTATTCCCCGCAGACGCTTAAGGTTCGTTTGAAGGGGAAATGATGAATGTCGATAATGTCTTAAAACATTACACCCACGTGGTATAAATATATATTTTAAGACTTCATAGTAAATGGTAAGTCGTATCTTTTTTCAAATTCATTTTAAATATATTTTCTTTACTAATTTATTTTATTTATGGAGAAAGTTGTTTAGTAAAACTCTCTTTTACACTCTAAGCTTTAATCCCTAAGCTACTCTAAGTTTTGAGTCGCAAAGTCATCATGTGTTAAAATTAATGTATAGTTTTAACTATCTTTATGTACATAAGTAAGTTTCCTTGTAACATTTTCAGTCATATATGCTTAAAGTGTTTTTTGTCGAAGCGTAATCTAAAGGAATAACTCTAATAGGTAGATGTACTCTAAGGGAGCATATAGAACAGATATGATATAATTAAATTGCTTTTCATAGCTTCACGCTTTGTCGTACATAAACACATTCGATTAGATCCTAACGTGGAAAAAAGAAACACCTAGTAAGTACGCTCTTTCAAAGAAATAAAAAGCTATTCAAGTCAGAAGTCAAATTAAATTATTAACTAATAATTGTTGAAATCCTATATTTTTAAAGGTTATTTCAAAAAGACCCCTTGATAATATAATAAACATATCATTTACTCATATGAGGACCGTCGTAGCGCAGAGGCGTAGCGTCTGCCTGTAAACTGCGACGGTTTGTGTGTTCTATTCCCACTCAGGGAAGATGGATTTTTATATTTCCATTTATTTCGCTCTCGTGACATGGTAAAAGCGTGGCGTTGAGTTTCGCCACTAAACACCAATGCTTCGAAAAAAGGCGGGAAGTGGGGATTGGAGTGTTTTAACACTAGGTTTCACGGTTCCTATGGTTTCGTCTACCTACCCAACTATGAGCGAGATAAAGCGTGAAGCTCAAAAAAAGATAAAGAATATCTTTGTATTTATTTCTATTAATAATATACATTTACCATAGATAAATAAACTTTGGAATTACAATACAATAGAAAGCACTAAATATTGCTATGTTGACTATTATTTATGTAGCGGTAAATATACGGGTGCAACTATTTAGTAATCTAAACAAATTTCGAATTTTGTTAGTTTCATGAAAGACTAGTACAAATGGCGAGGCTAAAGGTGACATGTGAAAAACGGTGCGGTACAAGCAGAGGTCACCGCGCTTTGTTACACGTCAGTTTAAACCCCAGTTCTAATGTAAGTCAAATTGTAACGTCATGAGGGTGATGGGTCAGTAGTTACGTTATAGATGATTTTTCTCTTTAGATATATAGCTTTGGATTTCTGATGACTGGGAAATAGATATTTGTCTTTTTTGTTGACTTTACAAGTCGCGTATTCAATTATTTATAGTAAAAAATAAATAAAAAATGCCTGACTTTTTTTCTGTATAAAGCAGGGTATAGAAGAAGCCCAATGGTAGGATTATTCCTCCTCCATTAATCGCCTATCTTTCGAGAAATGGCATGTTAAAGAGAGAAGAGAGAGTAATTCATCGTAATATAGTCTGTGTCGCAGACGAATGTCACTGTTACGATTAGTAATTTTCAGTATTAATTAACAAAATGTAGAAAAAATGTAAAATTATTTGAAATACCTAACATACGGAACACATAGGTTCGCTGTTGATGACATGAGTCACGTGTATTAACTATATATGTTATTCAATTGTGTGCAGAAGCTAGCTTTTTATTATTAAACAAAACATATATGAAATTCATATTTTAAGGTTCATTAAATGTGAGTACTACTTGGAGCTTTATTTCCTTAAATTAATGAGTAGATCAAGTTATTCATAATATATTTCCATTAACTTGTCATCTCGCAAAGTCATAATTAAAGCGAAAAGTCTCGTCAAATTATTCTAAGAGGCTTTGCATAGCAACGAAATTTTTATTTGGCAATATATATATATATATATATATATATATATATATATATATATATATATATATATATATATATATATATATATATATATATATATATATATATATATATATATATATATATATATATATATATATTATTAGCAACCTAGTAACTTTATATATATATATATATATATATATATATATATATATATATATATATATATATATATATATATATATATATATATATATATATATATATATATATATATATATATATATATATATATATATATATATATATATATATATATATATATATATATATATATATATATATATATATATATATATATATATATATATATATATATATATATATATATATATATATATATATATATATATATATATATATATATATATATATATGTATATTATTAGCAACCTAGTAACTTTAACTCAGTAATTTATACTCAATAAATTGTAGTGTATTGGTCCAAAATTAGATACAGAGGCGAAATTGGGACACGATAGTATAAGTACGTTACGTGTATTATAAATTACTGAGATTTTCGTAATTTTAGTAATTTTCTCTCAAAAAAATTTAATTAAAAGATCAATCGTATTCTTTTAATAAGTTTGATTAATATACTCTTGCATACCGTTTCTACACTGCATTGATATAACATAAAATGTTTATAACAATTTTATTGGAAATGTAAAAATATCAATCTTAAAGTAATGTGTTCTTTATGTTGTTAATTGCACTGAATCTATAATTGACAACATTCATACCTTAAACTACATGGTCATAACGATATAGTTTATATAAAAAAAAACTATAAATGTGGATAAAGTATATGCAAAATGCTATATTAATATTGTTAAAATTTTAAATAAATTGACAATTTGCGGGGAACTTTGATATTTGAATATATTAACGCTTGCCTCATGGTATTTCCTGAATTTATCTTCATTGTTTAAGCTGTTTTAGTCTCTAGGCGGTTGAATTTGTGAATTATAAAGACGGTACGACCCTTACTTGAAGGTTTTTGTCTTGTTCGGATGAAGTTTGTTTAATATGAAATTTTAATCAAGCTTTAAATAATTATATAATGAAATTGTATATGAAATTGCATGAGTGTGGTGAAAGTTAGAAACATAATTTTTCGCATAAATAAATAATGTTCACTAATTTTAATTTAATTTTAATTGCATATAGGAAATACTTTAATATTCTTAAGTCTTCCACACTTTAAAAGGAAAGAACAACATATCTATGAAGTTTACTTTAAGCAAAACAATAAGTAATTCAAAACACGTTCTATAGAGCGTTCTTAAAATAAAGTCTTACATTCGAGAATATAGAGTAAGTGACTTTATTAGTTAGCTATAGAATATTAAATAAGCTCTAAGTAAAGACGATGGTAATTTTAGATTTTAGAAGACATACATTGATTTTGTCAGAGCGGACTATGAACGCGATAACTTTTAAGAAAAATATGTATATTTTGAATTTGGGTCCAATACACAGAACATAGTGCTGTCATTTTAGATTCTCTCTACATAAGTAACATGTTCTATGAGTTAAGTTAGACCATTAAAATAAAGTATAACTTGTGTGTACATAATCGTATATAAGTAACTCATTTCATAATTTTTATATGCAATCTTGATAAAGACTAAACTTATATTCAGTTTTTAAATTTTATTGTGTAATTTATTGATTTTAATTTGTCATTGTTAATTTAATATTTTTATTTTTCTCAGACATTTTAATTTTAATTTGTTTTATATATATATATATATATATATATATATATATATATATATATATATATATATATATATATATATATATATATATATATATATATATATATATATATATATATATATATATATATATATATACATATATATATATATATATATATATATATATATATATATATATATATATATATATATATATATATATATATATATATATATATATATATATATATATATATATATATATATATATATATATATATATATATATATATATATATATATATATATATATATATATATATATATATATATATATATATATATATATATATATATATGTATATATATCTATGTTAACTAGTATTTTCTGATGGTATTATGTAACACCTGTAAAAAAGTAGTCACTAAGAAATATTGTTACAACATTTTATTCCTTGTAATTGTTAGTGTTCTGCTTGTTGGTGTTCAAATAAATTAATGAATAAATAAATAAATAAATAAATATAGTAAAGAATATTTATTTTTTTGTTACATGAAATTCAATAAACTTAATTAAAATTTATCTTTTTCGTTTTCAAGTAGTTTAATATGTGCTGTAAGGGTTTTTAAAATGTCAGAATCGATGGTAAATTTTATTTTTTATTTTTTAATAGTAATATAATTAATATTATATTACTATTTTTAATAGTAATTTCATAGTAGTAGTAGTATATATTTTAATAGGAGTTATGAAATATCTGAAAATGTTGAAATATTAAAAAAGTTTAATAAATTTTACGTTTTTAAATTGGCTTTAATAAATAATAACTTAATAACTTTTAAACTTGATGCAGCTTAAAAAATATGGAATACTTTAGAGTACAAGAGCAAATGGGCTAGTATCTTGACATTGTCGCTGTCTTGATAGGACAGACACATTAATTTACGTTTAGATTTTAAAGAATAGATAATAAATATAAAGTAGACACAGTTGTAGCGTAACACCTGATGACTATGATTTTGCTAAATTTACAGGAAAAATAAGCTAGGAAAAGTTCTTACAAGATAATTTTGGTTGACATACAGATATGTATGTTGATTAAAATTGTATTTGCTTGATATCAAAAGCCCTAAATTATTCTATATAAGTTTACTTTCTTATAAATAAATTAATGAAAAGTCAATATAAAATTTTATTTTATAAAATTTCAAAGTCTTTGCCAATAGTATGGATTGTTTTAGGGACTTTAAATTGTTATGGCGTCGAGAACAAATTTTGCTAACTAGAACTGACAATGGATTGAGATCAGAACTAGATGACACTCAGGCTTCAGCTTAGATTGGGTGAATTGAGGTTTATGACCCGGCGTCAAACCTTGCTGAAAGAAGCATTTTTGAGAATTGAAAATTGTTAATCTTGCGAGGCTTCTTCTTCTTCTTGGCATACTTATGTTGATGTTTTTATTCCTTTTAATAAAATCATAAATAAGTCACGTCTTCTGTTTTTTTATGGGCAAAACAAGGTAATCGAGCGATATGGTCTCCTGAGGGTATGTGACGTCCAACACCTACGACCCTCTGTAACGCTAGAGATGTTACAAGTGCGTTGCCAGCCTTTAAGGTGGCTGTAGATGCGCTTTTTGAAGGTATGTTACATCGATCTGGAAACAATGCCGTTCTGTAGATTATTTTGCAGTTGTGTGGTACATGGAAAAAAAATTAGAAACCGCTCAGTATTAGAGTTAGAGTTCCAAGTGTCCAGGTGGTGGGAACAACACTTTAATTTGGGTTGTACTATACGATTGGAGAATTCATTTTTAATTGTTAGTAATTTATAATAGTTTTAATCATTTTATTTTTTAAATAGCAAAAAAAAGTAATTTACTTATTAATTTAAAAAATAAAATAAAGATAAGCTAAGAGGTTATTATCATTAATAATTATTCTGTATACTATGTAATTAATAACTAATTATTATTCACTCTAATATTTATGGTAACAACATACAGTATAATTATAAAAGGGTAAGTGTCTGTAGTGTAAGCTATATTTGAAATAATAAAAAAATAGATTTTTAACTATTTTACACTATATTGATGCTCAGACAAGGAAACGCAAGAATCAAATCGCATAGAAATAATGTTTTGATTTTTTTTAATCGTTATAGAGCTTATGGCCAGACTAGTAGATTTTTAATTTCAAATATATATAAATAATCTAGTAATAATACTTTCTTTATAACAACATAAATATAAAACAAATACTTAAAAATAAAAAAATTACACCTGAATTTTTAATTCAAAGCAATGCTTAACATTTTATTATGTTTGAATCCGCTTTTTCGCGATACAACCTTCCGTTATTTTTTTTTTCACAAAAACGAAATGTACGTGCATGTGATGCATAGCAAGTTATGTGGCAAGAGAGAAATGGACCGTTTACCGTAATTGTCCATTCGCGAGTACATTTAACGCTGTGTGTATACAAAACTATACACTAAAGTGACGAGAGAATTGTGGTTTGTGGGTGTTTCCAGTAAATATTTTAAAATTTTTGTTTTATAATTACTGTTTTGACGTACATACGGTCGTTATGATTCTACAGAACGCTGCCATTAGAATAAAAACACTCTCCCCAAACGTTTTCTTTTCATTTTTTTTCATGCCTAATGTAACTTACAGTGCATAGGTGTGTGAATATGAACGGGCGTAGTAAAATCTTAGAGTGCTACGAAACGTGCTACGAGCCGCGCTACGAGCTCAAGCGTTCCACCTGACTTATACCAGTTATGCAATAATGGTTTTTTGACAAAGCTCTAGTGTCTCTTTCCTTCTACTGTATACACTTATCAATTATAAACATTTTAATTAGAGTTATGTACATACATAGATAGAGTAAGATTTTATATTTCCTAATTGCAAATAAGTATAATTAAAATTTTTAATTTATTTTAATAAATACATCAACTATTTTTTCTTGTTTGTTATCCTACAACAAAAGTAAAAATATTTATTAAATGAAATTACATATACTTGCATCGGCAACACGCATATCACGTAGTACAGTATGAGAACAACCGTTAACTATAATTGTCTATAGGGATATAGTATATGGCGTGGACTGTACACAAAATTATTCACAATAGAGTTACGTTGCGGTTCCTGAGTGGTTTTTCGAACATGCATCCCGAAATTTTGTATGAATTTGTAATTTAGCAACAGGATTTTGTATTTACAAGTAAATCCGTTAAAGCATAACATAAAAAAGCGATTCAGCTGTCGAAATATAGTACATGCTTTAATAGTTTTGTACTATAAAATTAATATTTGAGCCCACTGTGGTACAGAGTTAACTAAGCGGTAATAAATTATAGATTACAGAATATTTTAGTTTATTTTACTTTTTCTTCTGCACACAAAATGCTTTAATAATATTAATAATAAGTATATAGTGACACTTTGTATTTGAAGTAAGACAGTAGTTGTAGTTGTTGATTTCTACACATTCAATTCATATCTATGGTTTTTGTATAAGTTAGCATTATATACATATATGTATCTCAAATAAACTCATACTCTTATACTCCAGAAATAAATTTTATATAGAAAAAAGAAGTTTTGGATTTCACTTTTTAATGGGTTATTTTCGTAAAACAGAATACGGACAGATTGCATAAAAATTTTACTCAAACATAAAACGTAGTCTAGACTTCATCGTAAAATGAATTATTTGCATTTACGAGTAATAAAGATTGCATTAAAGTAGTAAAAGGGAAATTTTTAAATGACCTTTATTATAACCAGATGTGTCGTTAACGTCAAGCATTCTCTCGTTTACAAATTTTTCTTAAAATAGATATATTTACTTGTGTGGACTAATAAGTAACAAATGTATGATAATGTGTCATGATGAATCAATATAGCAAACAGATGCACCGTCCACACATATAAATATTTTTTTAATTTGAACCAGTTGTTCACGAGTTGATTGTAAAGTGTTGCAAATTTGCGGTTTTGCATTTTTTAATTCAACATGAATTTTGAGATTATGTTTTGTTATAAATTGATGTATAATAATTAGGCTAGGCCCTCATAGAGAAGTTGAAAAGTGATGGACTGTAAACGTTGTAGTTACGGGTTCGATGGCTATTTTAGGAATAATTTTTATTTTATTTTTTTTTTAGCTTCACGCTTTATCCCGCACATGGCAGGGTAGGCAGAGGGAACTGCAGGGATCGTGGGAACCTAGTGTTAAGACACTCCGTTACTTAGTCCCTGCTTTCTCTGTCCCCGCGGAATAAATTATTTTACAAAATGTTTTTACTTTTGAAAACCAAAGTAAATTTAATTTAAGAATTATGCAATGTTTCATGTTTTTATGATCTAAGTGTTTTAGTTTATATATAAGAAATTTTAGTTTATATAAATATAAGATATTAGTGTTGGACGAATATCCATAGTAACTGTAGTAAAGTGAACAATCGTGATGACTCACTGCTTTTGAGATCGTCCAAAACTACTAATTGTGTGTTGGTGTAAAAGTTTCACACCTCTAAAGTAAAAGGAAACGCCTTATTATAATATTATTTTAGTTATTTGTTTGTTCGTTCAAAACTTTATCTCGTATACTACATAAGTAGGTTGGATTTTTGATTTTTGTTTTGTGTTTCATTAAATGTGTTTTTGAATATATAACTGAAATCGTAAAGTGATTTTACTGTTTAATTATACTTAATGCAAGTGAAAATTAATTAATTTATGAATTGATATACATTAAACATGAAAGATTTATATTTAAAAACAAAGTTCCCCAATAATGTTGAATAGTAAAAAGTGCAAGGGGATACTTTGATTGATTCATATAAAAAACGAGATCTCCCAGAAGAGCATGTATGAAAAGGTTGATAGCAGTGAAATAGACAAAAGAGGCATGCACGGATCGCAGAATTCGGCACAACGACTTATTTTTAAACAACTTTTTTAATTTGAAAAGAAATCATATAAAAGTAAAATACTCTAAAGTATAAATTTTTTATCTTGTAGTTAAATAGTAGATAGATCTCAAAGATTTTCTTTATTAAGTAACTCACAAAATCATAATGCAACCATTCTTCATTGTTTCGCCGTAATTATTTTACGTTGAAAACGCGCTACAGTGGCGAGATAAACAGTTTATTCTGGTATAATACCAACTAATGTACAAATATTCATCTCTGAATACAGAACAATACTGTATTATGGTAATTTCAATTTACAATTCATAATTCTATAAAATAAGCAGCTTAATTATACACGAGGAGTAAAATATGGGAATTGCTCGAGGGGAATGGTGACTAGCTGGAATAGCTCCTCACATATTTTCATGACTTTTTTGGTTCGATAGAGTATTTTAGGTTTACTATACCTCCGTTTTTAAATATGTTATGCCAACACGAATTATGTAAATTTGAAATTCTATACGTTTTATATGCATTAGACAAATACGATTTTGTAAATGATAAAGCGCCTTGGGAATGAAATACTTGCTCTAATTTATTTCAAACGTTTACAGTACCCAATAAGGACATGATAATAAATATTTTTGCCGCAGGCCTTTTTATCTGACGTTTTAGATAAGTGATGTTAAAAAATGAATCTGTATTCTTATTTAAAATAAATTTATTTGAATTTGAATATATTATTGTTAAGCAAAGTATTGCTTTTAGTTCAATATTGTTGTAGTGAAAATATAAATATACAGCATTTTTGTATATGTTTTATACAAGGTTATATACATATAGCGATAGCAGTTTAATTCAATTGCTTATGCTCTATAGCGTTCGTTCTGGATTCGTTGGAGAAATTAAAACTATATCAAATTTCAAAGAAAAAAATAATAAGCTTGTATGTTCGATTCCTGCTTAGGGTGGATGAATTATTTCTGTTTCATTCATTTAGCTTTGTTGACCAAGCATGTAACCACGGCGTTGAGTTCCGTCACTCAACTACCTGACACCTGTCACGTACAATGCGCGGGATAAAGCGCTAAAAAAATAATTTAAGCCCTGCAAATAAATTTGTAATCTGGAACTATATCATATGTACCAAAATGACGTTGTTTTATATTTATGTATATGTAAATGAAAATTAAATTATAATTTTATATTCTAGGTATCTTATATGTAAGCAATGAAAGTTTGATATTTACTAATTTAGTTAAAATTTAAATTTTCCCTAAAATTGAATTTTGATAAAAAAGCGTTGAGTATATTATCTATATTTGTGGGAATGAATCGCTTTCATTTTCATACTCTGGTTCATACTTTGACAGAATGTAGAGAACGAAGTGTAATAATTGGTTGTTCTTTCTACTTACCCTACTATAAGTAACTGAAAAAAAGAAGTTTTGTGTACGGAAAACAGCTTTTGAAAAAAATTTAAGAGATTTTGACTTTATTATGTGGACTTTAGTAAAATATTTTTATTCTTAGGCAGCAAATAATTTATAAAAAATTACTACATAAAATAAGTGGTTACATAGAAAGCTTGCCATGCGCCATATCGTTCTAATGTATGATATATATTTCTTTTGTTTAATATGAATGTGTGAATACAACATGTGTTTCATTCGTTTATTATGCATAAGATGATCAACACAAGTAAAATAAAAATCAATGAACTGTTACGTGACATTATACTTTCGCAATTTATATAGAAATTTCAATTTTTACAGTAACTTGACCATAAAAATATTTTTAAAGTATAGTTCATAGTAGATTTTACTTATGCTTTTGAAACATTATATGACATATAGAAGGGTCACTAGTGACACTACAGAGATATCAAGACACTGTGCGCTCCGCTTTTCTTCTAAACTCGAAACATTATGTGCTGAGTGACCGGACTTAACGCCGCGCTTTATCTTTCCAGAGAAATAAAAATAATTTTCTCTCTTGAGAATTTACACCTAGTCGCTCTCCTTTCGTGCCACAGTGGCTTGTTTTCTCTTTTATAAATTGAAATTTATTAGTAACATAACTGTATATGACGACTTTGGGTTCACAAAAAGTGATATTAATACAATATTATAAATTACGTAAGAATCATGCCTGCCTACAAACCTGATGGTCTAAGGCATATTTTATTCACCACACAAAGCGCAGCGTTGAGTTTCGCCACTTAACTTCCCTTACTTCCCTCCCATTTCAAAAGTAAATGATAGAGTGAGAAAATTTCAAATGAATCATGATTTGTAACGAGGACGCGTCCGGTGACTAGTCGACTCAGCTCATTAATTTCATCTTGAAACGCTAATTAAGCACTCTTTGAAGAATTCAAGAAGCGATTTCATCCCGACACCAATCTGCATCTCAATTATGCAATACAATCTCATTGGATCAGACTTGAAAAACCAATTAAAATATCTGAAAGCTTAATGCAAAAAAATCACGCAAACCTTTTCATTACATCAAATTAAACGTCGCCACCAGACGTTTAGATTAATATTAATTAATTTTAATACAATATTGTTTTATAGTGCTTCAATAATTGACATTTGGAAATGCAAACATGTTGTAGTTCTTGAAATCAGAATTTACGAGAATATTTATTGTGTATTATTCCATTATAGCAAGTTGTAGAACATTATACTATTTTATTTATTTAACTGTGCTTAGATGAACGCATATCTGTTTTTTACATTTATTATACACTACTATATCTAGTGGCTGCATAAATAAGTTGTCTATTAGTCTATAGTAATCTCATTTTCTTTTTTCGGGTAATATTCGACTTAATTCTATTAACTGTTATTCCTATTGTCATCTTTTTTCCGATTTTGCCTTCTTCTTCCTTAAACCTATTCCCGGTGATGTATGTACAAGGAAATCCAGATACATATAAGGAAATTCAGATTTAAAAATTGGTAGTATTAGTATATTAGTATTACAAGCATAACTCAATTATAAGAAATAAATGTGTTATTATTGATAGAAAATGTAGAAATTATAGTGATGTTAACCTAAATATTTTTGGGTAAAGAATAATTTTTAGAGAATTTTTAAAAATATCAATTTTTTTTAACAAAAGGACTAGATTGTAGTGCATAGAATAGAGTTAAATTGCTGCTATGCCTTAAAATATTGGACAAGTTGCATTTTTTTTTGACAAATGCAATTCCTTTAGTGCTTTCTAAGAGGTGAAAAAAATTTACTGATGCATCAGGCATTTTTGTTTAATTAAAAGCACAAGAGGGTAGTAACCATTAACGACATCAATAGTTGTCTCATATCTTGTGCAGACAGTTATTTGGATTAACGATTTTTCAATATGTATACCGTACGCGATTGCTATTCTGGTGTCTGTGAACCATTCTTACAATGTACAAAGACACGTAGGGGCTTCAGTAGGCCAAGTTTGGTTTAACCTCGCAAGCGAAGTTGTGAAAGGAAGATATCCAGTCAAACGTGCTTTGATAAACTGCCTTTTGTGTCCTTTGTGACTCCTCGATAATCCCGGCTCAGAATGGCGCCCAATGTGGGTCTAAAATGCGAATTCTTTTTGTAGCTGACCACCATACTGATTTTGCGAAGGCAATTCTTTTGACATATGCGAAAATAAAATTAATACTTCAAAGGACTTTGTGTAATAATTATTACAAATGTGAAATATATTTTAAATATAAATAACACACACAATATTTCTTAACTTAATTATTATGATAAGGTATACGAATCCCAAAAACTTTATGTTCTTATATAGTGATCGTGGCAGGCACAGATTTCACTCCAAGACACTTTGTCTACCACCTTTCATATTGGGCGGTATATCAACATAAAAACTTGTCAAATTTACTAATAAAACTTTCTAAAGTTTCTTAAATCCTTTCAAATCTTTATTATGCAAATGTACTTATGAAGAAATGTTTAACGTTTCTCAAATCTTAAATTTGGAGAGTTAGTAGTCGCTGTTATTGCTTACCATGAAATTAGGGGATTAAATGGACCCAAATCCGCATCAAATCTTCGTTTTATCGCGTTTTTAAGTATTTAACGCACGAAAGCGATTAGTATGAAAACTTTGGAACAATAAAATACTTAAACACCGTTAAACAGATAGCAAAGGCACTCAAACAGCGACTTAGAAAATTTCTATTTCAAAAAGAAGTCATTAGGGAAGTTTGAGTGAACTTTCTGACCCAGAAGGGAAACAAATATTTCTTGGGCGGCAGAAACAACTCCTTTGTTTAGTTTTTCTAAGCTAATATATTTGTTGTGTTGCTCCCCCGTAAGATTGACTTGGGAAATGTTTTTATAAAACGGCTTACGTTATTGGAAAATATACGAATTGTATCGTTGTAAAAATATAGAATAAATGTTGTTCCGACAATATTAGATTGTTCTTTTTTGTTTTGTTTTTTAACTGTTTCGAATTTTCCACCGAGTAATAGGACCGTATTAATTGGTGGAGCTCAAAGTTAAGCAAGTTTAAATATTATAATTTCTCCGAGCGTGATCATATTCACAACTACAATATATACACGATATATATAAGCATAATATACATAATTTAAGCATTATAATAAAATTACTGTAAGTATAATCAACATGTTCCGGTCTTTTACAAATAGTATAACAAATTATTCCTGTGACTTCAAGTTCACAGAAATCAAAACAACTTTTATTATAAAACATATAAAGAAATTGTCAGTCTCAGCTATGAATTTTACGCATCGTAATTTTACTACATTGAATGCTAAATAAAAAAAGAGTCGTTTCTTGTGGGTCTGTTACACTGAGGAAGGAAGACGTTGGCGTGACGTTAGTTTGATATACGACCGAGGTCTTTTGTGCGTTGGTCGTTAACACAGGAGCACAATGACAACGGGTCGACAGCATTGAAACTTGAGAGCTCTGAGCGTGACAACGCGTAATCAGCTTGCTGATTTACTAGTCGATTGTTCTGTGACGAATCAATAGTATTTAGATTATTATTGGTAATGCTTAAGGTAATGGATGCCACACTTTATGTTAATGACGTCGATGTACACGAAGCTATAAGGTTTTGTTGTTTATGTTGGATATATAATTTATTTGCTTGTTAGCTAAATAATTAGTTGATATGTTTACTAGAGATAGAACAATATAGGACAATACTATTTATTTTGACATACGAGAGACTTTTAAGTATCATTTTAACAACTCAAAATACACACAATAAATATAATGAATATTTTTATTTGTTTCAAAGAAAGAGAAATTTGTATAAGAGACGTACACTTTAAATGTGATTATGTTTATGAAGTTTATTAAATATTAATTTTAAGTCCTTATCAAAAGGTCAGAACCACAAAATGGCTTCCACTCATTAAAAGATTGCCTAAAAGACAGCCTTTGCAAGAATAAACCAAATGCCTAATGTTGTTCTAAAAAAATCCTCGCCATTTGTTGTTATTTATCCAAGCAGATTTTTGACGATCACATTTTCATTGGAAAATATAAGATAAATTATATGATTTAATGTATTGCATATTTACAATAAGATAAGAACAGATGTCCAATCTATTTATTTAAAAGACTGAAGTTTTTATAAGTAGATTATTTTTTTTATTTATACCGATATTTTTTAAATTTTGGGTTTCATAATAGTAAAATTTTTCGTTTCAGTTCTCATGTTTATCTTGAAAATAACGTAATAAATAGTAAATGAAATGTATGACAACCTGACCACAAACACAAAAATCAAAATACTTAATAAAAATAGGAAAAAAATAAAAATATATTTTTTGTTATAAAATAATCCCAAATATTAGTTTAATATAAAACAGAGATTTCATTTTAGAATTAGATTGATTTAGAATTAGATTGTACTCCCTACTTGCTACTCCTAACTTACGCATTAAGCCAGTCAAAGTCTAATAGCCTTAAAGGCCGGCAACGCTCTTGTAACACCTCTGCTGTTACACAGGGCCGTAGGCGTCGATGATCACTTACCATCAGATGACACGACCGCTCGTTTGCCTTGTCCTTCCCATAAAAAAAATAATGTTATTCAAAATAAGAAGTTACACGCTTATTTTTTTAACCGTCAAATAATTTAATTTACCACCAGTTCGCTAAAGTTAATGCCTCAGACCTAAGACGAACCGTCGCAAGAAACTCAGCGGGACTTTCTGTGTTTTTTTTATATTATATTTATTATATTGTTAACTTGTAAATATTTGGCATAACTTTTAACTTCACGTTCCATCCCGCATATGTATATGGGAAGAACAACGTGAAATGAGGACTATTATAAATATTTATTTTTTTTTGGTCTGATAAGACATAGCTCATTATTGCACAAAATATTAAAATTGCAGTGATATAGTACTATATTCTATTCGCCATATAAGCTTCGTGATTGTTATTTCACAATACTAATATAAATCTCATTCCACCTTTCGGTAAAGCTTAGCAAATATCACGAACGACTAAATGTTTTATATTCAGCTGAATAACGATAATTTTGATAAGTTGATGGAATCATGACCTAGTTCTGTCTCAATCGCGAAAGATTCGTGAGTTAACCAACGTTGACCCAATTCATTGCCGGACGGAGTGACCGACTTGTGTCAAAACTAACAAGTCTACCCTTAAAAGCTTTAATCTTGCCTATTACGGATACATCACTTGTCAGTGACGTGACGTGATCAATGCTTTGTACTAAGGTTTTCTGATACAGATATCTGTATCTCAAATGAAATGGAACTTGAAATAGGAAAGTATCTATTTTTTTATTTCCGGTCTTTTCGTAACGGAAACAAGGAAATTGGTCCCAATTTGGCTTACGAAATTTGATAGAGATAAATTTACAAGTCAAGATAAGAACTTTAGACTATAAGACGGATTAACAATTTATATTTTTTATCAAAAATTGAAGAAAAATCATAGCGACAAGTACCTACTTGTAGAGCTTTTTAAATAACACCAAAACTTTTAAATTGTTTGTCTTACACAAGAATTCAGTAAAATATGATTGTGGATTAGAATAATTGGGTAAAAAACTATTACAATATTTTCTCAGACATTAAAATATACCTCTTAATTGTTTATTTCAGATAAGAAACTATGTAAAAACACAACTATATACCGAAAATAATCTATAAAGGTACTCTACCTATTGATTAACTGTATTAAGAACCACTATTTTAGCTGAGATGGACTAAGTGGACTATTATTATTAATTATTAAAAAATTTCGACATTAATTTCCCTAACGTATTGGCTTAGACGTGTGATATAGAAGTCAATGAGCTGAAGCATCCTCTGAAATTGAGATGTGACAAAGCGTACTAGTGAGAAACAAATATTTTTTTGTAATGACTGAGCTTCAAAGATCTTGGACCGCAAATATGTCTAGTGTATAATAAGAGAAGCTTACACACTTGTTGTTAAAACTTACAAAATATGAAAAAATGTAAATAAAATTCAATATGGAAAAAATATTTAAAATTAAATAAATGACACATGTTAAGACAAAGAAAAGAATTAAAAGTAAATAACGGTAACAATCGTTCCTCAGGTAATCCGTATCTAAAATAACATTAAAACAATCCACCATTCAAACAAAGTTTCGGTATCCTTTAAACAAGGAGTGGAGCAAGAGATTAAAACAACAAAGTAAAACATTCAAATGTTTGCCGAAATTAACATTATGATAAATCAGGCTGTATAATGCGGCTTTAATTATGAATGTAAATTAAATGTACACTTCCTGTTTACATTCTTACAGGTGTGTTATTGATACAGGTATGAATTTTTAATTAAATACGACGAGGGTGAGAATGAGCGAGGTGGTGCGACCGAACAAACGCTTATAAAATAATTGTATGCACATAATTATTTGTGCAACGCCCGCTTTGAGCGGACGGTCACCCTGGGACAAAGGGGAGACGATAAAGCTCTTTTGTAGGAAAAATACAGTCTACAGTCTCTGTAGGTGTAGGATGATTATATTCTGGGAAGGTTACGTTGTGGTTGTACTGTTTAATTATAAATGGTTCAGTTTTTAGTAAAGTCATAAATATTAAAAATACAAATCTTGCTTTTGACAAAAACTCTCCCTTCTTTATATTTTCTAAATGACTTCTCTCTGATTTTCTAAATGACTTCTAGTAACTAACGGTAAGCTCGCGCTCAACCGCTTTAATTCAGCCAAAACGGAAAAGGTGACTATAACTGTTTCCATTTATGCAGCGTGAAGACGAAAACCGCAGGTGTTTCATTATACCGTTTTAATGACGTACGAGTTACATGTCAAAGTACGTTCACTGAATAGTTTTTTATACTATCACGTTATGGATATAAAGTTATGGATAAGTCACTAATGTTTAAAATAGTAAGTATTTTATTTACTTTTTGTGTAAAAAAATATTTTTATATACATGTGATTGCATACAATACTATGATGCTATTACTTCTTTTATGAACAGCCCTCTGCCCACAATTTTTTTTTAGCTTCACTCTTTATCCCGCACATAGCAGGGTAGGCAGAGGGAACTGCAGGGACCGTGGGAACCTAGTGTTAAGACACTCTGTTGCTAAGTCTCTGCTTTCTCCGTCCCCACTTTCCGCCTTTTTCGAGGCGTTGCGGGTTGAGTGACGGAACTCAACGCCGCGCTTTGCCTAGTTTGCCAGAGCGAAGAAAATGGAAATAGAAAAATCCATCTTCTCCGACTGGGGATCGAACCCAGAAACCGTCGCGTTACAGGCAGACGTCACCGAGGACATGAAATTATTTATTTATTATTAAGTGACTTTAATTTTCTGCTATATACTTCAAATTTGGGCAGAGAGAGAGAGAGTCAGAGGTATCATATGAGTACTTAATTTTGATACGTTTTGCCTGTCTTCCTGTGTGAGAGAAAGTGTCATATATATTAATCTAGAACATCTACTATCTGGAAAGACTAAAAGGTAGTTTTGGATCCAATATTTGAAGAAAACAAGTGAAAATAATGTGTGAAAAAGATTTTATAGACAGCAACGTAACTCTATAATTCTACTTAGTGCAAGGAAAATATTGAAATAGAATTTTGAATGTAATTCTTTTTTATAAAAACTATCTTCGATGAAATTATGAAATTTTATAATAAATTTCTATGAAACTGGTATTTGAATAAGCTGCAAAGCTGATAGAGAAAATAAAAAAGAACTTTTCGTACACGCAACGTTGTAATTTTATTCATTTTACTAAGATAGCTATCACTTTATTATAGCATCGATTTATATTAGATTATTAAATTATTTAAATACTATAAATTTATATTGATTATTTGTATGGGAAATTTTATAAATAACACACACACACACATATATATATATATATATATATATATATATATATATATATATATATATATATATATATATATATATATATATATATATATATATATATATATATATATATATATATATATATATATATATATATATATATATATATATATATATATATATATATATATATATATATATATATATATATATATATATATATATATATATATATATATATATATATATATATATATATATATATATATATATATATATATATATATATATATATATATATATATATATATATATATATATATATATATATATATATATATATATATATATATATATATATATATATATATATTAATTAAATCTATCACTTATTGGAAAGCTTAATAAACTCGTCACAATTCTACTGCCTGTATTATACTACCGAGCAACAATTTATTCATAGAAATATGTAAATGAAATAAGATATATAATATTGTTGTATATAATATTTCAATTTCACTTGAAAGTTGATATTAGTACAGTCGGAGTCTGTCTGACTGTAAGCACTATGGAATGGCTGCGGGTTTGATACTACAAAAGGGAGAATGAACCACTAACTATCATTTTTAAAGTTTACTGTAATTATTATAAAAATAAAAAGCTTTTAAAAGGACAGCGATGAAAATGTTTAATATTGTAATAGCTTATTACAAAACATTATATATACATATTGTATTGTATTACATATTGTGTCACGTATATATTAATAGAAACATTGTTAAATATAATTAATTATATTTATCATATATAACAAGGGTGTAGAGTTTCTAGAATATCTTTAATTATATGGTGATTTTTTTATTTTGATAAGAGTTAAAATTAGTCGGTAATATTTTTAATACAGTAGAAAAAGAGAAAATAAAACGATAAGACGCTTAACTTTATTCCCACACTGAAGCTGAAAACTGGAGATGAATATGAAATTGTTTACGTTTTATGCGTGAACGACCTCGTATCAGGGCGTAAAGTCATGTTCAATTCTATATATTCACCCTTTTACGATTTAGTAATTTCATTTTATTGGCGATGTACGTGCTTTGAGTGCATTCATCGACTAGTTAAACTGAATGGTCTTTATATTGCACTTGTATGTATTTATTAACCGGTGCGACTGGCTATAAATGAATAGTTGGTTTAAATTGTTTTTAATTTATTTACACATTATATTAATATTACCCTGAGTTTCTATATAATTATAAGAGTCGTATACTCTTAGAATTATATAGAAATGTTACGTTATCTCATTGTCATCGTCATTATAAGTTTGTCTTTATTTAGTTTTGGATGGAGGAACCCTATCTTCATTTTTTCTTTCAACAGTTATTACTTGGCGTAGATTATTAATTTGGCTAGAGCTAGGACCTTATTTACTTAACAACTTAAAATACTACTATAGTAACTGTGCCTTTCAATTATCGAGAAGTCACCTACTGTTATAATAAATTAAGTCAAGTAACTTAATTTACCTATATCTATATCTATTTACTTAAAGTGAGAATACAATTAACATAAGGAGGCATAGGGTCTGACAGAGAAAAAGTGAAAGGCTATGAAAAAAGTTCCATTAAAGCTCGGTTACAAATGAGAACAGAATGCCGCATTATCCCGGTTATCTCCCTGAGAAGGGGCCGCCTGCCAGCGGGCCTAGAGCTATCCGTACCAACGTAAAAATTGTTTGATTTCTGGCATCCAGTGAATTTAGTTAGAAAAAAATTTTTTTCATTATTTATTTACTTTACAGGATGGATTGACACTGCCTTGTTTTAATAATAAAACAAAAACATCAACTCTATAGTAGGCTGTGTTAATATTTTAGTCACAAGTAAAAATAAAAAATAGAGGACCGTCGTGGCGCAGAGGCGCAACGTCTGCCTGTAACGCCACTAACGCGACGGTTTCTGGGTTCGATCCCCAGTCGAGGAAGATGGATTTTTCTATTTCCATTTTCTTCGCTCTGGTAAACTAGACAAAGCGCGGCGTTGAGTTCCGCCACTCAACACGCAATGCCTCGAAAACGGCGGAAAGTGGGGACGGAGAAAGCAGGTACTAGGCAACGGAGTGTCTTAACACTAGGTTACCGCGGTCCCTGCAGTTCCCTCTGCCTACCCTGCCTTGTGCGGGATAAAGCGTGAAGCTAAAAAAAAAAAAAAAAAAAAAAAAAAAAAAAAAAAAAAAAAAAAAAGTAAGAAATAATCGTTTTATATCCATCAATATTGTAATTAATTAATTTTATTAACAAAAATTACGCAATTTAAAGCAGCTGGTGCTCGTTGCGACGTTGAACGAATATTTGATACATTCGGTACGAAACATTAGGTCGAGGCTTACATTTTTAATAGGAGTAAATGATCAACAATTGTGAACAAAATATGGGACGAGAAAAACCTTTTCACGTTTTACGCAGAAACTTGTTTGTATATAATTTGTTTGCAAAAAATAATTTTGAAGTTCACTCAAGTGGAATTAAACGTAATGCTGAAGTAGAATTATACGAGATATTTAAGAAACATGTGTTTAGTGCGTATTGTATAATATTATTTTACTTTGAGTGTAGTGGCGTTGTTCATTATGAATCCAAAAATGAAAATGTATGTATATGTTCATCTTATTATAAGCTATTATATTAATATATATTTCATATTATTTTCTCATATAAGAAGTTTGTTTACGAAAACGATAGTATAAATAATATGTTAATCGATATATTTTTATATGTCAATCCACATTTTTTTTAATATATGATTAATGCTATATAAATATAGAAAATAATACTAAAAATAACAGCAAAATTATTATTTTATTTAGCTATGATTATTTTATTATTAAAATAAGTATCCCTTTTCTGGTAGTTAACATAAAATAACATCGGACCTAAGTATTATTTGTTCAGAGTAAAACAAATATTTTTTAAGGTTAGCATATTTAACCGAGGAAATAATGTGGAACATCAGCGATTATGTTGGAAGATAATACGCGGGCTCGTATATTTATGGGCCAGATAGCAACGCGATGATTTAAGGAGGGCTGATAATGTTCGCGATTCACAGTTGTAAATAACTCGTTAACAATTTTCTTATGACAATATCATATATATGAAGGTCTATTCGGCATAATGTCTTTGAAGAGGCCCTTTTTTGACATTTATTTATATAAAATTTATATTTACAGGTCAATTGTCAAACGAAAAAAGTAAGTAAATAATTATTATATTTCTTTTAATTTAATATCATAATGACGTTAGCGATTTAGAATACATCAGTCGTGCTTTCGATGATAATTTCTAAAGTTCCTCAATTATAAATAACATACGTATATATATATGTAGTTTCACGCTTTATCCCAAGCTGGGTAGTCAGAGAGAACAGAAAGCCCAACGCTGCGGTCTCTGCACCTCTTTCGCCTAGTATATATAAGGTTCCCTACGTCAAATGAATGAAATTGTTAGTCTGTGTACATCTTTATGTACAGTATTTTTTTTTATAAACGGAAAGAGGAAATGTGGAATTAATATAGAAATACAATTTAAAGTGCTTCGAACTACAGAGAAAATTAAACTACTTAGCCCATAAACTCAAAAGCCATCTCGTTAAGATAGTCTACATTTCGATTTTGCCGCTACCTTATATATGTATTAGGGAAATGCATATAATAAAACGCAATTATCAGGTACAGTTTCATAAAAATAAATCAAATATTTTACTAATGATTTTTTTAAATTTTATATCTATCTTTAAAGTGTTACACTATTGTTATACTAAAGTAGAATAAATATTTAAAGAAAAGGTATAAAAATTTTATTTATAACATAGATTAAGTTCTTCTTACGTCGTAAAGAAAAAGTTAAATAGATATACGTAATATTAAGTCACAAAATCTATGTTAGATATTATTATATACTAATAAATACGTAGCATTTTATCTTCAAGGCCCACGTGTAAATTATTTCTATAACAGTCATGTAAATTAAGCAGGCGTCGCCGCGGGCAAATAACTAGTATACAAAATAATTAAACTTCAAGTAGTGTTAAGTAAAAAGCTTATATATTTTAGTTTTTAATGTAAGATTTGTGTCAAAAGTTGCTCACTGAATTGCTTGAATTTGTAAAGAGTTAAGTTTTAATTGAATTAATTCAAGATGGAAACTCGTAGCGGAGTTTTATTATATGTCAACTTTGATATTACTGTTGTTGACAAATTGTTATGTCAAAAGTTTTAGAATAATATAAGAAACATGGGATTGTTCATAATTTAAAATTTAGATACATAATAAATAAGTAATTGTTGGTATAAATTATAATATTTTTATATTTATAAGTAAAATAACATTAGAAGATGAAAAACGAAAATATTTTTCTCAGTACCAAGTTTTATCATGTTTATCGTAGAGTAGAAAAATATAAATAGTGAGTGTCAAAACACTACACGATCAACTTTCTACTTATAATATTCAAGGTAATTTGTAACTGATAAAATATCACTATGTGTTTTTTAACCAACTATAACATCCGTTCAGATTTTTAGTTCTATGCAATAGTACAATTTAACACACAATTCAACATTTTAATATTTTTTTTTGTAATTTCAATAATTAAAAATATGTTGGTAATATTAAGTACGTAGTAGTAGTAAGTTGTTTTAGCTTCACGCTTTATCCCGCATATTGCAGGGTAGGCAGAGGGAACTGCAGGAAGCATACGAACCTAGTGTTAAGACACTCCGTCGCTTAGTCCCTGCTTTCTCCGTCCCCGCTTTCCGCCTTTTTTTTCGAGGCATTGCAGTGTTGAGTGGCGGAACTCAACGCGCTTTGCCTATTTTTCAGAGCGAAGAAAATAGAAATAGAATAATCCATCTTCCCCGAGTGGAAATCGAACCCTCAAACCATCGCGTTTACAGGCAGACGTTTGCGCCTCTGCGCCACGATGTTCCTCATAATAATTCTTTAAACTAACTTACTTTATACATTTTATATATATAAAACACTATAATTTAACAGATACATATCATACGTGGAAATTTTAAACTCAGGAAATACTACCTATTTCACCAATAAAAGAACCAGCAAAGTATTACATACTCGAGCAAATGTGGTCTTTACGTGCAAGAAAGCAGTTATCGCCACACGAAGAACGAAGGAATTGAGAATACTAAACTTAATTACACGTTAACAGAACAGGGTATGGATGGTATTATTGAAGTTACATTGTATAGCATTTATAGTTTTGAGTTACCTTTGTTAAATAAAGCCAGTTAAAAACAAGTATTTGTAGGTCTTTATGCTACTTGTTATATTTTCATATACTTATTTCATATAATATAACCGATTATGGTGACACAGTGGGATAAGGTGGTAAACGGAGAAATTGCTTTTTTAATTTCTTTCCTGTAGTTAATCCTAATGCGATAAGTTCTGTCACTCAATACGTGATGTTAATATACATAATAATTCAGTTGAAAAGAAAGAATGGAGTATTACCATTCTACTTTAAAAATATAAATAACTACTATTAGGCATGTAGATATTATATATTACGTACAATCTTATTCTTTAAGTATGTTTTCGAAGCGTACAATATTATGAAGTGAGGCATGAAAATTGGCTTGATAAACGAGCAGGCGCTATCTTTTGTCCAAGTCGTTTAAGAAATGATCCATCGTGAGGTGGCGAAAATACTTCCACGTCATGCAGATACAGGCCCCCACCCACAAATTTGCTGTACCTTTTAGGATATTCTGATGAAGGTGCGTGCTTAATTTAGATAAAGTTTGAATATATTTATTAATCGGCGCAACCAAAGTGAGAAGCTTGTGTGTTTGGTTACGTGTAATGAATGTATAAATGATGCTTATTTTTTATCTACTTATGAATGTAGGACTACCCTTGGTTATACCATAGATCCTTCGACCTTCTTTTAAGGATATCGAAAGTAGATTTAAGTAAATATATTCCTATATATGCTGTTATTTTTATCTTTATTTTATTAGATTTATATCGAAGATTATAATTAATATCGAAGATTTTATATTAACAACAATTTATATATATGTTTTATAGTCTTTTTTTCCATTTTATTACAGATGAAATATTTTTTTTTAGCTTCACGCTTTATCCCGCACATGGCAGGGTAGGCAGAGGGAACCGCAGGGACTGTGGGAACCTAGTGTTAAGACACTCCGTTGCTTAGTCCCTGCTTTCTCTGTCCCCACTATGAAATATTTACAAAGTAAAATATTCTCACTTGCGCTCTCCTTTGTGGTAATGCTTCAATCAATTATTCAAAGATAACATTGTTTAGCTGCGGGACATTTATAGGCTATAACTTTACTACACTGTTACTAGAACTCGATCTATCTTCTATAGTTTGTAACTTTGGAGCTAATCGAAATATGGTTCCAGGATATACATATAAATTAATAATGTTACAAATTTTAATAACAATATCTGATAAATTTATTGGATGCTTTAAATGATTTTGTTTATCAATAATTTTATTCAAATTTAACTTCCTTTATAATTTTGTGCGTTTCAACGGATCTCAATAAGTATAAATCGAACTTACAACCATCGAGTTTAGAGCAGAAGCTTGCCCACTGCACTGTAATAACTTTACACGAATTAATTTTTCCTTACTCAATTGAGGCCAGTTTATATAGTTATATTTCTATTTTAAAACCTATCTTACTTCAAGCAAGAACTATGTTGAGTTAAATTTGTTTAAGGTAAATTTTAAAACATTCAATTGATTGTATATGAAACCCTAAAAATATTCACAAAGATTTGTTAACTTAAGTTAAATTTATTTCAGTTAAATTATAATATATTATATCAATTGTGTATGAATCCCTAATTTTCACATAGTTATGCAGCCATTTTACCTATAACACCTTCTTGCAAGGGAAAGTACTTTGTTATGAAAGCTATCACACTACATTAACAAAAAAATACGCATTGCCTATGTGTTTATACATCAAATACAAAAAATATTGGGTGTATCAAAAAATATTAACATTGTAATATTCTAGGCGCCATTCAAGTTGTTCAAGGATACTTAATCCTTTCAAATTTAGATCAAAAGCTCCAGCTACAAGTATTACGCAATTTGATATAGAGTAAAATAAATTATGTTGTTTCTCTTCATTTATATAAATTTAACACTTTTTACCTGTATTTTGGATAAACTATTTGTGGATAATTTATATTTTAATATTATCACTTTCACGCCAACTATTGGATTTTAATCAAGGGTCTCAAGATAATTGGTTAGTGCTGTGGCTTCCAGTTGCCAGCTGTTTTTGTCCATCTAGTAGGTTACTTACATAGTTCAACTTGGTCACCATTCGAGATTTATATTTATATTTTTGTATTTCCTAATAAATTCTATACTTATGTTATAGTGGCAGTTATATTACTACATTTTATATTACAAACTATTTATTATAGTTTTTCGTATATAATAAATAAATTTGTTGTATAAAACAAACATTAAGATAACTGAGCGGTCACTGAACTAAAAAAAATACGTAATATAAAATAAAGTGTACTAAAATGAAAACACTAAATCATCGGCGGTACTTCTGTCCAGATGCTACAAGCGTCGCGTGTTGAGTATCATAAAGCATTCACTCAGCTGTACTATAACGGAATATTTATTGTGAAATAACATTTATTTTATTTTAACTACCTTTTAAAGTTTTTTCTTTTCGTCAAATGTCAACATTTGATAATGATATCCTAGTTTTACCTCGATATAGAATGCTCAAGCGTGACAGTAGTGTACAGTTTGTTAAGTAAGATAATTTTAATTGTTATTGTCATAATATATATACATATATATCTATAAATATTGTTTTACCATGATGTTAAGACACTCCGTTCTCCATTTTCAGCTATATAATGTTTGTATTATACATTTAATATGATTCTTCATACATTACACAAACACAGATAGTGTTTTTACGTAATACTATTTACAAAGTGATTTTTTCGCTTCAGGCTATATTCTGCTTATAGCATTAAAGAGAGCATATACACATAATATTTTAAAGACAATCAGTTCTCTAGTATCTGTTCGGATTTGCGATATTTTATATTGAGAAAGGAGAATAAGGTAGAAAAATAATTCGTATTTGAATTTACATACATCGTGTTACCAGTCACATGATGTCACGGAACTTTGACGTTGACTCCACTGTTGACTTTATCAAATAAAACTAAATAGTTTAACTTTTCCTAAATCAATCTACTATAAAGTAGATTAAAAATATTCTAATCAAAATCCTTTAGTATAGAGTATCCTTATCACTGTGAAGACTTGTTTGTGGCATGTTAATGATATTCATAATGTAAGCAAAATATTTATGTAAGCCACGTTAAAGCTTCTGTTATAACAACGAAAAAATCTAAATATTATAAAAGTTCTGTGGTGCACTGGTTGCCTTGTGAAAATATGCACGATGGTTCGCAGTTCAATATCCACCTGGTAAACAATTACGATGAAACGATTTTCATTTTCCTGCTCTTAACTTATAATTTCCAGGCCATAAAAACTACTTGTCTATTTTTGTTTATATATTACGAATTTTCTATCTATACTTTAGAATAGCGTTACTCCTACTTTTAATAGCCTGTTGTACTAAGTAATTATAAAAAACAAAAAATCTTTAAAAATTTACGACAGTGCTTTCGTACTTACGAAAATAAATAATATTATTTATGTATAATAACCGATAACTTATAATAACTGTGGTAGTATACATATACCGTTTTAAAGGACTTCTCCATGGGTTTTTAAAGTATAGTTAAGCTTTATTACAAAATGAAAAAAAAATCATATGAATATGATTATAATACAAAGAAATCTACTGCGCTGCTAACAATAGAGTACTTTACGATTCTCTCAAATGTAGGTGAAACGATAAAATTATTCGAGTTAAAATATTGGAGTCGGAAGCCATAAAGAAAATTTTATTTTAATGAAGATAAGATTTTGCAAATTAAAGCGCAATTGTTCAATGCATTAAAATCGTTTCATGGGATACATTTCATTAATGTTGTACGATAAGGTAAATTAAGTTGTTTAAATGAATTAACTGCGTTTACGAAATTGAACGATTCGGGTAAATATCGACGTTAATTTTGATTGTAAGTAGACGTTGCTATAACAAATTAAGTGTACGGTCCTATTTACGTGATATGTTTTTTTGATTCATATTTTATTCTGTATATAGCAGAGTAGATGGAGGGTTTCTGTCACAAGAATAAAATTATTTAAAATTATTATTTCGGTGTCTAATTCGAGACACAAGCGAGTGAGTTTGTGACTTAATACTCATTTATTTTTGCGAAATCGAATCCATTTACTTTGTTGAGTGCGATTCGAACCTACTATAAACGCATTTAAATTCGCATACTATTCATAATTGAAGAATTTCCTTTATTATTTTTTTCATTTTTGAAGTAATTAATATTATTGTCTACGTCACTTACATATAATTATGCTTTTTCATATAATAAGGCAAAGTATTAGTTTAAATTATTTGATTTGATTTGATAATTCAAGGTTAAGTAATTTTAAAGTAGAGGTCGTCGTGACACAGGGGCGCAGTGTGTGCCTGTAAGCGCGACGGTTTATGGGTTCGATTTCCACTCGGGTAGAATAGATTAATATCTTCACTCAAAACTTTCGCAACAACGCAAGCGCCATGCTTTTGAATGCCGCCATTCATCACACATATTGATAAAGTGGGAAGCAGGAAACTGAGTGTCTTAACACTAGGTTCCCAAGGTTCCTGCGGTCCGTTTTGTTACCCTTTGAAGTGCGGGATAAAGTGTGAAGCCTTATTACTATAAGATATAATAAAAATAAGATTATATTATAGAATAATAGTAAAGACCGAGTAAACAAGGAGTACAAATTGATATGCTTGAAAAGAAAATTTTTTAGCAAGCAAATGATTAATAGGATGAAAAAAATAATTGATGATGTTTTTATGCAATGTAATGTAAGCTGTATCTTAAGGGGAATCCCCTCTATCAGATCATAGGCGATGATTTGTAAAAAATAAAATGTTAAATGCAAGACATATTTATTTTAACACACACATATATATATATATATATATATATATATATATATATATATATATATATATATATATATATATATATATATATATATATATATATATATATATATATATATATATATATATATATATATATATATATATATATATATATATATATATATATATATATATATATATATATATATATATATATATATATATATATATATATATACTTTGAGTTGTTGGTAATTCTCATCTTTCTAAGTTAAACTCAACAGCAATAAGTGGTAGCAAAGTACAAAGTACAGCTAACTAGTTCACGATTCACAGCCGTTTCATATTGGAACTTGCTCTCAGCAATCGAACCTCTCGTCTCACATTAATAAGGGCACTGTGAGATTCCAGTTCCTTAATTGACTACTTCGCTCGCGTCGACAGCTGCCCTCTGACATCTTGACACGCCTTGACAGTTATAATTTACTATAACATAACTGCAGTCATGTATGAATACACATATGAATTGGTAAGCTTTTCATTTTTCTTTTATTCGCTAAAGCGTATTTTTAATGTGGTAATCTTGCCATCAAGTCAAAATCTGGTGATAAAATCATTACAAAAAATTTAATATAACAGTTCTTATCAGTTCTAGTTTCTGATGACTTACAATCTGAAAATTGGTATAGTTTCCAACGTAAATGTTCTTCTGGCTAATATCATTTTAGTTTAGATAAATTATTAATTCTTAAGAACGTTCGAATACGACTCTTAAAATATAAATATATTTTGCGAATCGTCAAAAATATATATAATTAATTTAAATAATCAAAATACGTATTCAATTTACTTTTTGCTTGTATTGTTACTATGACGAAAATAAGTAGACAGCTTTATATTATAAACGCCATTAAATAACGTTATATTTTGATTTCATATTTGCTTTTAGAATGGAATTACATTGTCTCAAAGGATACACCATTTTGTTTCCCTATTATTTGACGTTTGTAGTTGAATACTCGTATAAAGCTTTTATTTGTTTTATTATTCATAAAATTATATATTAATGCTTAGTTATTACATAATATGGGGCTTTTCATGGGGTTTTTTTATATAATAATATTTCCAGAATTGAATTTACTTATAGAATTATTAATACATGTTTATTAAGTTTTGCCTCAAGCTTTTAATATATACTGTTAATACTGTAAATATGTATAAATAAAAAAATATATTCATATAAAACACACAAAGCTCCTCGCTATACGAAGATTCTTCCAAAGCTCCAATTATTTTGTCACGAGTAGAATATATAAATGCGTGTGCATTTCCGCATTAAATGTAGAAGAAACATCGAATTTAGTATTTACACATTTTGTTTTTCTATGAATAGTACAATTTAAAGATTTCGCTTTGTCATATTTTGAAGAGGGGGTAAAAAATTATTAATCTTCTAAAAATTACTAATATATTTTTTATTTTTAAATAAATTTCATTATATTATATATATATATATATATATATATATATATATATATATATATATATATATATATATATATATATATATATATATATATATATATATATATATATATATATATACATATATATATATATATATATATATATATATATATATATATATATATATATATATATATATATATATATATATATATATATATATATATATATATATATATATATATATATATATATATATATATATATATATATATATATATATATATATATATATATATATATATATATATATATATATATATATATATATATATATATATATATATATATATATATATATATATATATATATATATATATATATATATATATATATATATATATATATATATATATATATATATATATATATATATATATATATATATATATATATATATATATATATATATATATATATATATATATATATATATATATATATATATATATATATATATATATATATATATTGAACGTTTTAAGCATTTGTACACTTTATAATTATTGATAATATTCTCTAAAGCAAATCTGTTTACTTTTTTATATTAATTTTTTTTCTGAATTCTACACTGAGCTTCATACTTTATTTCAAGAGAAGAGAAGAGAAGAGAGTTTCAAAGCTTTCATTCTCTCGTCGAATTTGGGAATTCATGTATGTATGTATCAATCATAGAATTTGAAACACAATTTAACTAAACTACAATTTGTAATTATTATTATGACATCTTATTCTATTTGATATGAATAATATTACTTTGAACTTGATATTGTAGACGTACATTAAATTTACTGTTAAGTCTTTATAATATGACAGTTAGTGCTATATGGTGCAACAAAAAGTAATCCTGCCAATTAGTATTATAATATAATTGGTTCATAAATTAGGGAAAATGTCCCATTGGGTATAAAAAGGCCGCACAGTAGCCTCGATCACAATAGTGGGGCGTCCACTAATACGTTTTTACAATCGTCCGGCGGTAATAAAACAAGGATGGGACTCGGATTAAGCTCGTTTATCATTCGTTTTGATAGCCCTTTTTGCTGTAATCATTCATTTTTCTTCCGTCGTTTTCTGCTTTACTTGGTTTTAAGCGATCTTTCGCGATGGCGTTCGGTTTTATTAAATTGACTCGCATAAATAAAGTTTTTTTTTTTCATTTAAAACAGCAGGAATATTATTTATAAAGTCAAAGAAGAAGACCTTAAGTATTTGCGAAGATTTTTTTTAAAATAAGGTAATAGGTAGCCATGTACATATAATTAAATTCACAAACACTTTTCAAAATTGTATACAACAATAACGCTTGAAGTAAGAAAAATCTTTTCAGATCTTAACAACATAACAAATTTTAGTTTTCCTTTGATGTCAAAATCAATTCAAATAACATACTCCGAAATATTGTCAAAGTGACTAAAATATTAAGCAAATGAATTAAAACATCATGAAATAGATTGCTATGTTTGCGTGTTGAAGTAGTCTTAAATCCTTCATGTCGGGTGTTAAATCAATTAGCGGCTTACCCGTAAGCTTGACATATATTGATGGAATTCAATTAATAATTGCTAAGCGGTTTTTATAAGGCTTTTGTAATAAGCGTCTTTTCTATTGTTATAGTAAGTCAAAACGATTTTAATTGTCGTATAGCGAATGATTTCCACAAAAGACAAGGGCAATTAAATGTTTATGTGAAGGTCTCTAGTTCACAGTTTATATGATTTTAATCAATTCTATCCCCTTATATAAAGTTAGATGATAACAAATCTGAACAGACTAGTAGTAAGGCGCTTGTTTGTTAGTTACTAAATGTGTTTTGAATGTGACTACAGTACTTAATTTATAATTTTTAATTTTGGCTTGATTTCAAGGGGTGAGATACGATCCAAATTAAAATCTCTATCTTCAAAATTCTCATTTAGTAATAAATAACATGTTCATAATAAAAATGTATCATAAAACAAAAAAAGTAAGGAGGCACTGTCATGGCAGCTCTGTAAATCAATTAGACGGAAGACGGTGCGCCCGTCGGTTTAATAAGAAGTTACGAGGCCACCGTTTCAGCCATAAAACTGACCACTGTCCCCAACAATAGACTTCCTAGATAATGGGGAATCTGAGGGGATTCTTATTATAACCAAAGTATCCACTTCAGTTGAGATTTATAGTGAGTACCTTTTATTGTTCACAGTGTTTTAATGTATTTCTGTAATTGAATTAGTTGAAATACTGCAGCGACGAGAGAAGAAATAAACTTTTTAACCAGCTACTTGAGTAGTATATTAAATACTCAAATGTACAGGAAAAAATTATATAATTAATGTTTTTGCAATAATTTGGCAAGGCATAATTAAGATTTGTGTGTATATCTTTAAATATTACGTAAACGTACGCTAGTGACAGTTTTATTTGTAGCTTATCTTATATTATATGGTTTTTTAAAAATCAACAACAATAACATTTGTTTTCCCAAAATATATTATTTATCATTTATATATCACGAAGCCATCGTGGCGCACATGGCGTATTACAGTGTATTATTGTAAACACGGTTCTTGTGGAAAACGGAGTGTCTCACAAAATATATTACTAGAAAATATATTGACACGTCACGTATTACGTAGAACTTTATTAAGATATCTTTGTTTATATCTGTTTATAGGTTCTACAGTGCTAACCAATCGAAATTATTTTAAGTTGGCAAGCAAAGACACGAACTTTAAAATAGATTTTTCATAATAAAGTGTCATTTTGTCGTAGTTTGTGATGAAGCAGTGTAAAACGTGGCTTCATTAAAGCTTCATATTTCCTATTGTACCTTGAAACGGCGTACATCACACGATATTACTAACGGAAGATTGGACGCAGTGATGAGCCTTTATTACTTTTGAGCCAATGAAAGGTTTTTCGCGTCTGCCTTTTCTCATTTAGGTCTAATTAGTACTTTAGTATCATGTCATACGGACTTTTTCAATTATATCGCCTTAAATATACTCACATACGTGTGTATATATATATATATATATATATATATATATATATATATATATATATATATATATATATATACATATATATATATATATATATATATATATATATATATATATATATATATATATATATATATATATATATATATATATATATATATATATATATATATATATATATATATATATATATATATATATATATATATATATATATCTATATACATATAGGACCGTCGTGGCGCAGAGGCGCAACGTCTGCCTGTAACGCGGCTAACGCGACGGTTTCTGGGTTCGATCCCCAGTCGGGGAAGATGGATTTCTCTATTTCCATTTTCTTCGCTCTGGCAACTAAGGCAAAGCGCGGCGTTGAGTTCTGCCACTCAACACGCAATGCCTCGAAAACGGCGGAAAGTGGGGACGGAGTAAGCAGGGACTAAGTAACGGTGTGTCTTAACACTAGGTTCATATGGTTCCTGCAGTTCCCTCTGCCTACCCTGCCATGTGCAGGATAAAGCGTGAAGCTAAAATATATATATATATATATATATATATATATATATATATATATATATATATATATATATATATATATATATATATATATATATATATATATATATATATATATATATATATATATATATATATATATATATATATATATATATATATATATATATATATATTTATATATATATATACATATATGACGACTTTTAAAAGCTTTTTGCTATAAGTGTAATTTATTCTGTTTTGTATTTCGTATTGTCAACGCGGTTAAACGAGTACAGTAAGTCGTGTGCAACTTACATATATATGTTTGTATACAAACTTCTATAGTAATGAAAAGTAAATTTCTCACAACGCTTGAAGACATCAATAAAAAAACTATTTCACCAAGTCCTCAGAGGCATCGCTGAAAAATATTTATTTTGCGAGGTCTGATCGAGTCTTCTGGAGATAAGGATGACCTTACACTGTTATTATATAATAATAAATAAATATTGTGAACAACTGTTCACGTGCGTATCGATCTTGTATACAAGTTGCACAGCACTATTGGTAATACAGCTTGAGAGGATAACCAATAATAATATTGACAACAAGTGTTTACACTACAGATACAGATTAAAAGATCTTTTATTAAAGAAAATTTTAGTAAATAAATATGCACAGTTAGCTTACTACTAAGTTACTAGTAAGTAAGCTTACTAGTAAGTTTAATTTAAAATGTTTTTAATTTGAAAAAATAAAATTAAAATCTAGAAATATATAGATGTTTAACATGTTTAATGTGTGTGTCCAGCCATACTCAATACATATAAGCAAAAATAGAACTTAAACCTACCACCGTCAAGATGTGTTCTCGTTAGATATGTTCCTTGACGATTTTGCCATAGTAAGTTACGAGTATATTACGTAAAGAATAATCATGTGCTATATTTGTTCGTTGCTTAATTTGTATACTTGTATTTGTGTACTTGTAGGTGAAAGTCGATCAACTTCACATATGAGAGAAAGTTAATGTTGAATATTTTACGTTTCCACAACTTTTCCTCCATATTCTTATATATGTATGTATATGTCCTTATTATGTTATATGTAACATAATAAGGACATATACATACATATGTATGTATATATATGTCCTTATTATGTTACATATACATATATATATGTATATTCTTCTAGAGTTTCCCTCAGGGTACACCCTAAGACACGATATACTGTTTTCGCCATATAGTCACTATCAGTCCCCTTCTTTATATGATCGGTCCATCTGGCTGGAGGGGGCCCAACTCTAGGCGTTAGGCGTAGTCGCCATTCGAGAACATGCTTTCTCCATCATCCATAGGTTCTACGATTAAAGTGTCTTTAATTTAGTATATTTCCAATTTTTTTTAGTAATTTAAATTGACTTTTATGACATTCACTCGGATGTATTAGAAATATGTATATATATTTACCATATTTAAAAATATATATTTATTTTTATTTACCTAAAATTTTAGGTGATTTTAGAGAAACGTACATAAATAACAACGAGATACTGTAAAACTTATACGGTCCAAATGTTTTTGTAAAAGCAGATGCGGTTCAGACTTAATTACACTCAGCGTATTTACATCTCGACGTCAATTAAGATGAAAGGCTTCAGTATTTGATGCACAAGTGGCAGACTCGTAGCTGGTATGCAATTAAGGGCTCAAACATCTCGTGTCCTTGATATCATCTGTGCTTGGGTTCGCGAGGACTCTTATCAAATCTATAGGTCTATATAGAATAACTACAAATTTAGAATTGTTTATTGTGTGGAGATTTTACTGTTTGGTAGATAGACTTAAACAATAAAATATTGTTTTCTTATTAATAAATATCAACAATAGATACAAAAAAATATCATTTTATTTGCGTAATAATATTCGATATAAAATATGTAATAACTTCGCACATTATCTAGCAAATGCATATATTATAGTTAATATTATAAAATTTTTTAGTCCTAAGAGAGGTGTACGTTCAAAACACGTGACGTTAGACTTGCCGTAAATTTTGTTATGAGGGCAAATGGGCTTACACTTTTATGCCTCGTAGTACATTACCAAGGGTTGTCAAGAGTTATCAAGGTATTATGATCTCGGGTGCGTGCAAAGCGTTTCAACTTTCCACGAGACTGTTTGTTTTTTTTTTTTTTTGCTAAAAATGTTATCTTACCCTAAGGAGAATTTAAGGAAGTTTTATTAACGACACTTCGCTGTAGATTAGGTTTTTGGAGCATTTGTTGCTTGCTTGTGTATACCTACAGATTTAAAATGGTCCAAATTAATGTTGAACGTTGTTGGGTTTTCTTGCTTTCTAAGTAAACGATTTTTTTGGTGAATATATGATATTTTTTATTTTCAAAGCAAAAAAAAATACATAAAATTAGAGTTATATTTAAAAAGTAATTAATTTCAGAGATAAGTTGTAGTTGTGAAATTAGAACTGATTAGGTAGAAAAAGAAAAACAATATTCTTAATTGAAAGTGAAATGGGCAATTTCAAATAATTTAAAGTAAGACTTTTTATTCAGTAATAAATCTTACTCAACATTCGTACAGTAAAAATTTACTATAAAAGATAATTTATGTAAATTCTTAACACGGTTTAATTTTTATACATAAAATAACTAGCATTAAAAGCATTTAAAATAGGTATAGACTGTTCCTTTGTAAAATAACACTAGTGTACAAGACAATCAGTAAAATGTACTTAAAACTATTCTTAGAAGCTTAGTTGTGTTACATTTAAATAAATGAAATGAGTAGAAATACAAGAAAAATATATCGAAAATATTATTTCTCAACGTTTTCAAACACTTACTTTGACATGGTGACATATAAAATTAGTAGATCCATTAAGCGCATCTACGAACTTACCCAGAACCCGTTAAATTTTACAGGTAAGTTATTTATGTTGTACATTATTTAAGTCTTAATGGTCACTTTAAGGCTTTAGTTTGATGGAGTGGTTGAAACATTTTATTTCTGGGTAAAGTAATAATTTAGTCGTATATGTTAAAATATGCCTACGCAAAAATAAGCTAATAAGCTCGATTCGATTAAATTATTTTATTTCACTCATTCAAAAATTTTGTTTATACATAGCAGTAGCTGGGAATAACACTGGTATTTAATTATATCATATTCATATAACGTAATTTTGTTATAACAATAATCAAAATCAGATTGATGATACATAATTAATTGAATGTGTTATTAATAGTTAATGAAATTATTTGGAATATTCTGGACATATTATGTACAATGTACATGGTTCAGGCTGTTGATTTTGCATCAAATTTAGAACCATAGTAAGGGAGAATCGTGGCGTCTGGCTGTAATATAGACGATTTGTGGATTCCATTCCATGAAGATGGATTTTTCTATTTCCATTTTCTTCGCTCTGGCAACTAGACAAAGCGCGGAGTTGAGTTACGCAATTCAACATGCAATAACTCAATAAGGCGGAAAACAGGGAACGGAATGTCTTAACACTAGGTTTCCACGGTTCTTGCTATATGCGGAATAAAGCGTTTTTATTACTTTTATAAAAAGAGAGCACTATGAATTACTAAACAAATATATGATATTTTATTATACTTACGAGAACAAACTTTTACGATAGATACATTTATTCATTCATCTCCTGTTGATTACACGAGAATCTTATTAATACATGACCATGTTCCATTTCCACCTATTTTAGAGGCATGATTCCACAACCTGTTGGGCTTAGTTCTCCCATGTGAAACTGTGAATTGTAGCCCGCATTTTTTTAATAAAGACAATTTTTTAACTTTCATGGTATCGTACAGGATATGAATTTTAAAGATAAATGATAAATATATATAGTAAATAATATATTTCTTTAATAGAATGGTAAAAATTCTAGTGATTGCATTGTGTTAATAAATACAAAAAATATATATTTTTTGTGATAAAAAAAATCTGAGTAAAGAGACCAATCACACTCTATTTCATACAAAATATTATATGTACCTCCTTTCTTTACAAAGACAAAAAATATAAACAGAATTTTTAATAATTGTACAATCTGAACTTTTATTCTAAAACAGGCCAAGGTTTCAACTAAAATATGTTTTCACAATACAAAAATAATCCACTAGCAGCATTTGTATGTAATTTACGTACGTAGCATACCTACAGAGCACTTGAAGACTTTTCAGTTGAGATATTTAATTAACGAAGGTTTTTAATTGTCTTTTTAATGATTGATGGTTGAACAATGTCAATGATTAATTAACCTATTTGCTTCAATGTGCTTGTATTAATATTGTAAATTATGTTACCATATTGAGAATCAATTATTACATTTCTTTATTACTCCACAAGCATTACAACTAACAAACGTTGAAAACTCAACAACAACTTACTGGGTCAACTTACTGTTAAGTATTAGTTAAGTATATATTGTAATAATTTAGAGAGATTGATACAATTTCTTCGTAGGCATAAGATATAAGAATAGGCAAAGAAGAGACAGAAAATGAATACTAGTAGTGAAGCTATTACGGTAAATATGACGAAGAACGTGTTCAAGTGATTTGGGTAATGTGCAACCTATGCACATTACCCAACGTGATTGGTAAAAGGGGCATAGGGGGTCGTAGATTTAAAGATTTTTTTGATTTAAAGATTTAATTGATTATTGAGAAGAGAAGACAGTAATGGCATAAATTAAGTAGATAGCAGAAAAATTTTGAGAAGATACGTATGAAGTGGATGTTGTAGAAAAAGATAGAGCTAGAAATAGAGTATACGAAGAGAATACAAAAGTTCGTCCAGGAAAGCGATCTCTCCCCTACTATGTTTCTTTGTAGAAAATATTCTTTTTATAATATGACAAGTTTAAATTTTTAAGTAGAACACATTTTTTTTTTCTATATTATAAGCTGGCAAAAGAGCAGAAAAGCTACCTGATAGTAAGTTCGACCTTTGCCCATAACATCCACAATCTGAGAGGATGTGAATGCATTGCCAACTAAATTCCCTAATTAACCTTCCTTTATGGGCTTCCGGAACTCTCACTGACCAGACGAAACACAGCATTACACAATATTAATATGTTGCTGTATTCTGTGAGAGCGTGTAAACTACCTGGTTCCAGCCTTTGTGATGCTGGTGTTGATGTAGTTTGGCTTTGCCACACTAAATATCCTAAAAAATTATAAAGCTTGTTATGAACAAAACTTTAATAAGCTCAAAGATTTTATTCATACTGTTTTTGCCACTTCCTTACGAAAAACCTATGGTTTCAGTACCATTTTAATATATTTTTGGGCAAAAATTAAATTTCATCAAAATTAATATATTTTAATTACTATAAAAATATATTAAATGCTACTAATTAGCTTTTAGTTTCGCCACGTGCACTTTAAGTATTACAAGTATTTCTTTATATGATGTTTAAAATTACAAATCTTTGTCATTCTATATTTCATTTTTGCATATTCTTCTAGCTTTATACTATATGCTTCCATATTTATTAGGTTAGACAAAAATATGTTAGTGTCTAGACATGTTGCCAGTTTTCTACCCGCCGGTAGTTTCAATAACGATGATCTAAAAATACTTAAAAGAATATTTGAAATAATCATATTGATTGTTGCATTATCGTTGTAAAAACTACTAATATATGTAGATTAAAACATTTCAGAAGTCAGAATTGAAAAATCCATTAGACTATCATGTAAATGTAGTTAAGAAAAAAAATCTCACGGCCCTGTGACAAACGACCGCCGTGCTGCTGTGCAATGGTGATTAGGAACTTAGGTATCCCCGCGGGGAAAGATATTAAAGTCAGATGACCCTTGGAGGCTTATAAATTGTAAGAGGATTTCGCTTCGTATGAACTTTGTTCATATTATCTAATTAATAGGTATTCTATAGCCTAGTGTATAAAATGTAACGGTATGTATTTATGAGTAAGCGTAATGAAAGATGGGGGTTTAAGACTATTCAATTAGCTAAACTAGAATTTTATTTGTTCTGTTAATAATTAATAACAACAAATAAGATTTTTTAATAAAAACATAGTATATTTTTATATGAAAATAGAATTATAATTTAGGAAATGTCAAAATTGTTATTTTTATACAAAGGAGTGTTCTTTAGTATTTACAAAGTTTAATGTAATGTACCGGTTCCTTCTGCTTACCTTGTAGGGAGTGAGATAAAGCGTGAATCTAATATACTTTAATTTTGTTAATATTAAAGATTTTTTAGAAATTTTGAATCCGTCCGAGATGTACATTAAAATGTTCCTCTATTACATACAAATAATTATTTTTTGCCAAATAAATACAACAATAATATAAAGAATATTTATCGTAAGCACACTATAGTATTTGTAAACACACGGACAGCAAAATTAACTCGAATTCTGTTTGATTAAACTTCTTTCAAACGTCCCTTAGGATTCCGGGCTAACTATATTGACTTTAGAGCTTTTAGCTGAACTAAACTTTTTAAATTATAGTATGATGAAGATTAAATTGAATGTTTGCTTATGAACTTTCCGCTATTGTACTTAAATTTGTATAGTGTTTTAATGTTTAAGATATATATGAATATTTTTTTTTATTATATAATTGTACGTAAAAATTTATTTAATCATACTATATGTATGTATGTACCGACACGGTGCAGAGATCTTGCATCTACCTGTAAATGCAACGGTTTGTGGATTCGATTCCCACTCGGGGAAGATGATTTTTTCTAATAAAATGAGTGTAAAAAATCTCCATCTCATTTAATAGTACTGCTAATAAATTTTGTAAAGTATAATTCTTGTTTTTTGGATTTATTTGTCTTTTAAGCTTCATCAGATATTTTAGATAGCCTACCATGCTTAATAACTATTATTACATATGTACTATATAACTTCACAATTTATCCCTAGCGGGGTAGTTAGAGGGAACGGAGAAACGCTGCGGTCCCTGCGTACCTCTTTTACTTCGTCCACTGTCATTAACTTCTTCATACATGCTCTCCGGGGGACCTCATGCTAACTACTGTTAAGATTTTCAAAAGCATAACTTATTTCTAGAAGATTAGCTCGAATATAACTGTTCTTATGCAGGCATGCCAGTTTTAAAATAAATAATACTATATACTCTGGTGCGTAGTAACGCAAGTATGAATGTGAAACGAATTGCTAAGTTGAACAATAAAATTATAAAAAAATATTTATATCCACAGAGTGTATCGCAATATAATAATAGTTTCAAAGATGCATGTACAAACAGACAAAAAGACAGTAAGTATAAATATAATATTATTTAAGTGATATAACACATAATCTCAAAGACTTAACTTAGCGATACAGCATTATAAACAAAGAAAACTTCGATGATTTATGTCGTCCTTAGTCCGAGTTGCGAAATTATAAAGTTTTCTGAGGAAATTTCTAAAATTCTAAAGTGTCGCCTTCCTTCTGTTTTCTACTGTATCTAAAACTGCGGAGTTTGTAAGCGAGTGTAACTTTGTACGCCCTTAAATATAAATTGCACAACTTTGTGTCTCCTCACAAATGAAGTTACACCGTTATATCGTCTTTCAACCAGTTAACGACAAGTGGAACTTTGATATTCATAAAAAAACTAAAAATAGTTTCAATAACTATAACAACTTGTTAGGAAAAGCTTTTAAAGAGAACATGAAATTTATTTGTAGTAGGCAACGTAAATTCGTGTAGACGTTGTATATTTGATCAGAGCGTATGTGGACATTTTATAAATGGAAGTCAAGATTTATTGATTTATACGATGAAAGTGTGGCGGTCGTTTGATTATTTAATACTTTTATAAAAATTCATGAAAGGTGATGAAAATCGTAAACGTAAAAAAATAAATTAATGTTTTAAAATATAGACCATTCGATTTAAATTATTGTTTAAATTATAAAGCTTATAGATTTATGATATACGCAAGGTTTGATTGTAAATATTCACGTTAAAAAACAAGAAAAGAGTGTATTAGTGACAGCAATATGATGAACAGTTTCCGTCTTCGAGTACATATAGAATAATAATTTAAATTAAAAAAAAAGATTTCACTATTAGTTTATAATAAAATATCATTCTTTATTACTTGTTTCCTTAACTATCATAGTGTGTCAGACTAGTAATTTAGTGATATGACAGTTTATTACATACGACCTTCCGAACATTTTTAAAATTGAATGCATGTACATATATACTAATATAATATTGCACAATGCAAATAATATTTAATACATGCCTAAATTAAATGATTTAAGATATTATAGATTTACAATTTGTAGATTTACGATATGAGTTAAGCTATAATTGATTTTGTACATCTGATCAATTGATATAAGCTATAAGAAACAAGCTAAACTATAACAAATTTGCAATGTCATCTTAACAACTAATTGAAATTTAGTTGTTAAAATTATTTGTTATGATGATCTGAATACAAATATCCGACTACATGAAAAAATTAACTTGAAAATGACAAGAAACGACAATGAAATAGTTTTTGATAAACTGAGGAATAATTTTTAATTATAAACAATTATATAACGGATAAGAATCAAAATATCTTATTCAGTTAGGCACATACATATTTGGCATATGTTATTTTTATTAATAAAGGCGATTTCGTCTAGAAAGACGAAATCGCCTTAATAAAAATAAACCTATTGTAAATAATATTTTCACATAAAAATTACAGTATACTTTTAGATATAAGTAAATAGCATCATCATAATCGCATCAAGTATTTGTTAAGACTTTATAAAAATCCCAAACACAGCTACAAACACTTTTAAATAGGGCCCTTTGTATAACAAAGAAAACTTCCACCGACCTTTTGGTCCATTCAGTACTAATTGGTTAATTCAACCGAATCGCGGTTTTCAAAGCCACTTTGATATCCATGTTGCTGATAATGCAAATTAGCACCGTCTCTATAATCAAATGAAAAGTTTAGTTGTGTTATATTAATGTGGTTAAATATAAAATTATATTGGGAAGTGATTTGGGAGCTAACGATTTTTGATCTTTAACGTTTTTTATTATCAGTCTGAGAGATATATATTTATAAGTTTTGCTGTTGTCTGTTTGACGCCCTATGCCATAGACTGTATACAGTTTTATTAGCTTTATCGCTGCGATACCTGGATACCTATTTCGCCTTGTTTACTGAATTCAGCTACTACAAAAATGACTACCAGGTAATCCTCGGGCTTTTTTAATACTGTTTTTTCGAAGGTCGACGGAAGTGACTCTTCCCTCTCTTACCAGAATTTTTTCCTTGTTATAGAGTTATGATATTAAAATATATAATTGAGTTTCATTCGGCCAAAGAGTTGCTTATTGTATAAGGTTTTATTCCGCTTTTTTCATTTTATATATGCATTTACTCACATACACGTATATAAGAAAAATAAGAACAAGAAAGTTCCCCAGTAAGTAATAATTTCTGAAGTTGGTTTATGGTTTAACAATTACATTGTGATAGCGTATATCGATATTGTACATTGTTTGGTCTTAAGCCGTAGGAGGATGGTTTGTTCAGGTTCCCTTTATCTAGCGGATAAAGCGTATATGCATTAACTGCTTCATTGGAGTGCTGAAGGTATTGGGTGCAATTGTATAAAACTAGATCAGGGTGAATGTAACCCATATTTAAGGTCTTAGATTTTTCTTCTATTATATATTTACTCTATATATAAATTATTTTTGTAACAAGCCATATCATCCTCATAAGAAACTGGCTTACATCACACATTCTAAGTGTCCTAGGTTATTGCGACCATAGCTGCAATGTAGCGCACATTGAAACGATTAACGTGATGCGATATCCTATAGTCTTCCTCGATAAGCGAACCATTCGATAAAAAAGGAATTGAATTTGAATCAGTTACTCCTTATATTAGAATGTTTAATGATACAAACTTATTATATTTGTAATTTTAATGTTATAGAGTGCAATACAAAAAATATAAAATAGCATTCATGCTAATGTTTCATATATTCTTAGGACATTGAGATGATAGATATTGCATAATATATATTCTTCGCCTTCAGTTAAATTTTAACAAAGCTAATTAAATGATTGAAAAAATTGTTATAAGTTCTACAAGAACTTATATGACTAAGTTTTTGATAGCTTTCTATTAAAGTTTTAGTTTCGTCGTCACCACAGTTTTGTTCAGTACGGAATGTAACATTGTTTCGTTATATGCATTGTTCAACCTCATCTCAAGTTTTAACAGATTGTGTATTATCAATTAGAACCATTCTGTATAAGTATTTCTATAGTATTCCACTAGCATGAAAGTTATTACTTTGAAGGCATTAGGTTTCGCTATCTAGCTTTAGAAGTACTTCAAAGTTTCGAATTCGAATATTACAAAGCAATATCGTCTCTATTATTTTGTGTCATATATTATTCTCATATCGTAGAAACTGTGCCTGTCAGCGGTAGTAATAGGTTTAAACTCTACTGTAATTTGATTTGGTTGCTAGCGGTAATTATATTTGCGTTTTTCCTTTCGTATTGTAAAGTATATTTTGTTAATTTTACTACAAAATATATGTTTTTTTTTTTGAAATGATATGTCAGTGACTTATGTTTAGTATAAAATATACAACAACACGGTGACTAAAGACAATGTATGATGCGATGATTGTGAGTTCGATTCTCATGACTTTGAGCAATAATTGTGTTCTAATTATTTTAATTTCCCTCCGAATTACGAGAAGATAAAATACGTGTTTCGCCATTAATTATTTAGTCAGAACAAAGTAAAGCAAAATGTATAAACCCTGAGCTTTCTCCGTCTTATCTACTACGCGGAAAAAAGTTTAAAGGTGAAAATAGACGTGTACCATTAGTAACTCATACTTTACTTGAATAAACATGTAACATAATCACAACAATCTGTTTTATTAGACTTTCCATATTTTACGATGTAAAAATTTTCGACAAAACTTTTGTATAAAAAAACTGTGTACGTATCACGCCAACATTTTTTTAGCATAAGCTCTATAAATATTTGGAGCTTAACGAAACTCCACTCCATAGGGCCGGAGTTACGCACACAAGCTGGACAAATATTTGGCTTGTTTGACATGTTGCTACTTTGCTGTAGTCCGAACGACGTTCATCAATACAGTGTACAAAACTGATGAACAAAAACAATCCATTTACTTTACGGACTCACAAGGTGGCTTTACAGTGTCTATTTGAAATAACAAACTTTGTTTATTGAACTCGTAGAAGTACAAGAACATAACAATAATAGGAACGTGTAGATATTTTCGTAGCAAATGTGACTCGTAATTTGGATTTACGTAACTAATTTGTACTTACATATACTGTATTGTAGTATTTATTTTCAGCTTCATACTTTATCTCGTCTATATAGAGTAGATTGATAACGTATAGTGCGGAGACCTTTTGTTCTCCCTGTTATGTATAAAGGTATTGTATCATATTTCTATATCATAAATATCGGTCAAGCGCGAATAGTATTCACGCTTTTAGGGTTCCTTGCCAATTACATAATTGTATATTGCTGAAAATACTTATAAGAACCGACGATTCATTAATTATGAATGAAATGAACTTCAGATATAAGTTTGTAATAATTTTTGTGCGTTATACCTATGAGTTTATGTTTTTCGGATGTTTTCATTTGTTTGTTCCACTATAGTGCTAATAAAGGAAAAAATTTGAACTTATAAGTTTCAAGTAATTGCCAAAATTTATCATTTATATTTAGTTTATTAGTATATTATAGTTTTGATAGTAGTAGCGTGTTACATGTTTTTATTTATTTCATTAAAAAAAAACTTTGTGCTTAACGGTGCTCTGAAAAATGACTGATCTAGATATTTGATATGAATTTCAGCTTGATAGCTTTAGTTTCAGCTTTACGGGTGAACAGGCAGACAAACAGACGGATAAGAGTTCAATTTTTCTTTTGAAATACTGAATCTTAAAACTAGTTTCTTTTTTGAGATATTATGAATTTTTTTATAACCTTTCAGTATTTTATTTTAGTTACTTATAAAAGATTCATATTAACTATTTGGTCGCCATCGCATGTTATGTTTCTGCGTTTCTTTTGTTTTATTTTTTATCTTATGTAGGCAATTAAGGATTTATCTATTTATTACTATTAAAAAAACCACACAACGTTAGTATTTTTCTGTTTACTGTAAGTCAGTAGTTTTGTATCAATAAACAATGAAGTAATTTTCTCTTTTTCTTGGTCTTTTTTTGAGTTCTTTTAGATAAACAAATTTAGTGCTATATAAAATTAAAATACAAAAAAATTTAAAGGTTAAATGGAAATACGCACCCAAAAAGCAAGACATTTCCGTATGAGAACTTTCAAAAGTAACTTTGCAATTTATTCCAAATGCGAGTCCGTATCACCTGAACTACCAGCAATGCTAAAAGCTATCTGCATTCGAACCAGCAATATCCATTAACACGTGCGTGGTGCACCGCATTTCTCAGTCCAGAGTTCAGCGCAACACTTAATGGGGCTGAATCGACCTCACGCATTGATGCAATTCCCTTACAGTCACCTGATTGTCTCAATTATCCTTTGTACGACGAATCGGCTGAAATAATTAAAGCGGAATGTCATGTACACGCCTTTCAGTATCGTAGACCATGTTTGTATATGATTCACAATTAGCAGGCTATGCTATACTACAATTGTATTTTTAGGCTTTTTGTGTATTATTTTTTTATTTAATTAGTTAATCGGATATGGCAGTTCACACGATGGTTTTAAGTTAAGTTAACAAATATATTTATATAATGAAAATTTAAGAATTTTTTTATGTTTCTATTTCAAGAAGAATATAAGAATGCAATTTATCAAATAATAGCAAATAATATTAAATTATAAATATTTTAATACAAAATCAAAGCAAAGCTATATTTTTGGGTATAAATTATTATATATTTAGATAAATGTAGCAACATATACTATAAGTTCTATTATACAATTGAAATACAACACTATCATTGGATTAATAAGCTATCGCAGATAACATATACGGTGCATAACTCCTGGCTCAGGTGGCGGCTTCTAAGTATGACATCCGGGGTGAAATGCTCTCATAAACAACACTGTTTAAAGCTGAATTTCAACAAACTTCGTGCTAGCAGCATAAAAATAAATTTATATTTATTACTAAGTAACACGGTGTCTTTCAACACTTTAATGGGATGTATGAAATTGAAATTTAAGAGTATATATCTTGGTGGACTAACGTGGTGGTGAGTTCGATTCCCATTCTGGGAGAATGGATTAAATTTTTTAATCAGAATTGAAACTGAAAAAATAATATTTTTCAGTATTATTTTCTCAGTTTGGTAACAAATTCAAGCGCAGCGTTGAGTTCCTCTAGTCAATACCAATTTCCATAAATTGGGCAGAGCGTCGAGAACTAGGTTAGGTTTCCTCTTCATACCCTGCCTTATATGTCATACAGCATAAACAATTTTTTTTTTACCTTTCACGCTTTATCCCGCACATGGCAGGGTAGGCAGAGGGAACTGCAGGGACCGTGGGAACCTAGTGTCAAGACACTCCGTTGCTTTAGTCCCTGCTTTCTCCGCCCCCACTTTCCGCCTTTTTCGAGGCATTGCGTGTTGAGTGGCGGAACTCAACGCCGACTTTTGCCTAGTTTGCCAGAGCGAAGAAAATGAAAATAGAAAAATCCATCTTCTCTGACTGGGGATCGAACCCAGTAATCGTCGCGTTACAGACAGACGTTGCGCCTCTGCGCCTCGACGGTCCTCAAACATAAACATAAATTGTATAATAAAAATATTTTACCAATAGAAGGAGTGTCATTTCATTATGTTAGCAGGTACGACCTATGTCTTAGGCCTATATTTTGTACAAAATCAGTTTATATAATAAAAATTATATAGGCTCATTTTGATCACAAGTCTACGTAAAATAAGAATTATTAATATGTGTATACACAAATATTAGTAAGTATTGTGTATTTAATATACTATATCAACATTCCATGTTGAGAAAATATACATTGCTGCTAGAAAAGTCTCTCTGTAAGAGTTGTTTATAATTTTGCCTGAGTAATTTTAAATAGTTAAAAAATTGAAACTGAGTGGCGAATTTAACACAATTTCTCATAGTAAGTCCATTTATTCTAAGAAAAAGGCCTGTAATTAATTCCTTTTAAATAGGTGTTATCCATATAAGCATATCAGACATTATTTAATACCCATTAAGGCCTTAATGCTAATCCTACAATACGCTAATTGAACATTCAAGATGTCCATTGTCTATAATTCACATATATTAAAGCTAGTAAGCAATTACGAAGAAATGGGATATTAAACATATACATATTGCTTTGTATCGGAGATATGAAAAAATATATGTATATAAAAATAATTGTTTCAGTTCAGTCGGTTGAATTTGATGACGAAGTTTAGTAGATTACTAGATTTCTTATTTATTATCTTAATTATTCAAAAATTGATCTCATGTATAGCTGCAGATGGACAATAACCTTTTTCTGCTCACGAAGATTAATTACTCTTTGTAGCTCTTAACTGATTTTTTAGCAAAAAAAAATATTTAAATTTCCAGGCACACTATTCTAGAGGGACCTTTCAAGAAAAGTGAAAACTCTAAGCATAGATACATTTAAGTTACATTACATTATAAAACTAAAGTTTTTAATTCGACACAGGCAGTCACTTAGATCGTCGCACTTAATCAAACAAACTTAAATTAACCGCTTAAATATTACAATATAACATACTGAGATATATCTCTCATAATTATCGTTAAATAAATGTAACATATTCATATATATGTTTCTCATCATTAAGTGGGAAAAGGACACGTGTATACATTCATCTCTTTCACCAGTTCATCAATCTACGTCGTATGCAATATGAAGAGAATTATTTTTGTCACATTGTTTTTTATGTCCTTTGGGAAAATTTATCCACATCCCGTGTCCGACCGATATAATACTTATTCGCGACATTTTTTATTGGTTTAATCATGTGTACATACACGACGGTTTATTTTTGACTTCATTTTTATGAATTATTCCATTGTAAATGTTATATGAAATAAAAATGTAAGCTTGTATTGCGTTTTCAATCATATTAATTTACTTGGATATTTCACTCAATTTACTCAGTTATTTTTCTGTTTGTTGTATTTTTATATGAAATAAAATGAAGAAAAGGTTAGTAAATTTTGATTTTTAACCCGTTTTTTAAAGTATATATGGTCTTTATCATATTAAGACTGGAATTTTAAAGTATATATATATCATAATTTTATTATTTAACCGCTATTAAAGGTCGCATGTACGTTGTTTGCTTAATTTGTTAAAATCATTACATATACAATAAATTTTAATTCCACATTAGATTAAAGAATACTGTGGTTATATTCGTAATCATAATCTGTATTATAAATACACGATTCCACTAGATCTCTGCTCAAGTAGGTCGTACAGTAACACCAAATTGCATAGTAAAATTAAATCGATATGAGTATTAAGCAACGTGCATGTAATGCTTCTGGAGTATACTATTGAGGATTTTATATAGTTAAATCGCAACAAAATATGGTTATAAAATTGCATTCATATTTTATAATATTTTTATTATTTTAGTGTTACTCCATACTAAAGATAGAAAAATACAGAAAGAAAAAAAAATTAACACCGCAGGATTTGAATCTACGCCTTATGGATGTAGGCATCCAAACCACTAAGCCTTTTTCATTATTGTGCAACGAAACTCTTATAAGCATTTTACTACTTACTTACTTTATGACTTAATTTTTAACTTTACAGGATTCCTGGAAAAATATAACTGATTGAAGAATGAGTCCTTTCTTCATGAATGGTGTTATTATCCAGTAGGTATTACTATTAAAGAAATCTTCATTTTAATCTCGTAACTATTGAACTTGTTCTTTTTAGTTTTTGTACAATCAGGCTTTGTTTTTGTAATTAATTTTATAAACTGAAATAAATTCAGTTATATATGAAATCCTTTCAGAGTCACTTTTATATCTATTACAATTATTTCCTTCCGTAATAATTCTCGCAGTAACGTAGGCTCAAATTTACTTTCACCGGCGAAGGTGAAATTAGGTAAAACTCAATCTTATAGAATGCCCCCTGAACAGTCTCTTAAGGGTTAATTGGATTGGAACCTTGAAAGACATATATAGTTTTCGGGATTTACTCGTACAAAGTAAATTAAATGTGAAAATTCCATTAAAATAACTACTTGAAATTTTCTAAAATACTTGCTACTTTGTAATTATAGCTATTTTCTAATTTGTTACCACATTGATCTCACCAAGAAAATCAGTTCATATTAATTTTCGTTTACTGCAATTTATTTGCCAAGCCATAGAACTTCTAAATTAATTACAGCAAACATAGTTCGGATAGGGACCGAAACTAATTCTGTGTTTTGATTATAATTAAAATGAACGTCGTATTCAAATTGCAAATTAAATACATTACGTGCCATTCACATTTCGAATAAGTTTATGTTAACTAAGTCTATAAAGGATAAGTAATTTTTTGATATAAAAATCATCATGAGGGGAATAAATTATTACCATTTAGTTGTCGCCATGTCTTGGCTTATCGATACGTCTTTGACACTAAGTTGAGATACAGCTTAGTTTGACTAAATGTATATAAATTAAAATACAGAAAATAATACCAGATTTGAAATGAGAACTGTATTAATTATCGTTATTATTATTATATTATAGTTATTTAAGCGCATTAGATGAATATCTCTGTTTGACAATAAAAGTATTTCAATAATGATTGCGAATTTAACAATAAGAAAAAAATGGATAAATGCAAAGCAAAGAATATATTTTTTTAGCTTCTCGCTTTATCCTGCACATGGTAAGATAGACAGAGGAAAATGCAGGAATGCATATGAACCTAGTGTTAAGACACTCCTTTGCTTAGTCCCTGCTTTTCTCCGTCCCCGCTAAATAAATAATATGTTGGAAAATATTCAATATTGATTATTTTTACAAATTCGCTGTACTACATATGTACTTTCATTGTTAAATTTAAACAACTATCTAGAATATTCGATGAATACTAAAATTACACTGTACACATTTGAATAGTTGTAGAGCAATATACTATGGAAATGTTTTACGTCCACGAATCTACGGTTATCCATATTACGTAAACATAGTTTAAACAAGATTATCTGAAATTTAAACAAATGTTTTAAATTATCAAAAATATATAATTTTTACTATTATATTCTTTATTTATGCCTTTCTAGTGCTGTCAGTCTGTTAAGTAATCACGACCTGACCACTGAAACTTGGTGTAACCACATAGTTACTTGCATATGCGGTTTACGTTGAGAACATGAAAATGAGCCACTTTTGATGCTGAAACACGATAAATAATTAAAGCTTTGAAGAACTTTTTATTTCTATGACTCTAATAACTAAATATAAATTTATTTTGCTTGGTATAAATTAATACTTGATTGCAATTAATGTCTTTTATACGAAATAAATAAGTAAGTTACTGACAAGGACATTAGTTAATTATAAATTGAAATATCAGGAGTACAGAAACTACATTTCATTAGAATTATTGATGCGTAGTAGTTTTAATTGACGAATGGAATTGGGAAATTATATTGGACGTAATATTTATCGATTTAGTACATTTTCTTACGTTCTGATTTATATATTTTTGTGAGACAGTAATTTAAACAATTATGAATTCGATTATTGCTCAGGTAGAATAAATTATTTTATTGTCCGCTCTAATAATGATGTAACGCTAAACGATACGTTTAATTTTAAGCCTAGATGGAAAACAGGGAAACGAAGTGTCTTCGTACTAGGCCCCCCTACCCTACTACAGCTAGCCAGATATGCCTATATAATCACTGATTTTTAATTTTACATATATGACTGCAACTTTACAATATATGTTAACGGAACAGAATCTTTCAACAGCCATCTGAAAATGTTCATATTTGTGTTTCTTCGTAACCTGAATACAGCTTTATGAGGACACGTCTGCATTAATTTGAATGTATTAAGATCGGAAATTGTAGTTTGTAACGTAAATCATAATTTCAAATTTAGTCTTTGTATGCAAAGAAACGAGGAATCTTGCTAAGTATGTATGTTCATTGCAGTTGGTGTTTAAAAAACTGAATTGTAATTACTGAATACTGGGAATGTCATATGTTTACTTGTAAATTATTATTGCTTGTCAAATTTACTATAAATGTTTATATTATATTATATATGTATGACAGATAAATAGTACTAATAAGAGTAATAGCATATATATAAAATATTAATAAAACATATCTGGACTGTACTAACACACTTTTATTACAGTAGTTACTTTACTTTTTGGACGTTAAAATTATCGTGAGATCACAATTTTAATTTAGACTACAATATAAAATATGTACAAAAAATAAGTTCACCAAATTCTTATAAGCAAAATAGTACAAGTTTCTTATTTATTTATTAATTTTTAATAGGTAAATCTAAATTTTTCAACATAATTCACTCACTTTTTTGTATTTACCTCATATTTTTATATCTCATGGCTTTCAACATTAACATAATATAGTATAATATAAATATTACATTTTTACATAGGTTTAGCAAAAAAATTAAGAACATAAAATATAGAATATACTTAATTTTATATACATACAGAAGCTCTTTTTACGTAGGGTGAAGGCCTCCTGCAAATTGATCTTATGGTGGACAGACCGTTTGTAGCACGATCAACATCGGATTCGCAGTTTTATTTAATTAAAAATATAAACAGTCAACATCAGATTTATATTAAGTGCTTAATAAAATAAGTTGTGCCTTTTTACTTATTATACAATAGTAATAAACGTTGCGCATTTTATCACTAAAGCCCTGGTGGTTAAATAAATGTTACCTCGACATCTATTCTACGAGCTAACAAATGACTAAGCGTGGCGTAAAAAATATAATTTCGAAATATGCAAAACACAACATACGTACAAAATTGCATTATAAATTCTAAATAAGAAAAATATTTAAAGGTTATAAATTTTAAATATTATTAAAACGTTAATTGCACCTTACATGCTCGTTAATCGTGTTAAACCGTTATGATGCAAGCCTACATCAAATTAAGCCTAAAATGACAAAGCAGAGTGAATTAATTAATTTGTGAAGCGTGACCGGGGCCGCGTCTGTCACTTTGGGACACTCCTTATTTTAAGAAATTAGGACCTAATCTCCTCAAATGTTTAACACTTATTATTTAATTACTGGCATTCTAATTAAAAGTTTTAATTGTTTCCATTTGTTACGGTCTATGTAGGCACGATTATTCGTATGATAATATCAAGCAGATTTAATATATGCTGAAGAAAAATCTATTATGTAATGTATTTTTTTTATATGTTCCTAATTTAACTGGTGTGTTTCGTTTAGACTACTCTGATTAACATACATATATGTGTTTATGATTTTCTTTATTTATATGACTTGTAGGGTTAGAGATCTAAGCACACCGCTGTGGCAAGCTATATAACCCATATACTGTACAAAAATGTAGAAATTCATATCGTAAATTATTAAATTATAATTGAGTGCCTAAAATATAATTGAGCAAATTAGTCAAAAATAATTAATTATTTATTATACTTGCAACACGCACGGTCAGATTCAGTTCTAATTTGTTAGACTAGGACGAGGTGTGTCCTAGCGTCAGATTGAGGGTAAATAATGTTCTGGTCACGAATTTACGCTAATTAATTATTACTTATACTCCACTGTACCATATATTCGGGATGGACGCTTCATGACTTTAATGTATACTAACTACACTGTGAGTAATTTAACGGCAACTATATGGTCAAAAGTAAAAGCCACTGGGTGCAGGAGGTGCAAAAAATATCGTAGTGGAGATTCTTGGGAATTTTGTGCAGTGGTAGACGTAAAAAGGCTGATATAATTATATTTGATGATGCTAAAAATTTTGTTAAATTTCAATGGTAAAGACCATAAATAGACTCCAAAAGCTCAATTAACATTTCCCAGGTGATGCATTTTAAGACAACAGTTATACAAGTACAGGTACAGGTACTACGCACCTGCCATGGATGAACCTACCCACAGGAAATCCAATTAGTTGGTTAATAATTTTGTCTCTAACAGTGATTTAATTTCAACTCCAACTGCAGATTCAGCAGAGGACGTCAGAAGCAAAATCATCTTTAACTGCACAAAGGGCATAAAAATCAAAATCCACACAACTTAACACAGTCTGTACCGTCTCACAAAAACTGATCAAGCAAGGCCTTAAGACACCATTTTAGGGCGTTCGTAGTAGCCGTTGTATCATCTAAACATTTGTGACATGTCCAAACATTTATGAATATCGGTGACGTCAACGTAATGACCTCTTCCAAATTAACTTTATCAGTCAAAGCGTCGTAACTACATTTCTTGAGTAATGAGACATACGGATGCTTCTATGTCATCAGACTCTCCCAAAAATCTGCACTATATAAAAAGCGGACCTTAGCAGGAGGCCATAGCAGGAAGGATATAGACGAAGAAAACGAACATTCTATACCATCCTTAGGGCAAGAAGAAAGAAACAAGCTTATGGTGATTACATTGTCATAAATTTCTGTTGTTATTTCGTATTTTAGTACCCATTTATATATAATTAGTGATATGAGGTTTGCCAAAGATATTAATTTAACTAAAATTAATTTTAACACTCTAAGTATGATAACTTTAAAAGCAAATCATAAAATGTACTCAATCAAAGTTATAATTATCTTTATGCTACCTTAATTTCCCTTACACAGTTAACATTACTCAAGGATCGATATAGCGACGATTGGAATCTCATCCCTAACGAACCGTATCTTACCTGAGTCGGCATTTATCGAGCGTTGGAACTACATATAAGTTTCCTTGATACTTAATGAAGTATGGAGGGAAGCGGGTAGCTTCGCTCCTCACTCTACAGTCTACACTTTAAGTTCGTAATTAACACTTATACACTTGTGTTCACGTCACTTATGTAATTAGTATTTGTGGTATGGCTTATCAATGGCAAGTACTTTAACTTGACGTTAATTTCAATTTTAATGATCGACTGTCGTAATGATGAAGGGAGTAACGTGATTTAAAAATTTAAAACACTTTGTGGCACTGGGCGATGGGAAATCTAATGGACAGCAGAGATTGAAATTCCTTTTAACATGAAGTTTACTCTTACTATATATTATACCCACAGATATAACAACTGTAAATAAATGCCTTTACATTTTAATTGCATTATTATTTTTAATACTAAGCACGATACTACAATTAGTTCATAGCTGGTCATAAAACTTTTTTAAATTTATTGCAGTTCTGGGAATTGAATTTAATTAAAATCATGCAAATGTCTACCTTTCGAGAGGCCAAACAACCATTAGGGAGTGCCATTTCAAAGAGATTTTTATTAAAGGCAAAAAACTTACAGCGAACGAATTTTTATTTATTTAAACGCAAGAGTGTCCTTTCAAGTGACTTTTAAATTATTTTTCTAGCAAACCATACATTACAAATTTTAGCACATATTTGAGAAATGACAAATTCATGAAGATTTAAAGCTATTATAGTGGGTTCAAATTATTTTTCGGGAAAAATTACTAATTTTCAAGCTACTATAAAAAAATATTTCAGAGTATATGGTATTGTATAAAACAAATCTGTAAAATACGACGTCTCCTTGTGCTGTCCGATAAGGAACAATAGAAATCAGTGATAACTCCTCCATCCATTTTGTTCCAGAAACGTATTTCTGCTTAAAAAATTGTGGATGGACATGATAACTCCTTTAGTATATAGTTTTTTGCCTTTCGACTACGATATCCTATCAAATGTTATAAATATATATTTTTTTTTGCGAAAAATTAAATAGATTGAAAAAAAAGTGGCCAAACCAATGGCCGTCCTATCAGGCCTTAGTTTCAGATAAATGTTTCTTATTACAACATTAGTTGCCTGATACCAATCAAATAACAATAAAAGATCATAAATTGTTGAACGTTTTGCCAAGTAGGGTCTGAACCCCTGGCACTTTATTTCTTAGATGACTTTATTTATTCGTGTTCATTATATCGCCATTTCTTTGTGTCAATGATGTTTAGTGAATGATTTTTATTTATTTATTTTACATCTTTATTCAATTAATATAATAACTTGAGGTGGTGATTCCAAAAGCTTCGTGTATAGTTTAAGAACAATATGATATATTAGCATATACAAGCGTGACGTTAAATAGAAACTAAGTGTCAAACAAAGTAAGTTAAATCTCGTTAAAAAATATGATTATGTATATATTTTTTACTTTATACAAAATATTTTTCTTCCAAAAACAAAGAAATTAAAAAATTGTCGCAATCAATCGAACTAAATTAATGCTGCTCTACTGTGCCAAGATGGCCTTAAAATATTACGTAAACATAATTAATAAGCCACAAATCGTCTTTGTATCTGTCAAAGTAAAGCCAGAGAATATTACCAATTTTATCTTAAAACTCAGGCATTTCAATACCTTAAGCTTCGTCTGCAATATTGGCTTACACGATAATGCTGTTCAAACAGCAATCACTCTCTGTAACTAGTGCCTTTTAGGTCAATTTAATTAGCAAACTTCACTGAGGAAACGTAAGAGAAAACAGCGCATTCGTAATTTATTTAAGCCTGTAAGATTTTGCGGTGATAAAAGCTTTTTCAAGTTATTTTATGTTTCCACTGAACCACTTGGAACGTCTAAACAAGCCATAATGTACAAAAGCATGGCGTGACGAGGGTTTATTCATAAAAAATAGACCGTTACCTTCACTGGGAATGTACTATTGAGTTATGACTTACGAATTCTTTGGTGGCAGCACTTTTTGTTTTCGTTAAACTTATTTACACAAACATTCTACATTTAACTGGTTTTAACTTCTTAAGTAAAGTTTGATGTGCTTAAATAAAAGATTACTTAAGCATATTTTAAGTTAAATAGAATGGTGAATATTATAGACATAGAATCCATTCGGAAATATGCTGGCAATTAACTAGCCAGTAATTAGTAACGTAATATAAACTAATAACTAACTGACATAACAACACGTGAACTTATCACGTGTATATTAAGTTATGCATATTTACTTCATGAATGGCCTCAATTTTGAATTATAATTATACATATTTTTATGATTTTTAAAGTTTTAATCCACACTGAGGATAGAAAAAATACTTAAAGAAAACATATAAAAATTTGAACGCAGCGGGACTCGAACCCGCGCCCTCCTGCGAACCGTGCAGGCGCTCTCACCACTGAGCCATGCGTTCTACATCACGCCGCGTTAAAATTCTTATATGGTTTTATACAACTTATATCGTTGTTAGCATCTCTGTAGGGAGATTTTTACAAATTTCCGCTACCCAAAGACCATTACAAAGAATAATCGTTTGGCGAGAGAGAATGCTATTTTTATTAAATATTTTTATGATTTTTAAAGTTTTAATCCACACTGAGGATAGAAAAAATACTTAAAGAAAACATATAAAAATTTGAACGCAGCGGGACTCGAACCCGCGCCCTCCTGCGAACCGTGCAGGCGCTCTCACCACTGAGCCATGCGTTCTACATCACGCCGCGTTAAAATTCTTATATGGTTTTATACAACTTATATCGTTGTTAGCATCTCTGTAGGGAGATTTTTACAAATTTCCGCTACCCAAAGACCATTACAAAGAATAATCGTTTGGCGAGAGAGAATGCTATTTTTATTAAATATTTTTATGATTTTTAAAGTTTTAATCCACACTGAGGATAGAAAAAATACTTAAAGAAAACATATAAAAATTTGAACGCAGCGGGACTCGAACCCGCGCCCTCCTGCGAACCGTGCAGGCGCTCTCACCACTGAGCCATGCGTTCTACATCACGCCGCGTTAAAATTCTTATATGGTTTTATACAACTTATATCGTTGTTAGCATCTCTGTAGGGAGATTTTTACAAATTTCCGCTACCCAAAGACCATTACAAAGAATAATCGTTTGGCGAGAGAGAATGCTATTTTTATTAAATATTTTTATGATTTTTAAAGTTTTAATCCACACTGAGGATAGAAAAAATACTTAAAGAAAACATATAAAAATTTGAACGCAGCGGGACTCGAACCCGCGCCCTCCTGCGAACCGTGCAGGCGCTCTCACCACTGAGCCATGCGTTCTACATCACGCCGCGTTAAAATTCTTATATGGTTTTATACAACTTATATCGTTGTTAGCATCTCTGTAGGGAGATTTTTACAAATTTCCGCTACCCAAAGACCATTACAAAGAATAATCGTTTGGCGAGAGAGAATGCTATTTTTTTTTTTTTTTTTTTTTTTTTTTTTTTTTTTTTTTTCCCTACAGAGATGCTAACAACGATATAAGTTGTATAAAACCATATAAGAATTTTAACGCGGCGTGATGTAGAACGCATGGCTCAGTGGTGAGAGCGCCTGCACGGTTCGCAGGAGGGTGCTGGTTCGAGTCTTGCTGCGTTCAAATTTTTATATGTTTTCTTTAAGTATTTTTTCTATCCTCAGTGTGGATTAAAACTTTAAAAATCATAAAAATATTTAATAAAAATAGCATTCTCTCTCGCCAAACGATTATTCTTTGTAATGGTCTTTGGGTAGCGGAAATTTGTAAAAATCTCCCTACAGAGATGCTAACAACGATATAAGTTGTATAAAACCATATAAGAATTTTAACGCGGCGTGATGTAGAACGCATGGCTCAGTGGTGAGAGCGCCTGCACGGTTCGCAGGAGGGCGCGGGTTCGAGTCCCGCTGCGTTCAAATTTTTATATGTTTTCTTTAAGTATTTTTTCTATCCTCAGTGTGGATTAAAACTTTAAAAATCATAAAAATATTTAATAAAAATAGCATTCTCTCTTGCCAAACGATTATTCTTTGTAATGGTCTTTGGGTAGCGGAAATTTGTAAAAATCTCCCTACAGAGATGCTAACAACGATATAAGTTGTATAAAACCATATAAGAATTTTAACGCGGCGTGATGTAGAACGCATGGCTCAGTGGTGAGAGCGCCTGCACGGTTCGCAGGAGGGCGCGGGTTCGAGTCCCGCTGCGTTCAAATTTTTATATGTTTTCTTTAAGTATTTTTTCTATCCTCAGTGTGGATTAAAACTTTAAAAATCATAAAAATATTTAATAAAAATAGCATTCTCTCTCGCCAAACGATTATTCTTTGTAATGGTCTTTGGGTAGCGGAAATTTGTAAAAATCTCCCTACAGAGATGCTAACAACGATATAAGTTGTATAAAACCATATAAGAATTTTAACGCGGCGTGATGTAGAACGCATGGCTCAGTGGTGAGAGCGCCTGCACGGTTCGCAGGAGGGCGCGGGTTCGAGTCCCGCTGCGTTCAAATTTTTATATGTTTTCTTTAAGTATTTTTTCTATCCTCAGTGTGGATTAAAACTTTAAAAATCATAAAAATATTTAATAAAAATAGCATTCTCTCTCGCCAAACGATTATTCTTTGTAATGGTCTTTGGGTAGCGGAAATTTGTAAAAATCTCCCTACAGAGATGCTAACAACGATATAAGTTGTATAAAACCATATAAGAATTTTAACGCGGCGTGATGTAGAACGCATGGCTCAGTGGTGAGAGCGCCTGCACGGTTCGCAGGAGGGCGCGGGTTCGAGTCCCGCTGCGTTCAAATTTTTATATGTTTTCTTTAAGTATAATTATACATGTTTATATATTAATAGTTTTATACTTCTTAGAACTACCTGTTGGATATATGTAGGTACTACTGTAGTATAGAGGTATAGGAGGAATGTGGTAGGAATATACAGGTATGGTACAAATTTACTGGAAGAATCGTGTCAAACAAATATACTAATTAAGTGCAGCTTATTTTATGTTAAAAAAATACTTTAAGAAAACATATAAAAATTTGAACGCAGCGGGACTCGAACCCGCGCCCTCCTGCGTACCGAGCAGGCGCTCTCACCACTGAGCAATGCGTTCTTTATATTGCCAATGCGTATTTTATATTGTCAATCAGTTTCGAATATCTAAAAAATCAATTGAATTAAAAAATTTGTTACACACCTTTTCATTCTTATTATTTTGAAACTTTAAATTGAATAAATAGATCTAATTTTAAATAACTATACTATATTATTATGACAATAATTTCATCCTTTAACTGTCCTTTAGTAATTGCTTAGATGATTATATATAACTAAAGGCGAAGTATAATATTGTTTTAATAATAGCAGTATGCCAGTCACGTGTTGCCGGGGGGTGGTCCCCGAGGACTGACCGGTTCCTATCCGTGAGATGGATTCGAATATCGTAATTGATTTTAGATGTCACTACAATATGGTTATCATCGTTCAATTTCTATTGATAACGGCATTTTGATAGTTGAAAGCACGTTCTATTCTGGCTCCACATATTTATACATTCTTGAAATTAAAGAATTATGAACCTAGGTCTACTTTGGGTTTTCTAAGTTGCATTTTAAGTGTTTTGAAAAGAATAACTTAAAATTATCTTAAAAAAACGTATCTTCCCCCGGTTTTTAGACACCAAGAAGTTTTTTAAAGTATTTTGCCTTGTGATAAATAAGACGTTATTTTCTTTATTTACATAAAATAATATATTGTGACAAGCAAAATAGCCTGAGTGTGTAAAAGATCGCATGCTACAGTCCGTTTTTAGGCCAATTTGACGCGGCACTTCAGTAGCCTGTAATAATACATCTATGAAATAAACATCCCCGCAAGCTATTTACGCTAAAGCGAAAAATTATGCAATTTTTATTTATTACGCTTATATTTTTTTTATTTTTGTTTATTGTTAGTGCAATATACTTAAATTAATATTTACAGACTGCTTCTATCGTCATAGTATATAGTGATCTTTAACTTTTTAAGACTTACTTAAGTTTCTCTGTAGTTAGGATTCCATAAAATATTACTATAAAATATTACACGCGGCAATATATCTTAATTAAAATGTGTCAATTGTTTCATTTTATGTGTACTTGTAACAATTCAAACAAAAACAACTGCTACAACTGCGAGAATGCGTTTTATTAACACATCGCGTAAGTTTAATAAACTTAGTATAAAATTACTTATTAACATGAATCTAATTAGACGAGGACTTAACTTCTTATACAAGGGAAGCCTGTTTCAGTTTCCTTGAAGCCTTTCAAGTAAATCTACAACTTATAGAACTTTTGCTTCTTGGTTTTTATTGTCCAAGCGCGGATCTTTTTGCTTCTACAACTATTATTGCGGAATGTCTTATTGTCAAAGAAATATCTTTATACATTTATTAAATAAAATATCTTTTAAAAGGCAAAGCGCGGCGTTGAGTTCCGCCACTCAACACGCAATGCCTCGAAAAAGGCGGAAAGCGGGGATGGAGAAAACAGGGACTAAGCAACGGAGTGTCTCAACACTAGGTTCCCACGGTCCCTGCGATTCCCTCTGCGTGCGTGAAGCGTGAAGCTAAAAAAAACTAATAATTTTCTAGTATGATACTTGTAGTTCCAATACGAGTTAGTTAGGCATTGAATATAATAAAAAAATAAAATAATATATAAAATATAAAATATTTGTATATAAAAAATAATAACCAAAAGAATTTAAATTCTATTTTTGCAAAATATAATATAAAGTCATTTCAAAAAAATGATTGCATCGATATTGAAATATATTCTTCGACAACATTGCTTTTGAATTGGGTCTTCTGCAGACACTCCTACAATCTAGTGCAGCTAGTACATAGGTAAATTAAAAATCATATAATAATTACATTACTTAATAGTATGCTATATATAACTTAGGAAACAAAAGTAACACCAGCGTAGAAACTCCCAATATATTTATGGACGTTTGGTAAAATAAAATCATTGAGTCGTTACACTTTTGACTTTGCTCGTATTTAAAGGTAAACGGTTCTTTGGTACATTATTAGGGTAGCCAATTTTACGGCTTGCGTAAATAAAATAATTCTTTGAAATCTTTACTGAAATATAAGTATGTTATAATAGGAATATAATATTTAATATAATATTTATTTAATTTTCGCTCTTAGCAGGCTAGACAATGGGGAACGCAGGAACCATGGGAACCTAATGTTGAGAAACTTTGTTCCCTGTTATTCGCCTTCTTTCAGGGCATTGTGTATTGAGTGACGGAACTCAACGCCGCAATGCTTAGTTATTAGAGCAAAGAAAATGGAAATAAAATAACCCAGTCTCCCCGAGTGGGAATCGAACCTACAAACCATCGCATTTACAGACAGTCTTCGGTCGCGTACGTTTTCTCTACTTTCATCGACTCATAGAGTCTCATTAAAGTTAATTATAATAGTTAAGCTGATTTCGTATTTTTTAAATAGAGTAAAACCATAAACAACCACAAATTTATAGCTCATCCAACTTAGCTATAGCTAATATCTATCATCATCCAACTTAGCTATAGCTAATATATAATATCTGTGTGTTATAACACACAATATCGCCTAGAATGCTTTTTCGCAGTCTAATTTGAATAGGTTATTGACATTCATTAAGCTGTTTAAAATGCAAGTATCTAATAAACTTGTAAATGCAAACCTCAGCGGCGGACACTTGGTCAATATTTGGAGCAGAATATTTTGTTTAATTTTAAACATTAGTTTTAGTAAAATATCTAACGCTTGCAACTAAAATAAATGGTTGCATAATTTACTATAATATGTGATTTAGCGTCTGCTTGTAAACGCGACCGAAGTCACGCGTTCGTGGGTTCGATTTCCACTTGAAAAAGATGTATCTCACAATTCTATTTATCTTCATTCTAGCTTGCTTTTTTTCGGCGTTAAATTCCATCACTCAATACGCAATTACTCTAAAGGTGGAAAGTGAGTAACGAAGTATCTTAACACTCGGGTCATACGGTTTTTTCGGTTCCTTCTGTCTACCCTGCTATGAGCGGAATAATGCGTGAAGCTAAAAAATGTTTGACTTAATCCGGCACGCATTATATTTCATTCTTTAGAGTTACAATTGTAGATATAGAGACCAAAGAGATATTTTAAAATTTATAAAGAAAATGCTAAAAAATGTTTATTGAATTTTTTTTAATATGTATGAAGAGAAAGCAGAAAATCCCAATTAACTAAGCCGAGATATGATGATAATAAAACGGAGCTATTATGAAGCTGTATTTGTTCATTTTTTATGCATCAAAGTGTGTATAAACATGTTTGTACGAGATTAGTGCTTAAATAGAAATTTAAAATGTACATTAATAAAGTGTTACGAAGCATAACGTGTTGAATATTTTTATATTTCTGATTCCAAATAAAATTTACATATTTGAAATATATTTCTCTAATCCCCGCCTGAATACTTCAAAGCATTTAGTTTAACTTGAATTTCTCTATTTTCAGTCATATTTTTAGTATTGTGATTTTTTAATAATAAACTTATTTAAGATTTTCTTAATTTCTTAATAAAATTGTCTTTTCGCCTTCATTTACTGGCCATCTCTATATGGATATTTATTGCTATGGCAAGAAAAAAGCAGCCTACTTGGTAAATTTTTTGCAGTCGCCATTTTGAAACTGTTTTATAACCTAAATTATTATGATCACAATTATGACGCACATAAAAATAATACTCTTTTTCTGACGCAGACTAATAACCTCAGTAAGAAATTAGAAATAATCTAATGAAATTAGATTAGACTAGTAATTCATCTTGGTTGACCTTTGTCAACTTAGCCAGTCCACGCTTTCTTATTTTTTTTTTCATCTTGATTTTATTTCTGTGAATTGAACTTAGATATTGATAACGTATGACTTATTTATGAATATAGCTTTAGCAACAGCATCTAATATAAACAAAAGCTTATATCATATTGTATTATTGTATATAAATGAAGAATCAATGATTTTCAGTTATTGGTAACATGGCTAGGCGCGGCGTTGAGATCCGCTATTAGACAAAGTGTCTTTACACGAGGTTGCCTCTGCCTACCTTGCTAATTAAGTATATGTCGGATACACCGTAAAGTTAAAAAACATTGGGTTTATTTCAATTTAGCATGAATTCTAGAAAATTATTTACTATATTTATTAAATTATTTCCATAATAAATAAATGTGTTACACTAGGGATCTAGTTTTATACTTTTTCATTTACTCTATCGTAAGCTGGAGAAAAGTGTTCTTGTATTTAATTTGTATCTTGAACATATTTTTTATTTCGTTCTCCATTTATGTAAATGACGGTTATTAAAATGTTTTACATTTTTTGTTATTGATTTTCTTTTATAAATATAAATTACAGTTTTACTAGGCAAGGCGCGGCGTTGAGTTCCGCCACTCAACACGCAATGCCTCGAAATAGGCGGAAAGCGGGGACGGAGAAAGCAGGGACTAAGCAACGGAGTGTCTTAACACTAGGTTCCCACGGTCCCTGCAGTTCCCTCTGCCTACCTTGCCATATGCGGGATAAAGCGTGAAGCTAAAAAAAAATACAGTTTTATATTAATTCGCGAACGCAATATGTGTATTGTGTTATTGCAGTTACCGACGACGACGTTTAAATTAATAGAGAATTAAAAAATAAATACTTTTTTGAGATTAATCTACATTTATGTTTTTGGGAATTATACAAAATGAATGCATGAATTATTTTTGTAATTATTTATTTTACTTAAATTATATTCGCCAATCTTTATAGAAATATATTAATTTTTGTCCGTTCCTCCCTAAATCGCTCCGTATAAGATTACTTTGTTGTAAATTACTTTGTTGTCTTGGAATTTGGATAGTGTTATTAGGCTGCTTAATATCAGATCATCTTTGAGCATAAAAGTCCATCTTATTCCATCTTCTTAGTTAACACAACCAAAATATACTAGCGTAAACATTAAGAAACCATGAAAAATATATTTGTCGTTAATTATAATACAAAATTAGTAGATTCAGCTGCATATTTAAGTATGTCAACATATTTTTTTATAATTTTTAATATATACATAATTTTATAACTTCCGCTGTTCTACAATAATAAAATTGGTAGGGAACCCACGCGCATAACTGACATTTTTTTTCTTATACTTATGCCACTTTTGCATTTTTGAAGCAGCCAGAGACTTAGGAACAAATGAGTTATGAAATAAGTATAAATAGTTAATAACTATTACTTCTCCATATAAAAAGGGTAAATAAATAATTTATTTAGAAGTATTGTGCAACAAATTAAAATTTTGTTTCAACACTTATTTTAAATAAGTGGAAATTGAATAGTACTTTATTATGTAGTTCTTCAAGTCAAATATGTTCAATGCAATATACAAAATTTATTGGAAATAATTTTATTAAGTAATTAATAAAAAAACTGTGTGAATACGAATGAATGGTTTTTTTAAACAGATTAAAACATTTTTCTTAAACTTAGATGTGCCAATTATTTATATTTGTGATTATAAATATAATTATCGTTGTCAATAAACGTATTTATATCTTTGCAGTGTCTACAGTAGATGTGGATGCGGTACTGGGACGAACTGCGTCACTGCCTTGTGACGTCACTCCAGATACAAATGAAGATCGAGTGTACATGGTGCTTTGGTTTAGGAAGAGCGGTGGCAAGCCTATTTTCAGGTTTTGTATATATTTTTATTTAATATTCACTTCAAAATTAAGATACTAATAATATTATGTTTAGGAGTGATATTGAAATCAAATAAACCATAGACAGTGAAGCAAAATATACATAAATAACTGTTCATATTATGTTCATAATTCTGATTTAATACCACTACTGTGAGTACAAACATAAGAAAAAGATAATTATTAAAACTTTGAAGACTAAAAAAATAAGTTAAACCTTAATAAACGAACTGAAATTCTCAATATAAGATAGATAAAAATCCAAACACCTTCGGGAATGACTCAATTTGTTTACACAATAAAATTTTCACGGTGTATAAGTAAATAATAAAGCTTGTTAAGTCAGCGCTAATCAACCGTTGGCGTCACCTTAAACGGATAAACGGAAGCCGAGTACAGTCTATCCAATTAGCGTTCACAAAATACACTTACAACGAAACGCACTTAAGACGTTTCACGCGAGCTCGTTAACGATCACACTTGATTTGCGGGGTTCACAACCTTTTATTGTCCCCAAGTTCCGAGGGGGCAGCGCTATTCAATCGTAAACATCAAATTAGCCCTCGAAAGCACTTACAACTTCCATTAGCCTCTGCTGAAAAAAAAATCTTTATCTTTTGTCAGAAGCTGAAAATGTTTACGATCCAGGAAAAACCTTTTTGAATTCCATTGAAATAAGTTAATAATTTCCGATGTGTTTTTAAAGTGAAGCTTCCTTTGATTGTGTTTAATTGGTTTTCTAATAAATTTTACTTTTAAACATGATGTTTATAAATTTGGAGATAGTCAAAAATATAAATGAAATCGTAACAGTTACTTCTTAAAGTAGTAGTTACTTCTTAAGTTAGTCTTTTTAAATGGACGTTTCAACGAACAATCTAAATGTTTTTTTTGTAGCTTCACGCTTTATCCCGCATACGGCAGGGTACGCAGAGGGAACTGCAGGAACCAAACGAACCTAGTGTTAAGACACTCCGTTACTTAGTTTCTGCTTACTCCGTCCCCACTTTCCGCCGTTTTCGAGGCATTGCGTGTTGAGTGGCGGAACTTAACGTCGCGCTTTGCTAATTTTCTCTAATTGTTCATTTATTATTTGTAGTAACTTGTCGAAAAATTGCTTAGTTATAATTTTATTAATAATAAATATTGAGAACATCTTTAAAGTTAGAGTTTGGATATAGAACAGAGTCTATCTGAGAAGCAATCGTGGTGCAGTATGACACCGTACAACGTAAACGTGATCTTAGTAGGCACGCGCAGGAATTAATTATTTACATTCCCCTGTTCTGGCAAGACATACTTTAGTAGAGGATAACGCAAAGTGCGGCTTTGAGTTCTGAGACGGAACTCGTAACACGTATATAAGAACCGAGTCTTGAAAAAGTAATATATATATATATATATATATATATATATATATATATATATATATATATATATATATATATATATATATATATATATATATATATATATATATATATATATATATATATATATATATATATATATATATATATATATATATATATATATATATATATATATATATATATATATGTATATATATAGAAAATATAAAATATATTGTAATTCGACAAAGCTTTGAAATAATGTGGATAGTCATCTCTTTTGCATTAAAGGCACAACATCTGTATACCTTTCCTAAGGACATTTATGCTGTTTTATAAGCATTACTTAGAGTACATTGCAAATAAATATAAATAAAACACAATAAATATCTTGCATTCATATTATAACTTATATTTTTATACTTGAGCCTTTTGCCATTGCATACACAGGCAATATGTATATTAATATATTTTTTAATTTATTTTATTGTCTTCACACTTTATTTCGCTTCTAGCAGGGTAATGGACCACAGGAACCCAGTATTAAGACTCCGTTCCCCACTTTCCTCCTTTTTCAAGACATTTAGACATAGATTCATTTCGAATATTCATATAACATGGACATTATAGGCATTTTTGCCGGTGGCCAGCTAATATTTATACATCAAATTAATAACATGATAAATAATACATTATTATTAATTAATTGATTTGTACTAAAATGCCCGCGTGAATTCAAAAAGTGGAGATTTCATTACTATCATGGTACTGAACAACGAAGCATGCACAGCGTCGATGAAGAATTGTATATTAATTCCATTTCCATTCCATCAGTCATACCACGCTATCAAAAACTTTTGCTTAGCACCAGATCCTATTACGCTAATTTGGGCAAGGATTCTTGACTAGTATAGCTTCAAATTACCTATAATAACCCAATATTTTACGTATAAATATATATAAAAATTATTCTTACTTTTAAACCATTATAACATATCTTCATTATTTTACACCAGTGAGGAAATAATATGAACATTTCCCTCAACCATTTAAATAACTCGTAATCTAGCACTTATTTATTCGGCAAACGAAATTGAAAATACCATTATGCTCGCTTACGGCAACGATTACGCAGATTCGCAATTATAAGTATCTACGCGACAATAACCGACAACGGAATGAGCGTTTTGCGGGGATAATGCTATCATAAAAAGCCTACTTAAATTGTTAAATTTACCTGCGAACAGCAGGGCACAATCAAATCATCTTTCAAAGCTTCTTGCTGTATTAGGATGAAAGTCACAAAATTGAGAAACGTAGCCTGTCCGGAAATTGAAAAAGTTCAGCGTCGCCTCCTTATTTTATTCTAGAATTTGACAGAATTTTTGCTGGGAAATAAATTTAGGAGCGGACCATGTGGCAATTTACCCACCTTTATTAAACTGGAATGGCCATCGTGATTGTTTTGTCCGTAATCTTTTTATGGAGATTTTCCCCATAACTTTGTTGCCCTTTTCAGAGCTATTAATATTTTGATAGTACAAAAGACTTATTTTCAATGTTATCAAAAACAGAATACATTTTTTTATTTGCTGTTTCAACCCGAGTAAACAATATTCATACACTTGCGCCGAGTATCGTGTTGCGTGCTATTATTATTTCTTTCATAAAATGCGAGAATGTTATACGTCCCTCTAGAATAATATATTTCTACTATCACTTTACCATAGACATTAATAAATTGCTTTCGTGGAATATTGAAAAGTAATTTGTAGTAGTGTAGTCGAAAAATGATGTAAATATTATTTCTATGCAGCTAAACATATCGTTTTATAAATAATATGTTAGACTTTTTAAGCTATTATGATACAAGTCTTATTTATTTTGTAAAGAGAATTTAAAATAAGAATTATATTTTTAACAGTGCTTTTTATTATAATTATGCTTTGTTTATAGTTTCGATGTTCGTGGGAGGTCGTTCGACAAAGCTTTGCAGTGGTCTGAACCGGGAGCTTTCGGGCCAAGAGCGCACTTCGCTACAATTGCTCGACCGGCATCGCTGACATTAAGTTCAGTACAACTCGACGATGAAGGCATTTATAGATGTCGAGTTGACTTTAAAAATTCGCCAACAAGAAATTTTCAAATACGACTCATAGTAATAGGTAAGTGCTTGGATTTTAAGTTAATTGGCTTGTGTACCGAATTTATTACATATATTGGAACTATGATAAAATATACTATAAATTTAAAAAATAAATTAAATATTAAAGTATCTAGAATAGCAGTTTTACAAGAAGGCCGGGACAGGGAATCAATTTAGTCATTACGAACGAATCGCGAGAGCATCGCGGGCGGGTAATGACGTTCCGCGGACATTTTAATTATGAACTGTCGACGTTCAGACCACGTTAATAAAAACGCCAGCGATGACATAGATAAAATCTGCCGAGGACAGGTTGGATTTAAGAGGAAATTAGATTTGAGTTGATAAAAAATAACTTTTCATTCTGTCTAAACTTTGAATAACTCCACTTCTATTGCTAAAACGTTTTAATATGTTACTTATCTAGATATACGTCTCTAATAATTAAGAATTGGTCTGGTTGAATGCTTTAATATCAGGAACTAATTATTTGAATTGAAAATATATTTTTAATTTGAATATTCATTTTTCGAAGAAGGCTTTACGCTTACATTACACCAGCCAACTTCTAGTTAACCTCTTTGGGCACTTAGAATATGTCATGTCATATATTAAACTTTTAGTAATTTTTATTTACACACGTGGGAAATCGTAGACTAACGTTTATATTGTATAATATCATAACAAATCCGCTTTTACGTAATAGTAGAAACGATTAAAAATCACTTGAAATTCAATATAATAAATATGAGATAAAAAATTAAAAATATATTCATTAGCATGAGTACATAAAAAAAAATTAAAAAAAACTATTGCAACGTCAATACCTCACGGACGTGTACCAAAGACGATAGTCGCATACAAGCTCTAAATGCAGAGCAAACTACGGTGGGCTTTTCAAACAAATTACCCTATTGAAAGCGTACGACAGACGCGCAAAGGAGACGAGGGAAGTAAATTTCTTTTCAGAACAAAGCGTTTAATGTAAGCCTACATACCATATGTGCTCATTCAAATCCATTAGACAACTCGTGCCAAGAGGCAATTTACTTTCAATCTTTTGTTATCAAAGGGACCGTCCCACAAAGAAGTTATCTGTAATCAGGAGCGCTGATGCCATAAGAAATCAAATTATAATTTATAATGTACTAATCTGGTTTATTAATCATAATATCAAAAAGCTTTATTTAAATAAAATCAAATGCTTTTACAAAATAACCACGAACTACTGCAAAGTTATAGAAACGTCGAATTTCTCAAAAATGTGCCAAACAAAATGTACGGGATTAATCTGCTATTTGATATCTGGTTAAAATCGTGATAGTCAAAAATCTTACTATAAAATAACTTAAAAATTTAATATAAGTTAGAAAATGTGGATTTATAAATAAATTGTAATGTAATGATTCAAAAAGGATTGTCTAAACCAAACCAACTGTAAACCTATCGAAATCGGTTGCTAAACTATGTATACGTTGTAAACTATGCGCAGTAAAACGTCGATGTGCAATAATTTATTTTTAAATATAAGAAGGAAAAGAATACTAATATGTATATATATATTTTTTAATTTCTCATTTTAATAAAATTAAAACATAATTTAGATTTAATTATAATTAAACATGTTCAGTAATTTATTTCCATAACAAGTTCCTATTAAACAAGAAAAAAAACATAATTAAAATTTGATCAAATCGTATCCGGTCCTGAGTTACGTCACTTTTACACCAGCTGTCTGATATAATAGAGTATAAAGCTTTTGTCCGATGAGTCTATCGAATTCGTGATCGTGATCTTCTCACGTTCTTTTATGTTATTTCGTATTTCATTAAATATCTTATCTTTGGTTATTGAATTTTCATTTTTCGTTTCGTTTAAAATGTAATTTTCAATTTAGTGACAATTATTGAAAAATAGCTTCATGCTTTATCCTGCACATGGCAGGGTAGGCAGAAGCAAATGTAGGGACCGTGGAAACCTAGTGTTAAGACACGCCGTTGCTTAGTCCCTGCTTTCTCCGTCCCCGCTTTCCGCCTTTTTCGAGGCATTACGTGTTGAGTGGCCGGACTCAACGCCACGCTTTGCCTAGTTTGCTGGAGCGAAGAGAATGGTAATAGAAGAATCCATCTTCCCCGACTGGGGATCGAACCCAGAAACCGTCTCGTTACAGGCAGACGATGCGCCTCTGGGCCACGACGGTCCTCTTTAAAAAATAACTTAGAAAAAATCATTTATTTATTTACCATTTATGTATATAAAGCATAAATTGATTTATATTCAATTGCTAATTGCATTTAAATGTACTTAAATTTTTAATATGAGTTTTTGATATAAGTTATTAATAGTATTTAAGTTCAAACTACTTAAAATAGACGCTAAACACGAAATAAAGAAAAAAATATAAAAAAGTAACCTCCGTAATACATATAATGACAATATGATGCGTAAAATGATAATTTCAGAATAATAATGTAAAGACAATGTAATATCTTATAATCCTGTAAGCCGATCAACGAAGGTATTAAGTACGCGGTGAAATAATAAGAAAATTCTTTATCTCCCTCGGCAACAATTCGCTTTGCTTTCTTTAGGTTAAGTCTGTTTATATTGGAAGTAACAGAAAAAATTACAACTGACCGAGATAAATAAAATATTCTATCGCTTACCTTTGTACATTACTTTTTGCTGTATAATATTTATTGAACATAAATGTGTGGAAATAAGATCAGTTGAATTTTGTATCTTCAAAGCTTATATATTATTATAAAATAATAAACTTTCATATTGCTCTTTTCAGTATATAAATTATTAAATTTCGTGTAGCTTTTATTAAGCAAAACTGCTTTCCGAGTTTTGTACGTTTTTAAATTTATGTAATGATTCAGAAGTACTCACGGCATTTTTACATAGCTTTGTAAATATAGAGATGTTCGTTTTAACTGACTATTATTGAGTTAATGTCAGTACAGACAACACTAAATAGCGTTCAATATAAACAAGCTAAATCTATTCCTATCTAGAATATTTTATTTTAAAGCTGGATAAACTAACTGGTAGAGATTCCTTATCTAATTTGTTTGTAAACCACTGAGTTTCTGCTGGGGGAATAGAATTTATGAGAAACTTTACTATACCATAACATAATAGGATAAATCATGAATTTATATGAGGAAATATAGCTCTTTTACTGCAAAAGTGTTAATTGAGTTAAGCTTCGTTACTTAAATCAAGTGTGGGATGAAAGAGCCGATCTCAAACAATCACACTAATTTGTTATTTAGATGATCTTATAGCTTGACCGCTAAATTAATTTTAAGATAGGTCAGTAAATATTTGAAGCCAGCCAAATGAGATTAGAAGTGGAAGTCAACCTGGAACTTTGATAATACTAAAGTCTTTACGAATATATTTATAATAAAAATTTACACAAAGTTTAAACCAGTCAAGTTAAGAAGCCACGTTATTTGAAATTGTTATTTTACTTTAAAATAAAATAACTACAATATAAAAATTTTTACAATTAAAAACTAAATTAAAGATTAATTCTCTTATTTCTTTTAGTACCTCCGCATCAAATGTTGCTGTACGACAAATCGGGAGCCGATGTGTCTGGCATCGTTGGTCCTTTGGAGGAGGGCTCAGCACTAGTACTTGTCTGCGAAGTACGTGGTGGTAAGTTTTTCATAATATATATGTATTTATAGTTACACAGTATAAAGTCTTTATAGTTATCATCTTTATAGTCATTTGTAATAAAATCAGCAATATTGGCATACTCGTAAACGATATAGCAAAATAATTTTGCGCTTTGTTGAAAATATTGTTATAATATATTTTATAACATATTGCAAAACACAGTATACATTTAAAAACTATTTTTAACTTGTAAAAATTATAGTGAAAGTAGAATACTTTCTATAATATAGTAGTAATCTAGTATGAATTCGAGAATAAATGTTTTCAATACCTGATACACAATATAATTTAAACTTCATCATTACAAAAACACGCTTAAACAAGTAAACGGCACGTTTTCATAATACATATGTCGGTCATAGATAACTACAGCTGCAAACGTAAATTCATTTATCATTGTAAAGCTATTGTACAAAGTAGTTCATCTCATTGCATGTGTTGGTTTTCCACCTTCAAACGTTTCTCGGCCACGTATTGCATTACGAATATACACACGGCACACTGCTATTTGTCAAGTTTTCGTCACTCTGACATTTCAAGAACAATACTCAACACATCCATCATATTATGAAACATTGCACATTGGGATGATATCGCCTTATTCCCATTGCATTCCAATTTTCACATAAGGATGAGTTTACATTGGTTAAAATAAAATAAGGAGAATTTTATCACTGACAGTTTTAATCTAGTATATTTTCATTTTGTATACAGGATTAAGCTTATAATTTTTTTAATTAAAAAAAATAACCATTAAAATGTAAAATCATTTATTTATGTAGGTATCACAGATACAATTATGGAGTTCAATTTTTTATCTACTACCATTTCGGAAAAGTACTTTGCTATGGAGGAGAAAATAAGGCGAAAGAAATTCTCCAGCACATCTTTTAAAAATATATCAATTTGACATAAAATAAAGGTATTACAAGTATTGCTTAGCCCCAGCGGAACTGGTTGCAGAACTGATTAACGACATTGATATCATTGTCAATATTCATGGAATATATATATTTCACTCCTAAATACATTATTTCAATATTATAAAACACAATTTTAGTTCTAACGTATAATTAAATCACTTTAGATAGTGACAAAATATTACGAAACCGATTTCATATTTCCTAACAAAAAATAACTTACGCTACGATAATGCATTTGGCACGTCCCCGATGCTAACTGAAATTACCACTCTTCGATTTTTCTATTGCTTGACTCTTTTATGGAAACATTCGGAGAGATATTCCATTCCAATGAGTTCATTGAAAAATCCGCAGTATGGACGGCTGGCGTTGCGCCAGTACAGTAGACGGCGTACAAAGGAATATAAAAGCATCGAATATTGGCCTTTAAAAACAAAGATACAAGAGTTATTAGTGTACCTGTATTTAAGTTTTTTTGTACCCGTGTGGATTATCCCTGCCTATGTTCAGGTGCAGCGAGGCGGACCAGGTCAATATTATAACTATTGTATTTATATATGGATTATTTGGTAAACGTACACCAATTAGTGATGTTTCTTATTTGTATGTTAAATTATATTTTTTGATCTATAATAAATGTTTATTTTAAACATACTATTTTTAATAATCTGATTCAATTCAATTTCTGGTTCATTTTAACCAGCTAAGCTATATTAGGAGAATATTAGAGCTATAATATTTTAACAAAATGCTATAAATAAAAACGCACTAATATAACAGTAATTTGTATAAGCCATATAAGAATTTCGAGGTGGCGTGACGAATAATAATGGCTTAGTGGTCACAGTGCTTGCACAAGTTGCAAGATGCGCAGATTCATGTCCCACTGCATTGCATTTTTATATGTTTTTAGAGTATTGTTTCTAGTAGTTTCCTTAGTGTAGATTAGCACTTAAAAATTATAAAAATTAAATAAACCACGTTATTTATTAAAAAATATCTCACTCAGTTACTCATAAAAGGAATAACGATGTGTGTGAAGGAACTTTGAAATAACGCCCAACATACATTATAGTAATAGTTTTAACGCTAACATTCTAGTGAAAACTTTTCAAACATTTTCATTAAATAGCACGTCTTATGACTAAAGTCTTTGCCTACCTGGACCTGTGCCAGACTTTAATGCTGACTTCCTCATAATAAGTAGTTTAACTGCGAAACTTATACATATGTGGAAAAAAGTCTAGTCACACACTATTTTATAAAAGTTCAGCTTAGTTTATTAAATTTTTTTTAGCTTCACGCTTTATCCTGCACATAGCAGGATAGGTAGAGAGAACCACAGGAAGCGTCGAAATTTAGTGTTAAGACACTCCATTTTCTTCCTTCGAGCTACAGTATATATTTAATTCTATTAATTTATTGTTATACTACTTTCACAGCACTAATAAATCTTTACAACCTTTGTCAATATTATAACAAAAATAAAATAACTGGTAGCTTTGGTCAGTACTTTGGCGCTTATTGTTTCGGATTTCGAGATATCAAAGTTTTCCATTGTTATAACTGGGCTATTGTTTCTCACCAAATTTAAACTTTAAAGTAGTGTATTAGAATATATTTTTACAGCGTAATTAAAAAAATCATAATCTTGATTTCTATTTCAACCATGTCATTAAAGAAAGTAAAACACAATATTTAAATTATTTATCGCTTTGATAGTTTTAGTAGAAAATATAACATGTTGAAGTTGAAATCCTCATGATTTTTACCTGACCATCCTCCAGGATCTTCGATACTGTGTTTTCTAAAGTCAACCGAGGTCGCCCATTACCTTTTTTACCATTCACTTTTGCTTTGTATATCTTTTTTACCAATTATTTCATTTGTAACCCCGCTATTAATAATTACATTAATTTTATAAAACTGTACTACTCTACATTTTTTAGGCCGACCCGTACCAGTAGTTTCCTGGTTAATAGACGGTGTTCCAGCACCACAGTATATAGGAGAGAAGACTGACACTCATGTGGTTGTGAATCGATTAGAGCTTCAACATGTAAAACGAGAGGACCTCAACAAAACGTTTAAGTGCCGAGCTGCCAATACTCATCTAGTTCCTCCGCAAGAGAAGGCCGTTAGACTGGAAATGAATTGTAAGTACTTTTTTTGTTCCATCTTAATCATTGATATACAACTCATTTATATTTAAAAGTAAATGGTTTTTGGATTTATTTCAATAAGTGAATAGTGCTTTATTTATTTTATAAAAAAATCTGTAATATAATATACATAAAATTAGCAACTTAACCAATGTAAATCTAATGTTAGCACAATGATGACATATACACATGTATTCATAATATATGTTAAATAATATGTCGTAGCGTACTTTTTACATCACTTTTATACAAATATTATAAAATTAGTTGGAATTTTCATCAGATAACTTTTTCTAAAGTAAAGAAGTAAAGTTTACATTAAACTTGCAAATACTTTTTAAGCATTAAATCTTCTTTTATTATACTTTTCTTGACTGTTACTAATTTGTAAAAAATAATAGATAAGTTCATATGACAGTGGTGTGGAAATTTTTGTAAATCAAAAACGTAAAGATTTTCTACCTTTATATGAAATTTTAGTATAGGAATCCTCTGTACTAAGCGGATTTTTACCATTGTGTTATCATATTCGCTGCAATGGCATCTACTTCAAAGGCGTTAGCTATAAAAATAGCTAATCATTTTTGTTTACAATTATTGATCAAAGAATATCTAGCAAAGAGTATGTTTTTTATTTCATTTTATTATTTTTTCATTTTTAGCTTCACGATTTATCCCGCATATTGCAGGGTAGACAGAGGGAACTTCAGGAACCATATGAACCTAATGTTAAGACACTCCGTTGCTTAGTCCCTGCTTTCTCCGTCCCCGCTTTCCGCCTTGTTTTGAACACGCAATGGCGTGTTGAGTGGCGGAACTCAACGCCGAAGAGTATGTTTATTGAAAAATATCCAGTAAAGTAATATCTGGAAAAGTATTCAATATGTTATTATAACATTTTAAACAAGATATTTATTTAAATTAAGAATATTAGAATATTAACAATAATACCAATAATTTTTAACGTCGTCACTTTATCATTCGATTCGCTAAAGTGAATGGCCTTGATAGCTAAAGACCTAAGAAGAACCGACACAAAAAAAATCACTCTTTTTCAATTTGTTATTCGCAAATTTACAATTATTAATTGATTAAATGTATATCTTATATAATATAATATATGTCGTAGTGGCGCCATTCTCGGTGTCTCTCCTGAATCGTCCGCAACAATTGCTCGCGCGGTCGGCTGCGACGCTACGTTGCGTGGCCGAGGGCAGTAGGCCGCCCGCACAGATTACGTGGTACAGAGATAATCGCAGCTTTGAAAAGGACAAAGTGAGTATTTTTATATTCAAGTTATGGTACTAAACAAATTTTTTAAAATATTACTTTAATAAACATAGATAGTTATTTATGCACTGATAATATTATATTTAAAATTTAAATTTCACACCTCTTGAGCGTTTACTTTCCTCGTAAATGATTAAATAAATCTTTATCAGTTTTTGTGTTTAAATTCATAATACATTTTAAAACTTAAATAAATACATAGTTAATGTGACGTGATCCAGAAAACAGAATGTTTAAATACTAAATTGTCTTAAAATTATAGAGTCATTAAAATTTATAATAACATATTGACTTAACTATTTGTCATTCACTTAGGTAAGCGAGCACCAAAATGAAACTTGGACAGTTAGTACTCTAATCTTCACGCCAGGACCAGAAGATCACGGTGTTACAATAAAGTGTGTGGCATCAAACAGTGCCCTACCCAGTAAATCTATTGATGATCAGTTCAAACTGAGCGTCGTATGTAAGTATATGAACTTGTTTAGGACTTTTTTCATGATTTTAAAAGTGTTAATCTACTCTGAGAACAGAAAAATACTCAACATAGGCCGAATATTATAATTACAGCTTCTACACAAACTTTTAACTACCCTAGCATTATAGGTTTCTAAATCGGTTGTTCAAAAATATTCTTTATTACAATGGCAAAAAAGGCAAAAATAAAGATAACAAACATTTCTAAACTATTTTCTCATCTTAAATAAAGTATATTTTCAAGAAATTGGATTCGTATTTTATCAGGACGTTGTAAACTTTTGTTGTTATGAAGAGTAAGTTATTTTTATCTTATAACAACACTGGAGAGCCTTAATAAATATAAAGTTCTAAGATTAAGGGGTAATGTACTTGGTTCTTGTACAATATATTGTATTAAAAGTATACTCATCTTTAAATGTTACATGTTTTTCATTATATGAGTAATCGAATAAGTTGTAAAGTTAGTTGTAATTAAGACATGAATTGTCGTTTAAGAATTTAGAAAAAAATAACAATTATTTTTTTTATAAAATGGTCTTACTGACGGAGTAAAAGTATGTTTGAAGCGACGGTTGTAGCTTAGTTTATTTACGGGAGGTAAATTTGTGAATGGAATATTATATAAAAAATGTAAATAAAATAATTAAAATATTGGAAAATCTTATATATTTATATTTATATTGTAGAGGACCGTCGTGGCGCAGAGGCGCAACGTCTGCCTGTAACGCGACGGTTACTGGGTTCGATCCCCAGTCGGAAAGGATGGATTTTTCTATTTCCATTTTCTTCGCTCTGGCATCTAAGGCAAAGCGCGGTGTTGAGTTCCGCCACTCAACACGCAATGCCTCGAAAACGGCGGAAAGTGGGGACGGAGTAAGCAGGGACTAAGTAACGGAGTGTCTTAACACTAGGTTCTTATGGTTCCTGCAGTTCCCTCTGCCTACCCTGCCATATGCGGGATAAAACGTGAAGCTAAAACAAAAAAAAATAAAAAAAAAAAAAATATAATTATATTGTATGCAGAGCCTTCCCAGTTCTTATGGGACGTTAGCGGTACAAATCGGTTATGGTCTCATTTTGAATAACTCCAGCCGTAAATGAAAAAAAATAAAGAATGACAAGTAATCAAAACAATTTAGTAAATTGCACTTAAAATGTGTTTGCAATTTACTAAATTATAGAATTTTTACATTTTTAAATTTTAAAGAATTCGCTGATCGGTTAAAGAGCGAGAATATGGCGACATAAAAGTTAAAACAAATATATCATAACTATCATCGAAATCTGTCAATATCAGTGGCGTATTATGACACTGGTTATGCAGTGGAGTAATCGGCTTCAAAAAACTTTTATAGACTTTAGCATACGCGAATGATCTCTAAGTCGAAAACAGAACCAGTCTCAGGATGTACTACATACTATTCATGTACATCTTCTATGGCAACGCAGACAAAACAGCGATCGATCGTCGCAGTAGAAGAAACTTTTGTAAATAAAATAATAAGCTAAAATACTATAATTACTTATAACTCGGGAACACACCTACCTTTAGACATAATTTTGATCTTTCAATGAACGACAATTGTGAGAAATTACACACAAGACTTACAATCAAATAACATTTAAAAAACATTAAGACACTAATATAAGCAAATCACGATAATTATTATAGAAACTATGTTAACTTTTAAATATTAAAATGAATTTCTAAAAAATCTTTAAATATACTCGCGTAACAAAATAGTTACCAATTAAATGAAAAAAGTAAACTGGCCCCCGCGTCCCGCGAGACGCAACATTCCAACATTTTAAACAAATAAACCTTACAAAACAAAAATGTATAACGTCCATACGTGATTTATTACATTTCCGTCTAATATTTAATTTAGTCGAATCCGCCGACAACCGACAACCGCCGAACAACCGAGGCATGCCACAGGAGTCACAGTACGAATATTCATACGCATGTTTGTGTGTGCGGCCTAGCGTAAGGACACCAAAATTATGCGTCTGTGGGAAGCAAAAGTAATGCCGGACGCGGCGGCAGGAGGTGGACGATAGAAGTATATAGTCCATTGAAATGTTACATTTTAAAAGCCGAGTATTGCATTTATTACAGGACGCAGTTTTATTTCTGGGACATGTGGGGGGTGTCAATAGAAGGTTAACCTCAAGTTTGTGGGGTCGTCACCCTTGTCCCCCGGACGTCATCTTGGAAAAAGGGGGGGAAACATTTTTTTCGCGACATCTCGGAAACTATGCGTCGTACAAAAAATTTGTAAAATCATAATTTGTAGCAAATTGTTTTGCCTACAAATATGTTTTTATAATTTTTTGCCCTAAATTTATAAGCAAAAAAGTGAAAAGTTTTTTATACTAATTTTCTTTTTTGCTCTTTAACATTTTTTTATACATTTTACAAAAACATATCTCAGGCCAATCTTGTATATGATCTTTTGAGGAAAATTTTTGTTTGTTTGGTCTGTTTTTTTATTTCATTCATCTTAAACGCTGTTACAGCGCTCCAAATTCGACCGGGTTCAATAAGAATACAATTAGAATCCGGTAAATGTATTCTCATAACTTTTTATACAGTTTTACTTATTTATTTTTTTCAAATCTTTTTTGCCGTCACATTGAGTTGTTTTTTTCACGTCACATCCCCAGTAGGCCTAAATTAAATAATTAAACAATTTACCAAGACAATCATTTAATTTTTTTAATCTATCATCGCTGCGTCCAACACTAGATGTTTCTCGATATATCAAAAATAAAATAAAACACTCGCGAATGATTGGATAAAAAGATTTTCTATAAGCCCTCATAAAGAACAATACAAAAGGATAAAATCTGAGCTGAAGATTTAGAAGATATACTTACTTAAATATTCAATATTATTCAGGTGGAAAATTGCAGTATGCGATGTTAGATTCAATTTATACGGATCATGAGCAATCGACTTTATCAAAGAGAAGGACGTCAAACGTAGTGGCCGGGCTGTAATTGTCATACTACGAGCGGGATCGTACGCTACGAGCTACACATACAAATTACAAATAGTCTATAGAAATTCGATTTCGCTCCTTTAAAATGTCAATTACTTTTTCGATTTATTCTGTAAAGTTAAAACGTGAATTTGTTAACGCTGTATTTTTTTTTGTTGAAAATTAATTTTACGTACCAAATTTTGGTACTATTTTTAACATCTTTGGAACAGATTTTCATTTTATATTGATAGTTTAGACGAAACTTATTTATTACAATATTCTAATGTTAACAATATCGAGTACATCAATTAATAATTGGTTAGCATAATATGTATTAAGTTGAACATATAATAATCAATTGTGTAATATATTATGTATCTATAACAAATAGTTAATTGAAATTTGATTAGTGTTAAGATTATTACTATCGTTTATAATCTGCACGTAAGATATCCAAATTAAATTATTTTGATCATTTGTAAAATGATCTTTGAAAGAAAGGCACTAACTTGAGAAAACAAAAAAAAAACACAAAAAATATTTAAATATATAATCATTATATATTATTTGTGGAAGCCTATTATTTGCGCTCACTTAGAGGCGAGTTTTTGACTTAGAATTTCACTTTTGGTATCTTTTTAAAGATATTGAACAGGCTGATTGGTAATAAATATAGCTGATATTCAACTTGAACAGTTTAACTGGTAATTGATTAAAAAATTCTACATATTAGATAATTGGATTCCCTTGAAAAATATTTGCGAGCGCTTTTGCTAATCTCAAAAATTCTGTCTTAACCAAAAATGTCTAACCTTATCATTTCAAATAATATGAATCTCATAAAACGAAGCGTATGTGTGCTACCCGCACCCACTAATTATTAAATTCTCGTCCGTAAATGATAGTTAAATTAAAAAGAAGGATCATTTTAGCTAAAATTGTAATTTATTTAATTTGTTGTCCTCCAGACAGTCCGTTAGTGACGTTGAGCCTCGGCAGCACTCTCAACTCCCACGATATAAAGGAAGGAGATGACGTATACTTTGAGTGTAACGTGCGCGCCAATCCCCGGGAACACAGAATATCGTGGTATCATAATGTAAGTATATATATTATGAATGTGTATATATATATATATTTGATATATATTTAATAGACCATAGCAATAAAATACTATTATTGCTGGTTTATGTAACATTTAATGAATTTTGTTTGGGTTTTTATTAGTATTATTGAAAGCTAACTTTAAATTGTAATTCGAATCGCAAGGTACACAAGGTATCGTCTGTCTAACCTGCTATTTATTTTTACATGCAGTATTCTTATGGCGTATGTGTTTTTTACTTATTTCCCATTAAATAATATTCATTTTCCTAGTTCCAGCATAATAATATGATGTTGAGTTCCTTCTATTTATATGAAAAAGCTTTACATAACTGGAGACGATAGCATATGTTGTGTAAATTTTGAGTTAGAAACATGACTCCTTAAAATTATACTTAAAGTTATAATTATACGCATTATTATAATAAAATTAAACAAAATTTAATCATTGTCTGTTCTAAACTTTAGACTTAATATTATAATTATTTAGCTTTGATGTAAAGAGAAACTACAAACGTATCGTCCAAATTGCTTTGAAATTTAAAATAGACAAAAGTTAAATTATTAATTGAAAATACCATTTTCTTTAGTAAATTGTGAACAATTTAATATTAATATTGTTTGTAGTTAAGCTTGAGGCCCCGGGAGCGGTTTTGTACGAAGCTAATTAGCATAGAAAACTATTTCGTTAATAGTCCCATTTGAATAGATATCGATCTACTTGATTTATACATCAAATATCCTAAATAGGAATTAAATTGCTTACATTATACAAATTAAGTAATACATGTATATTTATACTATGTGTTACTGAACATATACATACATATATATAGTTACACTAATATGGCAGTTTCTCAACTTTGAAAATATAGTATGTTTTTGAAGGTTTCAAGGTTTAAATTATTTATGACGTCTATTTTATGCTTGTACAATAAATCCGGACTATATATTTATAGATATATTTCCGATTTTCTTTTAGAAGGAACGCTATATTATTTAAGTGTTTTTTTGTCCACAACATTTTGAATTTCAAAGTAGTTTCCGTAGTGGAACCCATCACCGCACTTTGTCCGCGAAACGATATTTTACATATGAATTTTACCCCGGTTTATTATAATATGTATACACACTTATATCGAAAATTTAAGACACCGTCTATTATAAATTAATTACTAATGAGCTTATTAAAATATTTTATTCTCTCATAGGACAGACAAGTAACACAAAACATGACATCAGGCATAATATTAAGCACGAGATCGCTAGTTCTACAAAAGGTGACGCGGCAAGAGGCGGGTCACTATTCTTGTAGGGCTGCCAACGCTAGAGGCGAGACATCGAGTGAAAGTGTACGGTTGAGGGTTCAATGTAAGTATATCTATGTTACCGTAGTATATATCCGTGTTTATTTGATTTATCTATAGATAAAATAAGATAAATATATATGTACATATATGTGTAGGCTCCGTGATGCAATACAAATAAATAAATGTGAAGAAGATATATTCTAAGCATCGGAAGTAATTTTAATCATAGGTAACCTTTTAAAGGTAACAGTGTAACACAATTTCCGTTAATTCAAATATCAGCATCAATAAAAATTTCAGCTTCATAATTTTTCAGGAATCATATATTTTTAGACAGTATATTTATAAAAAATATCTTCATTATAATAGATAGTAGACTAAACAGCAATTAGGAAGGTTTTAATAACAATTTATAAAATACGTAAAAAAATTATATTATACATATCAAAGATACTTTATAATAATAGAAACTTTGTACAATATAATGTCGCAGATGTTCCAATAATAGCGTCACATTATAGTGCAATGATTTATAATGGTACTAAAACCTACATATATACATAGGTATTACAAAAGCATTATTTATTGTAGGTAGAAAATCGTGGCAACATCGTTGGTTACAAAGAGTAACAAGGAAGGAAACTAGATATTACTAGAGTGGGAGCTTTGCGAAAATACCGAGCTTAAAGCACAGTATCGTATCTGTGTATAGAAATATTTTAATGCAATAATTCTATCGATTTAATTGGTATTAAGACTTTAGTACAAAGGCCTTACGCGATATTATTATATAATTAGATTAATTTTCAAACAAAAAAGCTTTGTAAAAGTTCATTATCGAACCTTCTTGAGTTTGGATTATTTTATACATTTGTATACTCTACTGTAACTCTCGTTTTCGTCACTAACTGACTTGAACTGATGTTCGTTAGTCAAAATTTGTATAATGTATAGTGTACTTTTAAAAGTCATAACAACTTGAAATATGATATTTGAGCTAGTATTAGTACAAAAATAACTAATAAATTACAAAACTTTTACTAAAAACAAATACTTCAAGATTTTCAAGAAAACCTTCCCCTACATCTGGAATTGATGGTGGGAGTCGAATTTTATTGTACAGATAGGTGAATCTAATTATAATTTACTATAATATTGATGAATTACAAGTCGGACTAACATACAGAGGGCTCTGTACTAATTTCATGACTTCATAGTAAGTTTAAAATCTATTTAAAATTTACAAAAAGTATTGCTTTCCGTATTAATAAAATTAAACATAAAAACTAAAAATGCAATCTTTACAAACAACCTTACAATTAGATAAATCCTATTGGGGTTCCGTTTATTAATTTTGAAAAACATTTTTTTAACATCGACGCGGTGTTAAAAATTATTAGTGCTTCTTCCATATATCGCTTTTAGTCATATATCTTTCATCCTTTCTCATCAAATACCCGATGACACATGATCTGTTTCTACCTGACTTATCAAACACTTACTGGTGCTACTTTCGTACTTCTTACACCATACATCTATCTCAATGCCACTTTGCTAAATTTACTAAACTTATTTAAAAAATGATATCTGTCAAAATATTCTAAACTTGGTTATTCGCTTGTACCTTCTTCATACTGCACATGAACAATAAATAGTCTGAATGATCTAGTAAACATAGTTTAGTCTTAATAAAACCTAGTGATCTTTTTCACTACAAAATATATCATAAGATATATTTCACTAAAAAAAGTAACATTCAAATAAATAGTAAAAGTCATATGATTAAAACTATTTTATTGTTTGTTTAATTAACACTGCGTTTGCTCGAGTACACACAAAAAAATATAGATGAAGCCCAGCTTAGTGGCAATATCATTATCATATAAATTGGTTAGGTTAAGCAACGCTTTGTCCAGTCAGAAGTGATGATGGGTGTATCGGTGACCTCGTTTAGGTGGAGGAGGATCTTATACCAATAGCAGTAATTACAAGGAGTTAGTATGTTGTATATTTATAGTTAATTACAACAGTTATCCCGAGAGAGATATAATGAGAAATAGAGAGAGATAGAATGCTATGTTTATTCACTTTCCTTAAAATAAATAAGAAATTTAAAGTCAATCTTATCGTAAAATCAACACAAATTATCGTAAAATCCATATTTTCAATCAGTTTTGTAAGTAATAATTTCGTTATAATACATTAACCTTTAATTCAGAGTCAATTTAATATAATGTTTTTGTTGTGTGTTGTTGTGTTTTAATATAATGTTTATGTCGTGGTGTATTTGATGTAAATTTTGATAACGGTGTTGGTGTTACGTTTCAATATTTTATTACACTACTTATTGTGTAAAAAGTGTCATAAAACGTTAAAGCAACAGGGTTTGGACCAATATAGAATCAGAACTGAGTGTCTTAAGAATAGGTTCACTCGGCTCTACTTTATGGGTTAAATAGATTTTTAATTATATATTGCTTATAAGTTTTAGTAAAAATAAGCAATTAAATTAAAAAATATATTTAATATTACACATAAATCTTCTAAAGGTTGTGATCTAATGTATTTAAAATACAAAGTTGCAAAGTATATATAAAAGTATATAAATTAGTTTTAGATACACATACATATATGTACATTTAACTATTCAGTTCTCTGCGATTCGTAACTAAAATATTTTCTATAATGACCGAACAGAGTATTCTGTGGTTTAACACAAAGCTCGAATAACATTACAAGTATGTTAATGATATATTTGTTTCAATGAATTCTAACCATCTGAAAACTATAGTTCCAATACCAGGAACCCTTTGGTCAACTATTTTAATCAAAATGCGAAGGTACAGCCTGCTATAGAATAATTTAGTAAAGTAAAACTATTTATTTGATAAGTAAAGCTCCATTTAAATAGTTACTTCCGATACTTTCGAATGTTTAATTTGAAAGTTTTTCTAAATTTGGAGCTTTTACGCACATTCTTACTTGGTAATAACATTGTTATGAGTTCTTTCTTTTAGTGGGCTTCGTAATGTCTTTGTTCTTATATATATTTTTATACTTTAAATAAATTGTTAATAAAATAACATGGAAATGGATACTCCGAGAATAAAAAATACTTAAAGAACGCCATGGTGTACGGGTTCGAATCCCACTGCGTTCAAATTATTATGTTTCTTTTAAGTAGGTTTTCAAAAAGAAAACTATATCAACAATGAAGTAACTTGTTTCTAACAAACAAATTTTGTTCTCATTTCTATATTTTTCATTCCAATAAAGTTATTCATTATATGTAGTCGACTTCATGATAAAATAACCAATATAAGGGAATATTTATTAGTAAGTTAGTGTTATCATACTGTTTTGTAAAGGTAAATCTTCAATATATATCCTTTTATATACATACTGTACATACATACATACATGAATACATGTCTTATCTGGGTAGCTATGTTATGTTTATTATATTATTATATAATAATAAATATGATAATTAATTTTATTTCAAATAGAACGACAATTTCTTATACAACAAAATAGACTTGCGTGACTAAAATACGATCTAAAGTATCACGGAAATAATTTAATTTGCTTTGATATTCAAAGGAATTACAAACTAGCACAACAATAATAAAGTTCTTACATATATTTCAATATACGTAATCAGGCTAACACTGAGATCGTACAAACGCGTGCGTATTCGTATTTATGGCTTTAATATCAACCTACAACGGTTAACGCCCGTTTGATCTAATACAAATTTATTTTTTTTCACAGCTTATTCTATATGATGATAATGGGTTAGGCACGTTCGGCTCGATTTACATTTCATTCAAATCGTTATCGCGTGAAACATCCCTTATAATTACCGCGTCTAATTTGCATTTCCCGACAAATGTCGGATACGAGATGTAACAATAAAATGTCACAGCTCTGAATGAATTACAACGCTATAAATACTGATGTGTCTACGAGTAGGTATTCAAATGATTGCGGTCGGGATCGACGTAGCCGTTTCCGTTGCGGGCCGGCCGCATAGTAATTGCCTCTGAGGAAGGCGGTGCCAGTAGTAAATCATCGAAATTATTGCCTAATATTACTACAATTCAGTGGAAGACTTTGAAATCTGTTGTTTTGCGGTACCACTTTCATTCATAGCTTTGTTCGAGCTCCTCGACCCGGAATAAATTTGCTACGAAATACCCATGTATCGTATCATGCCTCCAGTGCATGTTATTTGTGAATAATTGTAAGTTTCCGTAATAGAATTGCTACAGGTTTTGCGGGAATGGGGTTTATAGTGACTGATATAAATATAAGGTGAAGTTGTAATTACGCTGCGTTTGATTAATATGTTCATATGAATGAATGGTTTCCGGAAACAATCATGTATAGTTGTAGGGTGCGATGGATTGGCGTAAAGCAAGGCCGTATTTTTTTTATAAAATATGAAATACGAAAATAAAATGTTTACATAAATAGTTTTGTTTTTTTTATAAAGGTACTTAAATATTCGATTTTATTTCTTGTACATAAAAACGGGATTTAATCTACAGTCTTTAATTATTATTATTATTAATTGTTTAGTTAGAGCATCGTTATTATTTAAAAAAAAAGGCCAAGAAAGTGTTCTTATATTTCAAATTCAATAAATAAGACAAAGAAAAAGATCACATAACGTTTTTATACAATTTCCTGTTGACACACTATAGCGCAAAGCTAGTAAAAATAATATTTGCTATTTATCAACACAATTCAAAAATTTTGGTCAATATATTAATAACTGTACTAATGAAGCAATCAACAACAATATCTAGATGCACCAGTTTGCGGCATGACGTCACCGCAGGTGGTGGGCGCGGCGTTGCACGAATCGCTGCACGTCCGATGCTCGGTACACGCGGACCCCGCTGAGGTCACGTTTCTATGGCAATTCAATAACAGTGGCGAAAGTTTTAATGTATCTCCAGCAAGGTTTGGTAAGGAATGCTTGTATTTAGATTTTAGATGTTCTATTTCTAATCTGTCTACATAATATGTATAATGGCTTAGTGATAAGGAATTGTAAGGCTCTTTTTTGTCGATTTTGTATAAAAAAAAGAACAGTGCTACGTAACAGAAAGTAACTAGACTAGACTGAATAAATGTTAGTGGAATTTTACCCCAATTGTTATTTCAAAGTTTTTAAAAATAAAATAAGATGTACTTGGAAATACTTTAATAGATAAATAAATACTTTAATAGATTTTAATATTCATTGCAAAAGATATTGCTATACTCGTATAAGTATTAGGATTAAAACGAAAAGGGTTTTATCTCTTGATTATTTCTTTTTTTTGTGTTTAGACGCGGAACTCAATACCGCGCTTTGCCTGGATTGCGAGAGCGAAGAAAATGGAAATAGAAAAATCCATCTTCCCCGAGTGGGAATCGAACCCAGAAACCCGTCGCGTTACAGGCAGCCGTTGCACCTCTGCACCACGATGGTTCTTTAATTATATTTCAACTATATAATTTTCTTTCATAAAACTGTAGATAGTGTTTTAAATCAAAATGTGTGTATGTACGTCTATCGTGGCAGAACTCAATGCTTCGTCTTACCGGATCGGTTACATCATAAATAATCATTGTTTTAAATAGGAATTGAATCCACAACCATGATATGTCGCCCTACATTCAGTTCTTGTCCTATTGAGCTATAATAACCTTAATTTCTTATATTATTTATCAAAAAAGATTAAAACTACCATTTTACGCATAGACGGCCGCAGAGGACCAATCACAGAAAATTGTAGCCTATTGTAATCCCAATAGTGCAAAGTGTTTAAATAAATGGGTCGAGTACAGAAACATAAAATATTTTTAGTATGTTTTTATGAAATAAAAAAATCTTAGAGCTTTTAAATATGAAATGTAGAAATCTCTTAATAGTGTTTGGTTAAATATAAATATTTATAATTTAGACTTTTCTCATATGTTTTTAGAAAGTCACGAAAAAGGTTTGATACATTACAACTTTTTGTTTTAAGGGTTTAAGGTTCTAAATTTAATATGAAGCTACTGAGTTTTGCCTGCAAAATGTAAATAATCAATAGGGCAGGTTATATAACTTCAGGAATTATAATCTGTCACAAATTTTACATTATTTTTTTATTTTATTGTTATTTTTATTTTATATAACAGGTACACTAAATGGCAGCACGAGTGAGCTACGTTACACTCCTGCTACGGAGCGCGACTACGGCGCGTTGACGTGTCGTGGTACTAACGGCGTAGGACAGCAAGCTCGGCCTTGCGTTTTTCAGATCGTGCCTGCTGGTAAATAAATGAGAGATCTATTAACTTTATCAACCAAAATATTGAAGTTAAAATTTTGAAGCTTTAAAGTAAGTTTAAATATCTCTTTGAGAACGTATGATCTGACCACTATGCTACGCTAAAACATTATATAACTTATTAAAACAATTACTAATCATAACATTTTTTTAGCTTCACGCTTTATCCCGCATATTGCAGAGTAGACAGAAGGAACTGCAGGAACTATATAAACCTAGTGTTAAGACACTCGTTGCTTAGTTCCTGTCTTCTCTGCCCCACTTTCCGCCTTACCGCGCCTTGCCTAGTTTCCAGAGCGAAAAAAATGGAAATAGAAAAATCCATCTTCCCCGAGTGGGAATCGAACCCTCCTCGAACATAACCTTTTATAATATTTATTTAATTATTATATTAATTATTATATTAATAAAATACAATTTGTTTAGTTAACTTATAACATTTACTTCTAATAGCACGCCCATCACCACCTAGAAACTGTACAGTATCTACAGGCAACGATTCGAACTGGATCGAAGATTCTCTCAAGGAGGATACAACCGATTTCCTTGTAGTGAAATGCGTGGCGGGTTATGACGGTGGGCTGCCACAGCTTGTTGTTCTGGAGGCTTTAGATTCAACTACTGGAGTAGTCAGATTCAATGTGACTGCTAATGAAACGAGTGAGTACTTACTTTTAATTTATAATTAATTTAGAAATATGAACTTTATTGATGAAATTGACCCCTCCTCCAAAATGTTATGTCATGAATAATGACAAAATAATGTATGACTGTATTGTACCTTGTTAATTGTATATTTTTAATATTTATTTCACCCACAATAAAAACTTTCTTTTCCAATTACTGTAGCATGATAGTTTAGTTGCCAACATCCTTCTAATCCTTAAATGATATTTTAAACAAAGAACCACAGTGTGATGGCGCAGGTATAAAATTTCAAACCAAACGCGATTCAGTATATATAAAATATTAAGACAATTTTATTTCATTAACTTAAATTACTTATTGAGTTAAATGTATATTAAAACATATATCTAATAAAATAAGCATATATGTATAACAATTGCTCTCTTCCGTACCCAAAGCTAACATGTTAAAGGCATAACAATTTTCAGTCTTAGTACAAAGGCAACAAAAGGAAGTTTAAGTCATGTTTGTGGCAATGGAATAAGCTCGAATTTCCAAACCTCTCAACAGCCCGTATTCTATGTCAATAACAACACAAAATTCTCGCATCACGACAAACACTTACTTATGTGATCAAATATTTGCTGTAGGCTAAAATTGAATCCTCTCCTTAGAAGTTGCTTTAGTAAAAAGTAGACCAATATCATATTACACACAATTTAAATGTAAATAAATGTATAAAGCAATTGTGGCGCCGTTATCATATTACGTCTGACATCTACGCTTGAGATTAATTTTGGTAATACTATTCTGTCAAGCTTTTATTTTTGGTTCAGAACTGATGTTTTTAATTATAAAATTATATATAACTTAGCGATATATATTTATACCAAGTTATTTATCATGCGTCATCTATCGTTCACCGTCCGAAATCCGTCCTATATCGACTGTCAATTGTAGCTTTTCGCACGTCATCTGTTGACCAATCCAACCAAAAAATAATGTTTAATATTTAGTTTGGATATCAGGTGACTGAATGATACTAACAAAAGTGGTGTTCCATACCAAATATATTTAATTAATTTCAATTTTTTGACTACTTCGTATAGTTTTGTAATTGTTTTTAATGCCTTTAACTTAAAAATCATCAAATTATTTGATTGAATCTCTCAACTTTAAGAAAACACAAGGACGTATATAGTAGAAAATACCTAAGAAACATTCAAAGGTGTTCAACACCACAATTTTATAATACAGAACGTCCCTTTCCAATTATTAAAAAGTTACTCGTTTTGTATTTTAATGTCTATGTACATTAATTAATTTAATCAAACTGTTCAAGATAGTATAGCAATCGTTGTTTGTAATTTACAATTTGTGCTACATTTGAATGATGAATGGTCTACCCTAATTTTAAAATACGAATGCTCTTTTGCTAAGACCAAACTTAAAAACAATAGTTATAATTCTAAAGAGAAACTATAATTTGCTGCATTTTTTAACTAACGGTTTAATGGCGGAACTCTATTACGTCCTTTGTCTTTAAGACACGAACAAAAATTACATCTCCGAATGTAAATCGAAATCATCAGCAAACATGTGTATTACAATCAAAATAAACATGACCCCAACTTAAAATAGGTTCATAATAAAGCTTATTTAAAAAACAGTATTGGTGTTATAAAGTATGACATAAATAAAATAATTGACATAATATAATTGTGTTATCTTATCACAAATTATGTTATAAAGGCAAAAAAAAAACAATTTAGACTTTTCGTGGTGCAACAGCCCAGTGCCTTGTCTAACCAGACAAATTGATTTCCGTCACATGCAATGTTTCAAAAACGGAAAGAAGAGAACGGGATGTCTAAAAAAAACTTTCTTTTGCCTAGCCCTGTAAAGTTTAAATATAAAGGAATATGTTTCTATAATCTACAAAACCCGTAGCCATAACTTGTTCATCAAACAAAATTTTCTGTTAAATTGAATTTAATAACAAGGTATACTACATCTAACATATACCTTGCTATATGTTCAATAATAAATTTTTTCAACGATAAATTATTTCAACAAAACAAAATGTACAACTCTCTATAATTAATCATTAAGTTAATTGAATTCTAAAGCAACCTAACATCCTGTTTCTTGGAGAACATTAATTATACTGTTACTAGTAATTACCTCAATAAGTAATTGGAACTGGACTGTTGTTTCGTGACCCTTATGTGTAGTGTAGTATGGTCACTCAAGATCTATTTACAAGATTATTTTTTTGTAATAGGCAGACTTAGAGACACTTTGCTTGGATATTCTTTATATTCTTAATTAAAGCTTGTCTGATTTTGATGATGTTAACAGTTAATTAATTGTTTACAAATAATTAATATTTAATTGAAAATTAAAATATCATTTTTGTTATCTATAATAGTAATAAGGCTAATTAGGCTATATACAAGACTTAAAGTATAATATATAGAGCTGTGAGTTCAAAATTGGAATCGTGTTCTAAGCTTAGTCAATCACTTAATAGCTTAAATTAATCGCCTAATTTAATTAGATGCATATGTAAAATTCATAATATTTCGAATTTGATTTTAATTTGTAGGGTAGGTTTGTGATATAGTGAGAAAGATATATAATTAAAAATGGAATCTACAACTTTGCTGCTAAGTCAAATCAGCAAATCAAATTGTCTCTATGTCACGACTTCGTATACCATCTCTTTTCATATGCTAGTATATAACTATTTTCATTTAATTTCTCCTGATATTCAGCTGTATAGACGTTTCTATGCCATTCCGCTACTGTTTTCTCTCGTATTTTCCTTCACTATCGGGCATAAGATGAATAGCAAACATAAATCAAGAATATATATGAAAAATTTCTAACTTCGTTCGATTCCAGTCGTTTGACAAAGATGCGTATTGAATCCATTTGTCTCATTTTCTTACATCTAGGAAAATTCTATGGCAATTGTCTTTTGTTACTCTTCTGCAATTTATGAGTACCTAGATTTTTCATAAAAATAACCTTTTGCATATGTTACTAGAATTTTATTCATGTTCATAAACTTAAAATACATTTGATTTTGAAGATTTGATTAGAATTTTATTCATGTTCATAAATTTAATAAATTTAAAATACAGTTGAGTTAGCACTAATTTTTTCGTAATTTTACTTTGTAAATATATTATATACGTGTCTATATTAAAACAAAAGTTTTACGTATAGGCGGGTAGAAAAGGGAAACTTCTTGTTCAAAAACGTCGTTCCCCACTTTCGTTTTTCAGAGTCAAAATGTTATGTGTAGAGTGATGGAACTCAACACCGTAATATAACGACCAGTGCTGGTAAATAATTTTAATAAAACTTCATTTGATTAATTGAAATTTGAAATTTCATTATTTATAATAAGCAGAAGTTATAATTAATGCAAGCTTTTATTAGGATCTTTCTTTCAACTAAACCTACTTTACATTTCATGGGCTTCAACATCTCTAGTGAAATATTGCATTACAACATTCTACCTATCCCCACAGGTCGTAGAAGTTCATTAAATTTTGAGATCAGATCAGTTCTTCCTGAATACTGATTCAGGAAGAACTGATTCATCAGTTCTCGTAGATAAATACAATTGGATCGAACATCACCCATTCTGCTTAATTTTGATGTGAGCAGAGTCTCACTCTTAAAAAGAAGCAAAAGTTAAGTGATTTCTCTGTGGCTTGTCTGTTATCTGAGGGTTTTGGTATTGCTACCAGAGTCATACCTAGCTATAAGAAAAAGAGATTTGTTCACTTCTTGAAGTGTATGCATGGTAGCCCATTTGTATGTTACATCTTGTGTAACTCAGTTTGTACGTGTGGCCGGTTTACAAAACAATTAAATAAAAATAGTTTTAATAGCTTTAAGTTTAAACTCTGACATTGACTATATGTCTATAATTAGTTTAACCATAATTCAGTCAATCGTGGTCCAAAGTGCAGTTTTGTGCCTAAAACTAATCTTCCAAGTTGCTATTATTAGTGAATAGTGGAACTAATTTATTTTAACCACCACCCACTTCGCACTGTTTTTATTTCCGCAAGCTTATGTTCTCTAGTGACCAACTTTTTCCCCCGAATCCTTATCCCTGTGTAATAGCATCGTGGAAGTAAGAGTGACTTAAGTTTCAAGAACATCGAGGGGTACCAAGATCAAACCTGTTACACTGAACTATTTTTTTTATTTATTTATTTTTTTTTTTGTTTTATTTTTCATTTTTTCATTTTTTTTTTTATAACTATGGTTGTGTGATACACAATGTAATAATAGTTTACTTGTACTCAGAAGAGAGTTAAAAAATGTACAATACATTGCATGTAACCGTCAATTTCATATGGGGACTGTAGTTAAATTCAATGAGGCGCATCGAGCCGAGCTACATGGGTTTGCCCATCTTCAAGGGCCGAAATCAAAACAGGGAATAAAATTCTCCTATCCGACCAAGGCAAGATTTATTAAGATCCTGTGCAAAAGATTCACTCTTCCCTATAAGGTAACATAGACACTCAAGATGCTAATTCTTCAAGGAAATTCGAAATCTTCGTAGAGAAATGAACGAAAATGTGATACGCAACAATTATGCCTAACGATTTCATAGAAATGGTGAGATTCCGCGTGACGTGCGAGATTCACTCCAAATTTTCTATACTGCGACAGGAGTTGATCAGGTCACTAATACAGTACAGTTTTCATATCTTATAATTTTGAAGAACAACAACTCATTAACGATCGTTACAAAACTGATTCTCTCATTAAAACAGAAGCACATCTCTACGGTGCACAACTTAAACGAAGTCACCAGCCTATGGAACAGCTTGCGCAGCGTGCTCGAGACTGTAATATTGAATACAGTGTGTTCCGGAGGCACAAGTCGAAACCTGCTTCTATTGTGTAAACCCCTCCTAAAGGTCGTTGCGTGTGCACATAGCTGATGGATGATATAAAAGAATTCCATCGCGTTGCTAAGGTTGATTCTGACTCTAAGCGCTCTCGCAATATCATAGTCACATTACCAGCCCGCGCGTGCCGTGATACTGATACTTGCAAGCGGTAAAAATTTTCACAAAAACATGGAAACGCATAACTCATTCGACTCACTAGGCAATCGCGTGATTAATCCAATAAATTACGTCAGTGGAACACCTATCCCAACGAACAGAAACTTCATGCAGCACGAGACTAGATCGTCAAAAGAGAAGAAATAGAGTTTGTCTGGATCCGAAATAGCCGCAATTTTATTCGTAAAATGCTTCCCTGCCGCAATCTTAATAGAAATACAGAATTTTTAATAGTCCTTAAGTAATTTTATAGTTTCTATTATTCTACTTTTTTTATATAGGTCCCTGAGTTAGTATTTATTGTGCTTTTTTTGTTTTAATTCCAATATTAAATTTTTAATCCAAATGTTTAGGGCCTACGGACCAAGACTGAAGACCTCTATTTATCTGCTTCCTGTTGTGATTATGATGTCCATAATTTCGTACGGTAAACTGGCTGAAGATACAATATTTGAATCATGAATTATTTTGGACACTCGTTATTCAGTATTTAGGCGCGACTCGCAGTACCACTTCATCTTATTTGAAAGATGGTGGTGGTGTTGTAATTGCCATACACCAAAAAATTTGAGATGTCTTGAGAAAAACCTTGGGAACTATCTGTGAGATGTTTTGGGTTTCATTTTAAAATCGGTCAAGGGCGCAAATTAACATGTGTGGTGTCTATTATTCCCACCTCCAGTAAAGGAGTTGGCACTTCAATTACTTCACTTGAAAAATACTGCACAAGTTATTAAACGTCTACCACTGATGCCCCCCGGGGGCCACAAAAAAAAAAAAAACACAATAACGTTGTGAGTGGGGAAATTTCAATTTGAGCAATATATCTGGGAATATGCACTTCCATTCGTATTCTAATACCTGTACGTACAAACATAACGTGGATTCTTTATTTATTTGACAAATATTTTTTTGCAACCTACACAATGCAACTCATTCTAATTATACGAATAATTCTCGACCTAGTTTTTCGTTAGCCACATCCATCTTTTCTCACAGTATCTGAAGAAAAACCCATTATTCCCGCTTGATTGTCATCACCCGCCTTATTAATAGACCTACAGATTTGCTAATCTCAAAAACACTTCTTAAAAGAAACACTGACCTAAATATATTTTGGGTGTTCTGGTGATTATAATACTGTTATTGAGGAACTTTCAATTATTTATTTTGGGGGCCCGACATTTAATGGAAAAGTTTAGCTCTCCGTAGATGAAATGAGAGAAGTTTTATGAACTGTTTGATTAAACGTTATTACAAAAATACCCCCAAAATCCAAACCCCGTGTGGCAAGCATTCGCCATATGGTATTTCACGTCTCTTATACGTACTCTTAAGGAAAAATCAAAAATCATAAAGTATTCAAGGAAAATACAACAAAAAAAATTATTTTTTCCTATGGATAATTACACTTACGATCTCCTAAAGATCGCTCAAACCAAATGATTAGAATGCTATGATTCTTCAAAAGAATATATCAGACCATTCCGCACAATCCTAATATTTTTGGAATATTTTAAAACACATAATGTAATTCTAATCGATTTCCCAATCAAATGATATTAATGATTCAAGCTACAGGAGGACAGGAAATATGTACTATTTTTTCTTATACTTTTCAGTCGATCTATGATACCACTCCTAGTTTGACCCACCTTTAACTCCAAATATTTAACAGTATTGAATGTTTCTAATACACATACGCCAAAATGTGTTGAACAGATCATGATGTTAAAACTCAGCTTTCTATCCTTGAATTGCAATAAAGGGGCTGGACCCGATCTATACACCTACATGTTATTAAAAATGTGCTAAAGTTTTAGTTAACCCCTTTACAACAATATATAATAATCACTCAATCGGTAATATTCCCAGCTACATTGAAGTTGCTTATAGAACGCCAATTCCATAAATCTGAGACATTACATATTTCTAATTACAGACCAATATCCATAACTATCTACTTTTGGAACGTTTTTGGTCATAATTCAAAAAAAGATGTATTCTCCTTTAAAACCTACTGTGATTCATATCTCTGGCTTTTGTCCAACTAATCCACAACATCTATCTAGTTAGTTACATATCTGCTATTTCTGACGCTGTGGCCTAAGATAATGAGGTACATGCTATATATCGGATTTTAAAAAAGCGTGCGAACTTTCGACTTAGTCCACCACGACATTCTTTTTAAGCCAATTGGAATGTATGGGTATTCATGGTTTCCTTGTTTACGTTGGTGTGAGTCATACTTTAAGAATCGACTCAATTAGTTGCCATTAATTGGTTTTAAATCTTTTTGAATGTAAAATACCCTCTGGTGTAACCGCAAGGGCACACTTAGGACCTTTGTTTTTCCTTGTTTTCATTATGATGTTGTAACTACTTAATCAAATTCAAATATTTCGCAGAGACGATTTAAAAATATCCAGGAAATTAAACACCAGAGGAATCGAAATCCTACAGTGACATCGACAACTTTTGTTTGTTGGTGTCTGCACATCTGTATGATTCTAAATAAGGATAAATTGTGTTCATATTAAATGTAGTAGAAACGAAGCACTGAAACCCACTTACACATCGAACCGGTGAAATAATAACACCTTAAGCTTTATAATCACATTGATTTCCATATATCAAAGCCTCGCCAATATCTGTTCTGGTGTTAAGATTATGAAACTTTAAGGAACCAAACTTGACAATATTATATACAATGTAATTATAAGGAGTATCCTAGAATATTGGTTCAGGTTGCTTGAATCCGGATATGAGGTGCCCTCAGATAGAAGTGCACGTGTATACAAAAACCCAATTTTTTTTTCTATCTTACTTAGCGTACCAGATCTAATGCTAAAAATTTTAATTCTACGACGCACGCCAATTAATTCTAACGTGCAAACTCTTAAACTATAGAAGAGAAGCTGCCGACTTTCGTTTTTTATACAAATTATTGAATGGATAGATTGGTCACCTGATCGCCTTGCTAAAATTATTTCGACATTCCGCGTCAAGGTATCCGATTACAAAATCGTAAATCTTTAGTCCCTGCCCGAGTCAAATCAAATCTTGGCCATCATTCGCCATTTCCGTCTTTGCTCGCTTGCAAATAGTATCGTCAACACTTAGATAATTTCAGTGATTTGTTTGGTTTCTCTTAAAAATTAAACTTAAACAAAATCACATTTTTTTTCATATAATAATTAAATAATTAACTTCTCATGATTATACAATTACTGGTCTTGTTAACTAAGCTTTAGTTTTTTAAGCATGCTATGTTGTACATCCAGAAGACTGCAACTTCATTATACTCTTTTTAGCTTAGAGCTTATTTGTGTATGCTTATTTGTGCATGTCAGTTTGTGTAACTTAAATAAATAAAAAAAAAAAAAAATTATCCCAATATAGGCTTAATCGCATTCCTCTGCATCACAATACTCACCAGTTATATAGACAAGCCACATAGTTAAGGGCCTTCAGTAAAATAGTAAGGTCGGTTCAGAAGGCTCATGTAGAGGTCTTTTTTTCCTTATCAAATCATAAATGGCGAACCATATGTTTGCTCTAAAGTTTAGTCATTACATTAACTTAAAAAACATTCATTATTTTCTTTGTATTTACTGCCAAAACAACACTTTCCCTTGTTGTTATAGAAAAATTATGATCTTCTCCCATCTTTTTTTATGATTTTATATAAACTAATTGATATATGAACGATTTTCATTTTCATAATAATAAATCTAGTAAAAACTAAAATAAATGGTTGAATTTTTTAATAGCAGTTAATAAAATTAAAAATAATTTAATGGGTATAATAGTACATATAAGACTTGAATCTATCATCATAGAATTTGTTATATGTGAATTGTGTTTACGAATTGTACATCGCAATTCGCAACACGTATATTACTTAAATTGCCATATTAATAGTAATTTTCTTTATAGATGGTGTTGCTGTAATAACGATACCGGTAGAAGCGTTATGGTCCAGCGGCAGCGTTTTGCGTCTCACAGTGCATTCTCAGAATGATAAAGGCGCTTCAGATCGGATCGTTATACAGGCTCTGTCTTATCAAGACCCTGAAAGGAGGACAGGTAAGATATTTTCAGGGCATTTGTATTAACGTAATATATTTTTTTTAATTGTATATAGATATATAAATATATATTGCTTTAGTTTTTGTCAATCCCCTTATTTCAGGTACCCGTTGAAACATTAAAAAGATTTGTAACATATACATAAGTCTACAACTTCCTACTGATTACACATGTAAATTAGCTGGATGAAATATGCTACTGTGACAAGTTATAAAAATTACGAAACGATAACTTTACTAAATTACTGCATAAAGCATATTAATAAACTAGGCTTACTTACTAAAATCAAAGCTGGTGTTAGGACATATTTGTATAACCAACCTGAATAATTAATGTAACGATTTCAATTTGTTTTACAAAGATTTATTATTGTTTATTTTAATTCCATGACATATAGTTGACGAGCGTACAATCGGAATTCGTACAAACAAGGCTTGCTGAATTATTTAACGCTCATTATGCATCGAGTTTCATTAAAGCAAGGAAAACAAATAAGTAAATAAATTAACTGTATTTATTCGCTTATTACATGCGGTAAAAGCTTTCCTTTGAACTTATACAATCATACAACTGATAGGATTTTGCATATTTGGTGTTTTAAATGGATTTTATTTTGTGTTTTGTGTTTGTGTTTTTCTCATATTTGTCATCTTTAGAAGGCAATTAGACAGTTTGCTTTTCCTATACTTTAGTTTATTTATAAATTATTAATATTAAATTTTACACGTGATATCTAAAGTATGTCGAATCGTTGAATATTTTTATACCGATTTGCTTCGGACATTAAAAATTTGTCTTTGTGACTCTTAGAAGTCATTTGAAAAAATTAAAAGAAATGGTAATGATTATTATTCATGCCATGCCATAATTTACTTTTGTATCAAACAAAATTTAAAACAATATTTTATTGCAAAATTGCAATACAATCTCTTCGACAATTGTGTAATTATTGCAATTATTCATTTTGTAAGCTAAAAATACTCTTGTTAATTTTACTTAGATTACTATTATTAATTTAATATACAACTTATAGTGTCAAAAACAATTTTTCATAAAAATCTCTTTCAAACAACAAAATTATAATAAATATCAAATCAACATAACAATCTTCTCCTTTCTTTTCTATGAACTAAAACAATAATTTATTACCACCTCAATAGGAAATAAGCAAGTCTGAGTAAATTAATAACTTGTTTCTTGTGGGAATTATGATGAGATCTTTATATAATCCAAATAGTCTCGTTGAGTCGATATAGTATAAGGAAAATTAATCTTTTATGAGTAATTTCTGTTCTAATAAATGAAGTTTCTAAGATATAGATGTTAATAAATATTGATTGGGCCGTCGAGGCGCAGTGGCACAGTGACTTGTGGTAAACACGATAGTAGGGGTTAGATCCGCAGTCAAGTTATATATAAATAAAATATTTTAACTTTGTGTCTTGTCTTTCGCAAGTCTACGTCTACAGTTAAATGTATGTTTAAATATATATATATATATATATATATATATATATATATATATATATATATATATATATATATATATATATATATATATATATATATATATATATATATATATATATATATATATATATATATATATATATATATATATATATATATATATATATATATATATATATATATATATATATATATATATATATATATATATATATATTTCGTACGTTTGATAATCAAAGAGAACGGAGAATTTTTTTGCCTCGTCCACTGTCCTTCTCTTTATATATGCTCTCCAGGGGATCCTCTTGCTTAAATAAAAATATTACATATAATAAAATAATATACAAGAAAAAAAGAAATATACGAATTTCAATTGAAAAATAAAGAACGACTTTTTTCGTAGATGGCAGCCATAACCTAATGGCGGGGATGTCTAACGGAGCCTTCTGGGCTATAATCCTGACTATAACACTTTGTACTGGCGCCGCTTTATTGGCCGGTCTTTTCCTGAGAAGAAAAAGGTAAGGAAGGGATTGTCGGTTCCACCCTTCAATGTTGTAATTTATAAGATAAGTTATGTGTACCAAGATGTGTGCTTAATGTATTATTTTCTTTTAGAGTTCATTTTTTTTATTCAAATCGCACATTTTCATATATATACATGAAATACTACAGAAAAAAATCTCTTTTTTATGTAATGTTTTAGTTGTACGTCAGTGTTTACCTGTAAGAACTACTGCTTGTGGGTTCGATTCCCAGCCGATGAAACTGGAAATTTTACATTTTTTTTGTTATAGTACATTGCAAAACATCAAGTTGGATTGGGCCACCCAACTGTTTTGAATGCAATAAGTGTGTCTTAACACAAGGTTTCTGCGCTTTCTATGATTCCCTCTACCTACCCTGTTAAGTCCGAGATATTGTAGAACAGTGAAATTTATCCAGAAGAATAGATTATTTTTTCCTCTGGTAAGACTTAAGCGGGATCTTGTGTTTCACCACAATCTGAGAGAAGTCTACATACTAAGTTTTATTTATCCTACTTTGTTAGATGAAGCTTAAATATAGAAAATATATAGATGGCCTCATATGATCTTCGAATGGTGCAACTGCTTCGTTTATTTTGCTTATATTGTATATTATAGCCTTTATAAACAAATGTATATTTATCAAAATCAGCTTGAAACTGACATTTTACTCGTCTTTTACAATTATGAAACTAGTTATTAAATGTTTGGCCTTTATACAGTATGTTATTGAAAGCAAATTATCGTTTTTTAATAATAATTTAAAAAAAATACTAAAAAAAATTTGTTTAAACATATAACGCAGAATAGAAAGTATAATTTTCATATAATTTTAAATGTAACTTAAAATCATACAAAAATATTTTATAGAACAAATTTAAGATTATATTTTACTAATTCTACATGTTACCTTTAGAAATTAAGCATATTATAAGAAAAATAAAAATATCTACTTTTTATTAGAATTCGTCCAATATTATAAAATTTAAAATTGTTTTTCATACATATGTTGTACTGGGTAAAAGTAGCTTAAAGTGTGCTCGATAATACAGTGAAAACTATATATTTAATAAAATGGCTTTATTTATCTACTCTCGTGATATACGCATATCGGCATATACATATACATACATAGACAGCCACACTGTACTTTGGTCACTATAGAAGTAATTACATATGTAAATAAGATAAATCTCACACAATTTAAAAGACTATACGATTTGGACAACTCTCCCCTTTGTATACACATTGTGCATATTGGTTTTTTGTTTATAGAACTCGGTCAGCAAGTAAACAACATACGCCCGAACTCCAATTAAATTCCGGCGATGGACAATACGTTGTGGCATATACGCTGAAGCCCCCTAAACAAGCCCAACCAGATATTTTAAATCCTCCAGGTAAGTTTTTGCCTGTTAAATGTATTTTTTTATATATTATTTTATAGTTTTGATTTAAAGTTATTTTTGTAACTTTAAATACAGTTCAACAACTGTGTATTACTCTCGTACAAAGTTCCTTTTTTTAAACATATTGCGTGTCACTATAAGAAAAAAGTTTCACTTGCCAAGGGTTCAAACAAGGAAATAAACTGTACACTTCAAATAATACTCTTTTATGAAAAAACAAAAGTTTCTGACAGTAGCTTTTATGAAAAACTAAAAGTTCTTGACAGCAGTAATTCAATATAGCCCTATTATAAATATACAGACCCAGAGAATAAAATAAGCCAATTTGTGACAAGAGTTCTACACGTAACAAGTGAAAAATGACAAAAGGGCCAATGATTTAATTGACACTTGGCGTAAAAAGAAATGTTTGTAAAAAGTTAACATTGTTTTGCATGACGCTTTTAGTACCAATTAAAAAAAAATAATAATACACACTGAAAATAAGTATGGAACTGAATAACATTTTATTTTCAAATATTATCATTGGTATATATTGAAAATTTCAGACGTTGGGTTAGTCTCTGTAACGTGCTACTTCAATTTATTTCACTAACTTGACGAAATCATATACAAAAACTTACTTTTACGGCTGAAGTTAAAAAAAAACGAATAAAAAAGTTGCCCGAATAAGCGTTCTATAAAAACCACAAACAATTTCTCTATGATCGTCAAACGGGAATTGTCAATTTTTGTGTTATTTCAAAAACATTTGCAAAACTGTATTCCTAACAAAGTGCAATTGCAGTTAAAAGGCACAAAAAAAAATTCAAATTTCACTACGGTTTTAGACGGGAGTCCTTCACTCAAGTGTGGGGCAGAGGTCGTCAAAAACGGGGCTCTTCACGAGGAATGGAGCGAGCGCGACCGGCGCGCTAGTATAGCTGAAAACACGGTAAGGATCATCCTTTTCATTTTCGGATGAGGCACTTGTCGTTATATTAACATTACAGCTTGTATTACATTTTTTGTTATATTTTTTTCATAAAATATTATATAAGTAAGCTATAAAAGATTTTTATGCATTTTAAGTAGACATATTAAAACAACCTGCAAACAGCAAGTGCTAATAATAGATTATAATAAAAAAGAGGACCGTCGTGGCGCAGAGGCGTAAGCGTCTGTCTGTAAACGCGACGGTTTGAGAGTTCAATTCCCACTCAGAGAAGATGGATTTTTCTATTTCCATTTTCTTCTCTCTGGGAACTAGGCAAAACGGCGGCGTTGAGTTCCGCCACTCAACACGCAATGCCTCAAAAATAGCGGAAAGCGAGGACGATGAAAACAGGGACTAAGCAACGGAGTGTCTTAACACTAGGTTCATATATGGGTCCTGCAGTTCCCTCTGCCTACCTTGCAATATGCGGGATAAAACGTGAAGCAAAAAAAAAGTAAAAAAATCCTAGGCTTAGATTCCCCTCTTCTATTCACATATAGATGTATTATATTGTCCATACTTAGCATTTTTTTTCTTAAGACTTATATCTTTACCACTAATTGCGATTAGCAATTTTGAAATGGCTGCATGATTATAGGTTTTTTTTTACCAGAAATGATCAAGAGCTTAAAAGTGATAAGAGTAAGAGCTATAAGATTATGTTGAAATTAGTCAAAAAAATAATATATCAAGAGAAACATATTCGAAATTCTAAAACGAAATAATCTGCAAACTTCTTGTTAAGCTTTTATACTTCGTTAGAATGATTTAATATAAATTTTCGTTTGTGCTAACGTTTAATATAATTTAAGCCTTAATTATTGATATAGTTGAAAGTAGTCTAGACTAGACTATTTTATTGAATTTATACTTTAAAGGCTTCAGATTTATTATAATAAATATATTTATTAAGCGGGGACGGAAAAAAATCAGGGACTAAACAACGGAGTGTCTTAACACTAGGTCTGTATGGTTCCTGCAGTTCCCTCCTACCCTGCCATTGCGGGATAAAAGCTGAAGCTAAAAAAAGGCGATTTATAATTCATGTTGACACAGTGTTACTTTAAATATATTAGCTTTTGTATGGAGTAAGAAATATTTTTTATTTGTATACGTGTATAGTATGAAAATTGTTTATATTGATAAGGAAAGTGAAACAACTATTTCTATTAAAAAATATTTCAAATTTAAACCTTTGAAATATTTTTAGATTTTTTTAATAATTCTTTGTAAAGACAAGTAAACTAAAAATTTTGTTTAAATTGTGTATGTCATATTGTCCATTTTAAACGTGTGCAAATCGATTAATTACCAGCGAGCTCGAAAATGTGTCAATTTTGATAGCAAAAATAAAATTGTTTCCTTATAAAACTACTTTAAAAATCTCACTTCAAACTTGAGGACCGTCGTGGCGCAAAGGCGTAAGCGTATGCCTGTAAAAGCGACGGTTTGAGGGTTCGATTCCCACACGGGATAGATGGATTTTTCTATTTCAATTTTCTCCGCTCTGGAAACTAGGCAAAGCGCAGTGTTGATTTCCGCCACTCAACACGCAATTCCTCTAAAAAGGCGGAAAGTGGGGACGGAGAAAGCAGGGATTAAGCAACGGAGTGTCTTATCACTACGTTCATATGGTCCTTGCAGTTCCCTCTGCCTACCCTGCGATATGCGGGATAAAGCCTGAAGGTAAAAAAAAACTTCATACTTTTTACAATTTTTAATTCACACATCGTCGTTTTGTTTTAATTTTACAGTCTATAGCATCAAGTACGACCAGTAAGCCAGTAACAATTAGTACGTCTACGTTAAGTAGGAGGGAGCATTTAATAGCAGAAGAAATACCAGGACCAGAGAGTTGTGTTTAGGTTAATAGTTGATTAGTGCAATTTGTAATATAAATATAAATAATTGTATAATGTATGTATTGACTGTGAAAATTGTGATAAATGCGATGTAAATAATGTAAATGAAGGAAAATAATAAAATTTCAAATCATTATATCATGTTCTTTCTTTGTAATTTAATTTTCTGTACCTCGTTTTAGAGATATTGTGTTCCGACTGAATATATTGCGTAGCTTAACGCCGTAAATATTTGTTTAACCAGGCCCCAGAAACTTATAACATTTCAAAATGTGAACAAAAAATTTTTATTCTTAATACTGTCTAATAAAAGATGAAGTTAAAAAAATAAATATTTTAAAAATTGCGAAAACAAAATGAACGGTTACAATCGATCGTCCTACAAGCAAATTGGTTCAAATTATTACATCGTAATTATATGATTCATTTCTACCGTATTACCTATTTGTATGTCAATGGAGGCAATTTCGTTAATGATTCAGTTGTGGGGCGTTGCAGATCTCTGTGATTATTGGTAATTCATTATTTTATAATTAATTCATTCTTAAAGTATGTAACGTCAAAAATAACTTGCTTTTCTTTTGTTCATTTGTTCATTTACTCCTTGTAAATCATAACCTACTTGACACCACTTGACAGTACACAACAATAATATATATATATATATATATATATATATATATATATATATATATATATATATATATATATATATATATATATATATATATATATATATATATATATATATATATATATATATATATATATATATATATATATATATATATATATATATATATATATATATATATATATATATATATATATATATATATATATATATATATATATATATATATATATATATATATATATATATATATATATATATATCATCATAACCTACTTGACACCACTTGACAGTACACAACAATAAATATATATATATATATATATATACATATATATATATATATATATATATATATATATATATATATATATATATATATATATATATATATATATATATACATATATATATATATATATATATATATATATATATATATATATATATATATATATATATATATATATATATATATATATATATATATATATATATATATATATATATATATATATATATATATATATATATATATATATATATATATATGAGACTTATAATAGACATCAATCGATATTTCTTAATTAAAGTGTCAAAAAGATATTAGGACGCTAAAATAAAAAATGTTTATAGATAAACCGATGAAAATTCCTTTCTCGTATTGAAATTGTGCCTTCACGTGGCCGAGAGGCTTTTCCAATTTGTATCCATCAACTTGACTTAAATAAACTTTGGTCTTTTTATAAACGCTAGCTCGATTAACCGGAGGGTTGTTAGTCGTTTTTTGTAAACTTTGTTTATTGCCTGCATCATTTTACCATTTTATATTTAAAAACTAATGTCACATAAATTGGAACGTAGTTAAATTGAACGAGACGAAACGTGTTAAATTTCAACCCACATAGGCTGATGTGAGTTCAAATTTAACACATTTTTTACAATATTTATGTTTAAGATTTTCATTTCTTTGCGCTTTATAAAACAAATATAAAGTACTAAAATAAATTAAAACTACATATATCTCTAAGTCGTACTGATGTCTATTTTTCTAATTATAACATTGATGTTTCTTTTAAAAATATTATAAAAACTATTTTTTTTGTTTTCCTTCTTCGATTGGATCTCATGTTATTGTGCTTCATAATATGGAGCTACCGCTTCCTTGGGCATCCAGGCGATCTAACGTCGGAGGAAATATGAAGACAGACATATCTAGAAATTTTCTTTACACCAGTAACCTTCAGTCATTTGGCTTAGTCAGCGTTTAACGGCTGGCTTAGACTCGAATTAGAAATTGAGCCTAGGTTTCCGAAAGCACTGTTCTCGGTCTTCATATATTCAGTTTAAGATCAGCGTTCCCAAGCCTACCCTTCCAGACGTTCACTTTACGCTCCAACATCAGTATATTCTTGTAAATGAGTACTATGTCATGGGCATACATCATCAGCTATGGAAGGCTGGTGTTGGATGTAAGCTGATACAGTGTCCAGAACTACATTGAAAAAGAAGGAACTAGCTAGCACTGCCTCCAGGTAAACCATACTGTATTTATGTATTTTTTGTCTATATCTTTTAATGAGGCGTCTTGGCGCAGTGGTTATTAACGCAATAGTTGTGGGTAGGATTCACTCGGGGAAATGATTATATTTAGTTGACTTTTATTCTTCACTCCTGTAAAAAAAGTGACTTATCTAGGAAATTAACGGGACTATACGTCTAAGCACTAAATTTTCTCTGCCTACCCTGCTATATGAGAAACCATGTATGTAAATATCAATTAAATAGCACAAGTGTTTAATGCATCGAGGTTAATTGTCTGCGTGATTTATGCAGGTAACCTTAAGGGAAATCCCAAAAGCACAATAATGAACAGCGAATGTTATCCTCAGAGCAGTTTAACAATTATGGAAGCTCTAGCTCATATTCTATTAAAGAGCTTAGCTCAATCGACAATGTAATGAGTAGCTAAAGCTATCTTGTCTTTTCTTACTTGTGAAATCTTAATGAAGTTACAGATTTAATCTTATTAAAAATATTATATAATATACAGAGATATATCGTATAGTAATGTTGTTATTGAGGACGTTCATTCACGTCATTAATAACTTTTGAAATTTTTTGGCTTTTTGTCTCTGTGGAGCCGTGAGCGTTTACTCTGCAAGCATTAATGTAATCTAATCTAATGCTATAAAAATATAAATCTTATGTAATCTAACACATTCCTACTTCGTTGGTGACATATAAACTACTTAAAGCAATTGAAGAATATGTAAAATATAATACTTCTGTTTACAGCAGCGTCTAAGGATTTCGGAAGAAAATAGTATAAAATAATATGTAAAATCATCAAAGAAAGTATAAAAAATAACGATAGTGATGTTGAGTGGGGGACTAAGGAAGTAAGGATACAAATACGCTCGTTAACGAGCCCTCATGCGTGAATAATGACGCGTTGCTTCGTATACAGTTAACCCGTAAACAGGACGAAACATAGATATTTATTTTGATAAGCATTGATAATATTTTGTATAACGGATATTAAAGAACTTGTTTATAATAAGCTTTTATGACAATTGTCGTTAAATGCCAGAGATTTCATTCGCCATCTTGTTTCACCAAGCTGTCTTTAGTATAACTTTTAAGAAAAATATATTTTTTTTCGATTCATACGAAATATTTTAGTATATTATAGAACCAAATGGAGCGAAAATTCTATTAATTCTTGTAAAACAACGTGCTAAATATAATACTCAAATTAACAGAATATTTTATAATATTTTTTATTTAATAAAATTCTGCAAAAATACCGTAAGTTTTTTTTTATGAATTTAATTTTAAAGATATTAAAAGTCGTTATTTAAACAGTAATTTTGTACAAATTTAGTTTTTATAGGTTGGTATATTTTATACCAGTTATGATTTAACAAAATATCATTAAAATAACCTTTTGCACTGGCTTAATTTGTCGGATCAATTTTCATTTACTCGAGTGTAGTATATCGAGTGGATTTGCAGATACGGTGACTCAAATGTTGGATTCGAGGTCTATAAGAGTCTTGAGCTTTTTCGCAAACACCTTTGACTTGCGAAATATTGTTAACGCAATATTTCGCATGTTGACCAATTCGTTTTAACTAGAACTGAACCTCACTCTGAAGATCATTTTTCTATAAAAATCCATATAATTTTTTATCGACTCTGCAGCCCAATCCTGAAATTTTCGACACAAATATGTTCTGCTGGCTTGACTTCTTGTGTTAAGAATAATTTGAGTACAAATCTAGAACTACCTGCAAAATACTGGAGAGAACCCCAACTCCTGAGAACGGCATAGAATCGACACGTTATCATTTCGAACCACTGGCTGCAACAGTAGCTATATTGTCTTCACTGAATGCATAAGTGTTTATATATCTGGCTTATAGTCTTTCAAAGTAATTCACTTTTTAATTTATGAACTATGCGGCGAAAAGCAAGTCAAGAAGAAGCACCATGATGACCGTATTTTTGACAAAATGCACTTTAATTACTAATTGAATCTTGCATGGAAAATATGGATATTTTCTAAACCATGGGCTTGTTTGTGAAGAAATGCAGCCTTCACAATTAAAATAAAGCCCAGCTGATAGCTGTGAGTTGTCATTGGAAGTCTAGTATAACCGCCATAAACGTATAAAACCCTATCATCCATATTAGTAAACCCTGTTTAAGCCTCAAATTTATTTTGACCACTATTTTATTTTTATTTTAAAAAATACAATGTGTATATGATCATTAACTCGTAGAAGGTCACGTAAATGAATAAACGAGAACTCCCTGGACAGCATACATGGAGAAGTTAATGACAGAGTACAAATAAACAGAGGTATAAAGGGACGTACAGTACAGTAGCGCTTGACGCACTGTTCTATCTGGTTATCACTCAAGGAATAAAGTGTGAAGTTAAGTAAGCAAATAAAATAAAGATATAGTAAACTTCATTATATATTAGAAAATTATCAAATGCCTAATGTACAATGAATATTTTCAACATTGGTAAAGCTTACTACCATTAAAACTTTTAATTTACTACAGCTCCACTTAATTCGTTCCGTTGTTTGTTTTGGTCTTTGAACCACTTCACATCAAAAATCAATAAATAAAGTTTTAGAACATTTTCTTGTATATAATATTGGGCGTAATATGTATATCTAATGGTTGTGTAATGGTGTATATAAATAAAGTAGAGAAATTGCTTTCCAGCCAATAAATGTCAATAAAAATTAATTATTGTAATTTTATTTGCACTATTTTAACTCGGAGGCTGGAATTTCAAAATAAGCCCGTATTTTGTTCTACAACTTTTTTATCTTCGAGAGAAAATACTTCAAAGATCAGTTTAATTTTTCCGAAGATTAGCCGGGACAAACAAAAAGACAGATCGACAAACATTTTGAAGTCGTAAAATTGTGTTTTAATATCGTGTAAATTACTAATAAACAGTAGAAAACCTATTTTATTTATATAAGTATAGATAACAATTTAACTCAAAATATTTCTATATATTTAAAGAAAAATATTCTATTTGAATAAGTCTAATAGAATTTGTAAAGAGGTAATGAGATATTTCGTTAGAATTAGGTTAGTGAGACTTTATTATACGTACATACATGTGTGTATATTCCAAGAATTTTTCCTTCCACGGATGTATTCTCGTTTAACTCGTAATTTTTCATTGAGCCTGAGTCGGGAAAACCTCCAATTAAGTTTCTCTTTACCGTTTGCCCCTTGAACAGAGAAGAAAAACGAAAAAAACAGCGCAAAAGGACAGGACGACCGTTATATACGTTTTCTGTAGCAAGTATAAGCTGATTGCGAAGTGAAAATTTATGTATGGGATTTTAAGGGAGTATTTTTATGTGCTAACAAATAAATAAAAAATGTAAAAATATGTAACATAAACGTTGGCCTAGAATAACTTTTGTGTTTCTAAGATTATGATTGTTTAAACTTTATTCTATTTATTTATAAAAAGTAATAAATTGAGTAAACAAAATAAACTTTATTGCATATTTTATTAAAACAATTATTTAAATAAATAAAAAGTTATATATTGTTAGTTTATTTGCGAACAAAAAGATAAAGTTAAACGGTCATATAATAGTCGAAATAAATGAATTGTTTTATTGCTATGACATTATTGTGTCCGCTACGGAATATTTACCAGGGACTTGACTGAGGTGTAAATGAAGCATTATTTTATTTGCGTTTGTACAATAAATTCACTCACCTACAAAGTCTATAAAGTTCGTGGGGTTGATTGAGTCAGTATTTTTATTATTTTCGGCCGTGAATCAATGGCGAATGTTTGAGTAATAAAAACGTTTTACGATTGTTTTCACGTGAAAATTTGTGGGCTGTATAATACTCTTCCGCAGTCATTTTCTTATTGAGCGCTCCCTTCTGGAGACACACTTAAATTCCTTGAGGGATATTATTTTAATGGTTCACACTTTCGTTTCCGCGTCTGTATCGGGACTGCATTGCGGCTAAGTTATAGACGCCGGCATGTTCGATATGAAACGTAATATATAACTTTGTTTTACTATTGAGTTAGTGCAAAACGAAGCGTTCACATAAATTATATTTATTTATATAATTTTACTGAATAGATAGCGGAAATGACGAATCGTTCTGTTTTATTTTTTTATGGCATCGTCAAGTTATAAACTAAAGCTTGTATGTATTAAAAATAAAAAATATCTTCATGTTGTATAATTAATGTTCATAAACCTATGCAATCAGGTTGCAATGTTACATTTAATGAAATAAAAAATTTGTTTAATATAAAATAATTTATCAAATAATGCAGGTTATTCTACACTATGCGGTATGAGAGGCAACAGTATTAAATGTATATTTTGTCTTTAAAAAGAGCATATAATAAAACGTTGATAATTTATTATATCACCCGAGCATCGGACATTCGAAAATGATGAAATTAATTCACTTGAAACCAACCACTCATTGATCATTCTCCCTGCTAATAATCTCATTCACAGTTTAATTGCTACAAAATCAGCTACCATTTGTACGTACATATTGTTTGGTCCAGTGCGTACGCTCAATTATTACACGATATTACCTTACGTACTTTGTAAATCATGAATCAATTTACTACACGGACAGTTGTTATTGTGTTAACTTAGAGTTGTGTGTTGGTAAATATTGGATCGAGTAAGAAATTTTATCAAAATTACACGCTAGGTAAAATACATGATGACTACTGATAAAATTGACTTAGAGTTGTTTATGACATATGAGTTTTGTATGTGTGTGAGTAAGATTGATGCAAGTACATGGAGTTATAATATAATAAAAATTCCAATGTCTTCACGACATTTTAATTAACGTTACATTTTCAGGGAAGACAGAAGAAACAGTGTAACAGTGAAAACACTCCATTCTACACCTTTGAGACATTGTGCGTTAGTAGAGATAAAATTTTTATCTCGCACCAGAGCGATGAAAGGAAGGATTTAACCTGGTTGAGTTTGTTGCGGGCTCTTCTCACCAGGCCGCCCTTGGTACCCTCGTAACTTTAGTTTTAAGTCAATCTCAATTTGATATTTATTATCGAATTGGGCTCCTCTGATACTCTTCCGTTCGCTCTAAATGACGTACACATGTGATCATCTTATTGATTCTAAGTGGAAAAGTTATAAATAAATAAAAAAAGTTATTCATTCTCCTCATGTGGAAATCGAACCGTCAACCAGCCAGTTTTAATTTCAGACGGCATTTTGATGAAAAGTACCGGTACGCTGCAAATATGAAATTCTTCTAAAATTGACTAGTTAACACCTTTTTCTTTTTTATACTAGTAGTTTCCGAGATAAGCATTTAACCAAACGAACGTTTTGAGTTAATGACATTATACAATAATAATTTAAGTTTCCAGATCAGCAATCCTTTTGAATAAACATATAATTTGTTATACTTGATGGTTAAAGGTTTTAGAGAGTGTTTTATTAAAATTACGAGTATAGACTATTTCTCTACTATTTTCCACTTTTTCCCATACATTGTACTCTTTTCTCATTAAAGTGCAGACACATCATTCATTGCCATTAATCACATGACCAAATGTAGCAATTCCACAAATTCGCAACAACGAAATTATAGAATCAAAAATCCTTTTATTTTGTCCGGGTGGCCACCAAAGGGCTGAGGGAGATGATAAATCTTCATTTGCCTTGTTCGCACATCCGACCCGCTACACCCAATTAGTTAACCGGGCTGACACCCCGCTCGCTCGGATTTCCGCTGCGGTCACCTATATCCATTGTTAGCGACGACTGTGGATTGCAAAGGTTGTAATGAAATAGTTTTCGAAAAAAGGACGTTTTTTTAGAATTTATAGTTCTCGATAATGGTCGGTCTTGTTGGACAAGAAATAATATATTTTTGAGCTTAATGGAAAATTTCTAGCTAATATAATATATCTACGTCTATATATAGTGAATTATGTAGATTATGATGATATGCAAGTCTGTGTAAATATACCTTGTAAATGACATCGTGCTGAAAATGTATGTGACTGTATAAATGTGCGTAGTGTATTCAAATTTTACCTTCACCTTTTATCCCTAGCGAGAAACGTTGCGGTCACTACATACCTCTTTCGCTTCGTTGCTTATCATTCACCTCTGAAAGGCATGTATGACATGCCCAATGGGGTTTTTTAACAGTCTTCCAGTCTTCGACATTTTATTTTTTAAGGTCCGACGTTATAACAGAGAAATATATTCTCTATTCAAATTTGAATTTTTTTTACAATATATCAAAATATCTGACATGTTAACATATTGAGCGCCTCTTCACTTGTCATCAAGTGAAAAGCAGATGTACAAAAAAAACTTGCTGCATTATGAACAACAAATAGCCTACTTATGTTATAATATGGAAGAAGAGTTAAAAAAAAACAGTATTTACTTCATTTTGTTTTACTTACAACGATTTATGCTGGAGAAAAATGACAAGATTATTAAAATAAACTATATGATCAATCCAAAACGCTTAAGCAGTACTTATTTTCACCACAGCCGAGCTAAGCTTGGGCAGCAAATAAACGACAGATCCTAGTTAATACATTAATCGATCGGTTGGTAGCGAAGCGCGCAATCCCAGTTAGCGGATTAACCAATTTTGAACCTGCCAGCAATTACAAGCGATCAAATGATTTGCTCATGATTAAGTATTATGTTCTTTACAACTAAAATAGGCCATTTAGTATGCTATTTAATGATATAATATAAAAATTTTCGTTGTTATAGTGAAATAACTACCATACGAAATCCTTATCTTGTATTATAAATATATTCGGTTTCGTGAGGCTAAGTATTCATTAGATTTAGCTATGCAATGTTTCTGAATGGGCGGAAGGTAGATAATAGAATGGCTCATCAGCCTAAGCCTCCCTAATCAGGAAATGTGATATGAAAGACGTATGAAGATAAAATATATGTAAGACTAGAGTTTCCTCTTGAAGCACAAAACAACAATGTGATTTGTCTAGGAAGAAATGGGTTTCATTAAGAATACAAAATTACTTTTACAATAAAATATCAACTATTGAAATAATTACTAACCTAAAAAGAAAATAGAATGACACATGACATCGCATTAGTTAATAACTCTAAATTATTTTTTTACACTGAACTAAGTTAACAACGATTATAATTTTACTTAATGTTAATAACAATTGGAGAAAGATAAAATATACGTTTTATTTTTACATTTTCTTATCGAATTGAAGCAAAATGTCAAAATTAAAAAAAATATATCAAGTAATTATATTTTTTTGTTACTTAAATTTAGATTAGATATAGATACATATCAGCAGCATCTTTGTCTTGACGACAGTGCGGACACGCTCAAAATGTTAATCCGGATCGCAAAGGGGCTACGACGAGAAGTTTTGTGGAATGTAATTTAAGATGACCGTGAAAGATAGGACAGCGGTCATGCTTTGTAGAATAACCATTATTAGCCAAACCTAAATTTAGGTCTTTATATTTCTAATATAAAAAGTTTCTTATTTAGAAATATTATTATTACAATACATGTGTATACTGAAAATATCTTGCCAGTATGTCAAAAAATATATATTATGTCAAATATCTTATCATCTCAGTTCTAAGTAACTATTTATTATTTTTAAAAATTTTGCCTTATTAAATATCAATATTTTGAACTAATCCTGACAATTTTATACAATATTTATTTATTTATTTTATTTTCTTTATTATATTTAAAAATGATAATTTGAAGTACTTTATTTTAAATAAGGGTTAAATAAAATAAGGAGAAAAGCAATTTTATTGGTTTTTTTCTAATTTATATACCTATAAACCGCATATGGCTGAGTAGAGACTTAATGTTAAAACCCACGACTGTCGCATTTTCGCTACAACAAGAAAAAAATTGTATATTTTTATCATCAGTGTTTGTTTATAAAAGATAGTATAGTAGATATGTAAGATATAAAAACAACTGTAACATGCCTCTAGATCCATATAGCGCCTGGAACCACCTTCGCTTTCATTTAACTCCTGAGTGATGGAGTCATGACATGTTCAAACAAATTATATCATATTATAACGGAAAATACACAACGCTCTCCAGTTGGCACGTATTTATGGAAGCCAATTATCACTTTGGCAGGCATCCAATGCAATTTTGGAACTAAACACGACGTATTCTACCGAGACGGCTTGGTCTTTTTCTCAGAACGGAAATGAACTAAATATGATAACAGAGGGATGTTGCGTTGTGTTTAGATTACACACCGTTTAAACTAGATGTGAAAATAACTAAAGTTACTAATTTTATAATAAAGTAATTTATTTATAAAGATACTTTTTTTCTCTTAGATATTTTTTATTGAGAATTAACACAATCATAATATATGTTCAACAGTTTGTTTATACAATAATAACCTGACCAAAACCTGACTAGTAGGTGATTATTTCGACCAATTGTCTTAGTTTATATACGTAAATGCAAGTTATTGTAGTAAGTTCAATTCAAAAGGCTATATCAGTTATTAACAGAGCTTCTAAAGTGAAAAAAAAATTATCTACTGAAATCTTCATGATAAATGTCATATAAGTATCTAAGGGTGAAATAATTTTACTTTCCCATATAACAATTTTACACACATTTGCTCACCTCAAATTCAATACGACTTTACTTCTCAAGACAGTCAAATTTAATTTAAATTGACTTATAAAGCCTGGAATAAATTATAACCAAATATTTTCAAGATTAATAAGCAAATATTTAAAATAATAAAAAAACATATTTTTTTGGGGAAGCCACAAAATGTTTTGCCTTATTATTAGTGTAAGAATTGAACCTACTAAATCTTTTACTTATGCATAACGGCCTCAATAAATAAATTTTGTAATAATGTGATTTATAATTATTAACTAAGATGCTTCACGGCTTAATATGCTTCACACTATATTCCGCAACTGCAGGGCAGGCAGAGGGAACCTAGTGTTGTCGTTCCATTAAGAGTTGATTATGCCTATAATAAGGTTACGTATTGTTTTTCTGAGAGTGAGAAAACGGAAGAAGTCCACTAATTGAGATCGAAATCACAATCGTCACGTATAGTCAAATCCTTTGCCACTGTGCCACAGTATTATATTATTATATGTGTATATTTTATTAAATCACCCTTACTTATTCAATGAGCTCTTATCTCGTTGAGCCTACTTAAACAAAAATATTGTTAATCAAATAATAATTTCACAAGGACTTTTGAATTTTCTTTTTTTATTTCAATATATTATGATACAACGGACACTCAGTCCGTGCCCTTTTGTCATTGTTATAATAATTTTGCTCTGTTATAAATAATAATAATTAACAGTGACACAGTTATGTAAATAATGTACGATTCTTATGCGATGATTGTAGTTTTTAATTGTCACTCAATTTTAAAAAAATAGCTTTAAATCGTTTTGTTCCACCAAGTTTACGATGTATATAACTAAGATACTGACTTATGATGTATATAGTAACATAAACAAAGAACGTAATTCACAGATTGCTTCGTAATTTAAAAGAAGAATATAAAAAAAGCCATATAATATGTAGAATGTCTAAAGAAAATGACACTTATTCCATATCAACTTGCATTTAAGAATAATCAACAGAACCAAAAATATATATTTGACTGGGATAATATGTACAAATCATTCATTAAATGAACAATAAATAAATAACAATCTTTAATGAATATCAATCGTTAAATGAAATACTCATTTAATGATTTACGCCTATACTATAGTTCTCCACGTTAATAGTTCTGATATGGTATGGTAAGCTCGAACATGTACAATATATCATGATTCATATATATATATATATATATATATATATATATATATATATATATATATATATATATATATATATATATATATATATATATATATATATATATATATATATATATATATATATATATATATATATATATATATATATATATATATATATATATATATATATATATATATATATATATATATATATATATATATATATATATATATATATATATATATATATATAAGGTGATTTATTACGTGTGCTAAGGTAAATTACGTCGGTTATCATGTTTACCATACTATTTATATAAAGCAAGGTAATTTAACATTAGAAGCCACAATTGAGTATTGATGTCAGATTACCGCAAGTGGGCGTGTAATGTAATCGAGGTTGTAATTATGTGAATCGCTAAAGCTCTACGTCGATTTAAACGTTTGCCTCTATCATGTGGAATGGAAATACAATGCTTTAATATATATTCTTTATTCTATTTCTTTTGAAATGTTTCTTGTATTAACATGTATATTTACGTTAATAAAAATTTGTTTATTTTTAAATAGCAATTACAAAATACTGGTTTTAATTTTTTTATATGAATAATAATTTTAAAAATATTATTATGCGATTGATTATTTAGACGAAGGTAATATCCAAGACGCATTGTGGGTTAGATTTTTCCTATGATATGTTATTTCTGTCATACAACATGTACTGTCTTTGAACTGAAAGTGGAGAAGAGAAAAGCTGAATACAGTAACTTTTTTTTTAAATAAACCTACTTACTAAAGTCAGTCTGAAAAGAACCACTTTGAAATGTAATAAAAATCGGCTTAGACAACGACGCACCACACGTATGAACGAATATGAGAAGTACTGTGGGGTTAGGTTTTTGCTTTTTTTTTTCACAAGTTTCAACCGTACAGTGTTTTGATAAAGTTGGTACGTAAAATATATTTGTCCAGACATTTTCTTAAGGTGAGTTTACATATAAGTAAAAGAATTATTTTTAAAAACTAAATTATTCTTCTATTGTATTTTTGAAGTCCATTGCTGAACATAGGTCTTTCTTAATATTAATTACTTTGACCAATCCTACGTACTTGGAATCCGCATTTTCGAAGTGCTAACTTAAAATATTATAACTATTATAAGTTTATAGTATATTTAATTATAATACATATATATGTATTCTCTAAAATATATATCCATATTCTCTCCAATCCAAAAAACGGAAAATGCTTAAAAGTAAAAAGGAAATTAATTAAAAAACTCTCATCATTTTTTACCAGCTACTTGCTCAGAAAGTGCTCAAGCAATCGTATACTGTCACAAAGCAACAATGAACTGTATTGTTTGCAATAGTACGTACTGTAGGGTGAGAGGTGTAATTACGCGCAAGTGATAAATAATCTTAGTTCTCAGGAACGATGAGGCGGGTTGAAAAAGTAACAGGTTAAATTTGTTATAAAAATAATAACGTTTTATTATATTTTTGTAGAGAATACTTTCAATTTTAAAGAATTTGTCATAGAAAAGTATATCACATAAATACTTTTAAAGTCTAAGCAAAGTAGCTTAAAATGTTGATTGTAAGTAACATTAATATAATATAATACTGTCACCAAATCGGTAGTTGTCTGGAAAAGCTCGGCGTTGAGTTCCGCCACTCAACACGCAATGCCTCAAAAAAAAGGCGAAAAGTGGGGACGGAGAAAGCAGGAACTAAGCAACGGAGTAACTTAACACTAGGTTCATATGGTTCATGCAGTTCCCTCTGCCTACCCTGCAATATGTAGGATAAAGCGTGAAGCTAAAAAAAATCGATAGTTCCAAGGACTAAAAAAAGGCCAAAAATCTAAAAGACAACTGGTTTAACAACACTCCAAGAAAGTCTGGAAAAAATTGGGTAAGACCTGTAAAAAAGGATTGGAAGATCTGTAAAAAAGGGGGTTAATATATTTTTATCAAAAGTGATAAGTCTGACTGTTTCAAGAATTATAATAAAAAATAACATAATAACCTTGTAAAATGTCATGGTTAGTCGTGACCCTACTAACTCAACCAATATATTTTTTACCGATATAAATATTGTAAGTAGTAAAAAAAAATTATTGCGAGCTAACTCTAAAAATTATTGCGATTGACAAACGGGACTCATTCTTCACCAATAAAATATCACCAAAAAGCACTATAGAGCATTAATGTCTCGCGTTTGGGCATAATTAGCTTGTAATATATTACTATGTGTTTTTATTTTTACGTCTGAATATGATCGTGACATCTGTAAGTTTGATTCATACTTGGAGAAATAAATTGTTTGAATTTTTTCATAGAACACTGTCTCAGAAACTGGTCAGGGCGTGGGGCAACACTAGATTTAATTTACATACAAGTTTATTTCTTTTTTTATAGAATCATTTAATCATAGAAGTAGAGGCTGCTATTGTTATTAATTTTAGGTAATTTTAAGTAAAGAAGTAAAATATACGTTATATTTGTAACCCGCTATTTATCTCGCATGATCAAGCGTTGTATACAGGCCTTCGAAGGCAAGTGAGTCAACATTGCTGTGAATAAGCCAAAGTTTTATTCCACATATAGTAAACACCTTCAAAGATGAATTTGACTTGACAAACAAACTGTCGGTATGAGTATTTTAATATTTTTCTCTTTGATCTTTTTGGATATATAAAAATGCTTCGGATCTTGACTCATTTTGAATCGAGTGCTTTCTGAAAAGGTTTCTTTTTGTAAAGGTGCTTTGTTTTCACACGCTGTTATGGTAATGTATTTTATTTACTGTGAATTTTTTTGTTCCTAATAAATGTGTAAAAACATACTATTTTTATATCACTTTTCCCTGTGTGGTTATAAAAGATAAATAAAGTATTAATCAGTTAAATTCTGTATTTTATTATATTAAAAATATTTTAACAATATATAAAATCATAAATTGCGAAAGAAATTAGCAAATATTACATAAAATATATCGAATACATAAAGATTATGGCTCCTAGAAATATCATAAAATGTTGTCACCAACAAACTTAATTTTATGGTTGGCATAGTCGTGATAAAAACTTTACTACCTGTTTATTGTACGAGATCGATGGTGCGAGAACTAGGGATATATATATATATATATATATATATATATATATATATATATATATATATATATATATATATATATATATATATATATATATATATATATATATATATATATATATATATATATATATATATACGTGTTTATCAATTTGTATTATTACTATGCACCTATCTGCTTTTTAATAATAGCAATATGACTTCTATATGATAGGACTAATATATAAATATATATCTGTGCTAGTGGATTATTCTAAAATAATTATTGAATATTAAGTTAAATTAACGTTGTTAATCACAGCGAGACAGTAGTAACACCTGTTTAAATACCACAAATTGAAATATAAATTTAGAGATTATTAGTAGTGTTCGTGCCCGTTTGTGTAGTCAATTCCCGGTAATTCACGTGTGCTCTACATAATTAGTGACGTGTGTCGCTGATTAATGGTTTAATTGGTTTATTTTTATTAAATATATACAAATATTCTATAATTTCTCTTCTTCCACTAAGAATTTCTTGTATTGTGACGACAACAGCAAAGAGGATAGCTTAGTTCTCTTTGCCCACCTTGTGATTTACGAATAAAAATACTGAATTGTTTATTATGTGACAGCGTCTGGATTGTTATGCGATACATATGTATACGATTGAAATGACTAGGTGGAGATTCTGGCCACGTTAGTTAAAGGTTCATTAATAATTAAGTGAAAAAATTCTATCCTATATATATAAAAGAAATTCGTATTAGTTTCACCAATAATAACTCAAGAATGGCAGAACAGATTTTGCTGAAAAATTGGTAGGGAGATAGCTTAGAGCTAGGAGACGGTCGTAGGATACTTTTTATCCCGTTTGACAGCGTTCCCGTGTGACTTGGCATGAAACGTCAGTCACTAAAAAAGAATCAGACTTGTAATAACAAAACTCAAATGTAATTGACTATGTAATTGACGTATAATGACAGAAAAATGTAATGACGTATGGAAGACAATTTGATATTTGTAAAAAAATAATATTAAAACTATTTCTATTAAATAAATAATTAACAATTATAATGTAATGATAGTGTCATTGCCCATTCGTATAAACAGTGAAGTGAACTATAAAACTCGGTATGGTTGAAAATTTGAGTTTTGAAATATGTTTTTAGGTGAATTGAAGTAAAGTTTAATTAATAATGCCGCGACCACGACGGTAGAATCTTTCCTGACAAAGCCGTGATGCAAGAAAAATACGAAATACTGCAAATGAAGGGAATGAAGAACAAGAATTTACACGTGAACAGCGCCGAGATAGTATGGTTCAACTTCGAAGAGAAGGATCTCAATCACGAGGGCAAAGTGAAGCAGCCCGTGAAACAGCTCTGTTCGCAATGCAGAATCGCCGAGCGAACAACAGAGGTCAACAAATAGATAATTTGCGACGCAGAACAAGATATTTATCAAGTGCTGATTTGAATCGAGCAGCGTTTCAAGACGATTGCAGCAATGATTACAGCTTGCATCCTAGCGTTTGCATTGGGCAAATGGACGTAGTTTGCGAGTATTGTGGTGCATTAAAGTTTTCCGAAGAAACGTCAACGGATTATGTTGCCTTAATGATGAAGTGAAATTGTAATTTTTGACTCATTGTATTCATTCATTCATTGTATTCATGCTTAGTGGCGAAACACAAGAACTTTCTTGCAAATATTCAAAAATACAATGGTTGTTTCCAAATGACGTCGTTTGAGGCAGATATTATCGAACAACGAGGATTTAATCCGACATTTAAGGTATTTATTTTGGTACTTGTATAGAATGTAGTTAAAGAATAACTTACTTCATCTATTGGTATGTAGTTAGTATATTTGCTTATTCTGAAATCTACTCTCCCACCGACAAAAGTGTTTATAACCTAGTTAATACTGTCTGATTTTTATTTTGTAGATACAAGGACAGATTAACCATCGAATTGAATCATTATTACCTTTCCAAGATACACAGAATAAATTTTTACAAATACATTTCATGGGCAACATGGAAGAACAACTTGATCGACGCCTAGTGATCTATGCAGGAATGAAGCGAGCAATTCTTCAAGATTTGCAGTGTCTGCTTTATTAACATCATGCATTGGTCAGGTTGTTTAAGAATGCTTTAGAGCGCATGCCAAGTGATGACTATAAAGTTGCATCAAAACAGATAAACGACCATCTCGAACACACGAAAGGACATTTAATGCTCCAACAGTAGACAAAATTCCCATCCTGATTGTTGATGAACAATTGGAAAAATGCGATATTGTGCTTACACGTCGCGATACTGGGCAACTGCAACAAATGTCTGAAACTCATCGATCATATGACGCATTGCAATACCTGCTATTTTGGCAAGGAGAAAATGGATATTATTTTAATATTAAAATGAAAAATCCATTGAATGGTTAGTATCAGTATCATAATTTCTTTTATTTATTTCTAAAAGATACTGATTTAAAATAATGCTCATTAAAAAAATGGTTAATGTCTGTATTGTTTGCCTTTAAAATTTGAAATGGTTAATTATCAAATTTCAGATGAAGAAACTACAAAGAAAGTTAGCCCAATGAATTATTACGCATATCGTTTGATGATTCGTCAAAATATTGACAACTATTTGCTGCGGTTTCGTCGATTCAACAGTATTGCGTTGACATGTATGTAAAAATAGAAACGGAACGTTTAATATTCATTAGGTTGAACCAAACCAAACTACGTTCTGAGGAGTATATCCATTTACGTGATGCAGTTAGTACTGAAGGAAATGCTGCTAATATTGGTCGATTAACTATTCTGCCGGCGACGTACATTGTTAGGCCACGTCATATGCATGAATATGCACAAGATGAGATGACATATATTCGGCATTACGGCTGGCTAAATCTCTTTATTACTTTTGCCTGTAATCCAAAATGGATACAAATTATTAATAAAATTACGCAATTACTGCTTCCTGGACAAACTTCAAGTGATAGCACAGCACGATATCACAGCACGTATAGGCAAAAAAATTCGGTCCCTAATGAGCTTTATTGTTCAACGCGTTTTAGCGATACTTGATGCTGGATGTCAATCGAATGACAAAATAGCAATGACAAATGGCGAAGCCTGCCGCACACACACATTCTTATTTGGTTAGTGGAAAGAATTCAGCCTGACCAAATAGATGATATCATATGTACCGAGATTCCTGATTATGAAGTCGATCCAGACCTACATGATGTTGTTACTACTAATATGATTCATGGACCATATGGTGTCATCAATCCCTAATCACCTTGCGTGGTTGATGGAAAGTTCTCTAAACGATATCCACGGAAATTAACGGCGGAGACTGTCACTGGCAATGATAGTTATCCGCTATATCGGCGTCGATCACCAGATGATAACGGGCGAACTGTCGCAATGAAAGTAAAAGGAATGGATTTCGTTGTTGACAATAGTTGGATTGTTTCATATTCGCCACTTGTTTCTAAAACGTTCAAGACACATTGCAATGTTGAATATTGCAATTCAGTTAAGTCCATAAAATATGCATGCAAATATATCACGAAAGGCGGAAGGATGTCGGTTTTTGGATTACAATCCTCGAATACCAAGGATGAAATTTCACGCTATCAAGTTGGTCATTATGTTAACTGTAATGAAGCGATTTGGTGTATATTCGCATTTCCCGTTTACGAACGTTATCCTACTGTAATGCATTTGGCGGTGCACCTGGAGACAACGAGTATATTTTACGGCTTCGAATGCTACGCAACGTGCTGAAACAACTCCAGCAAATACATTGACCAGTTTTTTTGCAATCTACCAAAGCGATCAGTTTGCACGAAGTTTGCTTTACTCGGAGATGCCACGTGATTATACTTGGAATGCTTCCTTCATCGGAGAATTTTCAAAGACGAAAGCAAGGCGATATGGTTCCTGGGTATCCAGATGTGCGTTCTACTGATGCTCTTGGTCGTATGTATACAGTTCATCCAAAGAATGATGAATGTTCCTACTTGCGTTTGTTGTTGGTAAAGATTTGAGACACTACGAAATGTTAATGGTGTAATATCTCTGCATCTCCAAGTCAGATACGCACATTATTCGCTATCATAATTTCGACATGTTTTTTTATCAAACCCATGTAACCTGTGGCACAAATACAAGGATAATATGTTAGAAGACATTTTACATCAAATTCGTACCAGTTCCAGAAATCACGACATTGAGATGAATAAGGAGATACATAATCGTGCTTTACTGTTGATCGAAGATATGTGCGGTAATTTATTGATCAGGTTAAAAATGCCAGCGCCACATCGTGAAGTGAATGACGCATTTTATCGAGAATTGTAACGAGAACATGAATTATGATTATTGTAAAACCAATGTGTAATATTGCAAAACACTCAGCAATGGCCAAAATTTTAGTGGTATCGAAAATCATCATCTGGGACGAATGAACAATGACGCATAAATGTGCATTAGAAGCACTTAACCGAACATTAAAAGATTTACGCAATGACTCGAGATGTTTTGGATTATTAATGATTTTGCTGTCTGGCGATTTCCGCCAAATACTGCCAGTAATTCCAAGATCTACGGCTGCCGACAAAATAAACGCTTGCCTCAAATCGTCAAATCTATGGCGCTATGTGAAGAAACTGCAGCTGACAACAAACACGAGAGTTACATTGCTTAATGATACATCTGCTGAAGATTTTTCGGAGCAATTGCTGACAATCGGTAATGGTCAAGTACCTGTCGATGAATCGAGCAGATTAATATCATTTCCGAATAATTTCTGTAATTTTGTCTCATCAAAAGAACTTACCAACAATGTATTTCCAAACAATATTTATAACATAATTAATATTTCTAACATAATTTTCAAAAATAATGTATGATTGAGTGAGCGAGCAATTTTAGCGGCTAAGAATAAAGATGTAGATGACCTGAACTACTTAATTCGAAATAAAATCATTAGAACAATGCATTCATTCAACTCTATTGACTGCGTCAATGAAGATGAAGCCACCAACTATCCTATTGAATTTTTAAACTCTTTTGATATGCCTGGCTTACCACCGAACAATTTACGCCAAAAGGTTGGCTCCGTAGTAATCATGCTTCGAAACATAAACCAACCAAAACTGTGAAGCGGTATGCGTTTGGTGGTTAGAAAATTGATGAACCATGTAATTTACGCTTTGATAATGGTAGGAAAATTCAAAGGTGAGGAAGTTCTCATTCCGAGGATCCCGATGATCCCAGCCGATATGCCGTTTGAATTTATAAGACTTCAATTTCCGATACGTCTTGCATTTGCTATGACTATCAACAATTCACAAGGCCAATCCTAAAAGTTTGTGGTTTAAATCTAGAGCATTCATGTTTTGCCCATTATACGTGGCATGTTCACAGGTCGTAAGACCATCTGCGTTGTTTGTTTTTGCGCCTGATAATAAAATAAAAAATGTCGTGTATCACAAGGTACTTAAGTGAAGAGCAACCTATGTTCTAAAATACAGAAATAATAATGAATGATAAATGTAGGTATTTATTTTTTTTTTGTATTTTTTTTAATAAATTAAAAAACAATCTGCTTATTTATTGTCATTAAGGCGGAACAAAGTTCGCCGGGTCAGCTAGTTACATACAGGTACATATAAAATTGATGGTCGTTCAGGTCAGTTTGGATTTATACCACTCAATAAAGAATCAATAGTATAGAAACTCTTAAGCGAATGCAAAACGGGGAGCTATAAACGCGATTACAAAAATTGAAATTTCCGCACGAATTCATAATCCAAATTAATAAAATACAAAAAATCTATACTATTTAGTTTTGATACAAGAAACTCAATCAACTCAAATTAAAATTCAGTTCAGTATAAAAAGTAACAATCATTCTAGTCTATTATTACATATCTTAAAAATGGTAATAACAGTTTGAGGGTTCGGTTACTCTTAACTGAGAAGGACGATATATCTCGCTCTAGCAAAAGTGCTGCGTTGAGTTCCATCAATTAACACTAACTAGTTATAGTTGATAGCGGAGTGGCTTAAGACTCAATAAGAGATTACTATGTAAAGGATAAATCGTGAAGAAACTTCTACTATAATGAAATTTATTATAAAAACAACAGTAGGTTGATTTGGAGAAAATATAGAATATATAAAATATATTATAACCATAGTCTTTCCAGACCAATAACATGTGAAATGTACAACAATATATGTTTTAACAATACCTGGTTATAAAAACAATAAACGAATTTCCTTACACTTTACGAAATTTTCAACAATCTACGTAAACAATAGGACAGTAAACACGCATTGTTCGCAAATATTGTGTTGACACAAAAATATTTTCCTCTACTGAGATGTGCTTCCATGTATTAAAGTGTACTTTTTAAAATAACAATTCAATTTTTATGATATTTATTTTTTTTTTGTTCATTTTATACTTTATTGTTTATTATTTATTACTTATACTATACTTTAAGTTATTAGTACCATTATTGCTGTAATTTTTATCAGTAATTGTGCTATGTGGGATTTGAACCCATAATCCTCTAGAGTAGTAAGCCAAAATTTTTAAGGGTCAATATATATAGATTCAATATTAACATACGAAAACGCTTATTAATGGTACGAGAAGCGTTTTATATACACCCACTGACTATCAAATGTACCCACGTCAACATTACGTGATTAATTAATGTGGAATTATTTATATCGTGAGCCTATTCTGGTTATTATAACTGACCTGTATCATTTGTATACAATAGCTTTGGAAACTCATACATAAAGGCACTCCTTTAAAATGAAAAATATAGAAATTCATATGAAAATTTCATTAAAGAAGTTGTTTAGCAAACATAAATTATTATAATTACAGCATTATGGTGCATAGCAAGAAGAATAACTTGGAGATAAAATGTTTCATTTCCTGTTTCACGAATGAAGTGAGGAAAATCTGTCAGGCCTTGCCAGATACGTCTGGGGAACTTAACTAATTAACTTCTATTAAAAATTAAACTCTCCATTTGTTTTCTGTCGAATTTTTAATATTTATATGTTGAGTGGTGGAACCCAACGCCGCGCTTTGTCTGTAAGAGTGAACTCCGCCTTTGCGCTACAAAGGCCTTGCATGTCTTCCCCGTAGAACCAATTGCAGAGAAAGATAAGTTAAAATGAAAGAGATTAAATAAATCATTACTTGTTTTAATCGTCGCAACGCCATTTGACTAAAGTGCAGTGGCTACTTTAACTGCTCTATTGCCCGTTTCACTGATTGAAAAACTTTTCTAATATTCAACAGAATGATAACGTTAGAGTTGAAATTCACATGAACAAGCAAATTGTGATATAGCTGTTATAACACATATCTAATTATTCATATTTTAACTAAAAGTAGCAGAAATTTTACAATTTCCTTTTGAAGATTCTGTGTTTTGACTTTTATAGGATGATTTGCTGTTCTTTGTGTCTGTATGTTGGTTTGTGCTTTATCAAGATTATGTGAAGGTACCAAGTTGAAATTAATGTCATCGTAACACAATATGAGTGTGGACGTGGGTAAAAAATGATATAGTCGAGCAGCTATAATAGCAAAAGAGTTAAAGAATTTGAAAGAAGTCTGAACAGAAATTTTCTGTAATAAGTTATAGTTAGAACAGAAGGAACTAAAGTAGGCTTCAGGAGAAATATATTGTTCTTTTTTTAATGTTAAAATGAAAAAAAAAAATAGTAGCTTTAAATTTTTTTATTTGCTAATTTCACACATTAACCACTCACCTGGAAGCAGAAAAAATATTAATACAGTCTAACACTCCACTTAATTTATTTTAATTGAAAATTAAGTGATAAAAATTGTCTCAGCAAGAAGATTTCTATCTTCTATATAAATATGACAAGATCGCGCTAGAAGCATTACAGGAGAGTGTCGTACGTGACTTTATTACTATACAAGTTATTCTATTACGGTCCGTTGAAATTTTATAGCGCAGTATTAAGGATAAACAATATTTTATCTGTTAAAGTATAAAGCAAATGTTTTAGTAGGTCGTTTCAAACTAAATTTGAATCATCTAAATGTCTTGGCAAAATTGTGCTATTCTTTTCTACAAGACGTGCTACATTTAACAAAGAATTTAAAATATCTTTGAGTTAAGAGTTGGATTTTAAAAATATACTAAATAGGTGTAATTTATACTTCATAGTAATAATATAATAGTGCTTAACGACACGTAAAACAAGAAAAATTAATTATTTTCCAATAATTAAAAACGTAGTCATCAATTATAAAAAAAAAATAATTGAAAATATGTTTTAAAGACAAATTTTATCAATTTCTAAAACATTTTTATATCGAGAATAATTAATTTAGGCCTCCAGTAAAAAATCCAGCTCGCAGCTAGCAAATTACTCGAGATATGTTAACATTTTAGATTTTGTACCGCCACGGCTTCAGAGACTAGCCGTTTGAAAATAAAAATAAAGGAGCGACTACACGCTATTAAAATTTATTTTATATTCTATTTTACTAACACCAGTTTACTCTTAAAACTTTTAATTACAGAGTTCGACTCGCCGCAAAAAAATACAGATATATGGGCGAAATATATTATATTTAGTTTAAGTTACTATTTTAAGCTTTATATATTTTTAGATGGCACGACGTATTGCGAATTGATGCTGTTGGACTAAAAAAAATAATAATGAATTTGTCCCATTCGTGGATATTTATATGTAAACTTAAAATTACAATACATGTAATCCGTCGTGGCGCAGAGGCGCAACGTCTGCCGGTAACGCGACGGTTTTTGGGTTCGATCCCCAGTCGAAGAAGATGGATTTTTCTATTTCCATTTTCTTCGCTGTGGCAAACTAGACAAAGCGCGGCGTTGAATTCCGCCACTCAACACGCAATGCCTCAAAAAAAAAGGTGGAGAGCGGGGACGGAGAAAGCAGGGACTAAGCAACGGAGTGTCTTAACACTAGGTTTCCACGGTCCCTGCAGTTCCCTCTGCCTACCCTGCCATGTGCGGGATAAAGCGTGAAGTTAAAAAAAAAAGTAAGGAATGACTGTAATAATTAAAAATAAATATTCACTACTTTTACATATTATTGTTTTAATTGATGTTATTATTGTTTGATTTGATTTTTTTTAATATGCCTTTATTAGTTTTAGTTGTAAGTTTTTATGTTTGCCATTAATGTATGTATGTAATTTTATGTACGTTGTTTTTATTGTTTATATTGTATTTACCTTGGTGTAGGGTTTTCGATTAAAAATTCTTGTTGTTTTTTTTTTAATCATGTTGAACTAGCCTGTAAGTGTGATGTACAATGTAATTCGCTTTTTTATTGTAACTCATATTATTTGTAATAAGTAATATTGTATGTTACGTTGGCTTTCCTATTAAATAAATAAATAAATAAATGTAAAATAATAGCCACCAGTCTGCCTGCGGCTTCGCTCGATTGAACTACATGAACATTTATTTAACTTTTTATTAGAACTTTTTGTATAAAAATAATTAAGTAAAAATATTCTTATCTATATTAATATTATAAAGTTGAAATATATCTTCATTTATACGCGCTAATTTCAGGAAGTATTAGTTCGTATTGGAAAATTTATTTTTATCTTATCGATGAAAATTATATTAATTAAAACAATGAGGGTTTATTGTTTTAAATAATGTAACCTTCATCGACAAGTATAAGTAGTGACAAGAAAAATCTTAAAGCCAAGTGGGAAACATAGAACGAAATGTGTTGCCATCAAGATATTTCTACCTATATTAGTGTATGTAGGATATAGCAGGTGAAGCTGAAAAATAAAAGAAATCCTTTGTCCTTGCTATCGTTTTATATATCGACATTTAAGCCGTTGTGCACTGACAGCCTAAGAACTTTCAGTTGAATTTAAAATGAACCGGTCGAATTTATAAAAAGCTAATTAAATTTTTTCATGAAATGGTAGATCTTTGAGTGGATACTTGATTATCATAATGATATTAGAATAATAATAAAAAAAAAAACCAAACTATCTATTATTTTTTTTCTAATTTGACCTAAAATATTATAAAATCCTAATTCATGTGTATTTCATATGATAAAAAATTACAAAAAGTAAACATAATATTTATAATCATAGAATATTCCTCCATATCAAATCTTTTGCTTTATCTATGAATTTTAAATTTTATGAATATGCCACCTCACATGCGTAATTAAGCAGTGGTAATTACTGGAAATAACTTATATGAATTTCCAATTATTTTATAAATATAAAGTAGGTACATGCTTTAACCCAGTGTTTGATTGCAACCGCCCTGGTTAATGTTCTCAAGCAACACTGTTGAAGTTCTACGTGAGCTACGTAGTGAAGTGAAGTCCTTTGTTCTACTGACACTCAATGTTTGTCATAACCATCTATCGTTATGTACCATTTATTAATGTACCAATCATAAACTAAGCGTCATATTAGCCAATTTAAATACTTTTTATACATTGATCTCTAATAATATTTTTATTTTCATAACAAATGAACATTTGTTATTTATTTGTTATCTGTGAGTAGTTACTTAGTTTGATATAATTGTTTACATGAAAAAGAAATTAGAGATAATTAATATTATTATTAATGAGGTATTGTTGAACATATAGTATATAAGTAACGTGAAGCAAATATATACTAAGTATAAAATAACAGAATAATTATATAATAATAAATCCATGCCTCATGTATGTATATACGCTCTGGAAAATAGGCAAAGCGCGGCGTTGAGTTCCGTCTCTCAGCACGCAATGTCTCGAAAAAAGGCAGAAAGCGAGGACGGAGAAAGCAAGAACTAAGCAACGGAGTGTCTTAACACTAGGTTCGTATCGTTCCTGCAGTTCCCTCTGCCTACCCTGCCATGTGCGGGATAAAGCGTGAAGCCCTGCCATGTGCGGAATAAAAAAAATGTTTGCATATACAACTGTACTTCTTTAGAAGTAAACAATTGATAAGAATAAATATGTGAAGCTTTGATTCAAAATCATTTCACTCAAACGATTTAATATTTTTGATCGATGGTCATAAGCCACTATACGTAATCACTCCTTGAAAGGTTATCATTTTATTCCCATACTTTTTTCGTGTCTTCTATAGTTCAAGGGGTTGTCTGGAAGTTATTATTTTTATAGTTTTATATATTATGTTCCTTTTTTTAATTATACTTGCTAGGATAATAAAAAAAAATATATTAAAGTTTTTCAAAAAACATATTAAAGTCAACAAAATTTCGGCTCAAATCAAGAATATTATAGACTATTAAAACTATGTATACAACCTGTATAATATTACAATGAAAAGAAATATACAAAGATTCTAACACTATATTTTGTAGTACATTGTTTTATAAAGTTAAAATTGTAATAAAACCAGATTGTTAACCCTCTTGTCTACTTCAAGCGTTTGCTGAAACTTAAGAAGTGCTTCATGTATACTTAAGTACTCGTTCAATGAAGACAAAGATTGGGTAATACGTATGCTGTAATACGTAATCTGGTTCACAGCTTGGAGTTTTTCTTTGTGCTAACATATCATCACTTGTGCGAAATTTTTGTATAAAAGTGCTTTTAGATTTCAATTAAGTGAATTATTATTCATTTAAATATTTAAATAAAAAAATATGGAATATTAAAAAGAAGCAAGCAACCATTAATTACCTTTTTATGTTGTATATTGCATTTTACTCTGTCATGGCACAATGTCGATGTGTAAACGTGACAGTTATAGCGATATCCATTTTTAGAGTAAGAATTATTTTTGATTTCATTTTTACTTCGCCTTAGAGATAAGATAAAGCATATTGCTGACTTTCGCCACTCAGTACACAGTGTCTCGAAAGACTGAAAATCGAGTATTTTAACATTATTTTCCTACTAATTTCGGTGTAAATTGCTATTTATATATAGTTTAAAGTAGAAAATATTATTTATTTATCTAATTTTGCGCGTCATCAAGGCTTAACAGTAATATTCCCATAAACCTAAATTGCGAGTGCGTATATCCATCGAGCCGGTAGAATTATTTGATGACTTGTGATCAAGATCTGGTACACTATTTATCGAAAGACATCCTAAACCTAACATTAATTTTGGTTGAGATAATCCAAATAAATACTGTAATATATATGTACAAAATTAAAAAAGGTACTAGGTACATTTTAAATACATATTATAAGAATTCTCTTAGAAAATAAAGGCAAACTACTTAAATCACCTTGTTGAGAAACATATTTTGTAAGTCCATTCTTACATGCTCATGATATATTAAGTAAGGAAGTGACAGCGTAAGACATAGGCTTCCGAACGGATATTATACGATGACCGATTCGCTTTATACTACAGGTTTGACGTTGACTAATAGATCCGACGTGTCTTTGGATAATTAGTGTAAGTTTATGTGCATATCTAGTTGCCTAATGGTTGCCTATATTGCATAAATCAATGATACATTTGGATACAATTTCAATATACTGATTCAAATTCTATTTACTTACCACTAGTAGGTGTTATTTATTATTTATTTATTTATTTATTTATTTTCCACTTAGAATTAATAAGATGATCACTTGTGTACGTCAGATAGAGCGAACGGAGGAGTGTCAGAGGAGCCCAATTTGATAATAAATATCAAATTGAGCCCCTCTGAAACCTACACACTCCACGACTTAAAACTAAAGTTACGAGGGTTGCAAGCGCGGCCTGGTCTGAAGAGCCCACAACAAACTCAATCAGGTTTCCCTAAATCTATTGATCACTTCACAAACATCATTCTTAATTAAAATTCTTAATGATCGGGTATACGATTGTGTCGTTGTCTGGGTAGTTTTTATACTGAATTAAAGATTGCATTACATTTCACTTCTCAATGCATATTAATAGATCAATCCAAATAAAAAAATGAAATAATTTTACAATTTACTAATTTCAATTATTATTATACCAAATGACATAAAACCTTGCTTAAATTTTTTTTATCAACAACAACCACTTTACTTTCCAATTAAAAATAGTAAGACATGTAGGGAAATGTTCAATTGTATTAGACTATATCTTATGAATATTTACATTACTTGTTATATGTGCTCTACATATATTTTTAAATTGGTATCCTATACTTATAGTTAAAATGTTTTGTTCTTTACTTAATTTCCAAATTCGAGGCATTATGAATTGATTAGTTAAGACTAACTAATCAATTCATAATGCCTCGAATGTCGTGAATCATAAGATCTTAATAAAGCAAAAAAAAATAGTTTATTTGACCTACATGGGGATTGAACCCATTAAGATTAAATCCTACTTTTGAAATTGAAATATTTGATTAACTTAAAAAATATATATTGCCAAGTTATTCAATACACTAAGGTGATTTATATTCTAAGAGTCTCGTACTCTACACGATGTAGTACATTTACTCAACTTGTCACTTGTTACGAATAGTAATTAGCGTGTAAAACTGCAATTGTACACTGAAGTAGTTAAATTACTTTTGTTTTTATGGTTTTACTTCCAATTAGGATTGGAAGTTTACTTAGGTCTTGTGTCTACTCTTTATACTTTTTAACGGATCTTTAAAATGCCAAAAAATAAAACAATTAAATTTGGTAAGTCACAGTTGCAGTACCGCCGGAAGGAGTCTGATATTGATGAGATTATTGTGGCATCTCACAATTTTATTTGTCTATATTAATATTTTAATTAATTAAATATATTTTGGTAAATTAAAGAAATTATTGTTTGAGTAGATTAGCATTAAATTCAGGCAACAATCATGCAATGTAAATTTGACGGAATGCAGTTTATTTGTCACAGGTTCTATTTGATTTTTATAGTATAGTTATTCCATAAATTTAAAATAATACTTAATACAAAGTATCTAGTCGAACAATAACAACAAAACATTGGAAGAAAAATACTTTTATTAACCATTTGCATTATGAATTTATACTAATATATATTTTTTCTAAAAGCATATCATGTTTAACAGATTGTTAGAGCTTGAACTGCATCTTCTTATAATATTATACAAATCATGCAAATTTCGACCTTAACTCATCAAATTTATAGCACATAGTCGTATCTTCATATGCAATTATTTTCATATGAGTTTCGTCTTCAGTACTATTAATCCTCCAACCTTAGACTTCCTTGTCTTGACAAGATAAACAGGAAGTCGTGAATCATCAGCGAGGCATTGTCGTTACTAGGGTGGCGGATGTGAAGAAAATGCTCCATCACTGGCCTCGTCCAAGCCGGATATGAAGCCTGTATCGCCATGTCTTCATCATATTAATGACACATAGAATTTCCTCTACTTAAATATATTTACGTTTTTAACGTTATATTACGTTTTAGTGCTCTAAAATAATACGTATAAAATAATAAAAGATATTTTGAAGCTTCAAATGTGTCTGTATCAAATGGTAACAGTAATTTTCCTTCAATTTATACGTTTTCTTAAGCATTTCAATACATTATAATAAAAATGAAAATATTTTGTACTCCTCAATTGTTAGGGAGAATAGACTTAGGACATAGGTAGCTCATATGTATTATTTTTAAAATAAAAACCTTTGTATTTAATTACATACAGATGATAAAATAAAATAAAACAGCAGTAAGACCTATATCATAAAAGCTTAATATTAACGTTTTAATATATATTCACAATTCTTAAGTTTCTACCGCTTCAATAATTAATATTAGCTCTAAATGATAGAGGCGTATTTATATATTTTTTCCTCATAAAGAAAAATTGGCAGAGTTACCAGAGATATGTTTAAAAAAATACAGTTTACAGTAAGCAGAGGAAGCCTAGTGTTAAGACAATTCTTTTCACACTTTCCGATATATTTTCATGCATGCACTTTACAATGTCACCAGACCGAATATATTATAAAAATATATTATTCATTCTCACATGCGACCATAATTATTTTGAGTGATTGTAAATAAATGTCTTCTATATAAATTGATTTCAAAGTCTATTAAACCGAGTAATCCTTTTCAAAGGAAGTTACAAATAATTTCATGTTAATTAAACGGAAACGCTGACGAGGGTACAATCGATACCACACTATGTGAAGCTCTAAGTAACAATTGATTCCATATATTTGGATTACGATATGTTATAGTCACAGCGTTTTTATTAACTAAGGTTATTTAACGTCTTTAAATTTCAGAAATAGAGTTTTAGAAATAAAATGATTTTTCAATGGTATTTATACCATTGTCAAATTTAGTCGATTATAATTTTTAAACCTTTGGCACATATATACTTGGAATTTATCGTGCAACTTGAACCCACTGATGTAACTACGTATTAAAGTGGCCAAATAAAAAAATATATTGAAATATATTCCACCACTCAACACGCAATGCCTCGAAAAAAGGCGGAAAGCGGGGACAGAGAAAGCAGGAACTAAGCAACGGAGTGTCTTAACACTAGGTTCCACGGTTCCTGTAGTTCCCTCTGCCTACCCTGCCATGTGCAGGATAAAGCGTGAAGCTATAAAAAAATATGTGTAAAAAGTTATGTGTATGTTAATGTTTGCATAGTGTACTTGAAATAATTCTAATATAAATAATTTAAATCTACATTATATATTTACTTGAACAACACATGTAACTAAATATAACTTTCCTTAAACGAATGTAAAAATAGATATTATAGTATGTTATGATTTGTTTTTATTCTATATATCAATATTAACGATAAAAAATAAAAGAGAAGGCATCAACGACGAAACAGAGCCTGTCCTAGAAATACATATATAATACTTTATAATATTCAAACAATAATAAAAGTCGTAATACTTTTAATATATTAAAAGCTATTTTCTTAAACTATATAAATTGTTGCTTACAATACAAAGTAACGTGTCTTATCAAGCAACTGATAACACTACTCTTCGCATGCGTTCGGATGTCATTAGCGTTATTTATGTGAGCATCGTGGCGTGGACGCAGGCATCCAAGTAAACGTGGCTGTATTGCTTTACTTTATTAGGTCCTATACTTATTTGATGAAACTGAAACTTTTCAACACACATTTTTCAACTGTATAATGATATCTCTTTTTTACTGTACATTCTTCTGTGTGTTCTCCGTTCAACGTGACATTGGCGAAGCAAATTTTGCTCAACTGGCACGCTCGAAACGCCATACCTAAAAATAATAGATTAGATTTTTATTTGGAAGTTGACTATCTTTATGAAATCTTTTTGGTATATAGTTTTTTTTTATTTATTAGGAAGCCAACGTTACATACTAAGATATAATTGTTGTACACTGTTCGCATAAATTAACATTGTTACATAGTATGTCTCACTTAAAGGCTAACATGACATGTAAATGTAAATATTAAATAATAAACGTTCTTACACTTTTAATATACAAAGTAGAGCAGATACTCTGTTTAAATACAATCATTTTTAAGAAACAGAAAAAAAATCAACATCTTACAAAAGAAAAACAAAATACAAAAAAAAAGTAAATAAAATCACAGTGAACTATAAAATATAAAAAAATGATAAAATTAAATATTTTTGATGACTTTTAAAGTGTTAATCCACACTGAGGATAGAAAAAATACTTAAAGAAAACATATAAAAATTTGAACGCAGTGGGACTCGAACCCGCGCCCTCCTGCGGCATTTCAACGCGGCGTTATGTAGAACGCATGGCTCAGTGGTGAGAGCGCCTGCACGGTTCGCAGGAGGGCGCGGGTTCGAGTCCCTCTGCGTTCAAATTTTTATGTTTTCTTTAAGTATTTTTTCTATCCTCAGTGTGGATTAACACTTTAAAAGTCATCAAAAATATTTATTAAAAATAGCATTCTCTCTCGCCAAACGATTGTTCTTTGTAATGGTCTTTGGGTAGCGGAAATTTGTAAAAATCTCCCTACAGAGATGCTAACAACGATATAAGTTGTATAAAAGCATATAAGAATTTCAACGCGGCGTGATGTAGAACGCATGGCTCAGTGGTGAGAGCGCCTGCACGGTTCGCAGGAGGGCGCGGGTTCGAGTCCCGCTGCGTTCAAATTTTTATATGTTTTCTTTAAGTATGATAAAATTAAAATTAATTAACAGTAGTTAAACTAACCAAAAATAGAATTGCTAAAAAAAAAGAAATATAAAATTATGTAAGAAGTAAATCTAAAGTAACGAGTAGTATAAGAGGTGCTGAGGCTGTATAACTTTTTTATTTTTTGTTTATTTCACAAAATACTTCTTTAATTTAATTCTGTAAGAATATAAGGAATCGTTAAATATATCACAAAATGACATGTTTTTTCTAATTTGTTGTGGAGAGAAACACTTCTGTTTAGCGGTGCATTTAAGCCTAAATTTGTTCTAGCAAACCTTGTTCTAAAATTTTGCATATGTAATCGTACACTGGACTTCGGAGTATAAATGTTAGTTCCTTTAAAAATTTAGACAATCTATATTTCCTGATATTAATTTGTATAAAAATAATAAATCCGCAATGTCTCTGCGCTGAGATAGTTTTAGTACTCTATAATGCTTTAACAAATCGTTATAATTTCTTAGATTACTTGTGATTTTATCTTTATAAGATAAATATTTTAAATTTTTTTTTTGAATTCTTTCAAATCTTAATTTGTGCGTTTCATAATATGGATTCCAGATTGTTGAACAATATTCTAATTGACTTCTAATTAATGAATTAAATAAAATAATAAGTGTATTTGATTTTTTAAAAGCTTTAGTAGATCGTATAATAAACCCCAATGTTCTCAATGATTTATCCACAATATTGTCAAAGTACGAAATAAAACTCAATTTTGGGTCTAAAATAATGCCCAAATCTCGCACTTGTGTAACTTTTTTTATAATGATAAATGTTAAATTATTGTGGTGATTGTGGGTTCATTCTCCACTCCTAAACATATATTATGTTTCTGTGATGAGGTCTGCCACTTTGTGTGTTACAGTGTTTTGGATATTTACTGCTTGTCCTCCTAGATGAATTTGTGTGACAGGACGAAGTTTATATTTATGTATTTTATAATAATTTAAAATCATGCATGCATCAGGTACTTGTGTTGACTTGTTTATTCTATGTAAAGTATAAAAGTTTACGAATGTTTACACTATAAAGTATATACTTTTACTACGGCATGGCGCTAAAAAAACACTACACGCTATTAAAATTTATTTGACGGTCTATTTTACCAACACCAGTTTACTCTTAAAAGTTTTAATTACATACTTGGATTCGCTCCATAAAATTACGTAAAATAAAATATATTGCACGTTGCATCCTGCTTCTTTATAATTTGTGTGCCGTTCTCGGAATTGTGGTTCTTTAAAAATTCACAGCTAGGTTAGAATTGCTTTTACTATACGAGTTTTCAGAAAGCAAATAGATAGGTATTATGAAAATAGTATCACACGATGTCTACGAAGTCTAGCCACTAGCCGGTTTAGTATTTGTGTTTGTGTTTCTGTTATTTTGGTAAAAGTCATAAGCACACTTTTCTTGTGTGTATAACTTTCTTATATCGAATTATAATAAAAAAATGATATTTATAAATATCATTAGTTCTTAATAAATTATTATGTTGTTATTACATATTTTTAATAAAGTTTTTATATTCTTATTAGATATTTTTTAGCTTCACGCTGTATCTCCTACAATGCAGAGTAGGCAAAGGGAGCCGTAAGAACTATAGGAACCCAGTATTAAGACATTCCGTTCCCTGCTTTCCGGAACTTGGCGGAAATAAGTATGCCCCGAGTAGGAATCGAACCCATAAACCGTTGTGTTTATAGGCAGACGCGCACTCTGCGCCACCACGTTCCGTTTTGTTTTTTTTTTCCGAGACAGGAACGTGTCATTTTTTATATAAACTTTGTTTCGTAAAAAACCGTCTGTTATTATATTCGTAAAAAATAGAAACAAATATTTTTTTACATCACATTACCTACAATACCATTTATTGACAGTCATAAAGTAGAAAACTATATTAAACTTTTGAATAACGTCACTTTGCTTAACATAAAGTGTCATCCAACTAAACCTATATCTGAAATTTCAAAATTTTGTTCAGTCTCAGTTGAGTTCTACGATCATTGCATAACAATGTATTAAATTCCAAAAAAAAAAAATAAAATGTAACAATATATTTTATATTAAAGTAACATTTTAATCCCTTACATCAATATATTATTAGTATTAGCTACAAATTTCCCATTCCTTGCTAAGATCTGAAGCTTAAATTGCTTAATCTAGGAACTATTCATCGCCAATATTGTTCAATAATCGCCTTCCGAGAAACCGATTGAAAGCATAAATGCTGAGATTGCACACGTACTTTGAGAATACTGTACGCATATCCATATCCATATCTATGTGCACGCCAACTTAATTGTCTTTAGGCTATTGGACTGCAGTGGATACGTAAACGGCTCTATTGAAAACTACGCTTACATATTGTGAACTGGCTCGCCGCCAGGAGATTATCATGCCAGCGCTGCGATATTTGTGTCTCACGTAGTCCTATCCCGGCAATCGAAAAACTTTTATAATACCCATCACATTCTAGAAATGCTAAGGAGTTCTGAGATAGTATGAAGGTTATGATGCGCAGAGTATTACCAACTCGGCTCGGCAAGATGTTGATGTTTTGGACTTTCTTTTATAAGTTGTTTTATATTATATCGACATTTTAAATTTTTAATTGTTTCATAATTAAAAAGATGAAGAAGGTTAATTTCTACTCTTTAATTAATTCTTTTTTATATGCTTTTTTAAAAGCGGATACAGCGTTAAGCTGAGAAGCACGCTTCACGATGTATCCGCATTTCGAGGCATTGCGTATTGATTGGCGGCACTCAATGCTGCGCTTTTATCTTGTTAATATAGCCAACAAAATGAAAATAATTCGTTCTCCCGAAATGAGAATAGAACCCACAATTTGTCGCGTTTTATAGATAGGCACTGTGTTTGAGCCACAAAGGTCTTCATTAATTATATTCATTTTCGATATTGTTGTTAAGGGGCTTTTTTTTCTCGAAGAAAAAAATAAATAAACGTCTTTCACATGAAATATGAAAATTTACACCATGGATGATCCATGGAGTAAATTTCCATAAAAAATAATTTTGTAAAACCAATCCTAAATAAATTTGCATTTAAAACAGATAATTACGATAAAAAGTGTTTAATAATTTAAGGCGTCCCACAAACAGTTGCAACTTATCTCAGGATAGTCACGTACGAGTCCCGTAACGTAGGTTAATGAATTCTTACCTTGTTTGAAATAGCAAGACTTCACAAAGAACATTCATTAAACGAATCTCGACTTACGCGTGTTGTGGCATACAGAACGTGATGTTTTAGTTTCTACTAACCGATACATAAATTAACGATGTTTTTCATGTTCCACTAGATTTTTTATGAATCGTTGAATTTTTTATAACAAAATTAGTTTTGTTGCTTGCCTTTGTCATTTTATTTAGATAAAATGACAAAGGCAAGCAATACAGGAATAGTAAAGTAAAATTTGTTCATGAAAGAGGAAAAAAATATTTACGAGTTGACGAGAAGCTAAAAGAGCATATTTTTGTCTGTCTGTTGGATAATTGTGTGCGATACATCTGTATGCATTATAACTCTCTAATTACTTGACAAAATTAAAGAATTTTGTTTTTCAGTATGAAAAAAGCTCAAAGCTCATCTTATATTTTAATGGTTTATATTATTATGCTCAATGCCTTTGCCCCAAAAACATATAAAAAACTTTTGAAACTCAGTAACTCAACTACAGAATATATAAAAACAAATTAAATCTTTAAGTTAAAATAACTATAATACTGGTGTGTATTGCTATTTTTATATGAAAAATAATATTTTATTGTACCTATGGATATGACTTTATAATGGTCAATGTTAAAACCCTTATACGCTAAAAATATTTATGGAAAAAGGACTGAGGACCGTCGTGGCGATGGGGCACAGCGTCTGCCTATAAACACGAAGGCTTGTGGATTCGATTCCCACTAGAAGAAGATGAATTTTTCCATTTCCATTTTTCCCTCCACTCATTCAACACGCAATGCCTCGAAAGGACGGAAAGTGGCGTACGACGTCTTAATACTCTCGAACGGCTCTTTGTAAATTCGGTCTCATACGCAATATTGTTTTCACCTCTGTACTGGTGCACCTCAGTATCAGCTTGAACCATTTGAACGCATATAACGTAAAACTGATCGTACCGTTGAAATCCAATTATCGGTAAATGTATCTAGCGCTTAGACACTGGTGTTGCGTAGAGACGTTTACTTGCTGTACATTCTTTACAAGTGCAGTGTACCAAAGGATTGTTTGATCTAATACCTGTCGATGACATTTCCAACTACACAGTCGTAGACATATTTAAATGGCCGCCGCCACCATTCACCACCTGGTTACTTGGAACTCTAGGAACTGTTACCGTGTACCACACAACTGTGGGTAACGTGTGTGGAGTAATGTTTTCAACCAAGAAAATTCTTTTAGTTTAAGAAATCTAAAGAAAGTGACTCTAAGAAGCTTCATACTCTATTCTGCGCATAGTGGGATAGGCAGAGAGATGTGAGAGTGTTAAGATACTCCTTTATCCGCTTTCTGCCTTTTCGAGGCATTGTGTGTTGTGTTTCAACTTTCATAGAAATGAAACAATCCATCCTCCTCGAGTAGGAATTGAACTCAGACATTCGTATTTACAGATAGATCCTGCGCCTCTGCGTCACTTTTTATTTTATTTACTACAAGCTTAGAACAATCTATACTTATTATTACAGAAATTGTTGTTGTGCTTAAATTGTTTTATTTAATATGAGGCATATATAAATTGAAGAATGGTATAAAATATTTACATAAATTATTTTAGTATGCTTCAGATACTATCGAATCATATGTAGATTGTGATTTGAAAATAGAGAAATGAATTAGCAATTTAGTTTCGTGCGATGGTAGAATATTTTTTACTTGCATTAATTTTCAATTTTATTTGTCGAATTGCGTAAACCCAACAGACATTTTATTTTAAACCACTTTTCATACTAAAATATGTAATTTTTTCTTATGTATTGTGAACGGTTGGCAAATTGGGTGCGTAGGAGCCACAGCCGTACGGTCATTACTATGCAAATTTCATTGTGCCAATAAACGGCACGAGCCGCGCTGCCGCAAAGAGGTTAGCTTTCACGAGCTTTTATACCATGTTCGTGGTACAAAAAATTAATACACATTCCAAAAGGATGGTTTGCTATATTTGAAAATAAACTGGATTTTGTATATAACACTATTTTGTTTGCTGGGCTTTATAAATATACGATAATTCCTTGACTGGGATATTGTCCGAGAAACTATCTTTACGAGAAAAGAAAGGGTGATGTAAAGAACTTTATATTCGAATAATTATGTGTGGCAGAACGCCCCACTTTTCTTACACAAAAGTACAGAAAACAAATTATATTGTTAAACGAAAACATATATCATTATTATACAAAAGAAGTTGTTAAAGAAGATTTTTTACTAAGGAAATAACCTCGGCGTAGTTAGACACAAAAATTAAAACATTATCACTACAAATACCGTATAAATGAAATAAGTATAGCTGAACTAAATTTATAAGAGATACCATTGCAGCTTTTGAAATCATATACTTTAGTATTATGGCTGTAGACAGCAGACAATGCGGAGAATCAAGTGCCTCCCAACAAGAGAGGATAATCAACAATCGCACCAAATGACCCAATACATCAGCGTCGCAAGTACGCGGAATTGTACGTGATGAGACGTACAATATTATCAATACAAGAATAAAAGATTTTCCTCCTAAACCTATTTCATAGAAAAATGCTTTTCAATTTGACCCATGACTATGAATACTTATTATTGACTCTCTAAAGAAGTACTTGTTGAAAATAATATTCTAATTTTGGTTATATAGTTTAAAAAGCAATAGCTTAAAAATAATTATTTATTAATAAGATAATAAATATAAAAGACGAAATTAACAATGGCACCTTTTTTAGTATATGGGAGATCAAATAAATAACGTTTACAACGGAGTTTTGAATTACATACCAACTTTTAGTGGTAAGACACAATAAAATAGACATACATTTTCTTAAACGAAAGCACTATAAACGTTATAAATTATGAAAATGTAAAAAAATAAAATTTAAAACAAAGTTTTCCATACAAAGTCGTATGGCAAATCAAATGACAGAACTTGTTGTAAAGATCTTTAACAACGTAACGAGAACCTTCCCACGCAAGTTTAACTAATTTGTACACTATTTCATAACCTCACCTTTCAAAGGGCTAAGGTTATGTAGTTTTCCTTTATTGATATCCATAGTTTGCTTCAGGATATGAATATAAATTAATTTATGGTGATATTGATTTTGATATTCATTTGACTTAATACATATTACTTGCGGCTATGACCTCGTATAATTCAATAATAATTCAATAATGTTGAGGTTTATACATATTGCGTTATTTTCACTATGAAAAATTGTAGGCTTGAATACATATATGCATTTTAATACATTCGTATTGGGATGGATTTGATAACTGTGTGGTAAAATTTTACTTATTTTAAATAAGAAATAATAAATGTTAAATATTGTTATCAATTAAGATACCACTTAACTCTTGTTCAGACGAAAATATATTTTCGAAACACTTCGGATTTTGAAACACTTGAATCCTCTTTCGCCTCTTTCGTATAATGAAGATATGACATAACACTTGAAGACACATTAAGTCACTATTCACTGACGGCTTTCATATCTTACAATGTGATACAGAAATAGCGCTGTCACAATAGAATTTCCCTTTACACCACAATACTATGTTAGATGTAATCTGTTCGCAAACCATTTCTGGTTAAGACCAACATGAGCTATGGGGATTACACCCGTCGACCATTACCCAAAGACTAAATTTTGCGTTCAATTTCAGTGTAAGCGAGATGAGATCCTGAAACGGAAATCTAAAAAGCAATCAAACGACATAATAAGTGCCTTGATAAAGCGTTCTGCATTACAGTCACGTATACGAAGCGACGCCAACGCGTCCGTGGCACGACGCACTCATAAATAACACTAATGACATCCGACTGGTCTGTGGTATCCCAAAAAATAGTTATCAGCTGCAAATCGATGTAGCAACACGATATTCAATTTTCTTGTAAATTTTCAGCACATATATTATAAATAAGTGAAGCAAAAATAGATTTTATTTCATTTTAGTTTTATTTTACTTATTTTCTATAATTCTTTTTATCACTTCTCTATAGTAACTCTAATCTCTCTTCTACTTCACTATTTTAAAATTTTTAATAGCATATCTCGATGAAATAAAAATAATTTGTTCCCTGAGTTTTAGATAGAGTCCAATATTGTTTTTACGGTGAAATGACTGTCTCAAATATATATTTTTACTGTTTTCTTTTTAAATTATTTAAAATATAAAAGACATTATTTTATTCAATAAAGTTAAAATATCAATAACTGTTTTAAATATGCTATCACTTCATTACATATTGGCAAACCTATATGATACAAACCAAAAATTGTTACATCATATAGATGATTAATTGTTCAAGTTCTAGACTTTACAATATTCACTAATTATATAAGGCTCTAAATCTCAGCATAAAGTTAAAAAGTTACTTGAAAAATAGCTTACAACCTTTTTTTTTAAAATCACATATAGTCTCTTATCCCTTACTAAAGTCTAAAAACAGCTTTAAAGTTTCTAAGTCTGTCTATGTTCCGTTTGTCCAGTCAAATCTCCAGAACAGCTGTACTGATTTTTATGAAACATTTGGAATAAATACCATCGGGAAATCTCTATCTAGAGTAAATTCGCTGCATAAAATTTGAATTGTATGTGTATATTTTTCATTAATAAATTAAAAAAAGACTTATATGCACAATACTTGCATATTATATAACAATTCCGAGAACATTAATCATGCGAGCGAATTCGCGAACGGGTCACTAGTAAATAATATAGATAATAATTGAAGTAAATAAACACTGAATTCAAATTTGCATCTGCTGACAAGCCGAAACCTCAATACTGTTTGTTTACTGTGCTCTCGTAATTGCGCGGAAAAACGTATAATTCTATTTTGTTACAAATTGAACGTGATAGACACACGTATAGTGAACATATGAGAGCAGAGGCATGAATTACACCGCTTTAGATGTTGAACTTGATTATATATATAGCTTCACGCTTTATCCCGCACATGGCAGGGTAGGCAGAGGGAACTGCAGGAACCATACGAACCTAGTGTTAAGACACTCCGTTACTTAGTCCCTGCTTACTCCGTCCCCACTTTCCGCCGTTTTCGAGGCATTGTGTGTTGAGTGGCGGAACTCGACGCCGCGCTTTGCCTTAGTTGCCAGAGCGAAGAAAATGGAAATAGAAAAATCCATCTTCCCCGACTGGGGATCGAACCCAGAAACCGTCGCGTTAGCCGCGTTACAGGCAGACGTTGCGCCTCTGCGCCACGACGGTCCTCAATTTTATATATATATATATATATATATATATATATATATATATATATATATATATATATATATATATATATATATATATATATATATATATATATATATATATATATATATATATATATATATATATATATATATATATATATATATATATATATATATATATATATATATATATATATATATATATATATATATATATATATATATATATATATATATATGTTTATTCATATTTGCGCCGCCCCCTGCGATGACCCCCGCGCGAGCGGTCAGTAGTTGTAGTAGTTACCAGTAGTTGTCGAGAGGTAGTAAAGGGGGCACGTGAGACGGCCGACGCGAGCGCACGTCCTTCCTGAATCGATATATTAATTAGCGGTGTGATTTTCCCTCAGCCTTATTTGATTTCCCTTTTGTGTATTCGCTCTTGATATTGAACCTGACAAAGACAAAACCTACAAAAGATAATAGTGCAAGTAATCCTAAGTGAAGAAAACTAATGTGAAACATTCCACGGGAACAATCAGTGTTTGTGTTGTGAATCATGAAGATAAGGTACTGTACAATTTCTATTATCCTAAAACCGACTATAAGGTACATAATTAATAAATAACCTCCCACTTCAGCACGCTTCCACAATTGCTGACCCCTACCCACTATTCAATATATATTTTTTGGTAGCAGAACGCGGTTCATTATATTCATTATATACTATATACATTTTCTGGTAGCAGAGCGTGGTTCATTAATACTACTATATACATTTTCTGGTAGCAGAGCGTGGTTTTCATCCCTCTGGGCCCCCTTAATTATAGCGTAGTTTAATCCCTCTGAATCCCCTTGATTATAGCGTAGTTTAATCCCTCTGAGTCCCCCTGATTATAGCGTAGTTTCATGCCCCTGAGTCCCTTTGATTACAGTGTTATTCTCCCGTTTTGGTATTTTGGCTCTTAATTTGGTACCTAACGCATAATTACAATATAATTTGATTTCCTAACCTTTTAAAACGTGTTCGCATCGAGTTGTTTAAAAAATAATGTTATATGAAATTTTATACATATAATATAATTGTGTAGGGTGAATGTATAATGTGTAAAATATATAAATAAATATTGAATATAATTTTATATATTAAATATAAAATATAATAAATACACATAATATGGTTACATATATTTTATAATATTACGCCTATACGTTATTACCTATCCCGTTTTAAATTATAATTGAAGTTAGTTAAAATATTTTAATATAATTTCCTTAAAAAACTAACTTACTTTAAAATATTATCCCTACACTTTTGTTGTCACCCTTTTTTTTATTTTTATTTAAATGAAGCTTAAGCCTTAATTGTAGTCATATTGTATATCATATTATTTTGTTGTATTGCGATATATGTAGATGCGACGCGTCCCTGAACTTGACCGTAACTGGTTTCTTATCTCGCCAGCTGTTGTGGATTCATTGTTTATTACGAGTTTATTATTTTTTCAATATTTTAGTTGAGTTATTTGTTTAGTTGATTTCTGATCTCGCCCGTTGGTAGTGGGTTCATTGTTTATTACGAGTTTATTATTTTTTTAATATTTTAGTTGAGTTATTTGTTTACTTGATTTCTGATCTCGCCCGGTGGTAGTGGGTTCATTGTTTATTACGCGTTTATTAATTTTTAATATTTTAGTTCAGTTATTAGTTTACTTGATAATTTAAAATGGCTACTCATGATGAAACAGTAAAATGTTCCTTATATACGGAAAGCGCAGAATATAGAAAAAATATAGGTGTGGTACGCTTTGTTTCCGATTGGATTGCCGATACCTCGGAACTTCTTGGCACTTCTGAAATACCTAGATTATTAGTTAGGTTCAAGGATTTAGATTCTCATTGTAATTTATTTGTAAACGCGTCCTCAGTGCTCCTGGGTGGGTTAGACCCGGCTATCGATTCCCAAGAACTTAATTATATAAAAAAAGAAGTGCGTTTAGTATATAAGAAGATAGACGACCTCCGGGTGCGTCAATTAGAGTTGTGCCCACCTGCTCCCGTAGTTGATCCCGTCATGGCCGGTACACCCGTGGGAGTGAGTAATAAAAATATTACTGAGCGAACTACTTATAATAGATTACCTGATTTACCTATCCCTAAGTTTGATGGACGTCCTGACTCCTGGATAAGTTTTATTGATCAGTTTGACAGTGTAGTAGATTCCCAACACCATTTAACCCCCACAATGAAATTACAGTACTTGGTTGGATCCTTGGCAGATGAACCTAAGCGGTTGTTGCTACATTTAAAAATTGAGGAAGGCAATTATGAAGTTGCTCGTGAGTTGTTGAAACAGCGGTATCACAATACACGGGTTCTAGCTGATACCTACATAACCCAAATACTTACCCTGCCGGAGATTTCGAATAAATTTACAGGTTTGCGCGCGGCCTTTTTGAACCCCTTGTTAACTGCCTATCGCTGTTTAGAGCGTTTAGAGTTACCCGTCTCCTCATGGTCTTATATGTTAGTACATATATGTTTGACGAAGCTTCCCTCTGATTTGAAATCCCGTTTTGAGCGTTGTTATGGCGGTGACGCTAATGAATTACCTACCTTTAAAAATCTTATTACCTTTTTGGAAGACGAATGTCGTCACCATGACAACGTTGGCAACACCTCCCTTGTAGATTCTAACCTGACGAAATTTAAAAGTACTGTACCTAAACATACTTACTTTGCGGCTCCTCCCTCCCCTATATTAAATAATAGACAAAAAATGTTACCTGTAATAAATAATAGTAAAAAATGTTACCTGTGTGCTTCCTCTTCCCATTACCTCCGTGAATGTCCCGAATTTAGAGCTATGAATCCTAGAGAAAGATCGGGATTTGTAAAACATTCCCGGTTATGTTATAGGTGTTTGGACAAACATCCAATTCTTATGTGCAAGCGGGACTACAAATGTTCAACCTGCGGTCGCTCATCCCATCACACTATGCTATGTTTTAATGATTCCCGTAACCCAATGTATCCCACCTCATCCAATCGCAAGTATAATTATAATTCCAAATTTAATAAACGCAATTATCCGCGTACCTGTCCTTCTTCTACCCGCGGTCCCCATATGGGCGGGGGCCAGCATAAGAAATATTCCCCTTCGCAACTCCAGCGCTCCCCCCAACGACATTCCCAGAGAGCTTCTCCCCCCAGAGAAAATGCTCCGCCCCAACCTAGACAGGTTGAAAATAATAGACAGGTTGAAAATATTATAAGATATCGTGATAATTCCTATAATAGAGAAGATAGACCCATATAGCTAGATACTTGTATTACTCTCCTTTCCCCTTGCCTTAATATCTCACCCAATTCCCTTATATTATTGCCTACTGTTAAATTACACGTTAAAACTGCTAGTGGCTATTTTATTGAAGCGCGTGCCTTATGTGATACCGGTGCCCAGGGTTGCCTCATTACAACCGATCTTGTTGTTAATTACCTCAATTTGACCATCTCCCCCTCCTGTGCCCCTGTACGTGGCATAGGTAATATTCCTTTAGTGGTTTCCCGTGGTTCTATTTCCCTGTGTTTTAAACCTTTGTATAATTCCTTCCCTGAGGTGTCAACCTCTGCTATGGTTATAGATGTGATTGCCGGTACGCATCCTGAGTTTGAGTTCCCTGAGTCTGTGTTTTTTCCTAATAGTGATTTTTCCCTTGCTGACCCTACCTATAATAAGCCTGGCCCGATAGATATACTATTGGGTGCTGACGTGTTCGGCGCGCTTTTATTACAAGATAAAATATTTAACTTTAACGGCCTTACTGCTGTACCTACAATTTTTGGTTATATTGTTTGCGGTCCAGTCGCTGCCGATTATGGTGAATTAGAGCCCCCCATGACTGGAATATCCTTACCTGTCCCATCGAGAAATTCTGGAAGGTTGAAGAGACCCCTCAAACCATGATTGCTTACCCCTTAGATAACGATGGTGAGATTTATAAATAAAACCCGAAACTTACCCGTTGAGCTATCTGTATCCTTATCGCGTTAGCGCGTAGCGTTTCCTTGCGGTCTTCCCTAAGACGACTCTCACTCTTTCTTGACAAAGAAGGAATCATCAGAGTCGGTGGTCGTTTATGAAACTCCTTTAACAGTTCGAGGAATTAACTACAATTTTTGCTAAAATTGAAGCGGTATTAAATTCCCGGCCGTTATGTCCCTTATCTAATGACCCTAACGATCTAGAAGTTTTGACGCCTGGTCATTTTTTGATTGGCCAACCTCTTAGTGCTTTGCCGGAGTATCCCTATAACCATGTAAAAATTAATCTTTTAACCCGTTTTCAAGTAGTGCAACAGATAACTCAACATTTTTGGTCGCGGTGGCAGTTAGAGTACCTATACACTCTGCAGACTAGGCAGAAGTGGACTGATCCAGTGAATCCTCTAACAGTAGGCGAGCTAGTCCTCATCAAAGATGATAAATTACCCCCTTTACAGTGGCGACGTGGTCGCATTTCCCAAATTTATCCTGGTAAAGATAGCGTTGTGCGTGTGGTCGATGTTAAGACATCGACAGGTATCCTAAAGAGAGCCTTAACCAAATTAGTTCGTCTACCTATTAGTTAGCTACTCCCATTTTCTCGTAAACATTAGATGTTTAGGGCGGGGGCTATGTTTATTCATATTTGCGCCGCCCCCTGCGATGACCCCCGCGCGAGCGGTCAGTAGTTGTAGTAGTTACCAGTAGTTGTCGAGAGGTAGTAAAGGGGGCACGTGAGACGGCCGACGCGAGCGCACGTCCTTCCTGAATCGATATATTAATTAGCGGTGTGATTTTCCCTCAGCCTTATTTGATTTCCCTTTTGTGTATTCGCTCTTGATATTGAACCTGACAAAGACAAAACCTACAAAAGATAATAGTGCAAGTAATCCTAAGTGAAGAAAACTAATGTGAAACATTCCACGGGAACAATCAGTGTTTGTGTTGTGAATCATGAAGATAAGGTACTGTACAATTTCTATTATCCTAAAACCGACTATAAGGTACATAATTAATAAATAACCTCCCACTTCAGCACGCTTCCACAATTGCTGACCCCTACCCACTATTCAATATATATTTTTTGGTAGCAGAACGCGGTTCATTATATTCATTATATACTATATACATTTTCTGGTAGCAGAGCGTGGTTATTATATACTATATACAATATATATATATATATATATATATATATATATATATATATATATATATATATATATATATATATATATATATATATATATATATATATATATATATATATATATATATATATATATATATATATATATATATAATATATATATATATATATATATATATATATATATATATATATATATATATATATATATATATATATATATATATATATATATATATATATATATATATATATATATATATATATATATATATATATATATATATATATATATATATATATATATATATATATATATATATATATATAAAAATCTTTGTATACCAATAAAAAGAACTAGAAATTGGACAACATTTAGAATATACGCTAAATGTATAAATATTTTCACGTGAAATGCAAAAAATACTCCTCTTTTTTAAACTGTGGGCTCAGTTATTTGAAATTCAACTGGTCATTTCTAGATTATTCGGACACCGTTCAAAACGATGAACAAAATTGCAGTGCGGACAATAGTATTAAATACATTTAGTTTTTTGCGTGAATTCTTCTAATATGTAGTAGACCGAAAACCCACAACAATTCTTTTTAAAAATATACTATATAACCTATTATGTGATGTATGAATAAATAAAATAAGCATATATACATATGTACATCAATTCAATGTCAAAGAATGGACCGAAAAGTAGGGAACAGAGTGTAATAAACACTTAATTAAGCTGTGTTGAAAAATTTTATGTTTTCTTTAAGTGTTTTTACTAATCATTAATTAAATATTATGTTTAGTTAAATTGTTGTACAATAAGCTTTATTTTTGGTTAAATAACTATTCCGTTACTAAGTGATTGACTGACATTCACCGCAAAGCCAAAACTATTGAGCGTGCCTCGGCTACCGTAGAGGTGCTCTTTTGTGACAGGTGCCTAAGTGTTGATATTTTTAAATCTTTATAAAGAGAATATTTTCACATTCATAGTACACACAAACGGACTGTAAGCTTACATTTTCATATACTAACACTAGACGGGCATTGTGGCAGAAGAAAAACTATTTTTAATTGTAATTACAAAATAAATATATATATACTAACGTAAACATCATACCAAATCAAAGCATCTTTGAATAAAAACATCAAACTTATAGTAAAATTTTAAATTAAGCAAATTTGTCTTTTGAAAACAGTTTCAACAATTCCTCTGGACAGAATATAAACGTTTAAAACTAGCCTGTTTGCGGCAACGTGGCCTTGTCGTTATTGGCTGAATGAAATTAGCATAGTAAAGAAAAATATTGACTGTAGAAAGACTGTAGTCGGCACCCAATTTCCCGGTGCTTGGTTAAAATGTAATGCATTTTTCATTCGTGTTTTTTATTATATTTTTTATATACACGAATTTTGATGTTATTTTTAAATCAACTTTTTAGATTATTCGATCTTTTTTAAGATACTTTTTTATATTTTATTTCACAATAAATCGAAATCGAAATCGAAATTAATAGACACGAATGTGTACCAAATCGAAGAGATCTGCTTAGATTAAGTTCAATATTCAGATTCGACTTCAATTACCATAGGAAAGGGAAAAATTAAAATAAAAATTATACACCTTTAAGATAAGAACTCACTGACATTCTTCTTATCTATTGTCTACCCTACAAAAAATAATATTGTTTTTTGTCTACATTGTTCAGATCAGACTAGGAAAATTAAAATAATTATTAACATACTTACCTCAAAACGAAATCACACCCACATAGACCAAATTAATGATTAATAATGTTGTATAAGAACTAAATTATTTATAAAAATAATATATTATTTTTTTACCTTCACGCTTTATCCCGAACATGACAGGGTAGGCAGAGGGAACTGCAGGAACCATACGAACTTAGTGTTAAGATACTCCGTTGCTTAGTCCCTGCTTTCTCTGTCCCCGTTTTTCGCCGTTTTCGAGACATTGCGTGTTTAGTGGCGGAACTCAACGCCGCGCTTTGCCTAGTTTCCAGAGCGAAGAAAATGAAAATAGAAAAATCCATCTTCCTCGAGTGGGAATCGAACCTTCAAACCGTCGCGTTTACAAGCAGACGCCACGCCTCTGAGCCGCGACGGTCCTTAAAATTTTATTAATTTATTATTTAAATAGAACGACATTGATCACTCGTCAAGTCGATTTCCAATTTAAGATTATACATATTTATAGGGTGAAAAATTATAAATTGTCACGTTTTTGCTACATCATATGTGAGCTAAGAATCATGATAAGTTTAACGTATGTTCGCGAAAGCCACTCACTATTGCAAACAAGGTAAGAATTCATTTACTGTGTTATGGGCTTTGTACGTGCCTACCTTAAGTAAGTAAGTTTATGGTCCCTTAATTTAGCGACCGAGAATTTAGTATATGTATACAATATTAGAAATAGAAATTGACTTTAAAACTGAGCATGTTACTGTTTATTTTTTGAGTTATGGTATAAATAGTATTTTTCATTCATTTAAATATTAAATATTTTTGGAAATTATTTTCTTTTCATTTGAGATTTTTTAGTTATTATTGAGAGTACTTTTATTTAGCAACCTAGATATTTATATATTTATTTTTTGCTTCACGCTTTATCTCGCACATGGCAGCGTAGCTTAACTTAGGAAACTGCAGGAACCGTGGAACTTAGTGTTAAGACTCTCCGTTGCTTAGTCCCTGCTTTCCGCCTTTTCCGAGGCATTGCGTGTAGAGTGGCGGAGCTCAACGCCGCGCTTTGCCTAATTTCCAAAGCGCAGAAAATGGAAATAAAAAAAACCATCTTCCCCGAGTGGGAATCGAACCGACAAACCGTCAAGTTTACGCTACGATAGTCCTTATTTTCTTCTGTCATATCAAATTCACACTAAAATTGAATTTATTTAACCCTACAAGTGACTGCAGTCCTTTGAGATTTATCAAAAAGTCTTGTTGGGACAAATTTAAATTACTTCGAATCTTTTCCTTTCTCAAATTGAATTTGCAATAAACAAAAGCAATGTTCGTGAACTACGAAAAGATAAACCGAGGTTGTGAGGGAGCAATTAAAACTTTACCTTGGAACTAACTTCGTTAGCTAGTGTTTCCCACGAAGAGATTATAAACGTGGTAAGAAATATGTCGGCTATTATTTTCAAAGGAAGCTGGTTAAGTCCTGGACTGATAAATCCATGCCAAGAGCAAAGTAGGGACTGTTTGAAAGTTTTAAATGGAATAAAATCGATTACTTTAATTGTTTGTACAATAGAAATTACACTACGGTGCTCATCATTTGTTACGTTTTTTGAATATTAATTTAGTCTGTTATTACTATTAAATAAAGCTTAAACTTCAAAATATACATTAGCCTGTCTATGTATTAGATTGCTCAAATCTAATCTTACTTGTACATACAGAGTAAAATCGAACGCAAATTTAACGCCCTAGTAATGGTTCGGGTTGCTTTTAATCCCTATAGTTCAGCTTCGGATTTTACAACCAGATACGTTTTATTGCATGTACTGAACTGAGATTACAATAGGCTGGCTGTCCTCGCAGCCCAGAATTAACCTCAAATATTTACATAGAAGCTAGTTCATTGTAAACTACCAAAAAGTTGAAACCGACTAAAAATTTATAGTAGTATAAAACTTTTAAGCTCAAATTTTAACTTTGAGCATTTTTTTATCTTTTTTTTAACTACGTGACTGACAGACAACATATAAACAAAACTGTTGGCCGTTGAAAGCTAGAATTTGGCATCTAGATTCTTTGAATAATGTATACGGAGCTCTATGAAAGATATTCCAGAAGGTCCACGTAAATGAAGATACGGGCGAATTTAAATAACCAAATATAATGCATCGGAAATAAATATATGAAATAGTGTTAATTTACGTTCAGAAATAAATATTATTGACATCAATAGGCAATTGTAGTAAAAATATGTTAATTATATGGTTTAGCGTTTTCAACAAAATATTAACGAAACACAACTAATTTGCTGCTTTAGAGCAATGCACAAAATACTATTTTGTAACATCTATCATTCATCTTAACTATACGGCATATGAAAAATATTTATATTTTTTTTATTTTTTTACAAAATACTTCACCAATAACCTAAAAATATTGCTTTTACTTATAATAAATTTAAAATTGTTTTATTAGTTGATATAAATTAAATAGTAAATGTATTTCTTTCAAACAAATATTTCTTCACTCGTTTAAAAATTAAAAATAGACAAATTCTATTAACAATGCTCATAATTTCCATAGAACTGTAGAAATAGAAATACAATTTTACGAAGCAATTATTCCTTGGAAATTCTCACCGCACGCGGGACCTATTCCGCAGCCACGGAAAGTCACAGCTACCTATTTGTCACGTAATATGAAGCTACAAAAATTCATGAAATTGTAGTGGCTCAGAGAAAATTTACGCTATTTATATCTCACGAGGAAGCCGGCGAAGGAAGGCCAACCGCCGGCAATTTCTTCGTTCAAATAAATTCAAGAACTTCCCGCCCGTGATGTTTAATCTAGAATTTTTCTGTGAATTATGTCGGCTACTTTATAGTTGAAATATATTGCTGGACTTTACGTGACTCAAAAATTATAAACTGATATTATAGTATGCAGACTAACTGTTACGTTGATGGTCGTGTTTAATCCTACTTGGGAATAAGATTTTTTTATTTCCCCACTCTAGGAAAGAAAGCTCGTGGAGTACTGCCACTTAACACGACGTTTGGAAATCAGAAACTCACTCTCATAAAAATAGTGTGTGTGTGTGAACCTAGATTTTTATGCCTGTACTATGATTTTTAGGTTAAAAGGTCTAACTGATAATTTGTATGAAACAAAAAAATGGTTTTTACATTATATATTTAATTTATATTTTTATACTTTTATTAAGATCGAGCCCGAACTACCGTCAAGCTGGAGAAGTTGAGATTGAAGTTGGATTCTTATAACTCGCATACATATCTGGAGGCATCGGTCACGATGGTGTGTGGTGTTCATGCGTCTGAAATGGTCTAGTAACTTAGCGTACCGGCGAACTATACTAAAAAATATACCGTAATATATCTGGACTAATGCCAGACAGAAGAAGAATAATATGGACATAACTATATTCTACCAATGAAAATGATTTTTTATAGCAGGCATGGCGGGGTAGGCAGAGGCAACTACAGGAACCATATGAATCTAGTGTTAAGACACTCCGTTGCTTAGTCCCTACTTTCTCCGTCCCCGCTTAAATTCTTAAATGAATCCTGTACGACCTAATATAAATGACGATGACGGACGAAGATGCAGGGCCTGCTGTCGCCTTTCCGCCTTTATCGAAGCACCACGTTTTGCCTAGTTGCCAGAGTGAAGAAAATGGAAATAGAAAAATCGATCTTCTCCGAGTGGGAATCGAACTCAGAAACCGTCGCGTAACACGCAGACGTTGCATGAAAATGATAATGTGTCTTATCCATGCCAATTAAAAAAAACAATTAATAACAAACAAAAAAACTATAATAAAGTTTTTGAATAAACTTTGAATCTTAATTATATTGTGTTCCTAACAAATATTTTCTTTAGAAAACGAAGTATACTAGAAGTTATTAGACTCGCGTCGCTTACTTTGTTAGCTCACATTTAAGTAAATGGATTTTTTGCTTTATATTACATTTTGATCTTAACTTCTTTGCTTAAAAAATATGACAGGTTATCTTATAATTTTGTTTACAATATGCATATAAAATTACGACAATTATTAAGACATAACTAATACTGATAGTTATTTTGTTGTATTTAAAACAGTTTAATATATCTACTATAAATATAGTAAATATTTACAATGTCAATAAAATTGAATTTAAGTGTAACTCCAAATAAATGTTTTTATTATACATATAAATATTCAAACAATGCTAAAAAATCACCACCAATGAAATTAACCACTTAGAATATTAAACTTGTAACAATAAAATTTTAAGTACAGTCTATTTAGTATGACAGTCTTTAATAATAACAGTTGGAAAACCATACTAAAATAGCCAGCAAATTTTCTTGGAAATATTTCTGATAATCGTTGTTATTGTTACATAATAACTTCATAATATTTTTGTACTTTTATTTAACAAAATATATGCATATATTCATATATGTACGAATGATAAAAAAAAATTTTGTCGAGTAATCCTTTATCGAACGTTATTTTTCACATAAAACAAGTTTTTATTGACATAGTTCTGTTAAATTATTCACGCAACAATTATTTTTGTTTTGTTTGCCACGTAGTATATGAATTTGCAGCTTTTCAATACAAGGTAGTTACTATGAATTTATTTATTTAAAATTAAAATTCATTAAAAACCATATATACATGGTAGAGGCTAAATATTGTATCGACAAAATATTGTATTCTCATTTAAGAAAACAAAATTCCAGTTATTAGACCAAATAAACATTACAGAAAATAAACTTAATAAAATAAACAATACAAGCATATAGTATTTAGTATTTCCTGAACTCGATAGTAATATATACTTCAATTATTGAAATATTTAATACCTTGAGCCTGAATACCTAAATACCTAATAAGGCAATAATTAATTGGACTTTTTAATCATTATAAAGAACATAGAATGTAATATAAAAAGGAAAACTTTATTATTAGTTAAGTCCTAGACTCCTCGAGCAAGCGAAGTGCCTGTTAAGAGAAAAATTCAAACGACTGCCACTAAAATCTGAAGCTTTCATGATTTTTCATATAAACATACAGAACTTATAGAAATAAAGTTTTTGCAATAAAAAGGTTATTATGTTTGGAATTGTTTTTATACCTAGCTATATATCAATATTTTTTATTTTGTTCCACCTTCATGCATATCCCATATATACCAAGCATATCCCATATAATCCCATATATACCAAGGTTGCTAGAAAGAGCCATAGGTTTAACAAATCTAGTTTTTATATTGCGTATAGTGTCTGTCAGTTATAGTTGTGGATCTCGAAGACAATTGATTATAGGCAGAAGGTCTGCCTCTGCGCCAAGATGATCCAAAAAAAATAATATATTATAAATAATAAATAAAAAGCCCACTAAAATCCATCATTGCGCAGTAGGGCAACAAACACGTACAAATGTAATATAATTTTGGGTACAATTCCAAAGTAGAATAATAAACAATTTTCTTTTTTCTGTTTTAGTAAGACAAAGTTAAATTTTGAGTTGCTACAATTAATTGGTGTCTTAAATTACTGCAAAACGGAATGTTGATGCTATATTCCCAATACCTTCATATGCCTTAAAAGCGTCAAACATAAAAACGTACATAAGTAATCTTTTACATTTATTACCAATAAAATATAAATTCTAATCCATTTTCAGATTATAAAATACACACCATTTAGATCGTATGTTATCAGTTGACAATAAAATTGACATGCATATGACTGGCCGTATCTGTGGAATCGTATAAAATTTAACAATGTTAGCTACACACCGGGTGACTGTTATACATCATTTTTTTAATATCTAAAAACTGTTTTACAATGTAAAAATCACAATAGGTAGTTTAATAAATAGGATTTACGCAACTACCAAATTGATGTACGCTTTTAAGAAAAAATATTTAACATTCTATAGATTCTTTATGCAGAAACTGCTAAATACATGATATGCAAGCGTTCTGAGACAGGTAACTCAGGATTAGGTTTAAGGAGCACTTTACGCTTTAGCTCGACTTCAATATTAATGCTCCCTACTTTACAAAATTAGAAGTGATTCCAATAACACAATTGATGGAATTTTTGTACAGGTCGAAATATTTAGATAGTTTTTTAAATCTCTTTCTTACTTATATCGTATACCGTAAATAACGGTACACTTGTTTTAGTTCAGATTTTAAATTATTTTTTTGTTTTAAAGTTATAGCTATTTAAAATAACTATTTGATTTACGCCATTTTTATATTCTTATTATAAAACAGATTTTTACCTTTTCTTATATAGCACATTTTCCATTTATTTAACGTAACCGTTTTCTAACCAGTCAATGACTTTTTCCCATATATTTCAAATGTAAATTGAAAATTCATTTTAATTGAATCTATATATCTTTTACCGCACATCTTTGGCTGGTCGTTTTCAAAATGTACACCTGACTTTTTTTGAGCAGCGACTCGTAATCATTGGAATAAAATATATAGGCTTATTTTATTAATATGTCACGCAATGCCTCAAAAAAGGCGGAAAGTGGGAACGTATTAACTTTTAGGTTCATATGGTTCCTGCAGTTTCCTCTGCCTACCCTGTAATATGCGGGATAAAGCCTGAAGCAAAAAAAGATCGTATATTATTTTAATTTGATTCAGTTTATTAATTGATTATTTAGAATCGGGTAAACGCCGTAACGTTATTTGATTTTTACAGTTACGTAACCCGCGTTTTGCAATTGTAAAAATGAGTCGGAGAGTCAGAGTCGCTTATAAGGGGATATTGTCGGTTGGTATCTGCCCCTTAGACAACTAGTACAATGGTAAAAAGAAGATGGTGGTACCAGATCAAATAATTTTTATGAATATCTACAGAGAACCAACGTCTCTCCATGCACTTAATGATTCTAAGACATATGTATATAATAGATCACAGACCGCTACAATTTATACAAGTGGTCGAAGATGTAAATATAATTGCAAGTTCTTTACTAAACTAGCTACGAGCTACAGGCTACGAGTTCTGCTACGAAGTCGACTAGGACCGCCATTACAAGCATACATGTCACACTTGTTTTTATATAGATATTAACTTATTAATTAATAATTAACATAGGCTAATAACAAGTACAATTCAGTCTGTGGAAATTTTGTAAATATGAAAACATTTTAGTACATGAAACGGTTTTAAGTAAATACATTGCAATTAAATCAGAGTGAAACAGATAAATACATGTATGGAAGCTATATACGTAGATATCTATATTGTGAAGGTAAATTAACTACTGTATGTTTGAGTTGCACTAAATGGAGTTGCTTCATTTAAAGTTTACCGTCATATCGCTTTGGATATGAAAACGATTATAATACTTTATGTATGTTTAGCTTTATGTATTTTATTCTTTGATTAAAATATCTTAGTGCTATAAAACTTAAAACTACACTATATATTATTATATTAATCTTACCGGAGAAGGAAATTGTACACACTGTACACAGTTTTTGAAGCGATAAAGATCTACTGTTAGATTTTCTCTAAACGCCCTACGATGCCCTAAACTACTACTACTGTTTTCTTACAAAGAGTAATATGTATATACACAAATCGAATGCATATCATACCGAGGTGAAGTACCAGAATATACATTTTATAAAGGAATGAAAGATGTAGAAGAGGTCGTGGTAGCTCATAGGTGCTTACTTCATATGCCTGCAAACGCTTTGGTTTGTGGTTTCGATGTCAACGCGGGAAGAATTATTTTCTTTCATTTTGTCTCTATTTCTAAGACAAAGTGTAGTGCTTAGTTGCATCTCGGTAGCCGGAAAGCGCACAACAGGGTCTCTTAAGACAATGATAATTGAATACAAATACAGGCTACCCTACTTACTAGGACAGGATATAGTGTGAACCTACAAAAAAAAGATAAAAATTACTAATAAAATAGGTCAGTCAGGCACAAAAATGTGGAAATTACGAGAAAATAAGAATATTGTACTGAATATTCAGCATTTTTATATTATTATATCGTGGTTAGTTACTATTGACTACAAGAAAATATATGAAAGAATTAAAAACCAATAATACAACTTTTTTACCTTGTTTTGTTACATTTTTATTTATAACAATATAATTAAAAGAAAGTGTGAAAACATCCTTATTTAGTTATACCGTATCATCATGAAGGTTTGCGTTAATATTCCGGTGGGCTGAGTCGTTTAATCTGTTAAAGTGGTTTAATTAAATAACAAAGCACGTGGAGCATTGTTGAGTACCAAAAGTGATACATACTTATTAATTATATGAGTGATAAACAATCATATAATGTTTCTGCAGAATAAATTACAGTACTTATTTTACCATAAAATTGCTATAAAAACCAAATGTATTGGTAAAATAAGATTGATATTGACTATATTTTAAATCCAATAGCAAAAATACCATATTGTAAAATTGGACACGCAACCATTACGTGTAAATGTATATAATAATATTTTTTTAATTATTAAATAATTGTTTTGAGTATGTACATTGAGTATTAGTTGTCGTCATTTTTCCAATTTACTAGAATAGTGGGATCCCACACGTAATTGAAAAACAAAATTTTATATAAATCCTCTCACTTATATTTTATTTGTACGTAAAACGAGCAACATATTAGCAAAAACTCAGGTCATTTGACGTTCAAATTAGCAACAGGATAATATGAAAGGCCATTAGTTGGTAGTTGCGTCTCCGCGTCGAAGCGTGTCATCAAGCAAGACGTGACTGAAATATTTGATGAGTGTTTAACAAGCGCTGACCAATTGTACCGCTGTATATCCAAAGTATGAAATAACTTTGGCCGCTTTCAATGTAATTTGTGTGACAAAAATCGTAATTATTTTCGAATTGCTGAAATTACAATCTTATGAAAATTGCTTTTTGCGTGTAATTATTTGGAAATACCAATTAGATATTATACAAAATAGCTCGGCTGTTATCCAAAAGTTAGTAGTAGTAGTATATATAATATAGAAAAAATTGAAAATGCCTTACCTTAAATTTTATACAATTGATCAATTTAATTATAATATGTACATGTAAAATATCATATAAGCACGTAAATTTCGTCTGATACTTAAACAAGAGTCTATAAAAGCGATTACGAACTCAATTTATATGGGCAATTGCGATATTCATCAATCTTGTGGCATTAGCACCGGCTAGATAAGTCCCGACGGTGCTATCGACGACGCCTGAACAAATGCAGGTGCTATCTTATTAGCCAAGAAACGAGACTATGGTTCGCTGGGAACGTTGGAAAACGTAGACTTACAGCCAATCCGTCACTGTCCTATTAAGTAATCTCACTTTGATAAATCTATTTGATATTGGATTCATGACTTGTTATTCATTATTAAAATGGACATCATTGTGATGCAGTGTAGATTCAGTGGTTTTAATTTTTGGATAGAAATATTTACGACGAATACACTGAACTAATTGATATGTTCTTACTTAAAGATTTTGAAATAAAAATTGTAATTTACAGAGTAATAAATATTCTGGGATTTAACACATCGATTATTGCAATGATGTAGCTCTGCAATATCCACAAGAGAATATGTCACGCAATTTTATATAAAAATATATTGTTTTATAACTATATTTTTAACTTTTTATTTCATATAAAATTATATTTATAAAAGAATTACACAATGATTTTAAGGTTTTATGTCGGCATATACAATATTTTTATATGGTAAAGAAAAATATTTATTTATATATTTCCATTATATTTAATTTATTTTATACAAAAAATATATATACTGGAGGGAGAAGTAATATAGAACTTGTAATCTGGCTAATTTTGAAGCGCGAAGTTTTAGACAGAGAAACATACTTGTTAAGAACGTTAAATACAGTAAATCAGATTACAACAGTTCAGACTTTAGACATTTCAGATTAATAATTAGGTGATAATTTTAATTTAATCTGACTTTAAATTTAAGTGTAAATAACAGGTTAGGAAAAGCTAACCTAGTATTGAAACACTCCAGTTTCAAATTGGAAAGGCAAAGTGGAGGTCTATATTGTACTAGCTTTACTTTTACTGACACGATTTTTTGCTATCTATTACATTTATTAAACAATCATTAAACATTAAAAAGTTACATTTAAAACTTTCACATTATTGAAAAACTAAGTAATATATTATTTTTTAACAAGACGTCATCGTTTACTTTTTCAATACATATTTTTTTATGTCGAATGCTATTATATTCTGAGATAGACAGTGATATCCTTAATATATTTCGTTTTAAATGACGAAATTTATAATTTTACTTAATATACTTGATCCGTATCATTATGATTATATTATTTGTTTATAAAGAATACTCATTATATTAATATTTATATATAATTACATATATTTAGAGAATTAATTTATACAACGATACTTATTGAATATATTATACGTACCATTAAGATAATGAGAAGTACGAAAGTATATTTTTTTTTTCAATTAAACTGCAATTATTACAAATATTATAGAGAGTAGTGAAACAAAAAATTATAGAAATAGTCTTCTTCTGTAAAATATATTTATTTGAAAAAAATTCAAGTGATTTATCACTAGGATTTATAGAAAATAGTCCCTTTTGTTTTTAATTTCACCTTACTATCAGTTTGTCATGGCATTCGATGTAATATTTCTACTTCGTTCTTTTATGGCCACTGCCTCGTATTTAATCAAGTGCCATTTAATGCCTTGTCTCTCGGCTAATGCGTCATGTCTGCGCTTGCCATAAATCAGGTTAGACGGCGAGTGTCGTAGAGCGGAAAGCTTTCACGTAGTCACAAAAGTTACTCGCTATTATGTCTCTTTATAATTTTTTTTTGAACAGTGAAATATTTATAATTTTTTAAGCGTGTTTAAATGAAATTTATATAAAATAAGATATTTTTCATATTTATTTATTATTTATTTATTTATTCTTTATTGCACACCAATAAAATTATAAAAGAAACAAATATACAATAAAGATTTGTGGTTGCATCAGTTGCAACAGGCGGCCTTATCGCTAAAACAGCGATCTCTTCCAGGCAACCTTTGGGCAGAGGACTACTTAAAGAATATTGGGATAGGGCGCAATAATTAAAATTGATAATTTCATATACGTTACATTTAAAACTTCATATATGTACTCATTAAATATTTCATAACTTTAACAGATAAATAATCCCAATTATACGTAAGCATTTCCATTGACTTAAAAGCAATTAAGCAAATTGTACAAGCAAATTTAATTCTAAATGTTACGAAATTTTGTATGGATTTTTTATATAGTAAAAAATTCGTTGTCAGTTTCGCTAACATTTACCGTCCGTTGTAAAGGTTCGTTAAATTCTTCTCACAATTTAAATACTACCCTAGGAGCTAAAGTATAATTTAGCTAGCCTAGTAATTTTTATATGCAAAGTTACATTATAGATACACTATTATATTACGCCGTTATCTTTGTCGAACCCAAAATTAACAATTAGCGTTAACTACCATTAAATGCATGAATATCAATAAAAAACTATACATTATATAAAAATTTGCAGTAAAAATGTGAGCGTACTATAAAAAATAAACTGCATTGATAATTGGGTTACACAACAACGTAATTCTATAATACGCGTCCAATTAATTCCTAAGCCAGCTATGTATCAACCAGGTAAGGGACGTGTAGGTATATAATTTCAACGTCGTGTACTCTATCTATTTGGTAGATTTATGTATATTAATATTATAATATTATTGATTGACGATATTGTCTCGAAATTGGATGAACTTCTAATTGAATATGGTAACTTTATGTTTAGGTATCGATTAAAGAGAGAATAAAATAATGTTACATCTTAAGAGCTTTGATTCTCACCATATTTACACACACTTAATAACGGGCCAAGGGTAGTCTACCCCAAAGTGTTTGAAATATCGTGTTATCAAAAAAGAGTAATCCGGTCAAATTTATAAATTTTAACTAGTCTACTTTCCAAAACAAATTTGTTCAGTGCTTTTAATATATTTACCTACTAATACCTTCTCTAATTTAATAACAACAATTTTCCAACGATTATTTTATTTTAAAGCTTAAAAAATATTGAAAAAATAGTGGGAAATATCTTATACTCCAACGACATATAATGCATTAATACAAAATGTCTCAAACTAAAGCATGACGCCTGATATCTATTAATAATTATGATCATTAAACATAAATAGCGCCCTAAAAATCGAATATCAAGTCATTTGACTTTAAAACAGTTTAACAAAGAGGCAATAAATTAAGCGGTTCATTTGAGCGAATGAATGGCTCAGTAATAGAGTGCGAACTGTCGTCTGTCCACAAAAGAAAAGAAAGCCTTTGTTCTTAGTGAATCGAGCTGGAGTCATTTATCGACATTATACCTCGCTGATTCGACGTTTATGGCTCTGGAGAATGAATGTAGCTTAGGAACTAACACACACGTCTAGGTTATACTTACTTGTAAAGCATTTACACGTTGGGTTAGAAAATATTTCCAACTGTAATTATTCTATGGGCAAATTTGCACCATAATAGCAAAATAAGTGTTTGACGCGTACAAAATTGTACTAATATATTTCCTTTATATTTCTTGAACTCATTGGCGTCTTATAATATGTTCTACAGAGCTCAATATTCATAAATAACATTTATTTATTTATTTCAACTATTAGTACTGTCCTTAAAACAATTAAAATTCACATATAAATGTAAAAAAAGTACAAAACTACAACATACTTCGATTACATTTATCATTATGCGGAACTTGCGCTTATAAAATTAGTGTATGATTAACAATAATACCTTAACTTAAATAAAATAAAACGAGGAGTGAAGCGATGAAGTAGTTTAAATATTTTTTAATACAGATTACCAAAATCAATTTGGAAAGTCATTTAACATCTCTTTTATACGTTATTTATTATTAAAATACAAACCTTACACTAAAATAAAATTTGTTATGACACTTATAATAGATTATTTCCTAATTTGTAATATAATGTAATATATAGTAAATCTGTTAATCTAAGGATCAATAAATCACAAACAAAATTACTTACAGTATATTTAAAACTTGAAAATGAATGTTTCATTTAATAACAACACGTTCAACTCTATCCAAACTTTAAGCACGCACCTGTTATCCACAAAGTTACAACTTAAAGCAGGGCAAGTTGAAAATTGAATTTTTGAAGCGTATTTTATCTAAACAATCGATCCTACAGGGAGAGGGTAGGGATATCAAAATAGTCATTTATCACGGTTATCTCCACTATCCACCCGCATACTGCGTTATGAACTAGTGTACTTTGGAAAATATTAAAAAACTGCTGATACAGTTTTAGACTGCAAAAATATTTAGAAAAGGTGATATATGGCGCAAAAGTGAATATACGAAATATTTTATGTGTTATACTCGTATATGATAGAGGCTGGCTCTTTATAAAATGTTTAATATTGATACTGAAAGGTTATTGAATGTTGTTTCAAATTTCTGAAATTAAAAATATAATTTTATTCAAAATGACTGGTGATTTTTAGGTACAAAGAGAGACGTTCAAGGCAGTATGTCCATTTCCAGTAAAACACCGTGCTTTTCCAGAGCCTAGAGTATAATAAATGTTTTTAATATAAAAAGCATATTCTAAAGTACATTTTTAATTTACAATCGAAATTATGATTATTCTTTGAATGTAATATTGTTTAAAAATATCAAAGTATAAGTAGTAAAATAATATCTTGAAAAATACGATTTGGCTACAGGTTTGTAAAATATAAGGCGAAAGTTAAAGTGAAGTACGTAGATCGTTGTTTGTAAGTAGTATAAACTTGCCACGTTGTAGTATGTAACGTAGCACTGCATTATCCAATATACTTGAGTTTATTAGTCAGTAAATTTTCATTTTTTTGCTCTGCCCTTCTATATGGAGAGAGCGAAGAGTAGATTTCGTTGTGATTTTTGTTTATTTTACTGGCATTTAGCCCATATGTTAGATAACTTCACTGCTACAGAAATAATTTGAAATATTAGCGTGTGCCTGTAAACGCGACGGTATGTGGATTCGGTTCCCACTCGGGTAAGATGGATTTTTCTAATTCCAATTTCTGGCAACTAGGCAAAACGTGACCCCGAAATGTGTTATTCAAGACGCAATGTCTCAAAAAAGGCGGAAAGCAGAGACAGTCAAAGCTGGGACAAAGCAACAGAGTGTCTTAACAATAGGTTCCCATGGTTCCTGCAGTTGCCTCTGCCTACCCTGTCATGTGCGTGAAATATATGATCAAGCGTGAAACTAAAAAAATATTAATTAATGTAAGGTTTGATTGATTGATTAATAATAATAATAATAATCATAGTTTTATTTCAGAAATTAAATCTCCATAATTTTCGTTATTAAAAAATAAGTAAAGAATAAATTTCAATTTCAAATTAGTTTTTTTTAACATATTACACAAGTGTTAAGTGATGAGTGGAACAGAATGCAGCATACTCTTTCATTTATTAATAAAGCTAAGTGACATTTCCAGTTGCAGACATTGCTTTGTATGTACATACTTGTATAGTATGCTTATTTCAAGCTGTATCTTTCTTACGTAGGGCTGTAAGTCGTAGAGTTTTAAGTCATTAAATCTTGGTACAGAGATAAAAAAATAGATTTTGTTCTTTCAAAATATATTTATCATCTCTGTACTGAACCTGGTGAAAACGTGATAATTCGAATACTCGGCAGATAGCTTGTAAAACACGTTTTCTACTAGAGGCTGTAGTCAAGACGCAATTTTTTAAATACCTACGCTTACACAATATATGTAGTTAACGATAAGTTACGTATCTAAACCATTGAATAGAAAAGTCATAGGTAAAAACAAAACATTAACAAAGTATCGATTAGAAGGAGAAGCATAATCTTTTCTAGATTGTCAATTGCTAAATGACAGCCGTATTGCTCGTTTTGACAATCGCTTGCAATTGTAACCGTTGATAGTAAATGCCCACTTATCGAAATATGAGACCCTGAAAACGCAAAAATCTTATTAAAATTGATTCTTTTTACTTCGATAATTATTCATTTACAAGTAAAATTATTTTTTCTAGTTTTTTTTAAAAAATTACTATTATATTATAATATGATTAACATATATTATTATTTTAGTATTATTTTTTCAACATTCACATTTTTGAACATATTATGATTTTAATTATTTTATTTTTATTTTATCTACGTTCTTTAACACAAACTTAAATTTAGTATTTCCATTATTATTAAGAGTATATTTTTTCATTTCTTTTATTGAAATTACTAAATATTACTAATTTGATACTTGTAATACATACCTATATAACGTACTATCATGTGTTATATAAAAACAATCAACATATTATATCATGCGTCATGCATCATCGTCTTCTTTATTTTTTTTCCTATTAATGAAACAAATTATCAAGTACATAACGGTAAGTACAGTAGTACTCGCACATTGAGGGTACTGATTTCATTTATGTTGAAGCTACTCCATTTGAAAAAATGACAAACTCAAATTTCCAGTCGTCCAGAGAAGATTATCAAGAAGCGTTATGGCGCACTCGGGATCATGCCACTCGATTATGAGAATATAACACAACTTGAGATAAAAAAATTTATATGTATTAAATATTTATACTCAATATAATATTGATTATTAATGATGTATACGGAAACAAATAAATAAACAAAAGTAAAAATCCCTAGTCACTTCTCTACTTAAAACTCGTATCGTGCTTTCACACGATTTCCCATTTACCTCCAAAAGGATATTAGGATAAATCTATAAAACTTGTATAATAAATAAAAATTTCTCAGTAGCAATTCACATAAAACTAATGGTTTGAAAATGTGACAACTGAAGCGAGAACCTGCGATAAAAGTTATCAAAGTGTCATTAAATTAAGTATTTTAGTACCCATCATTGGGTAAGATACCTATCACCAGTTCGGAAATGGTTATTGTGTCTAATGTATTTACGAGTATTTCCTCCTTAATGTGACGACTAGATGAAGAATACAAATATCTTATTTTATATCAGTCTTTTGATATGTATACATACTTGGATAAAAAGGAAATATATATATATATATATATATATATATATATATATATATATATATATATATATATATATATATATATATATATATATATATATATATATATATATATATATATATATATATATATATATATATATATATATATATATATATATATATATATATATATATATATATAGATATATATATATATATATATATATATATATATATATATATATATATATATATATATATATATATATATATATATATATATATATATATATATATATATATATATATATATATATATATATATATATATATATATATATATATATATATATATATATATATATATATATATATATATATATATATATATATATATATATATATATATATATATATATATATATATATATATATATATATATATATATATATATATATATATATATATATATATATATATATATATATATATATATATATATATATATAATTACTTGAAGTAATCGTGTCACAATGAGGCAAGGTTTGACTGATAAGACTATGTTTCGTCTCTCACTTATGGGAAACGCTGCATTTTGACAAGTTTTGACGTTGTATTTCGTCACTCAATAAGCCAACCCAATGAAGAACGAATTGTCTAAGCACTAGACTCTCTCTGTCTGTCCTATTATATAAGCAGTAAAGCATGGAAAGAAAACAAATTTTAAACGTTAGGTACTTGTTAATTGTTTTTTGTTATTTTTTTATAAAAAAGTAGAGTAAATTTAAAAAGGTAAAGGGTGTAGTATAAATTTATAAATATGGGAAGTAAAAAGGAAACATAATATTTGCTTTGCCTATCCTGCTATATAAGAGATACATTACACAAATAAATCTTACATTATTTTATTTAAGTAGATATGCAGTTAATATGTATGTAAACAAAGTTGATTATGTGGTTTTGATTTTCGCTCGTAGGAGCTCTGAAGTAAATGCATTGAGTTCTAGTTCCCTTAATGCATTTACGGAATTGCTTTTTTCTTAAATTATGCAAACATATCAGATACATAACATGATCTTTGATTTTCGCATTTTTTTGTTACCACAACATTTTGGTAAACCACAATACCACATGACTGAAGATTAAGTAGTATTTACAGCAATCATTTTTTGTATTAATAATTACTGTGAATATATTTAAAAAAAAATAAAAAAATCCTATTTGTACCCTTTTACAAAATGTAGCTCATAAAAATTTATATATTGCTTGGCACTAGTCAGTACTGCTATCAAAAAATAACCATTAACAAACCTCTAAACTTCAAATCTTATTAAGAACCCCGTATATACAAGTTATATATCCTTACCACGTGATTAAAATATTTTTTTAGGACGTAAACTTGTAATCATAAAACACTTCAACAATATTAACATTAAAAAAATTTTAAAGCGAATCCACTGAGTTCAATATTCAGTAAGCGACGTGAGATGAACTCAGGCTGGAGTTTATCATCGCGCTGTCACTCCACTTTTATTTATGGACCAGTAAACTTGGAAATACATTTTACCCGCCAGCGGCCGCGTCCATTTCAGGTTAAGCCCCTTGGGCCCAGCTAGACGAGTCAAGTGTCATAAATTTGAAAACTGTTTTGTGAATGAAAAAATGAATCAAATATTTGTCCTTCCCCGCCTTTTGACTTCAGTCGTTTATTGAAATACATGCGAAGTCAAATATTTATTTAAACTACTAGTAGGTATGGTACTCGTATGTTAGGTTAAGTGACTTTTTTTTACTCTAAAAACTAGAAATATCAAAAACAAAATAGATTTTTTCATTAATTGAAACAACTAATAAACCTAATGTAAATGAAAGTGCCTCAATTATGACATAATTTCATTCGCCAATTATTATTTGTAAATTAATTCGATAATTATTTTAAAATTACCTTTGTATGACGTTGTTAATTATTATATAGTAGATATATTTTGATAAAGTTACTGGTATGTGAATTTTTTGTATATACTTTGAAAATGCTAGGTTTTAATAAAAATTAAAAATTTTCTCAAATTTATTATCCACTCGTAGCTTTGTACGTGCTTTATTCCTTTTCAAACAAAGTTGCAAGTGATAACTAGTATAGATTAATTATTGGCAACTGAATACCTTTTTTTAATGTAGCAGTAGCATTTGTTTATAAAATCAATGACTGTAGCACGACTCAACAAAAAAGAAATACAAAATAACTCAGATATGTCTCTATCACGTTTTAGTAAAACTATTAATAAGTGAACTTTATATTAAAATTAAATATCTCATTTTACTTGCGATTACGAATATATTGATAATGGTTTATGTATATTGATAATGGTTTATGAATATTTTGCTTTTATACAACTATTTTTTTTCCTTTCACGCTTCATCCCGCTCAAACAAGGGTGGTTGAAGGAACCACAGATATTACCGAAACCTAATGTTATGACCATTCCCTGATTTCTGCCTTTAGAGGCATTGCTCGTTGAGTGACGAAAGGGAACGTCACACTTTGCCTTGTTGCTAGAGCTCAAAAAATGGAAAAGAAAAATCTATCTTCCACGTGTGGGAATCAAAGTACTAACCGTCGTGTTTACAGTTAGACGCTGCGCCTATGCGTCACCATGATATATTACAATATTATTATGTAATATTTCTAAGATTTGATGGCAAAAGCTTAATGTGCAGTGTCAAACAATGCCTTTATATTATTGGAATTCGACAGTTATTTTAATCTTCGTGATTCATCTTATAGTTTTAGGCAAACGAATACATATATATATATATATATATATATATATATATATATATATATATATATATATATATATATGTATTCGTTTGCCTAAAACTATAAGATGAATCACGAAGATTAAAATAACTGTCGAATTCCTATAATATAAAGGCATTGTTTGACACTGCACATTAAGCTTTTACCATCAAATCTTAGAAATATTACATAATAATATTGTAATATATCATGGTGACGCATAGGCGCAGCGTCTAACTGTAAACACAACGGTTAGTAGTTTGATTCCCACACGAGGAAGATAGATTTTTCTTTTCCATTTTCTGAGCTCTAGCAACGAGGCAAAGTGTGACGTTCCCTTTCGTCACTCAACGAGCATTGCCTCCAAAGGCAGAAATCAGGGAATGGTCATAACATTAGGTTTCCGTAATATCTGTGGTTCCTTCAACCACCCTTGTTTGAGCGGGATGAAGCGTGAAAGGAAAAAAAATAGTTGTATAAAAGCAAAATATTGATAAACCATTATCAATATATTTGAAGCATTATCAATATATTCGTAATCGCAAGTAAAATGAGATATTTAATTTTAATATAAAGTTCACTTATTAATAGTTTTACTAAAACGTGATAGAGACATATCTGAGTTATTTTGTATTTCTTTTTTGTTGAGTCGTGCTACAGTTATTGATTTTATAAACAAATGCTACTGCTACATTAAAAAAAGGTATTTAGTTGCCGATAATTAATCTATACTAGTTATCACCTGCCACTTTGTTTGAAAAGGAATAAAGCACGTACAAAGCTACGAGTGGATAATAAATTTGAGAAAATTTTTAATTTTTATTAAAACCTAGCATTTACAAAGTATATACAAAAAATTAATATACCAGTAACTTTAACAAAATCTATCTACTATATAATAATTAACAACGTCATACAAAGGTAATTATAAATAATTATCGAATTAATTTACAAATAATAATTGCCGAATGAAATTATGTCATAATTGAGGCACTTTCATTTAAATTAGGTTTATTAGTTGTTTCAATTAATGAAATCTATTTTGTTTTTGATATTTCTAGTTTTTAGAGTAAAAAAAGTCACTTAACCTAACATACCATACCTACTTGTAGTTTAAATAAATATTTGACTTCGCATGTATTTCAATAAACGACTGAAGTCAAAAGGCGGGGAAGGACAAATATTTGATTCATTTTTTCATTCACAAAACAGTTTTCAAATTTATGACACTTGACTCGTCTAGCTGGGCCCAAGGGGCTTAACCTGAAATGGACGCGGCCGCTGGCGGGTAAAATGTATTTCCAAGTTTACTGGTCCATAAATAAAAGTGGAGTGACAGCGCGATGATAAACTCCAGCCTGAGTTCATCTCACGTCGCTTACTGAATATTGAACTCAGTGGATTCGCTTTAAAATTTTTTTAATGTTAATATTGTTGAAGTGTTTTATGATTACAAGTTTACGTCCTAAAAAAATATTTTAATCACGTGGTAAGGATATATAACTTGTATATACGGGGTTCTTAATAAGATTTGAAGTTTAGAGGTTTGTTAATGGTTATTTTTTGATAGCAGTACTGACTAGTGCCAAGCAATATATAAATTTTTATGAGCTACATTTTGTAAAAGGGTACAAATAGGATTTTTTTTTTTTTTTTAAATATATTCACAGTAATTATTAATACAAAAAATGATTGCTGTAAATACTACTTAATCTTCAGTCATGTGGTATTGTGGTTTACCAAAATGTTGTGGTAACAAAAAAATGCGAAAATCAAAGATCATGTTATGTATCTGATATGTTTGCATAATTTAAGAAAAAAGCAATTCCGTAAATGCATTAAGGGAACTAGAACTCAATGCATTTACTTCAGAGCTCCTACGAGCGAAAATCAAAACCACATAATCAACTTTGTTTACATACATATTAACTGCATATCTACTTAAATAAAATAATGTAAGATTTATTTGTGTAATGTATCTCTTATATAGCAGGATAGGCAAAGCAAATATTATGTTTCCTTTTTACTTCCCATATTTATAAATTTATACTACACCCTTTACCTTTTTAAATTTACTCTACTTTTTTATAAAAAAATAACAAAAAACAATTAACAAGTACCTAACGTTTAAAATTTGTTTTCTTTCCATGCTTTACTGCTTATATAATAGGACAGACAGAGAGAGTCTAGTGCTTAGACAATTCGTTCTTCATTGGGTTGGCTTATTGAGTGACGAAATACAACGTCAAAACTTGTCAAAATGCAGCGTTTCCCATAAGTGAGAGACGAAACATAGTCTTATCAGTCAAACCTTGCCTCATTGTGACACGATTACTTCAAGTAATTATATTATATTCGATTTCCCTATCAGATAATTTGTTGTAATTTAAAAATTTGTGAACGTATAACGATCACATTTCATATGATTAAATAATATGCAGTTATTGATTCCAACACAATTAACCTGTTTCGTAGTTAATACGAATACGAATTATTTGTCGTTATAAATTTATTAATAATACGAAAATATAATTACGGTCAATTTACATAATAGTATTTACCGTTAACGAAAATATACCAGAAAGATGATAAGGCTAAGTCATTAGTAATATATGATTATATGTAGACGATCGGTAGTGCTTTATTTCAATTTTACAACACCATAATTCTCTTTTGATACTCTAATAATAATAAACAATTGATATTATTTTCATAATTAGGCATTGTAGAGGCTTATGAAAAAAACATGCGTGCGTACAAAGTACACATGTCAGAAGTGAAACTTCTTTGGCGAACTAATTTATAAATCTTGTTTATATTTATACAAATCTAAAACTTTAAATTTCCAAGATTAAGAGGAAGGGAAAAAGGAAGATAGGTTAGGAATTTAATTGTCATTAAAATAAAATAATTAAAGAGAATTATTAAAATAAATTTATTTTATATTGTTTGAAAAATAATATAATCAAATCTCAGATGTTGAATATTAAATTAAAATTCCTCGTGATTTTTTGTAAATATTAAAAATACCTAGTCCAATTTAAATATATACCTACAAAATTTTTGTAAATTAATGATAACTCTAGAAATTCCAATCCAATTTTTAAATTAAAATTTCGTCAAAAGAATTTATGAAATATTGTTATTAGTATTTTATGCACAATGATTTATTGAAATCTCAAATGACGAATTGTAAATAAAAATGCCACGTGTTTTTTGTCAATATTAGAAATTATTAATTATGTTTTGTTTTGAATTCAAAATTTAGAAAAGCGAATTTATCAAATATTTTTATTTTATGGTAAATGATTTATTAAATTATCAAATGACGAGTGGCAAGTTGAAATACCACATGTTATTTGTAAATATTAAAACTACCTAACCTAAAACCAATTATCATAAAAAATTGTAAATAAACAAAAAGATAACAGATATATTACTTACTTCGAATAATTGCTTGATACAGGACAACTTACAAATTTATTCACAAAGTTTTTATTTATAAAATTCACTTACTGTTTATTCACTGTAGAAGTGCCTAATGATATTGTAAATATTACGCTATGCGACAGAAATGCCATCTAAAGTTCTAATAATTAACTATTAAACGAATACACAACCAATAGGGCGTGTATTCTTTCTCGATATCCCGTATTCTCTCTCTCTCTTGTTCAATCTTTCTCACTATAGCTCTCTCCCACCTCACTCTCCATAGCACTATGCGTGATACGACGTTCGCTCTGTCTCACTTTTTCTCTCAATCTTTCTCACTCGCTTGCTCCCTACTCTCACTCCACGGCTAGTTGCTCATGCTACGTTCGCCCTGTCTTACTCTCTCTCAATCGGTCCCGATCACTCTCTCTCTCTTTTCCGACACTTCCGTTGCATACCGGCGTGACGTTTCATTTGTAAAAATTTTACCCTCATGCGCCTAAAGAAGTTTCACTTCAAAAACCTGACCTTGTTTGATTGAGTTTCTTTTAGTTATTTTGGCGTTAGTAAATATTATCGATATAATAAATTATAAATTAATGGACTTTATGTAAATGAAATATATTTGGTTTAATTCCCACTCAGGGAACATGGATTGTTTTCATTTTAATTTTCATTTGTTCTGGTAACTAGGAAAACACATTGTCTTCCACCACTCAACACGCAATGCCTTAATAAGGTGGAAAGATAGCGGAGTATCTTAACACTAGGTTTCCATAGTTGTAGCGGTTCTCTTTGCCTACTCTGTTAGTTGCGGAATAAAATATGCAGTTGTATAATATTTGCACGATTACTGCTGGCTTCCTTTATATGTTTCTCTGTCCTTAGGACGAGCAGTGTAGGAGGTGTTACACAAATGTTTTCGTGAGGCGCAGTTGTCCTTGGACAATTATACACGAACTATACAGGAATGAATTATACACGAACAACGTTGCTACATGTGTTCCTCTGGAAAATTGAGGACACAGTATGTAGAATGTAATGAAGCGTTATGAGTGTAACTAGTAAAGTAATATATTTGGCAACTTATCTCTACCTAAATGACGCCAGAATCAAAGCCCCTGAAAGTTACCGCAAACCAAACGAAGCAACGTGAGCAGTACACGGCTGCACTATGAAATGAACAGCCGCTACCACTGGTACTGCACCCGCTATACCAGCTGACATCGAGGCACATTACGATCTAGTTCAGAATGAATCAGATTTCTAGTAAATACAATTTGAATTAATATATTTACCATAGATTTCCGTACTAAAATAACGTGTACTACTCAAAAATTACTGTTACTTACAACGAAATAACAGATGATTTCCAATTAAAAAAATCAAAATACAAGCAGAGCCGTGGACTAACTCTAGTTCTTTATACCTTCACTTACATTTGTGTTATTTTGGGGATTTTTCCTTTGTCTACGAGCTCTTTGTTTACTTTGCAATTGTAAGCGGAACAACACAAAAAGGTTCGAATTTTGCTAACAACCTTAGCTAAGTCGAAGTTTTAATTGCTTCGAAATAAGTTCACACCTAACTCAGGTCTGACGCGAAATTCCAGTCAGTTTGAAGTAGCAAATTATAAAATGAAGCTGTTAGCACTAACTTAAAAATTGAGGTGAATTATTTATTAATTTATTATTATTAATTATATATTAATTTATTATTATTTTGTTTGATAATAATAGTGCTACTGAGCACAAGTGAGGCTATATACAAGGTACAAGATATTTGTCGGTGCTTATCATACTCGAAGGAATTAATTATTTTAATTAATTGGTTTAATGACTCTAGCAATGTGTAATGTGGACGAAAGCTGAGAATGAAGTGTCTTATCACTAGATTTTCTCTGCCAATTATCAAGATATATGTGAAAATTCTAATAAGACGACGTAATAATATGTAACAATGTACATATTTTTTAAGTTTACAAACTATGTTAAAAATATGTGTGTTACATAAATTACAAAATTACTGTTGTTTTAGTTTGTTTTATTTATATTATGTTTATACGTAATTTTAAAAAAGAAGCTAACTTCAAAAATATTTACCTGGATACCTATTATATATGTATATACATATAATAATATATTTTAGTAATAGATATGTCTGCAAATAAATAAAATAAACAATTAAAGTTATTTTATTAATTAAGTTAATCAAAGTTAATGTTTAAATACAAAATTCATTTCAATGAAAATTGGACTGTTTTCTCTGGTTTCTATATCATATACCTGATTCAAATGAAATATATTACGATTATCACGATATAAGTTTAATTCCCAAGAAATTTCTAGACATGTATGTATACATACATACATACTAAACTAAGCACAAACATTAATCTAAATCAATTTCCATTCTTAACTAGTTTCAACAACACCATACACAGAACATTTTTAATAGATAATTAACAAGATTTATGAGGAAAAGATTTAAAAACAGAAATTGAACAATAAACAATTTTATATAATAACTAATAAATAATAAGAACTAAATAAATAATAAGAACATACAAACTCCTTAAGCCAATTAAGTTAAAATTAACAAAACTTCACTCCACCAAGACCGATCTTTAGCGAAAGCCGTAACAAAGAGCGCGTTACGTGTCAATAAGCGTAGCGTAGAAACAAAGTTTACGAGTAGCAGGTGTGTTCTACCTTCAGCTATAAATTCCTAAGTAAATAACAAGTGCATTTATTAGTACTAATAAAGTAACGCTTTAGCGCTGCACCCAAGAAACTGTTTTACTTACTGTATTGACATCAATACATATGCAAGCATAGTGACCTACCTCATGCTAAACTCTTACTTAATTATATATATATATATATATATATATATATATATATATATATATATATATATATATATATATATATATATATATATATATATTATATATATATATATATATATATATATATATATATATATATATATATATATATATATATATATATATATATATATATATATATATATATATATATATATATATATATATATATATATATATATATATATATATATATATATATATATATATATATATATATATATATATATATATATATATATATATGCATTTTTTGTAATATGAGTAAAAAATAAATGGAGATCTACAGAGATTCACAATATTTAATGCTATTAAATCATCATGATGGCAAGTTCCATTAAAATTTATTTTTGATAATACAATGTTTGAGACTAACTGGAATTGTTTATGACCACATGTATATAAACATGATAGTTCTGGATTTGATCTTCACTCGGAATCGGGCAATCTCTGCCTACCTTGTTAGAAATTTTAACAGGAAAAAAAATAACAAGTCGATATAAAATATTAAAATTCTATTGTGACCTCACTACATTATAGGTGTTGGTACACTACTACGGTCAAAAAGGTGAAAGTGACCCTCGCAATATGTTAACTACCAACAGAAGCATTACCTCTAATAAACATTCTTAGTCAAGCCTTATAGCCGAATAAAGCATACGGTCTAAAATTAGAACTTTTATAAGTATACTAAAAGAAACTTTTATAAGTATACTAAAAAATTACCGCTATATAAAGTATAAGCAACTATTGATATAATCAATAAAATATGGTTTACGTGGTGTTAGTAAAAATTGGATATCAAGATATTTTTTTTGAAGACACGCAGAGCATACCAATAGTATGTATATGTCTTTCTGTTTCTCTAACTTTACCATTTTTACGAGTATTACCTCAAATAATAATTTACTATAAAATTTGTTTATTTAACTAAAACCTTCGCTCGAAATAAATCTTGTGAGGAGGATCTTCATACGAAACTATAATTATATAGATTTATAGATAACAAAGTTGAGAAAAAATCATTTAGAGTGTAGTCGTATTAAATTTTACTTAAAGCCCTCAGGAGATTATATGTCTAGCTAATAGCTTGCCGTTGTAAAATTTGATTTGGTTTAATATTATATCATCTTAAATACGTGTACAGAAAGTGTCATCGATCAATCCATTGAAATTATCCAAAGAGTAGTCGCAATCTAGCCTTATAGAATAACACCTTCACCTTCTAATATACAATGCTACTAGCATTGTAACGAGATAAAAATAACGTAGTGGTCCCACCCTGTTATTTGTCGTGAATTACGTCCAAACGCGTTCTAATCATTCATTGAAACTCCGAAACGCAACGTTAACGTATATGAAACTAACAATGCCGCACCAGGTTGGTGAGGTAACTTATCGTTGCAGAAATGTAATTCATAAATTTAATATCTTTGACATCAACATACTTAATCATTACTTTTCATAAATAGTCACAAATACGACAATCGTTAGTATAAGCAAAGACTACGACTTGTATATTAAAAACACAAAACAATATAAATATTAACTGCGCAACAAAAATATACACAACATAAGTGTAAGTTACAAAAAATGAACAGAAGTATAATAAGGCGGTCTTCTCGCTAAAGATTATCTCTATATAAAACGAGCGCTTTATTTCACCTTATTTATTATTAATATGTATGTATGACCAATTTTACAATTTGAATTATATTTATGTATATACATGTATGTACCATGTATTTATTTATGGAAATAGTATACTGCTACAAATCTGTCAATCTGTAATTTATACATTCTTATTATCATTCGATATACGAATAATTGATAAGCAAGAAAAAACTACAGTATAATAATGCTATAAGTATGCTAAAGTAAATAACATTTCAAGTGAAATTTCAATTTCGCTGCATTTCGACGCAGCGCTATCAAATGCCTGGCGTTTCGCCATCAAAACACGAAGCAATCAAACACATCTAGCGTCAATCGTAGCTAATTTACAACTCTTAAGACAACTTGTCTTTTTTTACATAGAGCAGGGAAATTACAAATAAACTAATTTTAGAGACTCCTCTTAAGGAGTAACTGAATGTCATTTATTTATAATACATAACAACAACGTATTGATTTAAATAATTTAAAAAATTATCAATTTTCACAGTCAGTTATGCTCAAAATCATAAACTGAGTCTGGATGGATCTATATTATAGATATTGTATCTTCTTCTAACTGATTAGTTCACAAAGTCTTTCAATTAATATAAAATAGATGGCAGAGAAATACGTCAATTGAATTTCTCCGGCTTCTTTTTATGTATATTTAGTAAATAAATAAAAAATGTTTACTGTATAAGTCATTATATGTTTTAAAGTATAATTATTTGATAAAATTGTATGTTTTATAGAATATAATATTCATAGGTTTCCTTTACCTAAGATAGCTAAATGTACCTTTGAATAAATATTGTAATTAAAATAAATATAGGTGCCTGTAGGTAGATGTGCCTGTTTACAATAATTTAGGCTGCCTATTGTTTAAAAAGAAAATCTTCAAGTATTCTTTGTTATTTGTTAAGTACTTATAAGCATAAACAACAGAGTGTATTGTATAGTGTTGATTGCTATATATATCTATCGTTAAATTGGAAGTTTGGAGGCCTGATGACCTAAAACATAGGCTCTTTGCTTAGTTTACATATCAGTCTCCCGCATGAAACAATCTTATATAAATTTGTAACATGTTTCGTTGTGAGAAAGAAGGTAAATAAATATATTTAAAAATAATACAAAAATATTTATTATATAGAATATACTTTTCGTTCAAATAAGCTGAAATAAAGTTAAGTAAAGCTTTCAGTTCTTCACGTTAATAGTAAGGTACACTTAACATGTGGCGGGGCGATCATAGATTGTACTTGGCAGGTTACGGTCACAAAACAGCTGTGCCGAATTCGCACATTCAACCAGAAATACGACGAGTCTTATTAGTTCACGTGTAGTTATCGTGCGGATATTTCGGCAATGGAAATCTTTTAGGTTTCTTATATTTTTTGTCGGATACAATCTCTACATTTTGGCATTTATAAGATTTTTCAGTAAATTTTTAGATTAGAAATAATAAATATATTTTTGAATCAGTATATTTTTAAAAGTCAATGAAGGGTATAAGATTTATATTTTTTAATTTTACGACTTTGGATATTCGCTTTTGAATTCAGTTACATAATAAGTATTATAAAACTGAAATCTTTTTATGTAAATGCACTAATCTCAGGAAATGACATGCCGCTGAAGCCATATATTCAGGAATTAAAAGGTGTATCGGAGAGGCTCGCAATCTTAACAATTAAGTTACCGGGATATAAGAAACCATGGGCAATAATACATGTGTATGCTCCAACTGAGCAAGCTGATCTCTCAGTACTAGACTCATTTTACGAAGAACTGTCAACCGTTTTAAAATCTAACGCAGCAAACAAACACATTATATTAATGGGAGATTTTAATGCACAAGTGGGAGCCAGAAAAGCGAAAGAAGAATATGTTCTCGGGAAATTCGGCTACGGAAAGAGGAGCTGCCACGGACAGAAACTAATAGAATTTCTTATGGAACACAACCTAACACTAGTCAACTCAACGTTCAAGAAAAATAAAAAAAATAAATGGACTTGGATCTCACCCTGTGGATCAGTGAAAAATGAAATAGATTACATAATAAGCAACTACCCGAAAGCATTCACCGACACTGGCGTTATATCAAACATTAACTTCAACTCAAACCATCGTATAGTACGCAGCTCCTTAAGAAAACACCAAATAAAATCTTCTCGCAATCACATAAATATATATAATCAATGTAAAGGAAACATCTACAATACAAATAACAACTCAAAGTTCACAGAAGAAATAAAAGAAATTTTAAGTGAAGAATCCATGAATGTGTCCCAGAAATACGACATCTTTGAAAAACAACTTCGCAATCATGTTACAACCAAAAAGACAAGTAGGAAAGATAAATATCAACTTAGCCAACAAACTTTACAATTAATAATGGATCGTAAAGACTTAATTAATAAGCAAATGAAGAAGGAAAACATCAAAATGATAACAGATATAAGCAAGAAAATTCGAACAGCGATCAATAACGATCGCAAAATCAAACGATTACAAACATTAGAACACCACATTCAGAGAACTGGAGGTACCAAAAAAGCATTAAAGGAACTACGAGACACAAGGAAAGAATGGATACCGCATCTAAAAAAGAAATCTAAAATTATCACGCAGAGAAAAGATATCAAAGAACTAGCTACAGAGTTCTACCGCCGCCTGTATGAAAAGGAAAGACTGACTGGTATACCTAACATAACCGTTACCGGACCAGCGCTAGAATCCGTCCCACCAATTTTACCATGTGAGGTCGCCAAGGCAATCAAAAGTCAAAAGACAGAAAAAGCTCCAGGCCCCGATAAAATCACGAACGAGATGTTACTTGGAACAATGGACGAACTGATACCTATTTTAACCCAAATCTTCAATGAAATCGTAAAAAAGAGTGAGGTTCCAGAAAGTTGGACCAAATCCCACATCATTCTAATCCATAAAAAAGGCAACAAAGAGGACATCGAAAACTACAGGCCAATAAGCTTGATGTCAAATATGTACAAAGTATTTGCGAAGATAATTCTAGAAAGAATCAGTCGAACTTTAGAAGCACATCAACCAGTACAGCAGGCTGGGTTTAGGAAAGGTTATTCCACTATCGATCATATATTCACAGTAAATCAGATCATAGAAAAATATACAGAATATAACAAAACTGTATATATTGCCTTCATTGACTACGCTAAAGCTTTCGATAACCTAAACCACGATTATATATGGACAGCCCTGGAACAACAAGGAATACCAGCAACATACATCCACATCATAAAAGCTATCTACGCTAATAGTAAAGCCAGAATGCAATTAGAAACACTAGGAGACGAGTTCAGCATACAAAGGGGAGTGAGACAAGGAGACCCATTGTCCCCAAAATTGTTCTCCTCGGTTTTAGAGAATATATTTAGGAAATTAGATTGGGAAAAGTTTGGATTGAACATCAATGGGTCAAAAATAAACCACCTGAGATTTGCCGACGACTTGGTGCTATTCGAAGAGAACCCAGAAAACCTGCGATGCATGCTACAGAATTTAAATGAAGAAAGTGAAAAAATTGGCCTAAAAATGAACAGCAGTAAAACAAAACTCATGACTAACTCCTTGGAAGTAGAGATGAAAATAAAGGAAGTTAAATTGACGTACGTAGAAGACTACATTTATCTGGGGCAGGTTATCTCATTTAAAGACCAAATGACCAAGGAGATAGACATGAGAGTTGCAATTGGATGGAAGAAGTACTGGTCTCTCAAGGAGATTATGAAATCAAAATGTCTGGGAATAAAACTAAAAAGTAAAACCTTCAACACATGTATACTCCCATGCTTAACATATGGCTGCGAAACTTGGACACTTCCTAAAACTCTCAGAGAAAAACTTGCCAGATGTCAAAGAGCAATGGAAAGAAGCATGACGGGCTCAAAAAGACAAGACAGAGTCAGAAACCAAGATCTTCGTTTAAAAACAAAAGTCACCGACATACTCACAAGAATAGATCAACAAAAATGGCGATGGGCGGGACACATGATGCGAGGTAGTCAAGACAAATGGAGTAAGACAGTGATAGATTGGTATCCCAGAGATGGAAAACGTAGCCGGGGAAGGCCGTTTGCTAGGTGGGAAGATGAAATTAAACAGACAGCAGGCCCGAACTGGAGGAGGATCACACGCGACAGACAGCAATGGAAATGGTTAGAGGAGGCCTATGCTTTAAGGCACACCGAAGTCAGAGACATCATTTAGTCAACAATAACTTGTTCAGTGTTTTGTTTATGCAAATTTATTACTTATTACTAGTGTTATTAAGAACTGTTACTCTATATTTAAAATTCTTGTCTAATTTCGGAATAAAGGGCTAAATTATTATTATTATTATTATTATTATTATTATTATATGTATGATCTGTACTAAGGAGTTACAAATATATTTTTTCATAATTTTTTTCAATTATAAACTGTCTGTTCTGTTTTATAGATACAATATATTTTATCTTTTCAGAGCAAAAACAAAATAATAAATCATTTATCCGAGAAGGTATTGAAACCAAAGCCCTCTATTAGATACATTTCATCACGATAGTCTTCATTACATTTAATTTTTATCATTTTTTACTAAAAAAAATTGACCTATCACAAATTTATGAACTAATCTATGGAGTAAGTAAACCTGACCAATAATTTATGGACATAAGTGACTAGCGTTCACAATTCAAGGTATCCAAGTTCTTCACACTGAAAGTTTACATAATGAATATTTCATATTCAAAATAAACAATAGATTAACACTAAATTCCTAAACTCTTGCCAAAACATGTGGCCTCAAACAAATCTAACTTTATGGCTCAATATTGATGGATGTGTCTGACATTTCTCTAAGAAGACCTTTGATAGGGGTCCAAGAAAGGTCTTATGTACATACAGTTCATCATTACGTTGCTATAACTTTATACTAAGCATTGTGGGTAAAATTTCTAATTGATGGAGACCTTTAAAGATTAACTAACTTCAAGAGTCGGATTTTGTACTTATTGATACCACAAATCTGATAAATTTGTTTGATTAAATTTAATAATCTCAAGATGAAGTTATTTTTTATAATTTTGTGTCAGATATTCCCTTAATCTGGGCTAGGGTAGGCTGTATGTATGTATGTGTATAATTTAATATAAAATAAGCACAGTACAGGCAAGGTAAAAAGTAAACGAAAGTACCAAGTAGGTAAATATAAATTAAACAAAATTGCACCTTATGTAGTTCACTACTTTCTAGAAATGCAAAACGTCATGGTAATAGTCTTTCTCTCTTATAGCCGGGTAGGCGCAGAAGGAAACGCAGGAACCGTGGGAACCTAGTGCACAGGTACTCTGTTACCGGTTTTCCACCTTTTCGAGGTGTTGCATCTCAAGTGGCAGAACTTAACGCTGCATATTACCTAGTTGCCAGAATGAGTAAAATGGAAATAGAAAAATCCATCTTCACCTGCAGTTTTTGGTTGCCACTTATAGTAATGGTGATTTAGACAAAAGTACATGTTTTGTATATTTATTGTAGGCACAGGTACAAGTAGGTACAGGTACTAGTGAACCTGGCGTTAAGCTGAGCTGGTCTTTTTTCTAATGTACTTTTGTCATTGGATTTTATTTATTGGTTTTGGGTACAAAATTATAAGAAGCAAAATTTTACAATCTTGAGAGAATAAATAATTATTTTCGCGTTACTTTGGTGATCCGTAGTATCATTCGCGTCACACAGTGTTATATACATATTTTGTCAACAATACTACTCGTATATTAAAATTTTAACTGTCACATGAGTGAAGAATTGCAATGCATCAAAGGAAATGCTCCACAAATAAGTTCCTGCGAACGTGAAATATTCTGAAAGCTCGATATTCCCGATTGGGGTAATTGAAAGCTTAAAGGAATTTAATATCAATTTCCTATGATACGACGTTTCCACCTATGAGAAATGGCGTCAGGTGCAAAATTAAATTTATTACCCATTTCTTTTAATTATTATTTCATGAACATTGTTCTTGCTTCGTTAATTATTGGTATCAGTATTTTAATCGTGTCATACATCAGATCACTATAAATAAATTATTGAAGTTAATTTTCACTTACGTGTTTTTATTCATTACTAGCTTATACTTGCGGATTCTACTACGTGGTGTAATGGCAATAATTTTGTGTAAGTTTTTATGATGTTTGTAAATATTTTAAGAGTAACAGCGACTCAAGCCAGTTTCTACGATTAGCAAGTTCAAAAATGTATTACGCTTTATCTCGCTTGCATTTTGATTTAGAAAATATTTTTTATTTCACATAAAAATAAAACATAGGGCAAATTATATGAAATCATAATAGTCTAGCGTAATTATAACAAATAGGAAGTGTTATACTGAATACACATAACACTTCTTTATTATTTATTAACAAAAATTGAGTCAGTTCGAGTGACAATAGTGACGTAAAAATAGTTATGTATACATGAATATTTAACAAAGTTATGCAAATAAAATGAATTTATTTGTATACCTTAATTGTTCATATGAGACACAAACATACTATATATGCGGTCTTTATTAATTAAGATAGTGAGAAAAGAAAATACAGTTTTAAATACAGTAAATCAAAAAACGATCGAAGAGTTGCTAAGTTGATATCCTAAAAATAGCTCTGTTTGCTTAATCAGTAATCGTGTATTTATTAAAAAAAGCCCTAAATATTAACTACTAATAAGCAAGAAATTATATATGCTCGTAGAACATTATCGCCTATGATCAAAATTATATAAACATATTTCAAGCTTAAATGAATGTACATCAAAATAGACTTTTATCACATTATGTCAAGAATATTATTTAAGATAAGTTTGTTGCAGAAATCCATTTCCTGGACGTAGGCATCTATCAAGAACAATTCCACTGGCCTGTCATGTCATTAAATGGTGATATGGGTCCAAACGAGCGGCTTTTACTGCCAGTCACTGTAATGTGATGTTTAACCATCATTCCTTTGTGACTAAGCATGATCACTGGCCACTTTCTAAAAGAACAACAGATAATAGTTGGTTGACTATAAAAAAGATTTTTTTAAGAAAAGATATAAATATATATGAAAAATATATGCTATATTTCCTTAGTAATTAGATTAATTATAATTAAAGTTGCAAATCAGAATGTCTGACAAGCCCACAGACAGACAAAAAATAAATATATAAGTATTAACTTTGTAGACTTTATATTAATTTTAACAGTACCTATTCGATAATTATTTAGACACTGTTAATGTGTTTTCCTACAAAAAAAATATACTAAACAATATATCTTATATGTAAGTTTTATGGATATTATTGCCAGTGTGACAATGATAATACTTATACCATGAACTTGGCACTGGTAACGAGGCATTGTCTTTAATTAAACCAGGATCAGATGCTACCTAACCATTTGAGAGAGACGCCGCCTCGTTTTTGGTTACAGGCCAACTACTTACTTGTCCAAACGATTGCTATTTAAGTTCAGTATCGCAATATGATGTTTCCAATGTGGTACTAACGAGATAATATCGTTAATGTATATATATTATCATAACTTCTATAGAATATAAAATTCTTAGTAGTCGATTCCTTTATGATTTACGTTCCCTATATATTTCTCGTATTAGGTAAGCCCAATGTTACATTGTGATTAAGCAGAAAACGTTTTCATTACTGGGATTCGAACCAATAACTATTTATCTATAGCAATTTACGCTTAAATAATATTCACTAAACAAAATTCCTTATATGACTTTATATTTAGCCTCATTTCAGTATTTAAACTTGGACCTGAAAGTGCGACGCTATTAAAACTTGAAACGGACTGGTCGTTAGTGCTGTACTTTTGTGCCGCGTGAACCCCTATACAGTATTGTGTTTTATAAACTTAGACCCGATTTGGTCCAACTATTTGTGATTCCGGCCATCTTTTATAATATCCTCACTTAAAAGTTTGTCTTTTTCAATCATAAGTGTGAATAACTTGAATTTAATAGCGATTAAAAGTTTTAACGTTTTTTTCTTGTTCAATATCTAAAGGAACATATTCTAAGCTTTTTAGGCAGAAAGAACATACACACATACCTAAGAGGCGTGAAAATTTACTTTTATTAACAGCTCAGGAAACTAGGCAAAGCGCGGCGTTGAGTTCCGTCACTCAACATGCAATGCCTCGAAAAAGGCGGAAAGCGGGGACAGAGAAAGCAGGACTAAGCAACGATGTGTCTTAACACTAGGTTCCTGTGGTTCCTGCATTTCCTGCAGTTGCCTACACTGTTATGTGCGAGATAAAGTGTAAACACAAGGAGTAGCTTATCTAGAATCAGTTAGAATTTATAGATATATAACATGTTGCATAACCATTTTTATAAAATTTTCATAATATACAGTCTAATTTATAATATAGTTACATAAAATTCATTTTTATATGTTAGCAGACCGTTGAATTAAATATTCTTGATTATTCTTTATCTTTGTTTCTTTTTATATAAAATATTTCTAAAAAATCACCAAAGCTTTTGGAAGTTTTAAAAAAAACTTAAACTCTTTAAAAGTTTTCTTGTAATTTAGAAAGTTTACAATTATTTACGTCCTCTAACCACAGAGAGCACATGATTATTCTTCCCTTAAATTCTTTTATATATATGGTGTAATAAATTTCTGTCAAAGATGTACATATTAAAGATATGTAGATATAACATATTTTAAATGCTTTTTTTTATTAAACATAAATTTCCATAAAATGCTACGCTATCATAGTGCAGTAGGATAGGGTACTATTGGAAACGTAATGATTTAGTTTTGCACTTATTTTTATCTTCTAATATCAACTCAAAAGCCACGATTTATTAGTATATCCAAGTATATACAACACCAAAATATATTTGTAACAATACAATTAATAGCAACAATGTTAAAATTGCTCGAATTTTCATCTTACCGCAGCACACTCACATGATCGGTACCAACTTTCATACTCAATTTGAATCTATTTCTACACGACAAAATTATGAAACATATTCTAAACTGTGGCACAAGGGGATCAAAAAGTACTAATAGCGTAAGCGTAACCATACACTTGCTAATGTTGGAACATAGTTACTAAACAAAGTTCCCTAGTACATGACTCAAACGTGACATAGACTGTTTGGCGTTGTCATACCAGAATTAATTAAATTTGTGTGTACGCTGAAGATTATATAGCGTACCGCGTTTGGATAGAGGTTAATCTATTATTAAAATGCAGTTGCAGCCACAGGCATATTAATATGGCCACTGTGTCACAGAGAAATATATTTTACGAGAAATATATACAGCGTTTTATACTGCCGTGTACTGACAATACTGATATTACGCGTCCTGTTAAAAGTCAGCTCTTTTTAATCGTTTCATTTTTACGAATATGGCCAGAATAAAATATTTACTTTTTGATCTGATGTTATAAACATGACGTTGGGTACTTTTACCGTTTTTTTGTTTTTTATTTTGACAACGTTGAAACAAAATCAAATTGACATTTGTATTTGGTTGATTAATTTTCGTATTTACATACGACGTGACTTTTTTCACACACAATGTCATTATTTTACTAGATTCTTAATTTCGTATGACGGAAAGAAAAAATTTAGTGCAAAAATAGTTTAAACAGAGTAATCATGTTGTATGTTACTGGAAATAAGAATAAGATTTGGAGAAATATGTGTAAAATTTCTCCAAAATTTTATTTTTATTTCCAGTAGCAATAATACAATTTTGTACTTTAAAATACTAAAAAAATATTAATATAGTTTATGTATTTATTAAATGCATCCACACACTTAATTTGTTTTACAAATAAATTTTATTTTCACACTTCAAAAAAAGTTTAATGCACACATACACATTCATACTTCAAAGAAAGTTTAATACATACATAGCTTCACGCTCTATCCCTAGCGGGGTAGTCAGAGAGAACTGAGCGCCAAACGCTGCGGTCTTTGCATACCTCTTTCGCCTCGTCCACAGTCATTAACCTCTTCATACATGCTCTCCGTTGAGTCCTCATGCTTTTTACGTGACCTTCCTCCAGTATCTTCGATACTGAATTTTCAAAGTCACTTTTGCATCGTATATCTTTTTTACCATTCTTTCGTCACTCATTCTTTAAACGCGCCCAAACCATCTGAGCACGTTCTTCTTCATTCTTACATCTTCTTCTGTGACATCCTCGCTGGTACCTACCATCCTGTGTACCTCGTCGTCGGTCAGCTAAGCTGGCTGCGCCTATAATTCGATGAGATCGCATCTCCACAGCATTCATCTTTCTTTCATTCAGCGTCGGAACCAGAACTGCATTGTGTACGGCCAAACGTGCAGCGACGCTGACGTTCTGCCGTCTCAACAACGCAGCTAAGGCACCGTTTATTCTGTTACCAAGCAGCAACACGTCTACATCCATTTCGTATCTACCATTTAAAAACTAATGTTTAATATACTGCACGAAACTCATTTAACATAGCAAGAGAGCTTTGCAGCCTTAGAAAGAGCTTTTAATAATAATAATCAATGAATTGTATTCTGGTGTTTGCATGAATTTTATTAAGAAATTGTTTATTTTCTATTTAATTATTTCTACCCTACGCTTCCCGTGTAAACATGCGTTGACCTAAGCAAACAAAGATTTAAATAATACGTGTGCTTTAATACTGTATGTCTAATTAAAAAGTAAAAACGTTATATATGAATGTTTATCTTAAAAGTAATATAAGGTTATAATGATTAAAAATAAACATTATTTTATATAAAATAAATATAATTGTTTTATAGTTATTTTCTCATATTTATGTAAATAAGTTTTGACTGTAAGCGTGACGGTCTTGGATTCGTATCTTATTAAGGAAAAGGTGAAACTTCTCCCACTCAACATGAACTGTCACAATATTTTGGAAACAGTGCGGAAAACAGGAAAAGTGACTTAATTCTAGCTTTGCTTTGCCTACCTTACTTATGTGGCATCTTATGACATATTTTATGTAAATTCATGCCACAAGTAATAAAAAAAACATGCTACCTAATGTTATTTATTAAGAAGATAAATATATAAAAAGTGATCAAATGAAAACAAGCTATGCAAGCAATCATAATTGTTAATAAACAGTACTAACGTATTATTAATTTAACGTGAGAAAATGGTATGAATATTTTGAGAACTTACAAAATCAATCGACAAGTATCTCAAACTTTCACTGTGTTCAAATTGTGACATCGTTACATTGACATCAAGTCAAAGACTATGGAGCGAAAGTACTTATTGAGCCTACATCAACGATTTCTGTGAAAAAATATATTTTTTTCTAATAATACGTATGTAGCATAGTAGAATTATAGACGCACAAAAAAGCTTCTATAAGTGTTTCTTTTTTTTTGTTTTAAGATATGGTATTATAAGAATTTAAAAGTTAAAATTACATAGTATACAAATTATATATAAAGTTTAAGCGGCTTCGGTCTAGAAATCTAGCATAACCTAACCTAGGTACCTAAATAAAATTAGAAATATTTAAACTTGTTAGTATGTCCAACATTTTGTTGTTGATGATATCATAAAATAGTTTGTAATAGTAATTATTATATTTTGTAAAAAAATTTTTCAGTAACACCATTATTGCTAACAATCTTCAAAGCTGATATTGAAAATACATTTACTTTGTTAAAACGTACAACATGTGTTAAATAAACGGAGACTTTTCATGTCACGCAACTTTTTAATTAAAACATCAAACACCGTAATGGTGAAATTGTTTTCATCTTTTATATTCTATAATATAACTTAAAATTTTGTTTTCATTGTAGACCCTCGGCTTTACCGCAAGACTGCTAACAATATGTGCTTTCAAGTTAGGTTAGACTGATCCAATGTCACAGAGAAGCTAATAGTAAATAGTGTATTTTTGAGTAAGACCATTATGGTGGAGTAGACCAGAATTTTGTATTCGATTCTTTTAGGAATAAATTATCTTAGTTTTTTGCTGTGGCAGACTAAAACGCTGCATTGAGTTCCGTCACTCTTCAGAATTTGGTTGAATAGTGAAAACAGAGATTAAACTTTCTATCTTATCTGTTCAACCTCTTCTCATTGGTTAATCTAAAAAATTGTACAATTTTTATGGAATATAATCATTTAGTATTTACCAAACGTAACGAGTTGTTCTACCTTCAGGTAGTCATTTCCATTTTGTATCTAATCGTAGAGTATAAGGGGAAGCAAAGCAGTAAATACAGTTTAAATAGCTTTCTGTACGTCATAAAATGCTTCATATATTTTGCACTTTTCGAGTTTTAGGTCCAACTACGATAAATTTTCATCACATAATTAGGGTAAAGAAAGATAAATGGCTGGTTTGGTCAAAATGCTCGTTTTGTACAGATGTCGTGCAATCTTGCTTAGAATTATGCAAAAAGATAAAAACCACTATACAGAAAATATGTTTGGATTATTTAGATATGATTTATTTAGATATGATATATTTAGATATGATATATTTAGATATGATATATTTAGATATGATATATTTAGATATGATATGTTTAGATATGATGAATATTTGGTTAATTTTATGTCACAAGAGGAAGACAGCGGGATTGCGACATTTATTTATTCTTTGCGAATTGGGATTATATTCAAATTTATTGTTTTTTTTTTATATTAATCTTAAAATATCTAATAAAAACACCTATAAAATGAGAAAAAATATGTATGTATATGTTTTAATTAATTTATCATCATCACCGTCATTATCCAATAATTTACATGTTATTATAGACATTTATATTTAAAATATAGATTTTTTCCACATCTATCCACACTTTTATAGTATTTAAAAGGATTGGATGCAATCGTTTTTACAGTTGCTAACACTTTAAACATTCAATTCTCAATATAAATGATTTACATAAAACCAAGCAATTCAATAGCATCGTTATTGTGTAACGAATTTTGTTTGAGGTGGCCCCATTTAGATACATTGATAAATCGAATGAAGCCATTTCGAAATATTTCGACGAATTAACATAACCATCTGAAAATTGAAATGTAAATTTGTGAATCCTAAAGGACGACGGTGTCGATGATCGATTTGTGATAACAAATTGGCTTTCAGAGGAAAGTCTTCTCGAGACGATTTGTTGAGCGATGTTGATTTCAATTATAGTAAAAATCATTTAAATAGATACTTACAACATGAAAGGAAAGTATAAAGTCGTTCGTTCGTCTTATTAAAATTATTCTTTATTGGTGTTTAATATTGTTTTGTTTTAAATATTTTTCTAGCTCACGAGTTTAATAGTGTAATTATAAGGATATATTATCCTTATGATTTAAACATAGTAACTTATGTAAAACGTAGGTCAAATATGAGTAGATTTTTTAATAAAAATTTAATAACATTGAAAAGATCTATTAATTAGAAGGGTTCTATTCCAGATAATATATATATATATATATATATATATATATATATATATATATATATATATATATATATATATATATATATATATATATATATATATATATATATATATATATATATATATATATATATATATATATATATATATATATATATATATATATATATATATATATATATATATATATATATATATATATATATATATATATATATATATATATATATATATATATATATATATATATATATATATATATATATATATATATATAATATATATATATATATATATATATATATATATATATATATATATATATATATATATATATATATATATATATATATATATATATATATATATATATATATAATATATATATATATATATATATATATATATATATATATATATATATATATATATATATATATATATATATATATAATATATATATATATACTATCCGATAGCCACGATAGTCTTCATTGTACGATCTGCAAGCTTCTTATGAATCATTGCACTATTTAATTTTGGGCCAAATTCTTCTGTGAGTAACTTCTTAAGCCAAGCATAGTCTTTTACTTTTCCCACAGATCTCAGAAATAGTTTCGCAGTACCGTCGAGCAACCTCTTCACATAGATTAACTTCTCAATCTTCGACCATTTCATCAAACCTGCAACGTCTTCAAATTCATCGAGGAATTCTGTTGCCGGGTAAGTATCGTCTCCGGTGAATATAGTCATAGACTTTTCCAAATCTTTGAAGGAAATGTGCACTTCCACGTCTTCATCCCTACTGTCATTATTCTTTTCTTCTTTCTTAGCAGGCGTCTTTTAATTTTGGTATGTAAACCCGTTTTCTCTTGGTACAAAAAGTAATCTTCTTAGGCGTCTAAAATAACGCAGTCGTCAACGTCGTAAAATAGTCTTCAAAATATAAAAATAACAAAAATATTATTTTGTCGCGTCCCGAAGTCTCCCAACAATCTTACACAGTCTTCAAAAATATTTGTCTGACGCGTCCCGAAGCATTCGCCTTATGAATATTCTTCAAGTACGTCCCGCAGCATTCGGTCTGAGAACAGAGAAAAATACAAACAGCGGCTTCGATTTGCGGTTATGATTTCTTCTTCTAAACTCGACAATCCGCTCCATATCTTCACAATGCACGATCCCGGACGAGCCCCTAATAAAGGTGTGGGGTCGTTAATAAAAAACATGGATAGGTTGCCATAAATCTTTTTAATATTTTTCTTGAAAATATAACAAATATAATATAATTGAAAATATATCTAGCAACTTATAAAAATGAAATACATATATATATATATATATATATATATATATATATATATATATATATATATATATATATATATATATATATATATATATATATATATATATATATATATATATATATATATATATATATATATATATATATATATATATATATATATATATATATATATATATATATATATATATATATATATATATATATATATATATATATGAAAAACAAACAGAGTTACCTTGTGTATGTGGATTATAAAACAGTTTCTTTGGCCGCTTGTTAGAAATTTCTTAAATACTGGGATTAATCTCAGTCTTATATAGTCGAGCTTTTTATTTATTATTTTCAATTAACCTGTTTTATTATTTTACCATATTTTTATTTAACCTGTTTTTATCGTTAACATTTATTTATTATTTTTATCTATTTATTAATCAATACTTGATTTTATATCGTTGACAAACAAATGGCATTATATATGAGGCTATTATAATATAATTTGTAATAGCACAAAGTACTCAAATCGGAATCACTCGAGCGAGTGAGTTTCAAGTTAATTTACAGTCAAAGGAATAACTAAATACAACATAATTTAGTTTACTGATATTTGCATGAATAAATAATAACTAGAACAATTTATTTATGTACAAATTAAATTAGTAAAAATTAAAGTTAAATCGTTTAAATCTAAATTGAACAGTTATCATATACTGTATGGTTTTGCTACAATGGCGTCGATATTATTTTACTTACTTCTAACTAGTTGAGAGCAGACTATGAGTATGACTTGATTTTGTTAAAATAAGAAGTAAAATAATCATAGTTGTTAGGACTGGCCGAGGACGAGGACTGGCCTCGTCGTCTTCTGTAAAATGTAGTAAAAGTTTAATAATTATTTTAATTATTTCGACTACTGAAACTTTCTGAAACGTACTCTGCAATGTAATCATTAATAATATAATCGTATAAGAAACAAGTAGCTAGTACACGGATGGATTCACAAAGAGTTTTAAAGTGAAACTAACATATATATATATATATGTTCAATAAAAGCACCTACGCAGGTTCTGCTATTTTCTATCATCAGCGTCACACTATTGGAAAAGTTTTTCGATCAACTGAATAGTACTCTCTACGTGAAACATAAATGGGCAGATGGGGCTCCTTTGTTATTCTACACACAATGCTTACGCGAGCTAAACATTTTTATTGTTTCATCGTACAGTGTCTTCCAATTAAAAGCCTGAGGGTTTGGTTTTATTCGCTTCTTGGATACATGGCTCGAATAACGATCTTAATTTATTCCGGTCAAGTCATCTTAGAATTGTTCTTGGAACTAATCATGGATGGATGTCATACGTAGTTGGCTATTTTTACACAATTCATTTTTCAATATAAATTAATGCTAATATGTATGCAGTATCAAAAATTGTATCTTTAGTTTTAAAGATTATTATATTATATAAAAATTATTTACTTTGTTGGCTATTATAGAAAATGGCTGTAGTATATTAATAGAGAAAATTTTCACACTCTATATATAGGGTCCTCCATCCTGGTCGGTAAGAGGAAGCTTAGTGTTGAGACACTCCGTTACATGCTGTCCGCCTTTCAAAACATTGTATGTAAATAAGTCAAACTATCCAATAAATTCATTAAATATGTAAAATTTTCGAATATTCGTGCTCCAAAATTATTATATTCAAACTATTCTATTCAAACTACACATGAGCAAGTTAATTTTCGAAGCTTGATTCCACATGTTGCTGCACGTGACATGTGACGTGTCCTGAAGGGTTGTATGACAGATCTTGTCTTAGATATGCAACTACATGGCATGCCATTTATGTAATATTAAGACGATTAAAATAATATTGTATAAAATATGTATATTATAATATATATAAATAAAGATATATATATATATATATATATATATATATATATATATATATATATATATATATATATATATATATATATATATATATATATATATATATATATATATATATATATATATATATATATATATATATATATATATATATATATATATATATACATATATAAGATTACGAAATAACATGTTTTGTAAAAAAAGATTATTCTTTTTGTCAATCAATGCCATTAACATACTGTAAAGTTTAAATTACTGTTATTTACAAAAATATACAAATTCATTACTGATACAGCTGTTGTGTCTTAAAGTTGTAATTTTAAAAACCATATATAGCTTATCTTTAAATTTTGTCTTTTTTCTTAAAAAATACACCTTTCCAATTTTGGTTACTGCTATTTGTTTTATTATTTCACATTACGCTTCACATTCTTATGTTACATTCTAAACATACTGTATCCATTTTCAAAGGTAGTAAAATAACATATACAGAACACTTTTACGATATAGCACTCAAAGGCTATAAGACTTCAAAAAGTAACAATAGTGAAACCCTCGATATTCATTTATATCTATATCCGAACAAAAGTAGAAATCTTTCGTGGGTTAATAGTTCATAAGATGTACCTTTCCTGAACAACCATTCCCGGTTGGAGTTAGTGGATGCCGCCGTTCTGGAGCCCACTGGCGCAAATAACATTAGCATAGTTATAGGACGCGTTGGGATGAGACCTTCGTAAAGGTCCCGACGGGGCCGAGCTCTTAAACCCGCTTTCTCGATAATGACTATCGATGATTCTACCCGAATGTGCCCCAACCACAATATTATTACGTAGTTTGGCCATTCCAGGGAATTGCAAAATATAACACGTGTGTTGGTATTCAGTTATTTGCTCGCTGGAATTCGGCAGAAGTATTCTTTGAAACTGTTTATATCTGCAGGGCTTTTGTAAAAAGCTTTGCTTAGTTGAAATGAATTTAGATTTATTTTACGATTGCGCCTTTCGGATATATTTTGTTAGTATATTATACCCACATCAATTTAAGTGTTTAAATTGTTAAATTATTACAATTTAATTCTGAAAATGTGTATTTAAAATAAAGGCAAGTAATTTTAGGTGTGTACAAAATATAAGTTATCAAAATCTTTTAAAATTTATTTAATTTTTTTATGAATTTTGAAGTACGGTGTTAAGTTCCGCTAACAAGACACAATGTCACAAATTGGCAAAGGTGTCCTTAATCCCCTTGTGTGTGTCATAGGAAAAATCTTTAATCTAAAAAATACTAAAGTCATAATCATTGTAAAACAGATTCAATATTCATAATCTGAGAAGCACAACATCTAATCAGTCAAAACTCCAAGTTATTAAAACGCAAAATGGATCTTTACATTGAAGGTGGAACGTTTACTTAAGAAATCAAAACAGGTGCCTCAGAGGGAGGTGGGAAAATTTTCGATTAATAATCTTCTCGTCGCATTAAAGCTGATGAAATAAAGGATTGAGCAAGCGTAAGATTCAATTTGTTACAATCCTTGAGGAAACGATTCCAAATGGAGCATTTTGTTCTGTGATTTTGAAATAGTATAGCCAATAGATTATTTATTTACGAAATGTATTTAATACTCTTTCAATATGGTATTTAATGGATATCACACTTAGAAATAAAAATAACATTTTTAATTAATTTTATAACAATTATTGGCTAAAAAACGGATAATTTAAAAAAAAAATGAGGAGATCGTGGCGCAGAGGCATAAACCTGTAAATGCGACGTTTTGTTACTTCGATTCTAACTCAGAGATTCACAGCCACTCAACACGTAAATTCACTGCACTTTGAAATTGTCAAATTAGTGCTTTATCTGTTAGTTTAGGCGCTTTACCTAACACATGGTTTTAGTTATCCAGCAATAAAAAAATAATTCTAATGTTAATATCTACTTACTAATCTATTAAGATTTTAAATAAGTATATAGTTATTTTATGATTTTTAAAGTGTTAATCCACACTGACCATTTTTTAAGTTTTCTTTAAGTATTTTTCTATCCTTGAACGCATGGCTCAGTGCCCATAGTGATTGCATAATTCTCAAGAATATATAGGTTCAAATCCTGCTGCGTTCACATTTTTATATGTTTTCTTTTATTTATATAGTTGGTGGATATAATAATGTTCTTTTTCTATTTAAGGTTTTGATACAATAAATTATCGATTATACTCGAGATAATTGATAAATATATTTTTAAATATTTTAGTAGTTATATATTTTGACTTTGCAGCAAATAATAAATATGAATATATGTATTATTTAATACCTCCAACACTCAAAAATGGCCTTTAAAAGGAAGTTTAAGTCAGTGTTGTCTTTGCTAATTTTAGAAAAACAAAATATTTTAGAAATATATAAATATATATTTTTTGCCATGGTTTGCTTAGTTCATTGTAAGCATTGTTTTGATGATTTTCATCATTCGTTATCTTTTTACTTTATATTTTTTTTCTTATGGAGGCTAAATAAAAAAATTAAATTTTTATTTTATAATCAGTTACAAAAATAATCAATAAGCTTTATATCTCTAACTTTCGCGATTTTATTTATAAATCTAACTTTTTAACTGAACTAACCGAATTAATAGCTTTTATTATTGGATTATACATGCATTGTTGCAAACAAATTACAGTAGTCCGTATTCACATGCAGACTGAAGTGATGTTCGTCTGTCAATTAATACAATTACTATATCAATGTACTGGCGATGATTTGACCTTCGCTGTTTTCAGTTCCAATCGCCAAAACTAAATCAAGAAGAAATTTTAATAGTATTTTCTTATTAAACGCTTTCTTATTAAACGCGGAACCCATGTCCATTGTTTAAAATTAGAAAGAGTAGAACCAATCTTGGAAAAAATTCACCATTAGCCCGAATGACACGCTTATATAACGCAATACCAACTATTGACATGGGTTTCGACACTTTTAGCACTTTCAAAAAAAATTTTATGACTTTTATGCAAATTAGTAAATAAGAGTAAATTTGTTTCTATAATTTTATTTCTGACGTATTTTCATTTTGTTTAGTTTAGTTTGTTTTTGTTAAATAGTTTTCGATAGTTTTCGATAAATTATTTTATTTCATTGTTCTGTAATTATTAGTTTGTATTTTTATGTTTATTTTTTAAGTTGTTTTTTAAGTTTTTTAAGTTGTATTTTATTTTAGAGTTCATTACTTTATTAGTGCATGTTGTGTACTCCTATAATTGGAGGTACATTTGGTATTTATTTTCTAAGCTTGTATTTTTTTGCATTACACATGTATCTCTGTTGGAGTGAATAAATAAATAAATAAATAAATTAAATTTGACGTGTTTCTCGTTTTTATATGGTTCCCTAGTAATTCAATGTTTACCCGAGTGAGGATATAAGGTTTATCAAATTTGATATAACAGTTGGGCTTATCAATTTAACACAGCTGACTTCGATACACGCCCTTTCTTTGTATCTCGAATATGTTTTGTCACTCAATACCACGTACCCGATGCTTCTCTTTGTTAAGTTGATGTAAGATAAGCCACAGTCACACTCTAATTCGTATACACCTGCACACTGTAAAGTACTGTATACTAATATGTTTTTTACATTTTCTACGCAACAATAACTCACTTTAAGTTATGATTATTATGTATTTATATAAAAACAGAGTAATAAAAATATTTTCAGTAATAAATAATTATAAAACACTAAGAATTGTACATATTGAAAGAAAAAATGTACAATTAGAACAAGACTAGAAAACCTGGATTCAAATTTGAAATGTATAGAAAATAAAAAAATATCCCTTGACATTTTTCAATATTTTCACAAAGAATTTCATGATTAAATCACCTTTCATAAAAATCGCCATTAACATGAAGACAATCTCAGCAACGACCGTATAAACGCAAAAACAATGCTCAAGCGTAAAATTCGACTTGTTTGATTAAAACGCGAACACATTTGCGATTCAAATCTTCCTTTTACTGATCATAAAGTATTCAAATGTCGAGTTAATATTTCCGACACGTCTCCGGATGGCGGCATTTTTATTTTTTATTCGAGCGACGGGACCGATGGTCTCACGTGATTTATATCATATAACGCTTGGTTTATCTGTTAAAAGCCTTTACTTGGCTTAGACTTGTATAGGAAATAAAAAAATATGGAAAATATGAATTTTCTTCTATTAAAATAGCTTTTTTCAAATTGACATTAATATTATAGAGTACAATAGGACTAAATTGCAGCGGTCCATTAATTGCTGAAAGTGGACTTGTGCAAGCTCTATTGTGTTCACGTTTTAACTTTGCAGTGTGACATAAATGAATATATATACATAGATGTGTATGCACACTTTTTAATTATATAAAATTAGAAACAGTTTGACACTTCAGCCTTTATGAAAACAAATTTTTCTCTCACGCTAATAGTACTCAATGCTCTAGTACAGTTAGTTCGGAATTTCATTTGCATCACGAAATGAAAATACGCTTTGTGACACCTCCGCGGTATAGTTGACAAGCTTAATATTTTGTATTTCACACCGATAATAGTCATATATAAATATATATGTGCGTCTCGCTAACTTGACAAAATAAAATAATATATTATAATTATTAGTGTTGTGATTTGTTATTTTATCACTTAATTGTACTGTAATTTATCGATATTTTATTATTATTTGTATAAAGAAATAAGATATTGTCTTGAATGTTACTCGTTATTTGTTTATCAAATAATTCAAACATTTGTAATATCTGATGTTATAATAATTTATTAATTGTTATAATTGATTATATATTTTATTATAGAATTGTAATTTCAAAAATTAAATTATAATAGTTTAGTTGGCAACATTAAATTGTATTGGAAGTGGTCAACTGTGTGGGGGTATAAATAAACTAATATAAATATTTGATTGACCATTCTTGGGAGGAACATTCTGAAGAGAACATTAAGCAGTCATGCTGTACCTTTGATATCTGAATTGTACTCAGTATTAATAAATATAATTGAAGAAGGAACCTGGTTTGATTCATTACATCATAACATAAGATTATATGTGTCCACTAGAATAGTAGGAAATGTAAAAGGTTATTAATAATATCGAAATGAAAGCTGGAACCGTAACGCTATAGCATAGCGTCTTTCTGTGAATTATGAGAGACAGTTGTAAGTTTGATTTCCACTCGGAGAATAAAATTATTTTCATTTAAATGCTACAGCATCAATACAGTGCAACGTTGAGCTCTGTATTAGGAACAGAGTGTTTAAGCGCTGTTTGCACTTTAACCTACACATATGCAAAATACAAATTGCTCAAAAAGTTATATAATTATATTTAGCCTATCTACGAAATAGAACATTTCTTATGTAAATATTAATACATAAAAAGTGCATTTCTTATTTTAATATAATACAAACAACTTAAACCATTTTTTTAAGCTTCATATTGCAAGGTAGGAAGGAAGGAACTACAGGAACCATATGAACCTAGTGTTAAGACATTCCATTGCTTAGTTCCTGCTTTCTCCGTCCCCTCTTTCGGCCTTTTTCGAGGCATTGCGTATTGACTGGCTTAACTTAACAACGCACTTTGTTTAGTTTCCAAAGCGAAGAAAATGGAAATAGAAAAATACATCTTCCCCATGTGGGAATCGAACTCTCAAACCTGTATCTCATGACCCTCGTATACATACAGACGTTTTAGTAATAACATCAGCTAAAAATGAAGATCTCTTTATCTTCACCTAAGCAAACTCTGGTTATCGGACATTGGTAACAAAACCCAAGTTGTTACATTCGTTTTCAATATTTTTAACTTGCGCTCTTCCTTCGGCTTCGCCTTGTTCTGCTGTAATATTATATAGTTCTATTACATATCTCTTTTAGAAAGAAGATATTTTTATATGATAAAAACTATTAAAATGATGAAATTATACCTGAACGAAATCAAAAAATTAATAAATCAAGACTTCGAAATATTATTGTTCTTAAGGGATTTATGTAATTTATTGCAGTTACATGGAATTTTGATCCGAATATACTCAAAATATACGGTTTACGTGTGTTTCAACGTTTTTATTTAGGAAAAACCATTAAATAAGAAGTGGAATAAAAAACTTTAAACCACATGAAGACACTTTTTATTGTAGTGATTAAATGTTATATTTAGAATATTAAATATTATATATAAATATTGCAAATCACACACATCAGTTAATATTTATAGATCAAAAAAATATATGCAACAGGTATCCTTCTAAAAATTACAATTATTATTTATAATATATAAGTAATAAGTGATTATTTTATTTTAAAAACGATATTCAAAGTACGATCAATACGATATACCCACATTGAGAGCAACAAATGCAATACCTTTCAAGTAAACACAGTGTTATTGCCGTCCTCATTCCCCCTACATAGGATAAATATCGCCCGTAGGAAATGATGAGAGTGGTCCTTTGATCCTTAGAGGCTAAAAATAAGAATAGAAAGGTATGAGAACGTTGCCTAAAGCAGAAAAATGATAATATAAATTATATTTTTATATTATGTTTACATACACTATGTTTATGTGTTGTAATCGACAATAAAGCAATTTTCAGTGAGTAATACGAGAGTATTTATTGTTTTTTTAGAGTATTTAACGTTAATTTGTAGTGTTTTTCTCTTAATATGCAAAGATTAAAAAAACGTAGAAAAAGACGTGAAGTGGAAGCAGAAGTGGCATTCTCATTTTTCGGTGTTACCATAGTAAAAATCTTAATATAAATTTGCTAAGCTCGCCATTTACATCAAAATCATGTACTAAATAACGCTTACTTAGATAATTATTTATGAATGTACTCTTATCATGTTACTCAATGAGATAAATACAGACAATGAAAATAGTTTTCGAACGGATATAAACAGATATGTTCGTGTATTTTACTAAGTTTTTCATTCTGTGTCTCGAGCGAACGCGAAATGTTACCCAAATGACGCGGTGACGTATTGAATACCGCTCGATCTATTTCATTTGTAGACTTGGTAATGCTTACGAATTTCTTTTTACCATATTTTCCTTACGATCCATTTCAATTTCATATTCCTATGAAGAAGGGATATTGAAAATTTATAAGATATTATAATGTAAATAATAAAATTACGATGTCATTAAAAATGTTTAATGACGTCATAATTTTAACTCATATATTTAAGTAGAGAAAACACGTTTAGTCAATTTATCTTTTAAAAACACATCAAAAGCTCACAGGTAGGACAAATACAGTAAAAAATCTCATTCCATATATAAGATAACACTTTTTATTAAATATAATAATATTAGTATTAGTTATATTTAGATCAACCCTAAAATCTTATATTTTATATAGATAATTAAAAATAGTATAAACAGTGTTATTAATATTAAGTAAACCCCATAAAAATATCTACGCTCACTAAAGCTATGTAACATCGTGGATAGTAACACATTAACGCCATTAAAGCTCGAACCATTTGAGCTTTTAGCGAATATCCAAGTTATGGTGATAATAACCAAATTGCATGCAAGTTGGTTAAACTATTATATAATTGCATTATTGGGATTCATCGTAGACTTTAGCTACGATATTACAACGACGCTACGACGTAGTTGTTTTGTTATATTACATGATACAATGTAATATGCCAAATTGTACAAAGAAATAATGACTGCTATATATGCTGCTGTATTTAGAATAAACATATCCAAATACTTCTCTTAAGAGAACTATGACAATTAATATGATTAGTTTATTAATATTGATGGAAATATGTAATTAAATAAAAATTTGATCTACACAAGAGACTGAAGCTCTCACTGTGGTTTCTTCGATTATATTTATATAGAAGAATCTTAAATTTTTCTTCTGTATCACCAGTGACAAATCAAATGAGACTTATAAAAATTAAAAAAAGTATTTTATTTAATGAGGACCGTCGTGGCGCAAAGGCATAGCGTCTACCTATAAACGCGATGGTTTGTAAGTTCGTTCTGTTATACGCGAACGCTGTATTAATAATTGCTTATCCCTAAAACTGACGCTATCGCGTCAGCTAGATCATATGTCCTTAGTATCTTAGTCCTTATTATTCAGTCAGTCTCCGTTTCTATTTCTTAAACAAAGGTTGCCTAAAGATTTCTAAGTCCTTTCTATATCTAATAAATTAACTTCAATTAAAATAAATCTTTTTTTAAAAACGTAAACGAAATTCACGGTATAATAGTTCCCACTCGGGGAAGATGGGTTTTCTATTTCCATTTTCTTCGCACTGGAAACTAGGCAAAGCTCGACAAAAGCGGAAAGCAGGCATGGTTCGTGCAATTCCCTCTGCTTATCCTGCACTTTTGTTTGCTTGTAGCACATTATGTCAAATTTCATTTGGAAGTAGTGAACGGAGTGTTTAACACTAACTTACTTTGGGTAGTCCAAAATAAGTTAGCGTTAAAACAAAATCCTTAAAAAATAGGTAAAATAAAACGTTTGCAAGCAATACATAATAAATACAAGTAATATGATATTTGAGCTTCGTAAAATTGAAATGTGGTTAGCCAATGTCATCGTAACACGCAACCAAATAACCAAGTGGACTCCCTATAATTTCACTTTAAAATGTATTTTGTGAACATTTTCACAAGTAATAAGAAGATTAATAAATTAGCATCAAATTAATTAATAACAATTACAAGAAAGACTGCAGTCTTGCCATAGGGTCTTTATAGAAAACACATATCCAAATATTTCTGTTAAGAGAACTATGACAATTAATATGATTAGCTTATTAATATTGATGGAAATATGTAGTTAGTGTAAACGCGACGGCTTGCCGGTTCGATTCCTACTCAAGAAAAACGGATTACTTCTCTGCTCTCTTCGTCTTAACAATAGGTTCCCGAAGACGATGCAGTCATGAGACTAATTCGTAATGCGATGGGCGCAACAACTAAAAGCATTGTGGAGTACAACTTGAAGTGGTCATGAAAGACAGGAACGCAGCGGTCACAACTTCCATTATAGCGGACATGCCCTAATATTTAAAATATAACCCTATCAAGTGACCCTAATTTATTATAAAATTTTAATTTTATTTATAACACCAAGGATAAAATGTGTAAACTTATGTAATTCGCTTATCAGCCATAGCCTTAGTTCTAAGTAATATTAAATATAAAAAAAATGTAAGATTAGTACAGATGTTCATTATGATAAATATTAATTCTATGTATTAATATAATCAATATTTGTAATAAGAATATATAGTGTAAGTTAAAAAAGAGTACGCACCAAGTGTCTGAAGAGCTAACTATTTTTAAATAAAAAATAATAATAATAATACAATAGGTTCCCAGGGGTCTTGCGCCTTTATCTGCCTACCGCACTACCGAGATGAAGCGAGAAGCGCTAAAAATAATAAGGAATAGTTGTAACAATTATTTTTCAAGTTAAGATATATCATTACTTTTCGACTTAAAATAGCTTGATCTGACTAACGAATTAACCAAATAATAGATTTAGAGTTAAATTAAAGTACTTAGAAGACGCTGTGTAAAGATTCATAATTAAATAAAACTATAAGTAAGGATAATTATGATTTATTTCTTAACTATCTTCTCGCATACCTTGGACAATGAAATATGACCAAATTTATAAACGTTTCGTTGTCCACTTCCCTACAAAACTATCTACAAATGGTCCATTTTACCCAATATTTGCTATATACTTACGTAACATATTCAATATGCGATGGTAAAAGCGTCCTAACAGCTACACAACATGAAGACCAAGTCTAGTTTGTCTAATAAGCCGCTGTTCGGAACAGAGCGACGCCTTATATTAGCCAAGACTTGTTGTAATAATAATTAAACGTTGGCGCTATCTAACAAGTGATGAAACTCCTTTTCCTAACTACCAACATCTTAGATCCTAGAAGTACAGTTAACTAACAATTTAGATACAAAAAACTTGTAATATGAATACGGTATTTAGTGTGTATACTAGTGAGCGTACACTCAACTCTTTCTGCCTTAGAGATACGTAATAATAATAATAACAATTATTTATTGCACTTAAAACATAAAATATATAAGAAAAAGTATATATCGGTATATGTACAACGGCGGCCTTATCACTGCAAGTGATCTCTTACAGGCAACTTAGAGACAGTAAGACAGTAAAGGACACGGAAGAGTGCAAAAAGTTATCGTTAAAATAATTTGAATATATATATATATATATATATATATATATATATATATATATATATATATATATATATATATATATATATATATATATATATATATATATATATATATATATATATAATATATATATATATATATATATATATATTTTTAGCTTCACGCTTTATCCCGCACATGGCAGGGTAGGCAGAGGGAACTGCAGGAACTATTAGAACCTAGTGTTAAGACACTCCGTTACTTAGTCCCTGCTTACTCCGTCCCCACTTTCCGCCGTTTTCGAGGCATTGCGTGTTGAGTGGCGGAACTCAACGCCGCGCTTTGCCTTAGTTGCCAGAGCGAAGAAAATGGAAATAGAAAAATTCATCTTCCCCGACTGGGGATCGAAACCAGAAACTGTCGCGTTAGCCGCGTTACAGGCAGACGTTGCGCCTCTGCGCCACGACGGTCCGGATATATATATATATATATATATATATATATATATATATATATATATATATATATATATATATATATATACACGTACATATCAATACATACATACGTCGGCTTAAAAAGTATCTTACACGAGACTACTGTGTAAGATACTTTTTAAGCCGACGTTTGAATATTGCTATTGTCTGAGATTTTGTAATTTCCTCCGGCAACGCATTCCAGAGATTTGATGGTAAAAGAGTCTCCATAGCATTTAGTGTGGGAGAGAGGGATTTCTAGGAGATTGTTGTTGCGGGAACGGAGTTGCTGGGAGTGAAGGGTGCTCGACCCCCAGAACTTAAATCGTTCTTTGAGGTACAACGGTCAGAATTCTATGTTAATTGAACTTAGTAGGTATCTATAAGATATGGAGAATATAGTGCTAACTATAGTCAGTATTAATAAACAATAGTTTTATTAATTAAGAGTATTTTTGCTGGCGCATTATAACTGAAACTAGAGCTAGAACTTGTTGGTATAGAGCTGGTGTTGATTACACAATCTCACAACTGTTCACAATTCCTTTGCATTATTTTTTGAAATCCATCTCTAGATTAAAACAAACATATAGTATATAATTTTGAGTAACCAATTTTTTCACAATTATGAATTAATATGGTATACTAAACTTAGAAACAGTAATTAAACTAAATATAGGATAGGATTTGTAATGAAGTCATTTGCCAGAGAATCAACATTATATTTGTAAAATATTTCATCCCACGTTGAGTATCATATCAAAATAAAAACCTATAAATAATTGAAAAAATTTCAGATAGAAAGTCGAAGTACTGCTTAGAAAATAATTTAATAATTCAAGATATTTAGTAATATCTATGAGGCCAAGAGGCCGATTATCTGACATAAGACATGTCAGAGGAAAATGTAACGCAATTATAAGATTTGTTTGTAGCAAACCTGTCACTAAAGGATCCGTAACGTCCCGGTTACGAGTTTAAACTTAATTTGTCACATTGACATAACACTGTTAGCCAAGATCCAACGGCCTAAATAACGAGATCACTATTAAGTCACGTTTCCACTGTAAATTGTAAGAGATGACGGTATTGCTGCTTCGTAGATAGTGGGTTCAATTATTGTATGATGGAATGATGTCCAATTGTTAAACAATTGTAGCATTATATATTGGAATCTTTTATTTAGAATCCAATCTATTACCATCTCGTTTATAGTCAGACGTGGTTTTTCTGCGTCGTCATATTAGCTAATTCTTATTTTTATAGTAATTAAATAAGAGAAATATTATCTTTTTAATATTTGTTATATGAAGGTAACATTTATAACCAAACTTATATACAACTTTGGCATGTTCGTTAACACGCGATAGTTTATTATGAATAGAAACTTCAAAGAAGTCGTCTATCTAAGTCGACGTCTTATAACAACGTAAACAAACTTCAAAACTCATTCGCGTGAAACGGTTCAGGAAGTCCTCATCAAACGCCAGTGCTGAAGAACACTTTGACAACATAACAACCGCAAACCTGATTTAAATAAATCAAATTCTGTAACCTAGAACATTAGATTCGCCAAGTGGGAGCGATGTTGCGCCAGTTTTGTTAAAATTATACATACGTATATGTGAGTTGTAATATGCTAAATTTGTTATGTAAACGTTATATGTGGCAACGTGATTTACAACAAAATGAATGTTATTCAAAATATAATGAAAAAGCTCTATAACACATTTTCAATTTAGGTATATTTTTTTAAAGCAGCGTAGATACATAAAAAGTAGGACAAATAATTCAAAAATTTGACTTGTATCCACAAATATATAATAAAAAATAAGTTTTATAGTAACTGTACTGTGTTAAGAGCTTGTAGCACTTTCCTTTGGAGTGGGCTTTTGAGCTTAACTGACAAGTGGCACGATTTGTACATATAAAACTGAATACAGAGTATTTACTAATGACTTATTTAATAGTACAAGCACGGTGAAGTTTTATTTTAGCTTAGAGCTTTATCACATAACAAATAACGGAGTACCTACAGTGAAGACACTCCGTTCTTCGTTATACAACTGAATTTAACGTGTTTAAAATTTAGTACTTGTCTTAAAAGAGGAGAATGTACATTTATATATTGTCTTTCTGTATTTCAGCTAACATTACTTTTAGACTATCACAGAAAAAAAGAAGAGGCTGAAATGAAATGGGATTCTTATAATTTCTGAATAATATACCTTTATTTTTATAGACAAAGCTACTCGAAAAGTAAATTTACATTGCAATATATTTACTTGTATAATATGATGGTAGGTTAAATTTGAAAACTTCTACAGTTTTATAAAACGAACGCAATTCACCGGACTAAATATGTCATCTACAATATGCATGTGTTATTCGTAGAGTTGTAATTAACGAAGCCATAGATGAGTCTTTAATACTAAATGAATTTATAATATCGTATGAGAATTGAACCGAAAAAAGCGTTTACGTTCAAACACTGTTCTATTGTGCAACTATATCCATTATATATAATGATAAAAAAATAACTTAACAATTGTATAAAGATTGTAAAAATAAATTATAAAAAAATTTAAAATTCGTCTGACCTGGAAAACGTAGAAATAGTTACCGCGTCGCTGCATTACAGTAGAATAGAATCACGTAAAATATGATTTTGTCGAACGTGTTCTCCCGTATACACCTATACAGCCATGTAAGGAATACCTGCTATATCATTGTCACGTCGACATAACCAATAAAACTCGTTGCGGAACGAGGAATTTCTAATAACAACTGCTATGTTGAAAAACGACTTTTTATTGTATTTTATTATGTATAATTTTTCTGTTCACAATTATATCTAACATATTTTTTCATATATATTTTTTATTAATTTTATCATATAATATGCTCATATTTAATTTTATCTTAATTTGTAGCGAATCGACTGACGACTGAAATGTTTACACTTCAGAAAAGTCATAATTTAATTTTTAAAGGAAACTAACTCTGTTTCACTCATTTTCAATATATAATATATAAACTTCCGGTCTCCTTATACCATATAAGTTACATCTAACGAACTCGTAATATTGTTAAGTTGACAATAACTATACAAAAAACTCGAATACGAATAAAATCTTTTTGTTGACAATTCAACATTTATTTTAACTGACGCTTAAAGAAATAATTGAATTAAGAAAAATGCTGAATATGTAATAAATATTAAGAATAACCGTTTAATTCTTCATTTATAGTACAGGTAATAAATTTTAAATTCCCAATAAGAGAGTTTAACGAAATTGAAATATAAAGTAGGTGGAGGTAGAAAAACAGAAGTCCCTGATTGAATTGTACAGCTGTTGAGGTCCTTGACGAAATTATTTCTATTGGAACATTTTGTTCGGCGACAAAGTTAAATTGGATTTCTTATGGTGGAAGTAAGCTGAGTAGCTGTGGACTTTATTCATCTGTGCTAGCTTATATTATCACCAGCTATCGTTATCATTAAGCATTATTAATATTGTATATGATAAAACATATATTATTATTATATTATGTATTTACCATTATTTTATTATGTTATTATAATATATATATATATATTATAATATGGCAAATATTTTTAATGTCCTAGTACAGTAAAAAAATAATAAAGTTTAAAGAACAAGAAAATAAACTGTAAGAATGATGTTTAGTCAGTGTTTTATATTCAAAAATAGAACCGTCACATTGGTTTTAAGGCTTTATTAGATAACAAGTTTATTAGTAAAAACCTTATATCAAACTAAAGTTTTCATTATTTATATAATATATATATATATATATATATATATATATATATATATATATATATATATATATATATATATATATATATATATATATATTATATATATATATATATATTATATATACTATATATATATATTATATATATATATATATATATATATATATATATATATATATATATATATATATATATATATATATATATATATATATATATATATATATATATATATATATATATATATATATATATATATATATATATATATATATATATTTACAAGAATCACGTAAAGTATGAGAGTAAGGTGCACTATGGAACAATTTTTATGACTTCAATTTTCGTTGTATACCTTCTGTTACCGTGTGTTTTCTATAATGCGTTTTGTGTGAAATTGTTCTGGTTTATTGCAGACGTCATTTTAAATTTATATTTCTTAATAAAATATTATGTTTGCGATCACAACTTTGTATGTACACTGAAAGAACCTAGAAGAACTCTTCGTAGTCTATTTTGAAAAAAGAAACTACTGACAATGGAATATCTATTTTAATATATGTAATTTAAAGATTTTATGATTAATAAATTTATGACATAAAATTATACCTCATAGGTGCATACGAACACTTCGGATTATCAACACAGCAGTACTTCCACTAGGTACACGGCCAAAACCAAATTACGTACATTAGGTCATTTCGGGCTGCCATTTCAAAAGATAAAAGTTTATGATTTGTAGTAAATGTAATTTCGTTAGCTTAAGCTCAGTAAATTTAAAAGTAATTATTTATTTATTGAGATGGAACCCAAAATGTCGTTTTAATATTTTTCTTTGTGTATCTACCGTTTCAGATATAACCGTGTAGAATATTTTAAAGCAAATTTTAAACCTTTAAGTACTTAGTATTTTATATTCACATCATTCTCTACAAATACAAGACTTAAAAAGATAACTAGAATGTCTCTGTGAAATTGTAAATTCCAATTAAATTGCGATCACACACGATTCAGCTTAAAATAACTTATTACCATTTCAAAGAATATTGTAAACTTCGTTAACATGCGAATGTACATACAAGTATTATATATATATATATATATATATATATATATATATATATATATATATATATATATATATATATATATATATATATATATATATATATATATATATATATATATACTTACCAAAAATATCTTTAAGCTATTTTTTCTAATTCGTCTAGCCATATTGATTTTGCTTTCGCGTCGAATTGTGACACGATGTTGAAGTCTTTGAACGAGCTATCATCGCATTCAAGTTGGTAAGTTTGTCATTTTACCATAAAACTTACCAAATTGATGATGTAATTATTTTTCTTACCTGGTACAAGGCATCAAATACCTTAATTGAAGGATCGAACAACTATTAGCAGTGAAAAATGAGTTTTTTTTAATCCTACGTTCCTCGGCTACCGTCCTATTGCGTAAACACCTTGTATATCCTTTATTAAAGAGAAAAGCTATAATATGATTCGGTGAATGTCGTTGAGTATTGTATTGTGTAGTGTATCGTGGTGCTTGAGACAACTTCTGTCAGCTTCTCCTCTGTAAGCACGTTATCTGTAGATACATACCACACTCGTGAGAATTAACTATTCCAATTTTCCCGTTCTGGTAAGAGGAAACAAGATGACGAAAGAAGATGTTGAGCTATAAACAATATCTTATTCCTATTTAAGTTAAAAAATATTTTCCAGTCATATTCGAGCTTACAATAACGACATTTTTATTTTCTATTAATAACGGTAACTAAATTTTGATTAAGTTAAGCATTTTACATATTTTAATTTAAAATTATTTTTTTAGCAATTTTTAAAATTATAGGATTGGCTAATGATACTCTGTTACTTAACACAGGCTCTTGACTTGTCCGAACGCCCTCGGGTCAGATGACAACGAGATACAGCACGATTTCTCATGACGTGCAACTTAGATGGAAATTAGTGATCTAATAACAAACTTTCCTTGTTATTAAGCTTGTAAGTCAATATTTATATATATTTATATTATAGATCATCACAGCATATTATAAGCTAAGTTATGTTTGAACGAATATTGATGCATTATTTGTCTGAGTAGGAACGTCAAGTCGGTATTCAATAAAATGTAAAAAAAAATTTTTCAACTAATTTATACTAAGCCCCAAGAGTCCGTTTTGCCTCTTGCTTTATGTCTTGTGTTTCATTGCAATAAATAATTTCATTTAACCTTAGGATGCTACACAAATTACAAAATGTGCCGTTATTACAGTGCTCCCAGATTCTGAAAAGCTTCTGATATATGGCCTCAGCATGAACTGTCCTTGTTCTGTCATTGCTAGGCTTAAAATATGTCACCAGTACTTGTGCTAACGTGACCATTGAGTTAAAATAAGTATTGCCGTTTCTGTCATTAATTTATAAATATTAATATTCGAACATATATAATAATAAAAAATCATCTTAATGTTTTTTTATACTATTTCTTTGTTACTTTGTATTTTTATCAACCTCGAGAAAATAAGATTAAGAAATCGAAACTAAAGCTACAATGAGAGCATTAGATAGCTTAAGACAATACTAACTTAATGTATTTCACCTGAGAAATATAAATGACAACATTGTGGTGTAAAATAAAAGAGCTAATAAAAATATCTTTCTTGCTGAATGTGTTCCCCAAGTAGTAATAATTAAAGGAAAAAATAAAAAATATACGTTCACCCTGAGACAGAATAATGATAACAAAGTTTGATACCATTAGTTTTAAAAAAATAATAAAAGTTAAAATCTTATTATTAAAGTTTTCTTGCTTTGTGGTATTTTTACGATTGTTTTATATTAACATCACTCGTGGGATAGTTTCGTCAATGCAATGTTGTTTAATAAATAATCAATATAGTTAACGAAGTTATTAAATATTTAAAGGTTATCTATAATTTTTGAACCAACACCTATTAGAATGAGGACCGTCGTAGCGCAGAGGCGTAAGCGTTTGCCTGTAAACGCTACAGTTTGAGGGTTCGATCCCCATTCGGGGAAGATGGATTTTTCTATTTCCATTTTCTTCGCTCTGGAAACTAAGCAAAGCGGCATTGAATTCCACCACTCAACACGCAATGCCTCGATAAAAGGCGGAAAGCGTGAACCTAGAAAGCAAGGACTAAGCAACAGTGTCTTTACACTAGGTTCCCGATTCCTGCAGTTCCCTCTGCCTATCCTGCCATATGCGGGATAAAATAAAGTAAAAACAACCTATTGGATAGAATTGATCAAGTAAAATTATTAGATCTTTGTCAAATTGTAATATGTCTTCGAGAAATAATAATACTACAATTTATTAAAAGTTTAATATAAAATTTAATACTTGCTCCATATACTTAAAGAATATTTTGTTAATATTTTAAAATGCTTCAAACTCAGCGCACTAAGTTATAAGTTATCTCATATATTTTTCTCATAAGTGTTTAATTCTAGACTGATGAAAATTTTCAGCTTCTAGCCATTCTTGATATTTTGTTAGTTTAAAGTGTATTAAATATTTTTTATTAAGCATCGTTTACTCTGTTATAATAAAAAAATATATGGATTTTGGTTTTTTAAATTTTTACTTGATTTAAACAGTGGTACAGTTTTTACATTGACTGATATTTCATTTATCTGTTGGAGCAAAATAAAACGATGTCCCGCAAATAACGTGGCGGTGCCCCATAAACATATAAATATATTTTCTGGAATCGTTATCCAATTAATAAAATTAAGAGATATGTTAGAGATTAACGATTTAATTATAATTATTGAATTTATTTTATACGAAACGAAAATCAACCTTCCCTACATGTCATTTAACTTTTAAATTTATTTACAATTTATTTTAGACAATAATTTAAATGCTGGCTCAAAAGTATCAAGTGAAAACTGAGTTTTATTAAATTAATCATAAAATTAAAATGAAATACGAATTCCTTGTTAGACATAATAATATACTATGATTTATGGTAAAAATCACCCCAACTAGAAATCAGGAACTATGAACCCAAAAGCAATACTTTTGTCTAATTGTCTTGTATTTTAAATAAAGTTATAGTATTTGTCTTTCTTCAATTTCAGTACTCAGTTTGCTGCTTTCCAATTTAAAATTGTTAGTAAAAACTAGCAAATCTAAAAGAGGCTAACGAATTAACTATTTCTTTCGAAGATATTTGGGAAATTCGGGCTGATTGAGAGCAATGAGTTAATCCGAAAATAAAATGAACAACCGAGGGACAAAATCTTTTGAAAGTCGCTTAAAATTTTATACTACGAGGAATATTTACTTTAATCAATAAAATTTATTTCTTTGTTCAATTTTGATTTGAAGTATTTTTATGGTACCATTGTTAAATAATATGAAATAGAGAATGAATGAAGACCTCTACGACCACATTCAGTGTTTGTGTATAAATTTAATGACATATTTTTAATGTGAACAGTCCACGGCGTTTAGTACCGCCACGCAACACGAAATCCCTCAAAAAGGCGGAAAACAGGGACGGAGAAAGCAGAGAAGACGCAACGGAGTATCTTAACACTAGATTCCCTCTGCCTACCCTACCATGTATGTGGATAAAGTGTGAAGACATAACTGTCCTCCAACGTTACCAAAATTTTTATCCGTCTAATTTTAAACGTAAGTAAAAAAGAATTAATAGGGATTTTTTAACAGAGCCAAGGGCAATATTGCTATTTTTTTAAAGGAAGAATGTGACATGAGTACAAATGAGTGATAGAGGAGTATCGGTCACTTAATAAATACTATACTTAATAATAAAAAAATTATACACACAATTTTTCTAGTTACAAATTTTCACAATGAGAGGTATGGTATTTTTTATATTAGAGGAAGGCAAACGAGCAAGTGGCGACCAAGCCACCTGATGTTAAGTGATCAGCGCCGCCCATAGGCACCTAAGAAGCCCAAAGATTTAAGGGTGCATCGCCTGCCTTTTAAAAAGGTGTACGGTCGCTTCTTGAAGGTCCCAATATCGTCTCGGGCGAGAAATACCTTTACAAGGAGTTCGTTCCATAGTGCGGTCGTGCGTGGTAAGAAGTTTCTTTTGAAACGCTCAGTGGTACTCCGTCAATCTTCCAGGTGGTAAGGATGGTATTTTGATTTGTAGCGGGAGTTTCGATGGTAGAAATCTGCAGCCGATATTAACCTAAATAGTTTCTCAGATCACTCCCCGTGGTTCATTCGGACGTAGATATACAATGATGCGACATCTTACCTAGTTTGATATGCTGCTTATGTTACTTCTTGGGGTTTAAGATAAAGTATATTTTGTTTTTTTTATAGTTGTAGTGGAATAGGCGTTTATCTTTCATCTCACCTGATGGAAAGTGTAAATGAAGATGAAAGTGGTGCAAGCCTCTCAAAATTAAACCTGTTCACTATACTCTTAAAGGCTCCATGGTTCTTCATCAGAAAAAATAAATCGAGCCAGGTCGTTCAAATATTGGCGACTTTCACCAAAAATGGTATGTTAATGGTATGTTAACAACGTATGTATGAAACTTTTACCCGTTAAAGGAATGGAGATAGCTCAATTAATTTGAAAAGTACTTTTTGAGATTTATTTATTACAAATAAACAAACATACAAATCTTTCCCCATTGTAATGGTGTTAGTAAAGAAAAGTAGATAAAATGTCCACATCAACAAAATTGCGTGCAGCTATTTGTATATTATGAGCATAAAGTCAAAACATAAAAATTTGTTATTCATACTCAGCCCTACTATGGCTTTCATCGCGACAAACAATATTACAAAATAAGTCTATAAAAGAAATATTCACACAATAATCCTTATATATGTATTCAAAATTCTTTCTTTATGTTTTCTTATTTTTGTGATTGTTGTTTTCTTTATTATGATTATATGTGTCGTGACCGAGTTACGAATCAAAATCAGTTACAAATTTACTCAGTTGTGTCATTTTTTTTTTGTTTTTTTTTTTTTTTTTTTTGCTTTTTTTTTAGCTTCACATTTTATCCCGCATATTGCTAGGTAGGAAGAGGGAACTGCAGGAACCGTATGAACCTAGTGTTAAGACACTGCGTTGCTTAGTCTCTGCTTTCACCGTCCCCGCTTCCCGCCTTTTTTGAGGCATTTCGTCTTGAGTGGCGGAACTAAACGCCACGCTTTGTTTGGCTTCCAGAACGAAAGAAATGGAAATAGAAAATCCATCTTCTCCGAGTGGGAATCGAACCCTCAAACCGTCGCGTTTACAGGCAGACGCTTACGCTTCTGCGCCACGACAGTCGTCAATATAATATGGTATGTGTCATTTTATTAATATAATTTGAATAAAGGTTGGTCTTGCGCTTAATGTTACAGGTAAAGTAAAGTAAAATAAATAAAAGAGACAATTCATTTGAACAACATCAATCACAGCGTATTGACCATATCTTCCTAAAAAAATTATAAAATTTATTGAATCTACATTTGTTTTAAAATATAGCTTACAGTTGCTTATATTACCTTACTTATACAATAATAATATCGTTTATAGATCTAAAATTTATACGATATTTAATAATAAAGTAATAGAAATGGAATCAATATAATTGATCTAAAACTTCGGGTTTCTTTATTTTTAACATTAATTTTTTTTACTAAACAGGATTACTTATATGATATTAAAGATCTCTTTTACTACGCTTATGCTACTCTTAGCTACGGTTTACTAAACTCAGTAATATATCCAAAGTAATAGCTCTTAAAATGATATTGTAATAGTAAAAAATATTAACGTTTCTATTCATAATGCTCTTTACCTCTTTGAACTTTCCTTCTTAAAAGAAAACATCACAGTAACTTGCTTTGAGAAACTAATTATGGTTTAAAATATTTTTGCTTAGTAATTTATGTTGCTGACAGGAAACAAAAGCTGTTTTTATAAACGTTTACAAACATTAAGAGCTTTATAAAAAGCTCATTTAAAAATAGTTTTAAACCCCTCGCTGTTGTAAGTTATGCAGACCGATACATATCTACACAGCTCAGCGGGTAATTAAATTTGTTTGTCGAAGGGGTTTACTACGAAGGATTTACTGTTCAACAAATGACGCCAGGGGTTAAAATTTAATTTTGTTCGTGTTTTTCATCGTAGAAAGTGATAATTATGTGCGTAAAAAGCTTATTAACGCGATAAGAGCTTTATAGTAAGGTTTAATTTACTTTATTTTATTAAAATTTGAAAGTTAAAGTGTCGTAACAACATATATGCGTTTATTAAATATATGCTTTTACACATTATGTCAATTTCAGTATGAAATATTGATTTTCTTTATTTATAGTGTATAGGTATATAAGACATTTTAACCTAAAACACCACGTTTTTAAAGCTAAGATATATAGCAAAGATTTTCGTTTCTACAATAGATATGATTAAATATTCTTAATATTAAAAAATACCACACTATCAGACATTCTGAAGATAATTATAATATAAATAATTCAATGATGCACGAATTTCTTTTATCAAACAATTATATTTACTGTTCAAGCTCCATTAATACTCACATTTAATAGAATTTAAGATTTAAATAGCAATTTGATGGTTATAAATTATGAAATGTTACATTACAGTTCCGTCTTTGCTCGGCCTGGCGCGATAAGGCACGCCCCGGTGGCAGATATTAACAGCTTTCCACAAAGTGCTTGAATCACAGACGAATCTAAACCTCATCTTTGTAGGACCTAGGCAATTACGCAACTCGGCTAGTAATTACGCCAAATAAGATGATATTAAAATTGAGCCACAACAAAGGAGGTAGACAATAAAAGTTTTTAATTAATAGAATGAAGCGAAGAACTTTTATTTTATTTTATACTGGCAACACTTGCGGGTACCGTCTTCGTCTTGTAATTTTCTTATTTAATAAGCAAGAATATCGAATGAATCATACTAATTTAGCTATTTCTTATTCGAAAATTGTACAGCATATTATAAGCAATAGATGACGAAATCATAGGGCCGATTGTTTTGGAGATCCAGGGAGATAAAGATCGCATGAATTGCTTTGAACGTCGCAAAACCGAAATGAGGACGAGGATAATAAAAGTATTACTGTTAATAGAGTGTAATAGAATATATATATATATATATATATATATATATATATTATATATATATATATATATATATATATATATATATATATATATATATATATATATATATATATATATATATATATATATATATATATATATATATATATATATATATATATATATATATATATATATATATATATATATATATATATATATATATATATATATATATATATATATATATATATATATAGGTAATTACTTAAGAAAATTATGAATTGCAGAGTAAACTAATAATATGAATAAATAGGTGGAAACCAAGAGACAAAATGTAACTGTAAATATCACCATTGTTAATTTGATCTCAAATTATGAAAATAGACTTTTCATCTCTTCATTCTGGTAAAATACTGTGCAGCGTTAAGTTTCACCATTCAATATAGTGTATATTTTAAATTTAAAAATTGGAAATCTTAATCTTAGGTTACTGTTGCCTACTCTTTTTTTTTCAAGATTAAGCATGAAGCTGAAAAATAAGTGATCATCATGAAAATTAACAAAGATAAATTAATATAGACGAGGAATTTTTTTTCATCGTAAGCAAATAATAAAGAGGATTTACCACAATAGATAAAATATTTTTTAGACCTAATTACTTTCGATTTCACACACACATTTCGTTACTCATCCCGAAATATCTTTAAATTAGCTAAGTATCGAGTAAACCGCTGATATTTCAATAAATTCTCCTTGCTCTCTATATAAAGCTTGTGTAATATTAATGACGACATTATTCAAATTAATATTTGTAATGAATCACTTTATAAAAATATATAATTGCTAGAAGCAAAACCAAGAGACCATTCACAACGTTTAATATCACAGTAAATAATTTTAATTTAACTGGCTAATGAGCTGTCTGGAGCATCTCTTCATAGCATAATTATTATAGCTTTGTCTTATTTTACTGATAGATTAATGAATATTTTAATTTCAACGTGAAAAGATTTTTTTTACAATTTATAACATGATAAACTAAAGCAAAATTTCATCAGGACTATTTTATTTTCACTCAATACAAATATACAGAGTATTAAAATTTTTGTGTACATAATAGTTAAAGAAATAGAGCTAAATCAAATGAATGAAACTTATAAGGTAAATAAACACATATTATAATTTTCATTGCAAAAAGCTGTAACTGGCATAACACTAACAGTAAAATACACATAAATATAATTCAGACAACAATTTAACCATCAAGTTCAAAAGTAATAAAAAGCTCAAAGTATTAAAAAGGAGAATATTCGAATTGAATTCTTTTACAAAAATTTCTAAAGCACATTACAGTCCCTAAAGAATTTGTACTAATTAATTTGATGGTAATGCCAATCTACTTCATCAAGGAGCTTAAAAGCTTAAAAGACGGTACAGATTCCAATTACTCGCGATTATTGTATAGTATATTTCGTTGAAAAACCTAAAAAAATATATATTTCATACGAATGAAATGCCCCCAAAATTATCCCTATACAGTATTAAAACTTATTGAAAGCATCTAAATGTTGTTGCGTAATTTCAATTTTTTGTATAAAATACTTTTCAATAAGGAATGTGCTCATTCGTAAAATATGAAATTCTTTCTTTACAGTCGAATCGAGATGAACGAAGGTTGGTAGGGGAGGGAGGGGTGGAAATCACCTTTAGAAAACAACGTAGCCGAATCAGTGCTCGGCGGAAAATCAAGGCGGGCGGTTGTGCTGCCTCGTGAAAAATAACCGCGCGTATCGTGTTTGTGTAATATGTATTATCGTTTGAAGTGTACTTTTCATCAAAATTAAGTTTTAGTTACACAAAAAAAATATTATGTAGGTTTGTGTTTTATTAATATAAATAAAAAATATATAGAGCCAAAGTTCTTGTGCTGCTTGGATTAGTTTTATAGGTGATTATTACATAATAAGTAATTCTAATATTATTTTATTTATAGTAAGTATTTATTGAATATCATAGAGTAAGCCATTATGTTAGACAATTTATTTAAGTTAATATAGTTATAAAACATAATATATTAGAATGAACTATGAATTATTTAGTTCAGTTCTTTAATGAGTGATATACTGACTTGAGAATTGCTATAGAAATACAATCAATACTAAAAAAATAATTTTGTCATTTTCTTTACAAAAGAAATAAAGTAATCCTTTTTTGAGTAATTAATATTATTTTAGTTATTTCATTTTAGAAAATGTATAAAAATTCCAGCTAGTTTTTCTGAAAAACTTCATTTATAAAGCATTTTACATACTACTAATAATAAGCAAATAAAATATTATTATAGAATTTCTTTAATATTTGTGTATAGCTATGATTTTTATATGTCTGTTTATGCTACTTATTTATTATTTTCACATCAATATCTTTATAGGATTAATTTTAATTTTATTCATTGCTGTCAAGAGTTGGAATTTTTCCTGGACAGATTTATTAAGTAACGCAAGCTTTTTTGTTGCTGCAGCTTTTTTATTGTTAATTATTCATAATTTTACTTAATGTCGCATACATTAAGTAATATTATGAACATAGCTTCTTAATATAATATATATATATTCTGTATTTATATTAAACAAGTTACAGACTCAACTATATTTTAAAAATTATACAATTTGTAATATCATAAAGCTTTTATATGTGAAGTAGCTTGAGAAAGCACTAGAGTAGCGTGTGTTATAAGTTACTTCCATGTAGTAATTTGCCATATTTTGCATATTTCAATACCAACCAATTAAATGCTTTGAAAAAATTCATGCACTTTCTAATTTTGAAATAATTTGTGAATGGATCAAGTGATTAGGGACAAATGATTAATAACGAAAGTTACACGCAAGGTTTTATATATATATTCAAATAATACTTTGCAACACTCATTATAAAACACATTACTGATTTGAATGTCGTACTACTTACTTTGTACATTGTTATCAAAGTAATCAGAAATCATAATTTGAAGTTTCTTCTTCTTTTTGCTTATTTACCTGATTGTGTGCTATAGAAGTAATGTTCGAAGCCTACATTTAAAATTACCATATCTCCAAGAGGAGATATGATAATTAATAATTTTAAAATTGATTTCATTTTACCATATTAATTTATTAAGTGACATTTGTAGCGGTAAAAAGCAATTACTATTCAACAAGCAATGAAGTCATCTTGGCACAGTAGGATTGCTGATTCTTAATGAATCTAAGAGATCTCGTAAGACAAAGTGCAGCGTTGTGTTCCGCTAAGCAGTTTATCTTGTTTAGAAGAAAAAAATATTTTATCTTGTGATAAATCCTCTTTATTATTTGCTTGCAAAATAATAATTCGCCTATATTAATTTATCTTTTTTAATTTTTATGATGACCACTTATTTTTCAGCTTCATGCTTAATCTTGAAAAAAAAGAGTAGGCAACAGTAACCTAAGATTAAGATTTCCAATTTTAACATTTAAAATATACACTATATTGAATGGCGAATGGGTACCTTAAAACTTAGTCCACACTGGCTACCCTAATATATAAACATGTATGTATGTATATATATATACATATATATATATATATATATATATATATATATATATATATATATATATATATATATATATATATATATATATATATATATATATATATATATATATATATATATATATATATATATATATATATATATATATATATATATATATATATATATAGATATATATATATATATATATATATATATATATATATATATATATATATATATATATATATATATATATATATATATATATATATATATATATATATATATATATATATATATATATATATATATATATATATATATATATATATATATATATATATATATATATATATATATATATATATATATATATATATATATATATATATATATATATATATGTATATATATATACATACATACATGTTTATATATTAGGGTAGCCAGTGTGGACTAAGTTTTAAGGTACCATTCGTATAAAATGATTTTAAAACAAACAAATCGAATCCATATTTAATAAAAAAGCATTTATTGAATAAAGCATAAAGATTTATTATTATTTTCGATACATCATGTTGCTTACTTAGAAAACAGAGTTTACCTGAAATAATTTAAATTTGATATACACAGACACACACTATTAAAATACAGTCTGTTAATTAATTTAAAGCTTTCTCATAAACTATACTTTTTGTTTTGTTTTGTGGTGCGTAAATAAACAAAGAAGACGGTTTTCCGACGCGCGAACACGCGACGTATAATGGTCCATGCGCGAAACAGGGAAACTCCAAGTTGATTCCACAAACTTCTAACGACTGTCCTTGCGATTTATTTATGGTCATCGCAAAGGCCAGACGTACTGGAAATTGTAAGCGTTTAAAATCGAATGGTAAGTCCATTGGAATCATCGGTATCCGCGGGATCAAGACATCCTCTCCTTTATATTTTCCTTTTAAGATTGTCACCTCAATGAAGTTATTCATCAGTCTTTTCACAGCCAGTCTTGTTCCATTGCATAGTCGAGGTTGATTAATGTTACGGAGCATGATGACAACTGATCCTACTTTAACTGCAAATTGTGAGGTGGTAATTCAGGCAATTCCAGTGTATTTAAAAACTCAGTGGGATATTTGATTACGTCATCCTGGTTCATTACGGTGTCGACTGATTTAAAGGAAACCAACTGTCCTGGAAGAAAATTCTGAATGGTCGCATTAAGATCCTCGACATCTTTATTTTTCGCTGCTAATATTGCTCGTTCACCCAGACAATTATGGTTATTGAACTTTTGCGCTATATCTGGGAAAAATCGCTGAATAAGCTCCACTTTTGAGTCTGTGATGTGACAGAAATCTGTAGGTAATGTGATGAATCCGGTCGAGGTGTCCACTGCAACTTTATTATTTCCAATGTCTAACAACTGCTTCGCAAACACATTTGCAGTTTCATCTTGTTGCAAAAATACTCGCACGTTAGTTGTTAAGTGGAGTGTCTTTACGTACTGCCACAAATTTGATCATTTTAGGCATGCATTTAGTTGATCGGGGAATAACTGGAAGAGTCTGACGAAAATCACCTGACTACAGAATCATGGCCCCACTGAAAATATTTTGGTTGTCACGAAGATCTTTCAACGCTCTGTCCAGTGCCTCCAGTGACCTCTTATGGGCCATTGTGCATTCATCCCAAACAATCAATTTGCATACCTGTAGGATCTTGGCCATTGCGCTATTTTTGGCGATGTTGCAAATTGGTGTTTCGGTGATATGCATGTTTAGTGGTAATTTCAAGGCAGAATGTGCAGTTCGCTCGCCTTCTAGCAGAGTTGCAGCTATTCCAGATGAAGCCAATGCTAGAGCAACATCATTTCGCGATCTGATCCTCGCCAAAAGCAATGAAATTAAAAATGTTTTTCCGGTTCCTCTGGGAGACAAATCTTTTGGATTCGAGGGGAAACATGTCGATATGATAATCGCCAACAATGTATGAATTTGATGCGGCGATGAAATATAACGGAATCCTTGAGCGTATCATCCCAGTGTGAATCGTTCTCAAGTAAAGGTAATAGTTGACATGCCTCAGGGTAAGGCGAACACAGCTGTCGATTAACTGGTCTCAGTTGTTTAAAAACGATGTCGGACCACGAACATTCACCAACAACAACCACAAATAATAACATTCATCGTTATTTGGATGTACTGTGTAGATGCGACCCAGAGCATCTGAAGCAAATACATTTGGATGTGCTTCAACTGGTGTTTAGAATCATTTCCAATCCCAGAAACTAAAGAGCGTAAAGGATCTGGTGGTGGGACCAATTGTAGCAATTTTACTTTGCCTTCAGCACAACATAATCCAGTAGATTCACCAGTATATTTTAACGCCTTACAATATTTACAAATTGTTTTCATTTCCCCAATTGTTACCGATTTGTCGGCACAATAATCAATTGCCGGATCATAGTGGAATGCAGCTCGTTCAAGAATCACAGGAGCACTGCGTCTGCGGATTCGCTCAATTTCATTATGTCTAGGTTGCTGTTGTTGTGTTTGATGTGCACGAACTCGTTGCATTCTAAGCCTATCTCCTACATTGTCACTCACTAAAGAACGCAATTCTGACATAGCAATACGACTATTTTCTTGATCTGTCTGTCTCCGGTCATCAGTGCGGTTAGCACGTGAGGTAGCTCTTCGCACATTTGATTGACTACGACGACCTAAGTCAGGTCGTCTTCTCCTCGGCATCGTAAATTGTAATTAATCAAAGTGAGAAAATTTCCCGCTTATTTAGCAGTAAAGTGTCACTATCACAAAAAAAGCACATTACTTGGAATGTCACTATCACATAGGATCACCAAAGTAAAGAAAGTTCTCGCGCACGTATCCACAAAGATAGATATAATATCGTAATACTTTTCCATGCTCTGAAATGCGACAGGATGGATTGACATATTAGTTGGTTGTCAAATCAATGTCAAATATTATGATTGCGTTCAGAAATTTAACTTAAGATTTATAATTTAATTTGTGACAAAACTTAAGATTTATCTTTCGATCTCAATATAGTCTTATTAAAAAAAAAATCGGACAGATTAACAACTGAAGTTAGCTGAAGTTAGCCGACCACTATGTATTTTGAGACTATGCAATTTTGTCGCGTTCGTGATTCACTTTCACTTCTGTTGAATTTCAGAACGCGATCCTCCAACGCGCACGCGAATTTGAACTTTATGTAGCGGTAATAAATTACAAATTGACTCTTCATTTTATTTAGAAAACATTTGTATGGGAAATAGAAAAAAATTTCCGGCAATTATTCGAATTTTTCTCACCTTTTAAACCTTCCCTAGACCTCCACGAATAATTCAAGACCAAGATAAGATAAATCCGTTCAGAGCCGTTCTCGAGTTTTAGCGAGACTAACGAACAGCAATTCATTTTATATATATAGATAGATATATATATATATATATATATATATATATATATATATATATATATATATATATATATATATATATATATATATATATATATATATATATATATATATATATATATATATATATATATATATATATATATATATATATATATATATATATATACATATATACAATTAGCTTTACGCCTTATCCCGCGCATGGCAGGATAGGCAGAGGGAACCCTAATATATATGGAATGTAAAGTAGGTATGCCTTATAACTAAATCCTCTAAATATCCTGCCTCCTGCAGCACAAATACGAGAAATGCGTAAAGCTAAAAAACCTGTAACTGTGAACATTTTCCTTATAGCATTTGCATTTATAAACTGTCATTTCGTTTGGAGTTATAAACTGTGAATAATTAATATGGTAATTACTTTTAACAAATAAACGTCACAACTTTTTTAATTGTGACATAGAATAATCTCGGACGTTTTCTGGGTTCTTCATATTAACTGTTGTTGCGTTGCTTTCCATTAGAAATTCTTAATTACTATTAACACAATTGTTACTATTTTACAATGTAAAAATATCAAAAATCACTACGGAAACTTAGAATTAGGTATATAAAAAATTTATACATGTATAATATATTAAAGTAAAGCTTCATTAAGTTGGTTTATTGAATAATAAATTTTATTTGAAAGTTATATGTAGATGTAAATTTTATTTGTGTAATAAATAATAAAAATGTAAAACAAGTTAGAATAAAACTTTTAACTATCCTATACTCTTAAAACACGAAGAAATGTATCATTTTTAAAAGCTTTTACTATTTAAAAAAAAATTACTTCTATAGTTTGACTATATCATTATTGACAGAAAACTAATGCTTGATGTAGAGACAAATTTAATTCAAAAATGAAACGAACACACAATTATTAATGTAGTAATTAATTTAGGTCTCTATGGCTTAGGTATATCAACAAAATTTGCTGTGCTAGTTGATAACGGGTTTAAAGCGTAACTGGGTAACTTTAATAATTGTTACACAAAATATGTATTATGAATAGTTATAAAAAGTAGCTTAAATCGAGAAAGTATTCATATTTTTAGCACCAAGTTTCTTAGTGCAAAAGCTTGTCTACATTTTTCCGTAATAATAAATTATTTGTTAGAAATTATTTGCAATAGCTCTTGCGCAATATAAGCTGTCAGTAATATTTCTATTGGTAGCGTAGAACAAAAGCTCTCATATCAAGTGTCCATCAAATAGGTTATTGAAACGAACGTCCGCCAACTGCACTACTGTCAAACAGTCAAACACGATTGATATATGAAATGTAGTGCTAACACACATGCATATATTTACATATGTCATTATTGTATTCTCAAAGTGAATTATAAATAGACGGTTTTATACTATTTTTGATTAATTTTTAAAAATACATATATAATTTGCAATATTATTATTATTACAAATATAATAAAAAAAAGAGGACCGCCGTGGCGCATAAGCGTCTGCCTGTTAACACGACGGGTTCGATTCTCACTCTGATGGATTTCTCTGTTTCCATTTTTTCGCTCTGAAAACTAGGAAAAACGCGGCGTTGAGTTCCACCACTCAATATGCAATGCCTCGAAAAATAAAGGTGGAAAGCGGGGTCGGAGAAAGCAGGCACTAAGCAACGGAGTGCCTTAACACTAGGTTCATATGGTTCCCTCTGCCTACCCCGCAATATACGGGATAAAGCGTGAAGCTAAAAAAATATAAAATAACAAAATATTTGTAAAATTATAAAAAAATATATTGGACATAATATTTAATGTTTTTAGCTTCACGCTTTATCCCGCACAAGGCAGGGTAGGCAGAGGGAATTGCAGGGACCATGGGAACCTAGTTTTAAGACACTCCGTTGCATAGTCCTTGCTTTCTCCGTCCCCGCTTTCCGCCGTTTTCGAGGCATTGCGTATTGAGTGGCGGAACTCAACGCCGCGCTTTGCCTAGTTTACCAGAGCGAAGAAAATGGAAATAGAAAAATCCATCTTCCTCGACTGGGGATCGAACCCTCAAACCGTCGTGTAATATTTAATTATAAATTTTATAATGATTGCAACAAAAAAAATTTAAAACGTTTAGTGTTCTGCACAACACGCAACGTTTCGAAGTCTGATACTAACAGGGAAAGTGTCCATTTTTTCACGTTAACGAAATCAGCATTATTGTCATAAATAAATAGTTTATAATATCCTTCAATCTTACATAGAATAACTTATTGCCTTCCTTTTTCGCTGGACGCTCGCTTTCCATTATATGTTCCTTCTGTAGTAATTTTTCGTTAATATACAATTTTAATTTAAAATTCAAACGGATTTTCTCCTCTTCTTACACGTAAGAACCCTATACATTTACAAATCGGCAAAAAACGAGTATAAAGGAATAAGTTATATTTTTACAGTTTCATCTTTGGTATTCATTTAAAAAAAATCAACATCTTGACAGACGGACTATAAAATAATTCTATAAGGCTTCTGTTTTTTTATTATGAGGTACGGAACCCAAAAAAGTAACATTTTTCTTAATTAATAGGAAACTAAATAAATGAAGTAATTAAATTTAATAATTGAAATTTAAGAGGAGCTCTTTGACATTTGGCCTTTTAAGATAAAATTACTCAACGACCAGATTTTATCAAACTGCCTCGCCTAACGATCCGTACTTACGTATGCTTTATGAAATTTAACAATATGTATTTAACTGTATAGGTCTCTACTAATATTAAAAGCTTGAAGTATGTTTGAACGTACGAAACTCGGGAACTACTTGATTCTAGTTGTTTTTTTTTGGCGTTGGATTATTCTTTTGTCGACGATAGCTATAATAGGCTATATTGTACCATGTTTGTGGTTACGATACCGTAATACTTGCTAAAGTTACGCTGAGCCCTTAGAGCATGTCGTGTCTCGCACATAATTCATTGTTATTCATACTAAACGCTGATAAAGCTAAAAACTAGTTACAATATACATAAATAATTCCACTGACTATGTGTAAGAACATTTTCACGAATGGAAGGACAGATAAACGGTTGATCATATCTATCCGGTTTCCCTTTGCCGAGTAAAGACCCCAAGTACTATATTGCTTAAAGATTTTAGATTTACCAAATCGGATGGGATCATACTGATTTCATTGGATTACCCCTTGCGTAGGATATACGGGTGTATTAATATTTCTTTTTGATCGTTCCTAATGGAATTTGTCATTCGCGTGTTCAGCTTTTTAGATATAATAAATTATTTTATTCCTTAATAAAAAAAATGATACAATGTTTATATAAAAATATATTTGAGGTTATCGTGGTACAGTGGGGCAGTAGACTGAAAACGTGACTGTTGTGGGGTCGAGTCTCACTCAGAGAATAAGTTAGTTTAATTTCTCCGACTTAGTGTTTTAATTCAAACTTTCACTAAGGACTGTCTCAATATTATTAGGTTCTTCGGCCAATATATCCTTTTAAACGTAAAATATGTATCTCTTCTATCTCATCTTAAATTGTTACATTAAATTCGACATCAATAATTAACTAAAAATAAATTTTATAAAGGAAACAACTGCTTACAATACTTAATACAAACTTAAAGCTTTTAAGTAGCAATTTTGATTTCTTCAAAGTAATCAAAGAACTGATATTGTATCTGATATTTTTAGCATATCAAACAAAATCTAAGCATATCAAACAAAATCTAAAAAAATGTGTATTTTTAAATGAAGCCAAAATGGTACAGACGAGCTATTAAAAGCTCGTCTTATATCAGTTAGTTTTATATAAAGATGCTCAATTTCTCAATATAACTGGCATAAACTAAAATATGACCTACGTATGTTTTCACGTCCATTTTTTCATTCAGTTATGCTCTGGCCGCTAACTTGACTATAGAAAAGACAAAAAGTTACTAATTTTGTAAAACTTATTTCATTAACTTTATATTAGAACGCTTTAATTAAAAATAAAGCAGTAATAATTGATCACAACAAGCGAATATTTGTCATTTTTTTTAAAAAGTTCTGAAACAATTACTCTACATTGTGTGCGTGTGTGTGTGTGTGTGTGTGTGTGATGGGTGTGTGTGATGGGTGTGTGTATGTGTGTGTGTGTGATGGGTGTGTGTGTGTGTGTGTGGTATGTGTGTGTGTATATGTATGTAAGCTGTCATTGGAATTACCTACAAAAAATAAAACGCCAAACCCATTAATAATTCGCTGGCACATACAAAGTAGCATTTTTTTTTCTTTTTTTTTTGTTGACGGAGGCGGAAATCTTCATAGATACCCGACTCCTGGGGGGGAGGCCGGGTTATGTGAGATTGTACTCACTAAAACCCCCTGCGATGGCCGCCACAGCACGGAAAAACGGAGAGGCTACGGGATTGCTTTCGCAGCACGTCCGTGGCCTCTCCCGTGCGTTGATCTGCTCCTGGCTTGCGGAGCCCTTCTCAGGAGGGCGAAGATGGTCTCGCCCTCCCCGCAACCCTCGCGTTGGTGCGTACACCGACAGTCCGGGGCCATACCGGACTGCGGTCTTCCTCTCGGCCGTTTGAAAACGGATGCGTGAGACCCCCATCTCACGCACCCACGGCCGGAGGGAGTGCCCTATTTATTCCGCCCTGGGCACTGGGGCTTGGAGGCTGTGAAGGCGACCCGCAGGTCGCCTCTGCCGGGCGGGATCGGCCTTCTCCCGAGCCCGCTCCGCAGTCTCCTTCTGGACCATGACGGACTCACAGAAGTTGACTATGGCCTCCCACGCCGAATCCCTGCGAAGCATCGCCGACACGACTGCTCGCAGGGAGAGATTTCGCCCGATTTGCTGGACCAAGACTTGCCTCTCCGCGGTCCACGCGGGACACGCCTCCAGCGTGTGTTGGGCAGTGTCATGGTCCGCCCCGCAGTGGTGGCAAACCGCCGTCGCCTCGCGTCCGATCCTACACAGGTACTCTCCAAAGCAACCGTGACCGGTCAGTACCTGTGTAAGTCGGAAGGTGACTCGTCGATACAAAGTAGCCTACTCTTTTTAAATGATATTTTGATTAAAAAGACAGTTGACAAAATAATGAATTATAAACAATAGCTGTACCACCACCTATTTACACACAGTACCACCTAGTTTACCCTACTAGGTTTTATTCAAAATATGTATCTTATATAAAAACGTAAGTAATAAGTAGTAATACGTATTTTGCTACATGACCAGGTGTCATGTAGCAAAAGAGAAGAAACAAAGTGGACCGATATTTGCAAACTGGAGTAAATTGCAATATATTCTGATTCCGATTTAGTAGACGTACAGAATCCAGTGTTAAGACCGTTCCCCAGTTTGCACCCGGTGTTTAAGAGCCTGACGGAACCCAACGCCGTGGTATACGCTGTGCAGTCACAAAATAATGTGCCGCCCTCGGCCTCTTATTTATATATATTTTTTTCAAAACAAACACTGTAAGTATTTCTACGTATTAACTCGTGTCAAACTGAAACAGGAAGCTTAATTTACTCACTAGGTCAATCTATTAACGCCATATAAAACTTTACATATTAAATGAAATCCATTACAAGTTATTAATTAAAAGCATTAACCTTAGTTGATAAAGTTAATTATTTTTCATTGCGTTTTAATTAATGCAGTTGGCTTCTATATTGTAGTAATAAACTAACCCTACGATTTTAGGAACTTTGCAGGTAATGAAATTTAGCCTTCCATAATAAGGACCGGAAATACGTTTTCCTACGTTTAGAAACTGCTGCTTCTAGTCTTGCTAAAATACTGTCAATATATTTTTTAGAAGCTTGAATTAAGCGTTTGTTTTGTAATAAGCTATACTTCTCTGAGCTAAAGCTTTAAGCTTATGTATTGGTTAAGCATTTAATATTATATAAAGAAAAGAACGGTAGATATGATTTTAGATTAAAATTATTTAAGATTTGTTGATAGATTTGCAAGGATCTTGAGTATATAGTAACGGCTTCTTGGACGTCATCTAGTATTAGTAGTTTTTGTACACGCACGTTCTTAACGTCGCAGGATCTACTAGTTGGATTTGATTTTGTTTGTAATGACAAGATTTAATCTATAATAGATTTTAAGGTTATTATTATGATGCAGAATCATATCTGACTTATTGGAAATAATAAAATGCTTCCATATTAAAAATGATTGAATTTGGCAAGCACTTTCCAATGACTACATAAAATCCAAGGATCTGGAATACCTGATCTAAACTACAAGTAGAACATCTAAACTATAGGATACAAGAAAAAAGCTATTTATTTAAAGAGATCAGCACTAATCGTTTAAATATAAAAATTCAAATTCTTAAACAGTAAAGATAAACTTAATAAAAAAAAACTTAAAAGTAATAAAACAATTTCCATTGCAATTTTCTAACAGTCTAACATGAGAAATACTTATTAACCCCAATGAAATATAGCATGAATATCCGCATGGTGGCAAATAATAGGCCAACAAAGTTGCGAGCGTTCACTAGTGTTCAACAATTTTACATAACTATAATTATACGAAATTCTAACATACAGCCGTCTCTCCTATTATTAGTATCTAAAGTCCGTACATGTCTACTACAAGAACAATTGTACTCATATAAATCCAGAATCAATAGTCGTGGTTTCAAAGACAATTACGGAATGCCGACGTCCAAGCGCTGCACTGTGTACTCTAGTCGGTGCGCTTGTAAAGAGAATTTCTTACAATCCGAATTTCCCGATATCCTCGTGACTCCGACAACACAACAAGACGTGTTGACCTAACAGCGCTGTTTAGTTGACAGGGGATTCAACGGTTCATGTATTGAAAAGAAATCGTATTTTGTACTTTCCTATAAAAGCTAGAAAATCCTTTTCAATTAATTTATCTTATGTATTTAAATACAATATAAAAGGCATAAAAGCTACCTTAACTCTAGTTAATATCACTCTAATTCGTAATATTACGTCAACGTATATACAAACACTTTGTTTTTATCTGTGGCTTCACACCTATGGACAAATAAAACTAACTGAGAGCTACGTGTGACGCATAACATTTTAAATTTTGACAGCAGGCAGTACAGTAAAATAGTGAACACAGTGTGTTATAGTCTATAAACTTCCACAATAAAAGAACTATTGAATATGAATATATTTTTAATTAAACCAGTAATTGAGATTAACCAAACCCTTTAGTTTTATAAAATAATATATACAAAAAAAATTATGTAAATGTTGTAGTAACAACAAAGTATTGCAATAGTCGGAATCTCAGTATAAACATACTTTTGCTAAAGCGGAGAAACAAAAATAATGACTTTTCTTCAGTGGGAATCGAAATAGAAACCATCGTTCAGACGACATCCCAGATAGTTAACCCAGTTAATTGTTAATGTGTAATTAAAAAAGTAATTAATTTAACTTGAAAAACTGATAACTCCGATTTTATTTAGACGCAATCGTCACCAAAGTCCTCTTAATAAGCCGAGATTTAAAACAAAATCCGACGAGTTTTTCGCAAAATGAAATTAGCTGAAAAAGGCGGTGCCATTAAAATTACATTAGCATAAATAAGAGGAATGCTAATCTTAGGAGAATAAATCTTGGTCGAGAAATAAAAATAATCCGTTCAATGATGCTGTGACAGATTCCTCTACTGCCATTATGTTTTTCCTTTGGCTCTGTTCATATAGCATTTATTATTTCTTTACAAATTATACAACTAGTTAATTTTTATTAGACGGCAATTAAACTTTTAGCAGCATTTATTTTTAAAAAGACGAATATGTTATTTCTTTTTAATTCACACACATACTAAAGTAGGCAAAATAACAATATTTACATAGGTTTTAAACTATTTTAGACATTCACCTTTTTAACTTCAATTTTGTTTTTCCATTATTTAGATTTTCATATTTACTTTCATTTCAATTTTGAATAAATACAAAAACTAGTATTTTTAGTTAAAACGTGTTATTACAAAATAATTTGCTTAATTACATTAAGTCACGATATGCTTTTTGAATACGAATATTTATATGCATATACTACATCGTATTGCTCTAATAAGATGTAAGTAGATGTAAGTAGCTTTTATATATATGTAAAACAACGACATTAGTTAACAGATTATTCAACAGACAACAAAGGTTCAATTTTTATTGATTCAGAGAGTTATTTAAATTAACAAAAACCTATTAATTATAGCTAAAATTATTATAGAATCAAGCCAAGCCAAGCATAAAATTATAACAAAATTAAAAATAAATTAAAAAAGCAATACACAAACCAATTCAATTAAAATAACTAATGTCCGTTATTTGCGGCCTTTTATCATAATATTATAGGGAATTAAATATTCATACCGTTACCAAAAAGGTATCCTCTAAGGATTTAAACAAGACCTTGAGTTGGAACGTAACTTTAACACTCTTTTATTCTGATTAGTCTCCAGGGGACGCAGTAGTTCCGAACTATGGGACATTCAGTTAATTTAGGGTAAGTACCTGAATCAACGTTCGATTTCACATGTGATATAAATTTCAAATTATTATGTTCCAAATGATTTGGTTTTATATTTAAGAAACATATTAAAGCCGTAAAATTAATGAGCCTTAAAGGATATTTAATTTTCTCTCATATTTATATAAAAATATAAAAATAAAAATTTACAACGTTATTGTTTATAATTAAGTTGTAAGAACTTTCAGTACAATAGAATTTATAATAATTTCCACAATCTATTAGCTTACGCGGGATAGACCTCGCATATGGAGGATACGCTGAAATAACAGCAGAAACCATGGGAACTTAGTGTTAAGACACTCCGTTCCCAATATTCCGCCTTTTAAGGCGTTGCGTGTTAAGTGGCGTACTCAATTCCTCGCTCGCCTAGATATCAAGGGCAAGAAAATGAAAATGAAAAAATCCGTTCTCCATGAGTGGGCTTCAAATCCACAAACCGTCACGTTTACACGCAGATGCAGCGCTTCTGCACTATGACAGTCTTTAAAAGTAGTCTATTAGAAAATTGATATTTTTTTATAGCTTCACGCTTTATCCCGCATATTGCAGGGTATACAGAGGGAACTGCAGGAACCACATGAACCTAGTGTTAAGACACTCCGTTGCTTAGTTCCTGCTTTCTCCGTCCCCACTTTCCGCCTTTTTAGGGCATTGCGTGTTGAGTGGCGGAACTCAACGCCGCGCTTTGCCTAGTTTTCAGAGCGAAGAAAATGGAAATAGAAAAATCTATCTTCCCCGAGTGGGAATCGAACCCTCAAACCGTCGCGTTTAAAGGCAGACGCTTACGCCTCTGCGCCACGACGGCCCTCTATTTTATTATTTAAAAATTTATTATTTAAAAGTCACAAACATGTGAACAACAATTCATTTATAGTATTGCAATACATAATAAATCAAACGACTTTTCAACAAATTACCTAGGAAATTTGAAAACTTTACAAACATGAGGTGGTTAAACGAAAATAGAACTAAAAAAAACGTTTGTATTATACTGGCACTTTAAATCTCGTTGATGTTTATTATTTTTATGAGCTCATTTCTTGCTTTTAAGCCATTTGAGAATTTACAAATAAAAGAATCTTTGTAAATTCCGCAGACGATAATCATGCTATATTTTCCCGACATTCACCGTTTTCAGAGCGCTACGACAAAGCTAAACGTTTAACAGATTGAAAAGGTCCACTGAAAAATGCTTTAGAATAACCTCCACTTGCTTAACAAATTTTTGCGAAATATAATGACATTTTTTGATCTTTGGTATAATGGAGTACTCAAACATTTTAAGAATACAAGATATATACAGATTTTTAATACTAAATAAATAATCACTATAGTCTATATGAAAATAAAACCTGTGTTTTATGTAAATACAATTTGATTGAACTATAAAATTATAATAAAAGAGTCACCTCAACGAAGACGATATGATTTACGATACGGCTATACATAAAAAAACTTACGTCAGCCCTGTTATTCAATTTGGTATAAAGGGCGTATCCTACATGTTTTCTGATGACGCACAATACATTCATATTCGCTGGCGCAGCAGTTGCCTTCCCCCACCGACACGTATTAAGTCGATTTCAATTCGGCCTAACATATTCCACGTGTACAAAAATAGTAGTACGGTCCCGAATCGATAGAATGAGCTCTGGAAATGATGGCGTAATATCACAACAGATGTCGACGACGGTTATGTCAACTGGGCGTCCATTCACGAAACTAATAAAAGATTCAGCATCGTCGACTCAAAATAGGTGGAAGCTTTTGTACAAACATAATTCTATACTAAATTTATTAATAACTTGACGACATTAAAAATATCTATAGCAAGAAGTACAGATCTACATTATCTTCTTTTTATTAATATATTATAAATTTGAAAACCATTCACAGTGCATTGACTAAAGACATTTGTATACAGTGACATTTATATTGTAAAAGCACAAATAATTTTGAATTGTAAATTATAAATAAATTAAAATTAAAATGAAACTCAAAGTAATAAATACATGTAGATACAATTTCAACATAATATATTTAAAGTTTAGTCTAATCTGAGGTTTTAAAGACTGTCAAAAAAACCTTTACAAACATACATAACTATGCATAGATACTATACCATAACATATGTTAGTAATTTAACTTAATTTATTTTAATTTAAAAAAAACGCGTTAAAATAATACTAAATTCCCAGATTACACTACCTATATTTTTTTATTACACAAATATAACCGTTTCCGATAAACTATTTAAAATTAGTTAAAGCCTACATTGAATCGTTTTTAAAATTGACTTGTTTTAGTGTGGAGTATCGCGTCGGTAAAAAGAGAATTAAAACTAACTGTTGAACGTTTTAAAGTAATATGAGGCTTTAGCTCCATACACATTTATCTGTAACTAAGAGTAATCCCTAAACAAAAAATGTTTATTGTAATGTAAAAATTTTAACTGTGTTATACGCTATTTACCTTATATAGCAGGATAGTGTTAAGACACACCATTCCCACTTTCTGATAAAGTTTGACGGATCTTAGTGAGTATTTTCTATTTTTCAATATATAATTCATTAATACTAGTAAAAATATTATATTTTTGAACATTTTAAATATAATATGAACATTAAACAACGCCTAATTAATGAAAATTAAAAATAAAATATACGCGTATGTCGTAACAACGAATGAATTGATTATATAATTTCTATAAATTTTTAAATTATACCTCACTATAATATTCCCTAAGGGTAAGCCGTTATTATACATTAGGCTAAGCCAATAATACTTGGTTGGTTCTAAGTTAGCACTTACCCATAGTAAAGTTTACAGAATAGCTCAGCCAGATGTAAATAAAGCCGATTATGGCTTAAATTATATTTTTGGCAGCAAACAGAAAATAAATAAGCCTTTGTTGAGTAAACCTTTATATATTGATGTTCATTTGAACTTCACAATGTGTACTAAACTTTTTTACAGATCGTAGGTTCGAAACTGATTTGTGCCAAGCATCGTTACCTTAAACACATATATCGATATTAATATATAATAAATAAATAATTTTCACTGGTATCAGTAAATAATTTAGTAAGCAGTATTATGAGGCACAAATTACAACAGTCATATGTACATATGATATGTATAATTCACATACAGGGTAAAGAGTATAAAATATACAAATATAAATAAATATTAAATAAAAATTGGCAATTTTGTATAGGAACATCATCCTATAAAGTACGTGAGGCGGTCAAAAACAAACTTATGCAATAAATAACTGTATCGGATAAGAAAGGTACGTATTCAGAAATTTTATATTTCATAAAAAAAGTAAGATCAACTAAATTGCCTCACAATACACGCCAGATTTATTGAAAATAAATAGCCTCTTTGATATGTGCACGAAAATAAACAAAAGATGAATAAATCGTAAAGTAAATCGTATTACAGATGTCGAGTCGTTCTTGTTTCCTGCTTTATGTTTTCATTGAAATGTGCTTTTATTGCATGTAACGACTTTTTGACGATTTTAAGCGTGAGTTTTTAAGTAATTTATAGCACGTTTGCGGAATAGCTTAGTTCAAGCTATTCAATGTTAGCAATGAATGTAGATACAGATACCATTTGAAGTTTTGTTTCATTTGAAATATATACTACTTACGTTAAGTAGCTTGTGAAGTGACTTTTACTCATATGAAGAGTGACTGGCTAACTCTTGCTCGCCTCTTCAAAATACCGCTTTTAGTTAAACAAATCTCCAACAACTTAATATTAATGAATTTAATATTTATTCTTTTTCCAATATATTTATTATTTCATTTTAAGAGACTTAATTTTCTATAAATTATTCGTCATCTGTCATTCACAATCTGTCATCCGACATATATAATTTTGGCACATTAGAGGTTTTACTTTATATATCAATACAACATTATTCTTAAAGCACATTAATAAATAATACTATAATTCAATTATAATAATTAATTGAAATGGATATTAAACAACAATAATTTATTTTGTATAGTTACTTTTGTAATTGATAAGTATTAAGCGAATAAATTACATTTTTCTTCGCAACTAAAACGATTTACATACTGTCTATAATACTTTTTCAACATTTCAATCATAAAGTACTCGAATGATATTTTACCTTTTCCCATAAATCACTTAATCTAATATGTGTTCAAGTAATGCAGTCACGTTCAACTTAAATTTACCGCACAAACGTAGCCAGGGTCTGCCTGAACCAGCCTTATCCTTTCCGTTTGACCGAATGTTGTACAACATAATCGAAAAATAAATTTTTCTTTACTCCGCCTAACCTTTCTGGTAACTTTTCACGGGATAAGGGTTTGTAGATTAAAAGATATTATTTACTCGTGTATTCTAAATGCTACCAACCGCTTGTTTTATATATCTTACAGGGGACTAAAAGGTTGACCCTTTAGCACGTTTGACTTTCTAGTTGACGTTCTGATGTGTTAACATAAATGATTTACTTGGAACATTTCGATGATTAATTAAACTGCCATACACACTAGCTCTATGTTAAGTAAATATCGAATTTAGTGAAGGAAAAGATAATGAATGTATAACAAATAAAGGTCGTCTATATGTATTCACTGCCCTACAAATGCTAAATAGAATTCTTAATTAATTTAGAAACTTTGTTGTACCTGTCAAGTATAATGAAAACACAAATATAAGGAAGATTCTACATGTATAGCAAACGTTTGATTTAAAATAAGTATATATACTTTCAATGATATATATGAATTAATTCGCAAAAACAAATTAATATTAAAGAGTTAATGTAAAATTATTAAAAAATTATTAGATAGAAAAGAAAATTCTGTCAACAGTTATTTATATAGCAGTATAGGTAACTTTTTGTTAAGACACTCCGTCCTAAATTTTCACCATTTGCCACATTGTATTAATGGCAAAAATCAACTTTTTACCGAGGATAAATCAAAATTAATTTTATTCATTCATTTACTTCTAAGAATCGTATCCATAATCGTCGCTTTCACAGTTAGACGCTGTATCGAAATAATAAAGACAATATATTAAAAAGTTTCATGAGAAGAGAAGAAATGATTCAATAATAGTCAATTTCCTCGTAAAAACCTGCAGCAGGAAATTGACAACATTACGTCAGGCATCCTGTCCCGTGAACTAATACACGTAGAAATACAGTCCAATTGGACAAATTTAACCTCCTGTTGCCAGGCGTTTTAACAAAATTGGCAAACGAAAGTATTCTCTAAAGAAAACGTTGAATTGCTTCCTTTGATGTATTCCTAATAATATGAAAAAGATTTTCTGTTTGGAATGTTCGTTTGATGACTACATTAGCTTCTATTTCTATAGCAATCATTTTTTTTCAAGCTTAATTGTAATATAGTACACAAACATTACTATATTATTAAATAAATACTTACTATATATATATTTTTTATTAGTTATATCAAACAGTAGTAAAAAAATTAATTAAGATTTACTTGTAATCCTAGGTATATATAGCGGAAATGATGGAAAAGACAAAAATGTTGATGAAACAAAAACACCAGTGATGACTGAACGTGTGCAGTTCATAATGTGAGTCATGAATTCCGTCAAATGGATCCGATTGTTCGTGATGCTGGCGGCATGCTGGGCACAGGAAGGCGAGTGGAGTGAGGATGCAGAAGACCTTGGTAAGTAAAATATTCTATTATTGCGTTTTTTTTGTACACGTTTATGTATGAATTTCAAACATCACAAGATAGGGGAATTTAAAAAATTTATATAATCTTTTCCTCGAGCAGTAATCAATCGAACTTAACCAGTTCCCGCTCATATTGCGCTTACCATTAGAGCGAGCGATTTTTCTAATAGGAACCCACAACCACCGCGTTAAGACGTTATACTGCTTTCATATTTTTCTCACCTTTATAATATACATAAAAATATCTTAACATGTTTTCGTACGTACTAGACGCAAAAAAATAAATAAAAAAATAATGTATCACAAAACAAATTAAATGCAATCCCTGCTAGAACTTTTTACAAAATGTCAAAATGCATTCAATTGAATTCGCAGTTTGTCCCTCCTCTGCAACGGTATAGAAGAGCCGGCATTGAAGTTGTATGAATCAGGCTTATTTGTTTGTATACTTTAGAGCAATAGAAAGCCATTAGCTTGACGAGTTCTATAAAAATACATTTAATTTTATCTTCACCTTAAAAACATTTTGAAAATAATATTCAATGTATTGCAATTATTACGTTTAGCATAATTTAATAAAATTTAAATACGAGTATGTGTACCCTTCCACGATTTTCAGTTGATTTGTTATGGTAACAATTATAAAACAATTATTCTATTTTTTAATAAACAATGGGTATAAATTGATGAAACGATCAAATTAAAACAAATCGAACTCAAGAGGGAATCGAGTACAGCCCATTAAACGCTTTTGCTTGTCGGAAATTAAAACGGGGAGTATATATTTGATTGTTCAGAGCGCGTTAACCATGTTTTTGTCCAATTTTTTTTATTCGATCCATCGAGACTTGCGTTTACACACAACAAATTGCTCACTTTGATTTAGGGTATCGATTGTAGGTAATAAATATACTCGCTCGTGAATACAACTTTTCACCGCTACCCACTCAATGTATTCACAACTGGCGCAAATATATAACCGGATGTGAATATGTAAATTTTGGTACTTTAGGTAGTTCCATTTATATAAAATATATAAGCGTTTATCCTCTTCGCAGAGTAATTATGATAGTATAAAAGAAATATTTGAATGGGACACCCTTGAGGGAGATCTATGCCCATTAAATATAAATCAGATTTGTCCTCATATTAAGAAACTTGCTCAAGTTTGATTTCTCGTTCGAATAATTGCGAAAAGAGCAAAAAGATCGACTCAATTAAAAAGTGTTCATGCATGGGCAGCTCTATTCGGCTCCTATTTTATTGGAACGATTAATTTTATTGCGAAAATTTCTGGACAGCGGAACGAATGGAAAACTGAGTCGGCCGACGTGGTTCCACCGACCCTTTGTGGTGTGGCAATGGATGAGTTTGTTCAGTAGCAAATCTAATCAAAGAGCACAGGGCCAAAAAATGCTCACCACCTAGTCATTGTGATGAATGATTACAAATTTCAATGTATTTCGAAATCGTCGATGAACGCTATATATTATTAGTTATATGTATTTACTTGTGTGGACGAAATAAAATGTAACAGTACATATTATACATCAAGATAAACATTTTTGGATGATATGTTATGACATTTTCCCTAAGCATTTACATTTTTAATAACATTGTTGACGCTAACAGTTTCATAGCTCACTTGGAAGCGGATATCGTGGGTCGCCCGTTTGAGGAAATTTTGATGTATTCGCTATACCATCTAACAACAGATAGACAAGAAATAGATACAAAACGTTTGACAAACAAATTTATTATATTATATTTTTTTACCTTTATAATAATATATAATAAAATAAATTTGCTGTTCAAACTTGAGTAAAAAAGGCCAAGATAATTAATATTGTCGGACCACGTAAAAACATACTTAAGAAGTGGCTAGCTAAAGAGCCCTAGAGACTATTTGCTCACGTCATGCTTGAGGCGCTTGAACAATGATGTTGCCATCTGTTCCGTACTCACTAACTGTAGCAATGAGCACGTGTTAGACGAGTAGGTCAGGCTCAACGCCTGCTACGTGTCTCCACAATAATTTTATTAATATTACTTCCGGAAGCCTGTCACGCTCGCAACCACCGCTCATATATCTTTAGAGTTGGAAAAAATATGATATATTGAGAGAACGAGAAATGTAAGAGCTTTTCTTAGCAGTTCTTTGTGAAGTTTAACGTCGTCTTAGTGTTTAAACTCTCGTTTTATTGCACAATTGGGACATTGTTGTGAAATATTTTGAACGCGAATGTTCTAATTTATTATGTTTAGGACTTTTATTGTTTTGTTTTATTATTGCTAACAGTGTGTCTATTTGAAATTATTCAAAATTAAACTAATAAGATTTCCATGTTCTTCGGTCTGGCTTGCGGTGTTAAGTTCCACCACTCAACACACAAAGTCTCGAAAGACAAAAAACGGATATGTTTAACACTAGGTTTCCACGGTTCCTTCGGTTCCCTATGATTATCTTGCTATAAGCGGAATAAGGCGTAAAATTAAAAAAAAATTATAAATTAAGCAATAATTTTCAAAAATTATGTTACGGCTATAATTATATGTTAAATATATAATTATTCAAATTATTTTTTCCTATATTTTTTCCGTACAAGATTCTTACCTAGATTACAGCGTATTACTTGATTATAAAACAAATACAATTTAAAAAAAAATAGCAACAGCGTTCTGTACTAAAAATTTTATCTCAACCCAAAACTAAATTTGATCTTTATTTTATATGTTAAATCCAAATTTGAAAATTGGATAAATGTTTGTTCTTATATTATTTTTAGCTTAAATTAAATTATATTTTTCAAGAAAATTCTGCGTAAAGAGAGTAAAATTAATACATTACATCTTGAAATATTCTGTAAGTAAAAAGAATAGGTAAAGTTTACCTCATATACTTTACTTTAGCTTTTTTTTTAACCAACGTTAATTTTTATTTTCACTTTATATATTATTGTTTATTTAAAATAAAACTGTGGAGAAATCTAGGATATGAAGTCTAATGTTTTGTGACAAGCGCCCTAACCACGGTGTCCCTAAAGCTTATTATAATAAAATATTATAGGTATGTTTGTACGTTATGTAGGGAACCATTACGCTCACCAACATTAATTTCACTCTAAAATTTTTATTATTTTGTCTAATGTACTCTAAGTATGTTTTTTATTGGTATAATGTTAATTTGCTACTACAATTATAAATTAGAAATCTACTAAGTTAGATGTCTAGATTTAGATACGGTAGGGTAATTGTATTTCTTCATCTTTATATATATTAATATCATTGTGCTTCTCGCAGATTACGTTGTGATAAAAAGAACTGAAAACATTATATAAAAGTTATCTATTAATTCTGTCTTTTCAAACAAAAATCACATACGGAAAATCCCATGTATAAGAAAACCGCCTTTCGTCACGTTCCCCACAGTTACAAGGGGAACAGTTCTTTAGTGCCTTCGAACACGACACCATCTTTGAGATTTTACGGCTGTTACACGAACTACCCCCCAATCTAATATAATTTATATTTCCTTTACATTATGCGTGACATTCAACGTAGAAACTTTGGGCTTTGAACAGCTCTATCGTAAAAATACTTTTAGCCGATATCCGACACTTTTTGTACTGTTTTGCAAGACATCATTTTTCATTTGACGAATTCTTTTCTGTGCTCTTTCATTTCTCATTTCGATGCAAGAGAACTATTTGAATAAAAAGGAGACTTTCGATATTATACATAAAAAAAATGTCTGAAACTTATTACGAGCAGAAATAGCTTTTACATTTATTTTTGTCCGTATTCAGCTCCAAATCGAGGTCACAGGTTTGCTCTAGCCACGTTTGTCTCGGTCTGGTTGAGATGAAAATATAGTGTTTGGCGTTCGGCTTTAGAATTCACATTACGTAATTTATTTAGGATCATCCTTTTTATTCTGTTTTGAGGTATATGGTATTTGAAATATACGTAAAATTACACATTAAGTTATTATAAAGTAGATTTATATTACAACCGTGAAGAATATAAAACTAGAAATGTATATTTTTTTAAATATAAGTTTTCACTTAGATGTTTCACTATAACGAAACGTACTGTATATCATAGGAATAAAAGAATTAAAAATTAACTTAATTATTTACATTGTCTTCGTGCGAATGATGCTTTAAATACAAGTAGGTATATTTAAATCTTCAAATGACCACCTTCGGGAATAAAAAAAAGCTATTTGACAACCTGGATCGCAACCGAATAATCTATCTTTATTTTTGCGATCTTCAGGGAAGTAAATTGAAAAGTTCCACTAAGTATGACTGATGATGCATATTACTTGGCCCCAACACGGTGACAGTTCAGTAAAGAAAGAGGATTATTCCATGCGAGAAGCGGGACGTTTTAATATTACGTCTATTTATATTCATGTCTCTTTATCGCTTGGGGGTGAGGCTAAGAATCATAGCGGTGTAGGGGAATACAGTGATATTCACTTAGTCATTCTTTTCGCCCCCAATTCTATATGGCAATGGAATGTAACACGTTTCTATGATTATTTGCAAATTTTCGTTAAGCGGTATCGTATATTTTTGTTTTGAATGTATGTGTAATGATAACTTATTTAAATTCTTTTATTTTATGTGATTTTTTAAGTTTTAAAAAACCTTTATAAGCCAATTTCACTTAATATAAGAAACATGAAAAATAAAATAAGCTAGTAGCCCAGTCTTAAAAACTAAATATTAAGACTTGTGTATGACGCATACTTTGAAAGTTCTGAATAATACTCTGACAATAGGTTAGGTACACCGTATTAATGTAATTTATAGCCTTCTTTATTAATGGACGATCTAACACATATCAAATTTTCAAATGGAATCAGTAATAAATATTAACACAGTTAACAAAACAAACTCTTTAGCTTTATTTTAATATAGATTAAATATTATTTTTAAATTTATATAGAATGCATAAAAGCGCCTGGGAAATACGGTATACATAGCTTTAATAAACCTACTTTGCGAAAAAAGCAGTACAACTAAATCTGTATATTTCTTAACAAAATGTTGATTTCACAGTGTCCACGGTGGAAGTGGACGCAGTGCTCGGCCGGACGGCGTCCCTGCCGTGTGACGTCACACCGGACACCAACGAAGACCGCGTCTACATGGTGCTGTGGTTCAGAGCTGGGAAGAACACGGGCGGGAAACCTATTTACAGGTACATTTTTTTATTTTATAATATTTATACTAGGTATAACTTACCACATAATAAAAAAATTAAAAAAGTATAGGTTACTTAGGCTAACCCTACTAATAAATAATGGTCAAAATCCCAAATGCTATTTTTTGTGTTAAAGTAATACGAGGCGATCGTTGCGTTGGTAGATAGTGTACTATTAAAAATGCCGCAGTTTTTAATTAAAATCTTCATGTGATGGTTTTCATTTACCTTTAATAAACTAAATGTTATAACCTACCTACCCGCCATTTCACATGAAAACGGAGAAATATCAAGACACCTCTCCGTTTTAATTCTCCATTGGGTTCTATTTGCCTACAATGATATTAGAGATAATAATATTTGAATGAATGATACTATTCAGTCAATGAATGGTACGAAAAACATATATTTTATTTGAAATATTTTTATATAGTTTTTTGTAAAAAAAAACATTAATAAAGACTTATAATTTACTTGTCATTTGATTTTCCCTTATCAATGTATTTTATGTAACGGCTAAAAATTGAAATCCGCCTATTTCTTATGAGCATCCTATTTCGTAGCACACGTAACCGTAGCACTAACATTTTATCTACGGCTGTAGACCGTGTAGACCGCAACTTATCATTATCTTTTACACCCATACAGCGTGTATTTTATATATATTTTGACGTTCGTTATTTTAAATATAAAGCTTGACATTTCACGCAATATTGTACACTGTATTTTAATCGTGTACTGATTTATAACCTGTTTCTGACGTTTTTTGTGTGAAAAAAGTAACAGAATAAAGCTCAGATTTACACTAGTTTTTAAAATGTATAAATTTTTTGATAAATTTATTGATTGAAATGTATTATTTTTGTTGTTTCTTAATGTCGTTCATTCTAAAGAAGCTAGATAATATAGAAAACTTTTGGGCATAACTTAGAGTCGTAATTTTGCAATTTGTACATCCAGATGTGACGCAGATTACAACGTTTACTTATGTACTATTAATATTTTCATATAAATATTTTGTATCTAATCTAAGATGTAATTACTTTTATGCTAAACATAATTAGTATAATTCTCACATAAACAATTACTATTTCTTCTTTAAGTGAAATACACGTCATATATTCAAAATAGTTTATTTTATTCTTGTCAAATTCGTAATCGCATTTATATCCTAAAGTAAAATAGAAAACGCGTGCAAATTTGTCGGTAATCAATGCAATCGGCAAAAGTCCGGGGGAGGCGACCCACTTAATCAAATCAGAAGTGATATCAATCAATATATCCTGTATTTGCTATTTGTATAAAAATACACGGTCCATGCTCCCCGGTATTTTAAATTGCAAACGTTTTTGACTCGGCGACTGTTTCGTTGATTTATTTTCGCACAGATATTTGCGCATTGTACGCACTTTGCTTTGTGCTTTACTAAAAGTGCAAAATTTATAACGAGTCGATTGATGTTACGTCACATTTAATATGAGTTTGTAGAGTCATGTTGGTAAGGTTACATACTGTAATGAAGTGGTTTTAGTGGTTTCCATATAAATAATAATTTATTACTTTTAATTATTTACCCCGTGTATGATATTGGTATATATGGAAACAAAATGTGTATATAGACAAATCAGGGCCGACGAGGTACTTTTAATAGGAGACAAAAACCAACTACTATATATAGATCGAGAGAACTATTTTGGAACATTTCACCGAAGACACATCACCGAAGATCCTCACGAATTCTCAGCATAAGTGAGAACCTGTTGTGTACTTACACAAGTTCCATGGACCTAAGCTTTACGAGACGTATATCCTAGCATATACTCTTCAAAAAGGAAAATGAATGTATTATTATAAAAAATGTTAGGTTGAGTAGCGGTCACTACTTCCATAACAGCGGACCAGCCCTAATATTTAAACTGATACGAAATTCGTATCAGAGTTCACTTTTTACCATTACTGTGTGACTCCACCATTACCCCTCACCATCGAGTGACCCCACTTTATTGTATTATTTCATTTTATTTAATAACGCTAAAAAGAGAGTATATGAATTTATATAAATCGCTTATCAGCCTTAGCTTTAATTCTAAGTAACAATAAATATATAAGAAAAATATAAAGATAACATAAGAGTTTATTATGATTGATATTAATGCTATATACTGTGTATTAATATTAATATAATTAATATTTATGAGAAGAACATTTAGTATAGTTTTGTTTGTATCATTTTGTTGATGATTTAAAATGAAAGTTTGAAAATGATTACTAATGTAAGTATTAAATAGCTAATTAAATTCATACAATAAATTATTTTTCATTAAAATCAATTTGTGTTGCAGTCATTCAGGATCCCCTTAAGCAAATTTTAACTACGCCTTAGTCTTTTTTATTTCACTAGACATAGTATAATACGATGTTTTAGAACTTTTGGAATCTTTACGCAATAGCGAAAATTTAATAAATACTTCTAGCTTAATAAGATTCTTATATTATTTAATATATTTAGTATTTTTGTTATATATTGCTTGTTTATTTTTTTGGCTTTATGCTATATGCTGCTCATAGCAGGGTAGGCAGAGGGCACTATAGGAACGTAGTGTTAAAACACTCCGTTCCCTACTTTCCGCTTTTTGAAGCATTTCTTAGCGGAGCAGTCGTGGAGTTATCAAAGCGAATAATTATCCCCGAGTAGGAATCGAACCCACAAGCCATAGCGCTTACAGGCAGCTGCTATGCGTCTGTCCCATGACAGTCGTTTAATAATGTCATATTTTCACTTATAAGTGTTAAGACGTCAGAGCATATAACTTGTAGATTAACATGACATTGTAAAGTAAATATTTATTTAAAATAGAAGCAATATATCGAATTGGCTAGTAGTAAAAATAAATGTTTTGTCAAATGTCGAGGGGTTAGACTTCGTCACACAAGGGTGTTTTAAATATTCAAGTAACAGCGATTAAAACTTAATTCAACTTATTCTTTTTGGCATAAAATAGACGATAGAAGAGCAAAAGTAAAATAATAATGTGTCAATTCCAAAAGCGTTAGAAAAATCTTAGCGAATTCTCTACAAACTACAGCATATCATTCGGAGATATGTAATCGCGGGCCGGTTGCCGTTGCGGATCTCCGGAGATAGAGGCTTCCGTGTACTAAATATACTACCAACTGAAAAATATATTACACCCGAAAATCTATCCTATGGCACTAACTATTAAGTTCAAATTTCTACTATACCACTACTTTTAATATTGGATTGGAAGTCATCATATCGTAAAAACACGAGGCATTATTATCGAGACCGTGTTTTGGTTCCGTTACGCATGAGTAGATTCATGTTGATTTGTACGGAAATTTCCAGGACGTCAAAATGAGGGCTTTTCTCAATTTCAATAAAAATAAACCATAAAACATAATAAAATTGACTTAGTGATTTTATAAAATATTTTTTTTATTTTCAAAATGGTAAAAAATATTTTCATAAGTTCGTAAAGTTATTTAGTTCGACGAATAATTTATTATTTACAAAATAGTCGAATACCAAGAATATTAATAATTCGGCATTTTTAATTATTGTAGTTCGAAGTTCATATACAAAAATAGACCAGTGTGTTTTCACGACCGCAGACCATTGTTAATAGTTTTGTTTTAACTAGTACAATGTTACCAATTTATTTTATTTAAGATACAATTCAATTAAATGCGATATTAAAAAAAATGTTTATTACCTACAAGTACAAGGAGTACTTGCTAGTAAATAGTAGTGATATAACGAATGTCACCTTTTTTAACATTCGCGAATGTGAATGCGAATATTTGCTATCGACATTCGCGAATGCGAATATTCAGTAACTCTTTCCAATTTGGTACTAATGATAATGGTAAGATAGCACTTTCGTCTTCTTCTTCTTAAATCTTATGATATTTTTATATTAATAGTTTATTATAAGGGAATAGTGTATTTATTTGATCATTATTTTTATTTTTGTTTAAGTAGAAGGTAAGTAACAAATGATAAATTTTTAGAAAAACCTAAGTAACAAATGATAAATTTTTAGAAAAAACTTCTTGAAAGATAATTTTTTTGCTTAGATTACGTTAAATTTTTTTTTCATGAAATATAATGAAGACTCATAATTTGATTACAAGGTTAAGTTACTATTTTTTATAACAAAAACACAAAAAGAAAACTGATTTCTATTATTTTATAACGTATTATATTCGTCAATTTTTATTTTTCTGACTTTCAATATTCGCAAAACATTCGCAGAAATCTTTGCGAATGCGAATGCGAATGCGAATGTATAAAATTGTGCAAATATTCGCGAATACGAAAACGAATGCGAATATTCGTTACATCACTAGTACATAGTAAAATAGCCAATATTTAAAATTGTTTTTCTATGATTTATTTCCAAATTTAACATTTGAAGGAGGATATTTTATAATGCCTTATTACGTATTCTCCTTTGTTCATAACATTTAAATGTGCTTTACACCTATCGGACATAGGTAAAGAGAATATTTAAATATTTACTTTACAAACAACTATGGAGGTGCTTGGTACTATAAGGCTCATATTTTATTTACTTATTTATTACATTTTATATATAATATTATTTGGCTATATAATTTAATAGTTTGTAAAATAAAATTTGATTTTCAATATTATAAAAGTTATATTTTTTTGGAATGAAATTGTAACTCAAATGGGTACAATATTTATATCAAAACGAGGTGGTGCGTTACAGTCACAGTGTCTGTTAACACAAGCTATGTATCGGCTACGTATTGTATTGTATTTAAAGTATTAAATCTAGTTTTAATATATTTATATAACCAACCTAGAACCATCGGGGACCGTCGTTTCGCAGAGACGCAACGTCTGCCTGTAACGTGACGGTTTCTGGGTTCGATTCCCAGTCAGGGAAGATGGATATTTCTATTTCCATTTTCTTCGCTTTGACAAACTAGGCAAAAGCGCGGCGTTGATTTCCGCCACTGAACACGCAATGCCTCGAAAAAGGTGGAAAGCGGAGATGGAGAAAGCAGGGACTAAGCAACGGAGTGTCTTATCACTAGGTTCCAAGGTGCCTGCAGTTCCCTCTGCCTACTCTACCATGTGCGGGATAAAAGCGTGAAGCTAAAAAATAATATTTTTTACCATCACTCTCTACCAATACAACCCAAATCATCTGTTGTATAAAGTTGAAGTGGAGCACGGCGCTATAAATAACTGCGTAAAGTATAGTACAAATAATTGAAATCATTAAAGCCATTACGTCATTAATATAGGTAATTAAAATTATGTTATTATGCACGAAAACTCATTTGCTAATTTCATCACACGTCAATGACCATACGTATAAAAACTAAAAATACAATTTTATAACATTTTAACTGCATTTTTAACGTTTCGCATACTTACGATATTGAGTATATTGAAATGAATATTAAAAATTTTAACGTGTTTTTAGGTCTCGCCATCTTTTGATAGCTTTTTAATATTAAAACAGTTATGCTCTTTAAAATATTGCTGGAATCAAATTTGAAGTTTTATAAAAAGATATCAATAAATTACTTCCCGTGTATAGCAGGGTAGATATAGGGAACTTAGTGCAAAGACGCTTTGTTTCTCAGTTTCCCCCTAATATTCGTTTTGAATTGCGAAATCAAGGAAATCAAATATTTGATCCTCCGTATAGGAACTGAACCTCACTCTTTTGTCACTTTAAGTAATGTTTTTGTAGAAAATAATTTCGTAGTAATAACATTTATTTCTAAATTAAAACAAATAAAATTTTACTATTCTTTTGTAAAATATGATTGTAGGCTGTATGAGTCACATACAGTAAATATTTAATAAATTTTATATGATACTCCAAAATGAAATAGGTTGTTGTTGTTTTTATAGCAGAACTTGTTATTGTTCACTGTATAACATATTGTTTATCTTAGTTCTAAGTAATATTAAATATAAAAAATGTAAAGATAGGAGAGTTCAATTCTATATATTATGTATTTATATTAATATAATCAATATTTATGATAAGAACATATGATATAAGTGGTTGAATATTACGATAGCTCAGGGGATGATTTTAATATTTTATGTGTTACTTTTAAATCTCTTGGGCTCGACTTACCGCCACGGTATTGAAGATAGTTGAAAGTTACGGGACGGTTGTATAAGTTGTACTTTTCATTATACAGTTCGTTAAGTAACACAGATCACAATATCAACACAGTTTAGCCCAGTTCACACCTTTTTATTTTGAACTTTGAATATATTCGCGGAGCTCACGGCGCGAGCTTAGACAACTCTCAACGAACGGAAAGACACTAGCGCCGCCGTGGCGGCGTGGTATTTTGGCGAAACAGCCCGTCGATTTTGGCGGGCATAAAATGAGTCCAAGATCCTACAATAAGTTAAAAAAGGGTACGGTAGTATAGTTTTAATGTATTGCACATAAAAATGCATATAATATTGCATATAATATGTATTTAGTTCAAATCGCACTGCGTTCAATTTTTTTACTTCTCCGTTTATTTTTAAGATAATCTAGATTTAGAGACATTATGTTTTTTCCGCCTTATTATTTGGCGGAACTCCACGTAGACTTTCTTATCACATAATTATATATGTTTGTCATAACAAATAACATAAAATAATTAAATATCCAAATGTAAATTACGAAATTTTATTACGAGAATTTTAATAATTTGACATTTTTACTGATTTTCAATACAAAGACCATATACAAAACATATAAATTAAATTATGTTATTTAAAAACACTTTAACATAATATTAATTGAGTATTAATTAGTGCGTTGGATAAATCGATAACTACCCTTAGCGGTTTTACCGTCCTATAGACCATAAAAAAAGATCTGATAGAAGATAGTGCCCGATGAAATTGTTACTGTATCGTAATTCAGTGTTCATATTAGTATGGCTTGTTACATGAGCGAGATTTTTACGTGATGGAATCAATTGCCACCTTTTATTGATATCGTTCATTATTTTTATTCATATATACAAATTTATTTAATAGTCGAATTAAGTATCTTGCTTTATATAAATGAGTTTAGTATCAGTATAAATGAGTACAGTATGTTTTTACAATTTTGCACGATTAGGCACCATACCATATCTATAATTTAGCAACGAGCGATAAAATTATTTAATTATTTACTAAAAACAATTATATATAAAATTTTAGTAGGAATTTTTTTCACTTAATTACAAGTGAGTTACAATATACAAAAGACTCTTAATTATCGTTGAGATTTTGAACAATTATTTCCCTTTATATTGTTTTCAATTAATTATGACAGGCTGTATGGTTATGGCAATACAATATTGGCATGTAATGTAATTAACATATAGACATATACATAGACATATACATATACATATACATATACATATACATATACATATACATATACATATACATATACATATACATATACATATACATATACATATACATATACATATACATATACATATACATATACATATACATATACATATACATATACATATACATATACATATACATATACATATACATATACATATACATATACATATACATATACATATACATATACATATACATATACATATACATATACATATACATATACATATACATATACATATACATATACATATACATATACATAGAGTTTGAAGGGCAATTTATAATTGAAGTAGGATGTTACTAAATAGTTTAAATTCAAAAGTCTCGTGTTTACAGAATTCTTAATCATTCATTTCAATCATTCGTATTTAAATATAATATAAAAGCTTGAAAGAGCCTATAGTAATATATATTTAAGTATTAATAATAATTAATAACAATTATTTCTAATCACTTAACGCCTACGTTTATATTAGTGTAAAATTTAATAATATTTTGTACTATTATCGAATAATCTATTTATATTTGACTTATTATATCATAATTGGTATTAAAATAGAAATTTAATATAAAGGTGCTTATTTTAAAATGAATTACTTACATTTCATCATCATGAAACCGTGATATTGAATAAATTAAACTTTGTTTTCAATCCAAATAGTTAATTCATAAAATTACAGTTCATTTATTTTATATATTAACTTTTTAATTGTTACTATGGTTAATAATTACGTAATATTTAAAGTAATACTATAATAAATATATATCGTTTTAAAATTTCCACCATCTAAGATTTTGAAAAAAGTCTTTAAAATTTCACATTTCGTAACAAGTAAGTCATTATTTAAGCTTAGAACAGGTATTCACTTGCAAACTTATCTATCCCCGGTGGGCTATATCGCTAACCAGAACGTAATGTGGTGTTGGATTTAATACAATACCGGCTGTATTAAAACTTTTATCCTCTATAATATAATATTTATTTGTTCATAAAATATAGGAAATTGTAACTCAATTTTGTTTGATTTTTTTTTATTGAGTTCGTTTAATTTTCCTGTTTATTTCAAATTATATTGAAAATTCTTGTAATTAGGAACCTGTTTTTGGAAAAGAATGTTGTCTTAGATAATAAAGACTATAGAAGTGATGAATTTACATCGTTCGTGGCTGATGCATACAGATAACGGTCCGAGTTGGAAAAGAACTACTCTGAAATACTATTATTTGGTGACTTATGTTTTTTACTGCTAATGCATTTAATCCACATTCGAATATACTCTACTCATATGGTTCGTGTGTTTTGATGTTATTATTTAAAGTATACTTTAATCACTTCGGTTTTTTTAATTTTATTATGTCAACATTTTAACTAAACTTGCTTAATAGTTAGAATAAATATACTCATAGGATAAATTATTTAGTATGTAAACAAATCTACGTAATGGAAAAATTTAATAAAAAATCGTGCCCTCTGTATATTCTGTTACACGCGAGATAAATAATTTCTTTTTTTATGATAGTAGGACGGCCGTGGACTGTATATTCGACAGTAATATTGTATTAGCACACATAGCTTAGAGTTGATCTATTTAACCACTGAACATGTGATGTCTTGAATATTTTGTTTTAAAACAGAATTTTTGTTTGTGAAAACTTGTGTTGTCACACAAGTTAGTCTTAGTCTACTCCTTATACGTATAGCATTAGAAATGTAACTTCTTTTAATTTTTTTCTTCTAATATCAATGTATATTTTCAAATTTCTTCTTTAGTTTTTTGTCTTCTCCTATTAAGCACAGTCCCGTGTTTTACATATGTTGCGAGAACTTATCGTTGCGTTGTATGTTGTACGTTGCACAATCGTATGAAACTATCGATAAGCGCTAAGTCGAAACACATTTACACAATAATTGGAATAAGAGGCATAAATAGCCTCAGTTGATATAGGTTAGACTACGTTACAGTTTTCTCAAACTTGAGCCCACAATGAAGATGACCGGGCTTGACATCTTCGTAAACATTGCGTGTTTAGTCATGAAGCACATCGAACTGTTATCTCAGGATAACGATATGAAGAAACGAATGAAAAATATGTATATAAAATATTAAGGTCCACACATAAATCATGTCAAATGTCAAAATTTTCATCCACTCAGTTACAAAATTGTTTATTTATTGAAGGTGTCACACATAAAGTAAATAATTTTTTATCATAAAAAATGTAGTTTAAAAGACGTAATATTTTCATCTATAATTATTATTTTCAGCTCCACGAATTGTTCTTTTATTAGAACTACGTATTCAAAAGTATGTATGTTCTCTGTCTACTTAGCAAAGCTCAAAATGAAAAACACAAAAATTAAAATAATGAGTACTTCTTTACGATTCATGAACTTCAATAGGACGTCAATTAAAATTTGTGAATATATTCATGATGAATACAAGTTTCGTTATATAATTTTTAATTATGACATATGATGTTCTACATAATATATAATGATATGTATATACATTTATTTATTCTGATTTAATTGTGGTCTCAGATTGCGATAGTCGCCCTTTGTAAATAAATATATGTTAGAAAATTCAGCTTCACACTTCATCCCGCTTATAGCAGGATAGAGTGAGTGCTTCGCTAATGCATGAGAGTAAGAGCCTAAACCTAGGGGATAAATTTTGAATTACGTAATTACTTATATATTAATATTATTTTACTTGTATTTTATTTTAGTGAAAAGTTTGTATATCACAAAAGAGAATGGTTCTGGATATTAGCTCTAAAAATAGAATAGCTTCTTTATTGAATAATTTTTAGATATAATAACATAAGTTACAAATATATGTAAGAAATTGTTATAGTGATATGAAAAATCATATAATAATAACATTTAAAACCTTTATCCTGCTCATAGCGTAGTATGGAGGGGGAACTGCAGGCAAATTATAGCAAATTGTACTTTTTTATTCTCATAGTTAAATTAACATTGTACACTGCTGAAATTGAGTCTATAATAAACTGCTGACGTTCACTTATAATTTTAAATAATTAATTATTTATTCCATGAAATTACAAATTCATTTTTTAATTAATCGAAACAATATTAGTAACACATATTGAATAAAATATTTAACCTCCATTCTCCGCTTTCCGCCTCAAACGTAAAAGCTACGTTTTGTCTTTAAATCACAGTGTTTTGTCAATGTAGTATTTTGTTTCAATATTTTTTTCTAATAGTGGCGGAATAATTTTTCAAATAACAAACAATATGTGAACACAGAGATTTTGCGTCTTTTTTCGTACACATTTTTAATTTTTTTCTATATGAAACATAGTAAGAATGTCGTTTTATATAGACGAAGCATCGTATACACTAGCGTTTTTGTTTAGGCTAACATCCAACACAATAACACAACAGGTAGTTGCCTGCAATCGAAGTCATATAAAAGAAATAGGCCCTAATCGCGTCGTAGAGAATTGTTCATTATATACTGCAAAATAACTTTTATTGTCATTCATTGCACTTATAAAAATAAAAACCAGTTACAGTAAATATTTGTTTACTAACTTTTATTTTACTGCAGTCATTGCTATAATGTAATTATTTTATAGTAATTACTATAGTAATCTATATTAAGACTGAATAAATTAACAGCAATCGTTTTATTTGATACCGATGGCATTAGGGCGTACTGGAATACAAAATAAAAAATATATAATGTTGAATATTATTATGAATATAATTTATTTAAATTATATACCTTGATAGTAACTTTCAATATATTTTATTTGTAAAACCATACTTCCAACTACAATAAGACCCTAGACTATTGCCTAAACAATCAGGCACTGCTATTCGCTATGCTAATTTTATTTTACTTACTTATTGTATCAGCCAATTCTTTTCCAAACATAATACCACGTTCGTACTCATAAATATTGTGTATGTATTGTCAAAATATTTGGAACAACGTTAAACAAAAACAAAAACTAACAAACTAATGAAATAAAAACACAATTGTTCCAGTTTCGACGTCCGCGGGCGATCTTTCAACAAGGCTTTGCAGTGGTCTGACCCGAATGTCTTCGGTCCGCGCGCGTACTTCGCTACCGTGGCTCGTCCCGCTTCCCTGACTCTTGACACAGTTCAGCTGGATGATGAAGGCGTGTACCGGTGCAGAGTGGACTTCAAGAACTCACCGACACGCAACTTTCAAATACGATTGTCTGTTATCGGTGAGTATATATAGATATGACGTAGGTATAACTTTATTTCTAGTAAGTAAAAAATATCTTTTCTATAATTGCATCAATTTTGTTTGAAATAATGTCCAATATTGTATAATCAAATTAAATTAACGGGAAGGTTAAAACAAAGTTATAAGCTAAAATATATGAAAATAATTCAAGTGTTAATTTAGGGATATGTCAATTTTTATATAACATTTAAATTGCAAACACGCTATTTATATCTATATATTTAATTATCTAGTACTTGTTAACTTAGTCAATAATTTTCAACATAATATGTAACTAAGTTAATTAACCCTGTAAAAGAAATTCATTTGAAACATCAAGTTCAAAATGAAAATAAAATGTTAAAGTCAATTTCGAAATAGTAACGTTACTATTATATTAGGTTTATTGTTACTATCGGTGAATTTTATTACTTAATGGCACACGCAAGACTTTTATATACTTAGAACTTTATTTCCTTTTCTATGATTAGATTGGGGCTCTTTATGGCAAAAATAAAAATTACATGAAATTCTCGAATATACTAGTAACATGTTAATTTGATAAAATTTCCTTATCATTTTAATTTGTTTTTAAAACAATTATATTAGATATGCATAAGAATATATATATGATAAAGTAAAAAAATATACCAATAACAAATCTAAAGTAGTTCTATCGCGAACCAGCCGAATGTGAGCATACTTGCGCGTATCGGAGCACAATGCGGTATTCTCTATCATAATCACGAGGCAGCGAAACGTGGGTACGGCAAGTGGAAATTGAGATATAGATTCAGCTTACTTCATAGAATTCATGTTGAATAAATCCGCATCAAAATAAACTTTATTGAAAATATTGTTAAAAGCGTTTCGAGCTCGTTTACAATTGAAAGTTAGTTAGTTAAAAATTAAGTTAAGTAATCTTGAAATTGAAAATGAAGTAGTTTTCCAAAATTTGCATATTACGACGTTTCGAAAACTAAATATTAATAATTATAATTTAATAATTGACTGGAACAAAGAATTGAGAATAGACATTGTAAAGTTTACGCAAGAAAAGTAGCAAAAAAAGTAGTAGTGATATATTGAATATAAGAAAAGATAATTTTACATAAGATTGATAAAAAATAACATATATTAAATATCGAAATATGCCCTTAGGCCTCAATAAAATTTGTAGAATAGTTTATATTAACAGAAATAGGTACCTTATAATTCTGTAATCCGTGAACAATATCAAATTGACTAGCATACATGTGGATGTTAGGTATTTTCGGTGTATCTCGCCCACAACATTAGGTTACCCTTGCCCAGATAATACGAATACATATTAAATGTACCGTGAAGGGTCGCTCGCTGATAAAAAAAGGTCACTAAACGTAAAAATCGTTATAATTTTACGTCTCATAATTGCATTTTTATATAAAGAATCTTCAAATAACTTACCATGAAACGACCCTCTAAAACTAGAATGGAAATAGTACCAGATGCTCACATTCCCACAGAAAAACTTTAACGGAACGTTTCGCCCTATGCTGAGAATTTATAGGGGAGCCTTATCTAAAAAGCCAGCCTTTCAGAGGTTTTCTCCGAGCGAGCGATGCAAAACAAAGCTTTGTAAGACCTCCTTTGAATTTTGGTAAGGAAAATGAGAGGTTACACACGACCGTAGCTTCGTCAAAGAAGCCTCAGAATACTCTTATTACAATAATGTACAGCGATATCACGTTTGGAGTGCTCCAACTGAGATGTGAACTAATTTAGAAATTCGCTTCGACTAACAGAATTACCAAGATTGTTGAAATTCATATCAAGAGTTCTTAACGTTAGAGCATTTAGAAGCGAGAAAAGTGAAAACATTGAAATATTATATTTTACTAACTTATTATTGTTACAGTTCGACTCTGTTCCTTGATTATGGTGCTAGGGAGGCCACAAATAACAATTGGAGATTTCAAATGCTTAGAAACGTGTATAGTTGATTCTGATGCTTAGTATCATATTGCTGTAAAGAGTAGAAAATTAGAAAGTTATACAAATTTTCTTATGTTACCGAAAGCTTTTTAAGAAATTCTTGATTCTTAATGGATTTTACGCTAACACTGTACATTAAGATACATATTTCAGTAAGAAGGCTTATTTAAAATTTTATATCCCTTTATTAAAATGGGCTTTGGAAATTAGTTTAAAGAGCTTATAACTTTGTTTTAACTTTTCTAATTAGAAGAGGCCAAATTGATGTCAATATGTACTTTAGAATTGTTGATTAGCTTTAAATTGTATACTTAATTATTTAGCCATTACGGAATATATATATATATATATATATATATATATATATATATATATATATATATATATATATATATATATATATATATATATATATATATATATATATATATATATATATATATATATATATATATATATATATATATATATATATATATATATATATATATATATATATATAATTTTTGTCCACAAAAGTACTTTATTGAGTATTTACATATAAATTGAATTCTAATTATATTTTGTTAGCGTTAGGATTTGCCCGGTCTGATATATGAAAATATATATGGTGGTCAGATGTAAAAAGAACCGATAAACACAACGTTATATATCCTTTCATAATTTATTAATTTCACTGTATAGTGAAAATATATTTTTAATTTGAATCAGTTATGATTTCGATCATAAAGTCTCTTTTAGTTCTAATTAATAATTTTAATAAAAAGAAATCATGTAAAAGTATATAAGTACAAATTTAATAAAAAAACTCACACAAAAATGTTTTATATATAACTTTAATCTGGTTTCTAAACTAAATTGTTAGAATCTTATAGAATAATAAATAAAACATACGCCTAAAAGGTAACTTACTACAAAGTACGTAAGCCTTAACAAAGAAAGTATCTATTTTGATCTTTTTAGAAATAGATAGTTTTTGTGTTATAAAATACTTGCCAGTAGCAAGTGTTTCTTATTGAAGTAACAAATATTTTTATTCTATATATATATTTTGTTTGACACGGGAAACTTATTCAATTGAACCCAGTAAAAAACGAAACTCATATTACGTTATATCCGTCCATTTGTCTGGATCTGTCTGAAATATGCTTCAAAGTAGTCGTCAATGTGTCACCTTTCCACTCATCTTTCAATTGGCAAAAGGGACAACATATATTCATAATGTGTATATGATAAATTTCTTTACTTTGGTCCGAAATTTATCAATTATAATTGTGGTTAAATATATGTACATGATAATTTCATGACTTTTTGGTATAAAAATTAACAAAAGTTCAATCTACTTCTATCAAGACGTGATGAGCTATTTGTTTCAAAATGTGTAACATATTGTTATACCTGTATTGCATAGAGCTTCATGGCCCAGCACTAGACTATAAAGGTGGAACTACCAAAGTACCCTTAGTTCGAATCGAATGCTCTAAACTTAAACAACGTTGACGGCTGCGTCATTCATTCTCAATTTCAAACCGCTAAATTATTTTTTTTTGATAAAGATATTTAGAAAGTCTAGAATATTTTAAACGTCACAATGATTTCACTTTCTTGAAACAATCTATAACATTTGAGAAGAACTTAAGCGTGGGTGGCAATCCTTATTACTCCTTACTTAGATACCTCGCTGACATTTAAGAGACTGTATTATACATATACAATCGGCTTATACACTAATATAATATTAATATATTTAATGTACGAGTATAGAACTATACACTAATATGATGATATTAACTTTAATATTATCACATCAGTATACATATAAATCGATACTCATACATTTAATCACTATTTGAGTAATAGAATTAAATAAAAATACTTCTTATACTTGTCTGGAACAATATTTTGACTTTACTAGGTATAATAGACTAAAAACGATATTAAAATCCAATAGCCTCATGTTATAATAACAAAAATTTAGTAACAAGTTACATGAAGATGTACCAAGATTGTTACCAAAGATGTAATTATATTCGAAACTAAGTGAATTGGTTATGAACTCACAAACTTGTTTTACAATAAACGGCTTAGTGAACTTTGTTTTCATTCAACGTGACTATTGTGCCCGGAGCAAGTAATGTTATCTCTTAATGTAGGTAAGGTGTGCGCCTGTTAACAAGAACTATAAAACAATTATATTTATATGTAGCTACAGTATAGCATATATGTGCTATGTTATTCTGGGACTATTCCTCAGTGTAAGCATGTTATTTAGATACCATTGACATGTTAACAACAGTGTTTTGCTTAATTTATATTTAACTTTCATGAATATTCAGTGGAAGTTTGGTTTTGAATTGGAATTTAATAGCGTTTGCTTATGTATAAAATACATAAATGATACTTAAGTTTGCGTAACTTAAGTGATGACTAAATTGGAGAAATTAAAGAAATACTTCACGATTATATTCATAATTATCGAATCCCTTGCATTTAGATAATACGACGCAGATATGCCCAATACTGGCACAAACGATTATTATTAAATCTTACAAGAACTTATTAATCATGATAATACCAAATGGCAATATCTGAGTGCTTTCAAAACTCCCCTAAAACTTTCCTCCAGTAAATGCGAAAACGACAAGAATATAAAAAGCATCCGCCTAGTCGACTCACGACGTGGGTAAAACGCTCGCCTGAATTAATAAGTACAACACGAAATTTGAATTTAATGAAACAACTTGGCGAAGCAGCTGAGCGGGTATCGATCTCTCCTTATAAGAAATGAACAAACGGATTTAAAACGTCGATTGTACTCATGAATAAGCTGAAGCAAGCGATAATGGAAATACGAAATTGCTCCACATTTATCCAACATTGTTTCTATTCAATATTCAGTAAAAAAAACACGCCATTAATACATCAAACCAACGTCAAACGATACTTGTAAATTATATTTCCTGTCTATAATGAACCATTCTCTTTTAACAAAAGCTTTAAATGGACTGTCGTATTCTTACAGTAATAAAGAGGAAAATCAAAATGTTCCATGTGGGAATAATGTCCATAGTCCATACGATGCGTGAATCTCATAAAATAACATTAAGTCTTGAGCTTGAAAGTCGTATAAGAAATGAATTTCGAAAACTCATAATCTGATGCATAAACACGAACTTGTAATAAACTACTACAATTTGTGAATAGTATACGTTCGACTGACTCTCAGGGAAGCCAGTTTTACTACTTCTAATACAGTGAATGCATAATTCAAACTATAATTTCTGTGCTCTCTATACCACAAGTAAAGTGGATATAACTACATAATAATGAATTTCAATATTTATCATATTATGTTTATAAATAGAATATCCTGTGTAAATATTTTAAATATTTAAGTTGCTTATTTGATTTGTTATTTTATTAATAGTGACTACTAGGAATAATTAAGTTGTTATAACAATACTTTGCCTACAATCAAATTACGATATGAAATTTCAAGAAATATATATAATTAGAAAGCTATTTACGTCTCATTCAAAGTAATTCATATCAGAATTAATTATTTTATTAAAAAAATTATGTTATCAAGTTTTAAATATATCAAAAAGATTTTAAGATAAAAAAATCAATGCTTAAGTCATGTGAAAGAAAAAAATATCGCCATAGTTATAAGAAGCGAAGGGCCATTTCTACAACGATTTAATTTTATCGCTCATAACAATTTAAGAGAGCATTCGTGAAATGTCGTAAACATTTTCTTCTGCACACTTGTAAGCTATAATTGTTTATTGGGGCTTATTAGGCGAGCAATTTAGTAATGTTATAAGCAATTTTAATTTTAGAAGTTAAATATAGAAAGACACTGTGAACAAAGCTTTATTAGGATTTTATTATCATACAAAATTATGTTCATATATTTTTTGGTTATAAGTGATATTATGGTCTGAAGTAATAAGTTCATGTACAAAATACTTTTTTATTCTCGGTTATAGTGCTACAATCACAAATTAAAGGAACTAATATTATTTACTAAAACAGATTTAACATAATGCAATAATAATATGAGACCCTATATTATCGTTTACAATACCTATTAACTTAGTATAATAATACAAATTATGTAATTTCTAATCAATTAAATTATATACTAAAGTATAGAAAAATAAATTTATAGCATGCACATATATAGGTATGTAGTAAACTTATATACATAACATATACATATGTATTATATAGTGCTTTCCGTCAGGTTGCCCGGTCCGATTTCCGTTTCAGAAGAATGTTAGCATGCACGGTATAAACGTTCGTTCCGGTTATATTGCCTGTAACTACGATATGGGAACGTTATATTATTTTATTGAATGCAAAGTTAAAGTAAAAGTTATATATGAATTTTATATATTTTCATTTAATATACGCTCATTTTTGTGTTATGCAATTTTAAATTTTTGGCAACTCTCTCCCTACGTAGTATGAGCATTTTACACAAAATCATTTTTTTTATAAATGAAACTAAATTTTATATGTAAGCATGATCTTGAGATTGATCCAAATCTCAAAAGAAATAAACGTTTTATTTACTCCTTGGTAGACCTATTTTAAAAATATTACGATTATTCAAAAGTTCAAAAGAATGTTTATAAATTGTTCACAAACTTGTTCAAATGTTTATAAATTCCATAAGAAATAATTTAATACTACAAAGTATTATCTAAGAATAGTCTAAATTAAGCATCTTGACTTTAAGAACTTTTCTTAAAATGACCTTTGCACAAATTGAAACCTTTCTGTCACTTTGGCCGTTAATTACGCGTATTTAGTATCTTAACCTCTACCGAGATCATTTTTAAGCCACTTAAAAACGGAGAGGTTGTAAGGGGCTTATTTTTTCTACATTCATTAGATGTGGTTTATGTTGTTTATACTTCGGTGTTAAAAGGAAAAAAAGTTATAAATGTTTATACTAACATTTTTCATTTCATAAATTTTTTATAATTTTAAAAATATAGCACCAGAAAATCTCACTCAAAGTATATTTATATAATGTGTGTTGTTATTTTTATAGTGTAGTGATACCCACAAGTGATACCTATAAATGAATGAAATTAAAGACATGTCTCTTACTTATGCTTAATTATTTCTATTATATGATTGTAATGTTAAAATTTATTTGTTATTATTATTGTTTTAGTACCGCCACACCAGCTAATATTGTACGACAAGTCAGGCCGAGACGTTTCCGGAGTAGTCGGCCCGTTGGAGGAGGGGAACGAGTTGGTTCTCGTTTGTGAGGTCAGAGGAGGTATGCCTAAGTATAATAATTTAATACTTTATAAATATTTTAAACATATTAATTAAACATAAACATATAATAAACATAATATATTAGTATTAATGTGATATTAAAAATATAAAAGCTTTTTGTGATAAATATAATAGTAGAATTTGACAAAAAGAAATATTACAATAAAAGTGATGCACAAAGTAAATGTGGTATTAAAATCACGACGCATTTAAGAAAAAGTTCCATGTTCCATGTTTTAAATAAATAATTTCAAAATAAACTTAATTCGAAGAGACCGTAAGCTTACTCAAGTCGATATATTATACGAAACTTCATTCCAACGAAAAGCTGAAGCGCCGCAGAAGTCAGTTTCTCTGCATTCTATTAATATATTATGTCAATGCATTAGGACTTTATTATATTTGTAAGCTCGACCATACTATGCTAATTAGCTAAGTCGAGTTGGTTGTGTATGTATTTAGTTATGTATATATGTACACATTTATGCATTTGAATGTTGCACATATCTTCTGCATCCATATTTATAAATATATGTGGTACACTCCTCCCTATTTATTTTATTTCATTTTTCTCTCTTCTACCCAGCAAATAGCCAAAATCATAGCATAGTGCTTTATTACTATTTCTATGTATTTCTATAGAAAAACTATATTATACTATAAAAAATCATAAAAAACTACATAAACTACATAAAAAGTAAATGTACAAAAAGCTAAATTATTTAATTTTTTTAGATATGATAAATAAAAAAAATCAGTTCATCAGTTGAAATTAATTATTTAAAATTTATATTTATTTTTTAATAAGTTTTACATGTTATTTTATTTGCTATGTTTTCAAAACATCACGTGATATACGTGATATACCGACATGCAGACACTTTGGCTGACCAGGCCATAAAATACATTTAAATATTACTCAAAGTGAGAAACGAATCCATAATCATTAGTAAGTCACGCACAGGACGACGATGCCATAAAAAATAAATAAATATTCATAAGTGTTTTTTAGAAAGGCATGAAATGTGACAGCGATAAAATAAATCCTAGATAATCGTTTGATACTAAAAACTAAGTGGCGGTTAGAAGCACATGCTGCACGTTTTAAATATAGTAGACATTCGCAAGTTCAACGTTTCTTCAAACAAGCGTCTATCCAATTTTATAAGTAATTCTATTTAAGGAGGTTTTTAAACATGCCTTAATAGCATTTACTTTAACTTAGTTATAGGATAATATATAAATCAAAAGTGACATCAAAAACTGAAATATTAAAATCATCGTTAAATGAGTATTACATAAACAAAAGTTAAATAGAAAGTTTGTACAATAAACAAATAGAACATTAATCACAAAAGCAAATAAACAGACCATTATTACTAATCAGGACGAAATCATTCAAGAAATAAGCATAAATTCCTCCCTAGTGGGAGATGAGAAATTAAGCCGATTACTTTGATATATAGTGCTTAAAGTTGCCGATAAGTCACCGAGAGATCGGCTCCAAATGGCACCCGCGTAAACTTATCCATCGCCGCCGGGAAGAGGGATCGCGTTTTAACACAAACTAGACTATCGCTATCTTATATAAAATGACGGTTAAATAAATATCTGACAAATTATGTTTTATATTTAAATTATATTGTAAAGATATATTTTTTTATTTTTTCAAGACATTAAAGTATGTACATATTTGTAAATTAGATATTACTTTTTTTTTTTTAGCTTCACGCTTTATCTCGCACACGACAGGGTAGGCAGAGGGAACTGCAGGGACCGTGGGAACCTAGTGTTAAGACACTCCGTTGCTTAGTCCCTGCTTTCTCCGTCCCCGCTTTCCGCCTTTTTCGAGGCATTGCGTGTTGAGTGGCGGAACTCAACGCCGCGCTTTGCCTAGTTTGCCAGAGCGAAGAAAATGGAAATAGAAAATCCATCTTCTCCGACTGGGGATCGAACCCAGAAACCGTCGCGTTACAGGCACACGTTGCGCCTCTGCGCCACGACGGTCCTCAATTACCTTGACCTCTTTATAATAATCGAGGCGTTGGGTCACGCTGCCTAGCACGCAACTTCTTGCAAATGAATAAAACAAAAGTAAAAAATATGAGAGAGTAAGTAATCTCTAAGTGCACACCAGATACTCCAAGTTTTAGAACCTGCTCAACTTCTCCTTGTTATCTACATAACAATTCGTATGTTTGTCAGGGTAAACAACTTTTAAACAATTTTTTATGCCATCTTATATCTGATATATATTGATTTTTAATTAAGTATTAATGATAATTAATATACAATTTTATAAACATATATCACCATATGAATAAATGGTTTATAATAATATAATAGCTTTTCATATTGTATAGACATTTGATTTTTTAAGCAAAATTTGTAGGAACGTAAACCATGGTAAGTTATTGGCACTTGCTAGCTTACTGCTCCCTGTAAAGGTTGATCCATTTTAAACGATTTTTATTCATTGAATACAATTTTTTTATAATAAATAATTCTTAACTATATCCTCAAGCAACATTATAAGTTAATTAAAGGTTCTTATGGTTCCATTCCGTTTGATTTTTCGTTCTCTCTTACTACCCCGCAAGGACTAAAATAATATAATATCTTTATCAAATATTTCAAATCTTTGATTTTGGTATCTGAGTAGAAAATTACTATCACTCCAACAACACTTATTAAATAAATCAATTCCTTTTTTATTTTATATAAATATTTGACACCCTATATAATTTTGTGAGTAAAAAAAAACTTGTTTAAATTCTATCAGTAGTTTCAAAACCATTTACATACAGACAGACAAATTTTTAAAGACTATAGCATCTTTTTATATTATCATTAAATGGTGCAATTCTAAATAACCCTTTACGACAAAGCTTAATTATTCCAATTAATGTCAATAACACTGGCACGCGGAAACTCGCGAACATGAATAAAATTAAGCTTGTTATTAAAACGTCATCTTCAAACTTGTATGTCATGTTTAGTCGAGTCCCAACATTATGTAGAAACTCTTCTTGTATAAACAGTCGCTAATCCTAAGGAGCGATTAAGGTTTCGTCGGAATTATGCATAGCCTTTGGGATTATGAGGTCGTCATTACGCTTTGCGGTTGAATTTGCTGGGATGATCAGATATAATTTAAAATATAAATTATACGGTTAATCCGATTTGAATGTAACTTTTTAGGGCTGTTTCAAATATTGAAACGTTTTAAATTGGCTTGAATTGTTTTTTTCTTATAAATATATTTTGTTTTTGTCTTCTTGTGTCGTCTTCCACAATGACGTAATAGTAGTGTTTTAACCCTTCTATTACTTTATCGAAAAAATCACTTATCGTTACATATATATGTATTTATACGACACTCTCGTATTGAATTTAAACGCGTTATACATTGGCCACAATTATTTTACGTGCAAAGTTAAAGAATAAGATTATATGATGTATAACACCAGTATGTTACTAATGAAAATAACAAATATAGAGTAAACACACTAACGTAAACTTAGGCCAGCCAATACAACCTTGTGTTCCAACATGCAGTAAGTAAATAACTTATATATCTCCAAAATAAAAAGCGAAGGCGTGTTACAATATCACAATATTAGCTACGCCTACTCTCTAAAACACACGAAAACAAGTAAATTAACCTTTAAATTTAGATTTACGCGGAGTTTTCGAACTTGAAATTAACAATAGATTAGCATAATATTGATGTTAGTGATCTCCACCTGAGATATACTCGAAAAGTTAGTGAGTATGTAACTAAGGGAATTAAAAAAACAAAGTTTGAAGTAATAGCGTATCGATAAATAGGCAATGTATAGAGCTAACAAGGGTACAGGGTAAGAAGAAACAAGTAAGTTTGTTAGTAATAAGTGACGTGGCGTGATCAATATGATTAGTTAGAAATATTATGGGGGATATTGACGATCAGCGGCTATGATGTGGGAAATATATAAATATACGTCTTTAGGTTATGCTTTTAGTTCGCTTATGACATAACATTGAGTTATTTTATTTCTCATTTTTATAGATCAATTGACACGTATTTACACATATGATCATACTGTTCTTGTTTTATGCATGTAAAATTCATCCATGTGGGAATCGAACCCACGGCTATGATATGTAGAGTCAGCAGCTGCCAGTGGGATATGGCGGCCTCAATTGAGCAAGCTCTTTACCTAAAATAGATTAATAATTAATTTTCAGCAATATATTAAAGCTTTGAAGATTATATAACTTTGCTAGACTCTTACGCTTGACTGAACACGTGGTTGGCTTGATTTTGAACAAACAAACAAGTATAATTTACAATTATTATAATTTACAACATCAGTATCTCTCATCTATTATGATCGGCGTAATGGTGGTGTTATAATTTACAGTAATCATTTTCTTTTATATTTTTCTGGAGACAAGAAATGATTTTAGAGAATCCAACTGTTCTGAGTTCTAAATATGTTTTTTTAAGCTTCACACTATATATCAGACACGGTAGGGAAGGCACATGTAACGTAGTGTTAAGATACTCCGTTCCTCAACCTCTTTTCTTAAAGTTGCAACCCACACGTCATGCTTACGGGCAGAATCAGCGCCCATGCGCCACGACGATCCTCTATAAGCCCTTAATTAACTTATATATCTATTTACTGCGTATCTCATTAGTAAATTATCAAAAAAAAAAACAATTATACAAAATATTTAGTTAACGGAATAACGGAAAGTCTAGGTTTCCTGTGCCTACTCTACTATATGCAAAACTAACCAAATTACTAATATGTAATATATTAATATCAATTTTAAATAAGATATATTAAAAGGTCTATGTAAGGCTTTGTATATAAATTCACCATGTCCACCATAAAGCTTAGTTTAAAAAATATACGTATACACATATCCTTTAAAAAATTAGAACTCATAACAACCTATTCAACCACTTGTCAACTGCACAATGGATGACTATCACCAAATTTCAGAACAGCAAATGTCGATACATCTTCGCTTACCCAAAGCGTCAAATCCTACATGACAACAATGGCTTATGTTACAGTTGCGGAGAGCGGAATATTATGTACACGTCATGCTAAGGCTGAGTACCTCTACCGTCTATTCATCGGGAAGTTGTGATACTTTCGTATGCATTTTGTATAATATGCTTGTTATATTTTATCACGTTGTTATAAATATTAGCGTTTTTCTTATTTTTATTAACTTTTTATCTGAAGCGGCTCTTTCTGTTTGAGTGGTCAGGTCAGGTCAGTTAGTTTTTTCGACATTAAAATTTGACATTGTCTTGATACTTCTGGTTAAGTTCTTTTGGGCTGCTTGTTATTAAGAAAACTTAAGATTTGATGGTAAGAAACGAAGCATTTATAAATTTGCACCATATATCTGTCCGTACGTCCGTATATTCATTTATTTCCCCATACTTATAATTGGTACTCCATAATATTTTTAAAACCATACCTTTGGAGTATCTATGGATAGGTCTTCAAAAATGGTTTTGAAGTTTCTAATATCATTATTTTTTTCTAAGCTGGATAGTTTCTGCGAGAGGCACCCCTACACCTGCACCTAATATTTAAAGTAAGAGAATGATAAAGAAGTATATGATATAAAATATGATATAAGCTTCCACTGAAAAATAGCTTTAATGTGGCTGGGTTTAAATCTACAATTGACATCTAAGTAAATAATATTTATAATCGCCGCAGGGCGTAGCTCGCTCGGTAGCAATAACAGTATACCAACATTACTTTCTGGCGATTTCAACGAAGTTTTAAAAGACAATTGTATACTATCATTCATGCAGGGCATAACAATTGTTTGAAATTATTTTAAGTAAAACTGGAATATATAGTAGCTTGTTAATCTATCGTATGCTTTTTAGGACTTACATATGATGGGCTAAGGACAGTCCTGGCGCAGAGGTGCAACGTCTGCCTGTAACGCAACGGTTTCTGGGTTCGATCCCCAGACGAGGAAGATGGATTTTTCTATTATCATTTTCTTCGTCTGGCAAACTAGGCAAAGCGCGACGTTGAATTCAACATGCAATGCCTCGAAAAAGGCGGAAAGCGGGGACGGAGAAAGCAGGGACTAAGCAACGGAGTGTCTTAACAATAGGTTCTCACGGTCCCTGCATTTCCCTCTGCCTACCCTGCCATGTGCGGGATAAAGCGTGAAGCTAAAAAAATATATGATTATATCTAAATCCATCAGTTAGGCACCAGGTATGTAATTTATAAAAAATAATATTTAATTTCTAGTTGTTATTAACTTTACATATACATTATTACGTACATAATTATTATAAAATTTATACTTATATAAACATACTGTAACAAATAGCTTAAAACAGCTTCAATTATCAAAATATAACTATTTTCTATAACAAAGATAATAAATGCTATATCTAGAAAAAAAAAACAGTATATACAGTTCATTTTAATTTATTAAGTCTTATTTGAGGTGGCAGTATGGTTCAGATGACTATTCTTTATTTGTCCACATGGCTTTCATTATCTACCTAAAGTTGGCTTATAGCCAAGCACTTGGCTAAATCTAGTCCACTCTAAAGTATATTATTAGTGGATCTTACCAAACGATGATACTAGAAAACATGTTAAGCGAACAAACGAATATTTATAGTAAAAATATGATAATAAAATAATAATAAGATAATAAAATCATAATTAAAACAACTTAACTTTTTTACAGATTTTTTTCACAAAATAAAATAAGACAAAAAAAATTAAACATTTTTTTAAGTTCTATCCCCGGGTATGCAGAGGGAACTGCAGGAACCATATGAACCTAGTGCTAAGACTCTAACCTAGTGTTCAGACCGTTGCATATATTTTCTCCGTCCGCGCTTTTCGAATTATTTTCATCGCCGCGCTTTGCCTAGTTTGCAGAGCCAAAAAATGGAAATAGAAAAATCCATCTTTCCCGAGCGGGAATCGAACCCTCAAACTGTAGCGTTTACACGCAGACTTTTTAATTTACATTTGAATGCGTGACACTGTAACTTTATTGTGATTTATTAATTATTGACACGTGTGTTTTACGAAAATTATGTATATTTTTTAAGTTTTAGTAGTTATATAACAAAGAAGTAAATGTTTAAAATAATATTACAATCCATAGTAATATATTATAATGTTTATAAAATATTATATTCAAAAGTATATAATTTCAAATTTTATTATTATGTTTAGTTTAGTGTATCTAGTATGAGGTAACACATTGTAAGAGCACCTGACTGTAAATGCGATGATTTTAGCCTTAATGTCTAGTCGAATGAGTAAATTATTTTCATTTTTCTTTTCAGGTATTACAAAATACAGCGTTGAGCTATAGTAAATGTTGTGAAGATGGAAAATCTCCAATACACAATATGTATTATTTACATTTTTTAAGGCGGATAAAAGACTCAAGAGAAAAATAATTATAATTTTAGGTTTTGATAAATAAGTCGTTATATGACCATATAATATCATATAGCGCGAAAAGTATTATTTCTGTACATAGATACCGTCACGTACACGTTACTTCCGTCATAAGGCAATTACAGTGCAAAGAGATACAGTATATATGTACTAATGTTTATATATTCAAATGAAACATATTTTTAATGTAATATGTGTTTGTGACGAGAAATAAATAAATAAATTTTATCGCTATAAAAAATCCTTAACTAAACAAATCTAAAATAAATATGCATAGCTATGTTAAATGTCATGAAATGTAAACAAGCCTAAAGCGCTTGTTAAATAGAAAGGTTTTTTATGATGACATGTTCGTTTTTCAAGTTCGTAACTCGATTGTAAATATCGAACACTACTAAATATTAAATGTATTAAATATTAAAGTGCTAAATGCTCTTTAATTAAGACTTTAACATATGTGCTTTATTTAATAGCTAGCTTAAAGCAACTTATTCATGCTACTTAAATCTATGTGAATAGTTATGACGTCGATATATTAGTCTTGCCATAAATTAAAAATGGAGTATATCTCGATAATGACGTCGATATATAATTGGTTTTGCCATTTATAAAAAAAAGTATGTAACATGTACTTATTTCGTATAGATTGTTTGAAATACGCAACATGTTCTGTGTTATCTTCATCTCTTGAGATAAAGTTTTTTGCTTTTGGACAGGATTTCTTCGAATTCTTTCGCTATTTTTATACTGAAACTATGTGGATGGCCAAATCTTTTTGTGTCAGAAACAGAGCTTCATGTACCATGTCTTGACTGGAAACTTCATGAAACCAATTTTAAAATTATATTTGGTTCCTTATCCATTGTATATTATAATGTAGTCACAACGGTTTGGTAATTCCATTTTAATATAAAATAATCCCAACACACGAGAAAAAAACACTATGAACATTCATATAAGAAATATTTTGTTTGTTTTTAAGTGTAACAATATTTGTGGCCCGATTAATTATTGACTACGACTTTAATAAACAAGACGAGGCAATGGAGCTTTTAAATCACCTGGTACTAAGTGTGTCCACGTCCGCCCTCTACCCCACACATAGGTACAGGTAGAATTGCGAGAGAGTTTTATTTATAAATTTTAAAACAACATTACCCACAAAAATATACATTAGTATTATATCTAGTGAATATTTTATTTTATACTATTTAGTAACACAATATACATATAAAAGTGTTATATATTATATGTTATACCTATATTTTATTTAAAAGCTCTTTAAGATAACCATATTTTTTATATTTTATGAGAAAATATCAACTAAAGTTAAAGTTAACAGCATAAATTCTCCTTTTAGCCGCGTTGACATGCGTAAACGTGCGCTACGATTCCGGTCAGTGGCGGCCACGTTTTGACACGCTTTCCGGCCCTTTCAATGTTGTTATATAACAGTATTTCTAAAATTCTTACATTTTACTTTATTTAGTTAACCTTGTAAGTGCATAGCTTTTTTAAGCTTCACCCTTTATCTCGTACATAACAGGGTAGGCAAACTGAACCGCAGGATCCGTGGTAACCTAGTGTTGAAACACTTCGTTCCCTGCTTTCAGCCTTTTTGAGGTATTTGCTGTTGAATAGCGGAACTCAACACCGCGCTTTGCCTATTGCCGGTGCTAAGAAAATGAAAATAAAAAATCCATTTTCCCCGAGTGAGAATCGAACACACAAACGGTCGCGTTTGCAGGTAGACGCTAAGTCTCTGCGTCACGACGGTCCTCAATATATAGTAATTATATGTGCTAGTGTTTATGTATCTGTAGTATTTATTATATTTAATGTGTACAAGACACTTTTCACAAAATGAATAATTAAGAAATATAATATCGAATAAACGGAAGAAAAAATATATTTATGTTTACTATATATGAAACTTATAATAATATCGTAGGCATAGTTCATATTAGAACCCAGTATGACAGTACTTACTATATTTTTAATATTACTATATTATTTGTGGTAAAAACCACGAAACGAAATGAATTTCAATTAATTTCGTTTGTAAGAAAATATGGACAAGAAATATAAATATACATATACCACATATGAAAAATAACTACACGCTCAGTATAGACATAGGAGTATAGTTAATACACTGCCCTACACTATCCGGCTAATTTTGAGACGTTGCGTGTTGAGTGATGATACACAACGCAGCGCTTCGTCTAGGTCGAGGAACTAGGAATAGATAAATGTTAATTAGTATCAACAATCAATTAAAGTATGTAATTTTCATCTTTGTCTATTATTTATTATATATTCTTTTACAGGACGTCCTGCCCCAACGGTTATATGGTTGATCGATGGCACACCAGCACCACAGTATATAGGAGAGAAGACAGATACTCACGTTGTTGTAAACAAACTAGAACTACCTCATATTAAAAGAAGTCATTTAAACACGACGTTTAAGTGTCGAGCATCAAACACAAACCTCGTCAGTCCACAAGAAAAGACTGTTAGATTAGAAATGAACTGTAAGTACTATATAATATAAATATAATTTTGTAGCTTAAATTGAAAAAGTGCTTTATTTTAAATACTAGGATTACTACTACGAAGGGAAGGACCGTCGTGTTCAGAGGCGTAGCGTAAACACGAAGGATTGTGAGTTCGATTTCCACTCGGGGAAAATGAATATTTTCATTTTCATTTTCTTTGCCCTGGCAAAACTAGGTAAAAATGTGGTTCCGCTTTGAAATGGAGTTCCGTTAATTAAAGAAAAAGGCGGAAAGCAGTGAACGGAGTGTCTTAACTCTAGGTATGGTTACTGCAGTTCCCTCTGCGTACCCTGATATGTAAGAGGTAAAACCTGAAGCTATAAAAAAATACCACTACGACTTTTTTTCATAAATAATTGATAATAATACATATTGTCTTAATCGCACTGATATTGATAAAATAAAGAAAAAAATACTTCAACTTAAACACAAAATAAACAAAAACTAAAGCATTAATGAGAAACGTTACGTAACCAGTAAAATCAGAACACATTTGTTACAGTGAGACCCACGTTTGTCCAGATACAAAACAAGCCAGTGACGTTATCATCTGAGCGGTACGTCAGCTTATCGTGTGTGTCGGAGGGTAGCCGCCCTCCAGCTCATCTCACTTGGTTCAAGGACAATAGGAAATTCAAGAGGGGAAAAGTGAGCTTTGCACTTTATCTTACCGTTACAGAGTTTGCATGTAATTTTAATTTATATTTTAGAGTACAGTGTCAACTGGTTTTTGGAATTTTCAGTGAATTTTATCCTTTATTTTTGTTGTATAAATTAGTATAGTAGATTGATTGGATTTCTCATGAAAAGGACTTAAAGTGTTTACTTCAAATAACTGCTTAAAGCCCTGTAATGTAAAAGAAAACCACTTAATCGATATAATTTTTTCTTTTTCTTCAGAATTATAAAAAATAAGCAAATTTTACTCAGAATTGTATAAGATTATAAAAAGGTATATCAATATATGAAATATAAACGTTTCTGTAAAAACAAAGTAATATTACTATGAACATACATTAGAAGCTGGAATTTATTACTACATATATATTTCTTTTAAGCTTGTTTATTTCTTTTAATATATAAATACAAAGCAAGCGTAATTTACGTAATCGTTTTATCTAAAGCAAGAAGATATTTTAGCTTAATTCCAAATAACTTCTTTATCTGTTAAGTCGCTTGTATAGGAGATTTGTCTAGTAAATCGCCAAAGGAAAGGAGATTCATACAGACAGATTTAGCAACTGTAACTGAACCTTGAAATTGCTCTCAGCAAGTTTCTAAGAAACATATCTTTTCAAACCTTGAGCCCAAAATAAAACGGATTATATGTGTATTTTATTAAAAGAAACACAATAAATATATTATTCGAAAATATGAAAATATTAAAAATTATATATGATTTACTTTTATCTTAATACTTAAATTTATTAATAATAATATACTATAAAAGTAAAATTTTAACTAGTATGGCACATAAATATATATATATATATATATATATATATATATATATATATATATATATATATATATATATATATATATATATATATATATATATATATATATATATATATATATATATATATATATATATATATATATATATATATATATATATATATATATATATATATATATATATATATATATATATATATATATATATATATATATATATATATATATATATATATATATATATATATATATATATATATATATATATATATATATATATATATATATATATATATATATCTAAAATCTAGAATCGTTAACATATCTAGATTGACTCACTATTGATTGGTAAATAGCTGCCAATTCAAGCTGTAGCTAATTCAATTGTATCATGATAAAGGATCTAAAAGCATACTCCAACAGATAACAGATGGTATGAACGACACATGGGTCAGTAGCTCCTTGCAATTCACGCCGCTGCCTGAAGACGATGGAGTGCAGATTAAATGCCAAGCAGACAACACCGCTTTACCCGGTCAAAGCATAGAGGATTCCTTTAAATTGGATGTTGTATGTGAGTATTTATATCATATATCTATATATGTATACAAGTGAATATATGTAGGTTTAACATTATATTTTTATTTTATTAATACGTTCGTAATTTCGTAATCATTATCTTGTAAATGTGATCTCTTTTATAAAATTAACAGATTTTGCGTAAAAGAGATAGGTATTTTAATTAAATATATAAGACAATTATTTTAGTATAAAGAAGGTTTATAACAAGCCTTTTTGTTATATTCATGTAAACTTACACAGTGACGTATTGCGATTTTAGAAGCTCGCTCAAGGACATACGCGTAAATACCGCAATAACCCGACATGAGTTCATAACACATTTTCTTCCACATCATACAATATATGAAAACTCGTGAACGTTTTCGACCAAAATAAGAAACATAAGACGCGACCCAATTTGCTCGCCCCACCTGTTTGTCGAGTAATGACGCAATACGCTTACTTCTTAATTTCTAACGACATTTCTTAAATGAATATCGCTACAAAATAAGCGATAACGAGACTAAGCTGAACCGGTTTGCACATCTCTGACATCGTTAACTTTAATTATTATAGCTACTTAGTACTCAGAATTCATACGACACACGGCTACGTTGTTTATAAGCGAACTTGGAGCAATAGAGAGAACAGTTAAGTTGCATAACAATAGTATATCTTTGTTTGTTAGTTAATTTAAATGGCACAATCATTGTTGAACTTTAATATTAAAATCGTGTTAAAGTTATTTTGTATCTACTTTAAGTAAAGTGAATTCATAAAGCGATACAAGGTGTCAAAATTGTTATTTTTGGAGATACAAATATGATAATTAAAGTCTTGGTTCGTAATAAATGTGTTGTTGAATAGTATAGAATAGTTAATTAAATTAACTTATTAAGACACCTAGTGGCAACCTAATATCTTCACACTAGGTTCCTAAAGTTCTTGAGGTTCCCTCTGCCTGCACTGCTAAGAGCTAGATAAAATGTGAAGCTAAAAAATAATTTATGAAATAATTAAACATGTCAACAAACATGATGTAACACATCTTATGTTTTTTCTATTAATAATTTTTCTTAAATTTGTTACTGAGTGCCGATAAGATGATCCCATTAAAAGTAACTCCACCAATGAATTAGGCCGAAGAGATAAAATAATAGCTTATCACTTAACCCTTTCAAGCTTTAGAAGAAGGGAACTTTTACAAGTAGGTAAAAGTTTAAATAGAATTTTAAGTCAAGCTCAAGCAATGACTTTCAATCGTGTAGGTTATTTCTCTATAATACGATAATATGTTGGGTTTTTTTGGTAACATATACATGTAAATAATATATGAAATAATTTTTAAGTAATAAATATTTCAAATATAAATATATAAAATATTGATTTCTTTTATACATTCGAAATAATAATCATATATAAATATACTTAGCTTACGTAAGTGTAACAAATAACGCTTTATTTGACAGTGTGTCAGTGTTTTAAAGTGAACATAATAACCGACTTGAGATAATTCTATTTCCAAAAGCTTCGTTTTGCTGCGAATTTAGACTTGCAAAGTAAATTTTGATCAGCAATATTATTACATCAGTACATTTCCTTGTATAATTAATATATACATAGTATATGATATCATATATATATATATATATATATATATATATATATATATATATATATATATATATATATATATATATATATATATATATATATATATATATATATATATATATATATATATATATATATATATATATATATATATATATATATATATATATATATATATATATATACATATACTATGTATATACTATATATATATATATATATATATATATATATATATATATATATATATATATATATATATCACTAGAATATATAATATAAATTGTATACATGCCGTTTCTGTTCGAAATCAACGAAACCCTAAAATGTTTTGTGCATAATTGTTTTACTTTGTGTACGTTAAAAGCCGTGGCTTTAAAGTCATTATTTTTATTTTTGGTGCTTTGTATTTATATATTATAATTATAAAATTACTCTATATATGTAGGCCATATCTTAAATAATTAAAGTAAAATTATCATAAAAAAATAAAATCGATTACTTAAATTAGATTAAAAGTAGATTAAATTTTGAAATAAAAACATATACATTTATAAATCACCCATCTTGTAAAATAAAACCCATGCTTCATACGATAAATTAAGTCAATTCACTGTCATAACAGAGTACTGAGATACGAATGCAAATATTTGTCCCGTTTTGATTAATTCAAAAAGACATGCCGTTTGGGACGAACGAGGAAAAACAAATCATTCATAATGAAGTTAGAATAAAGAAGATGTTACTGCCATATATTTAATTTTATAAATTGTAAAATTATTCCGTTGCTTTTTAATATTAAATTATATATATATATATATTATATATATATATATATATATATATATATATATATATATATATATATATATATATATATATATATATATATATATATATATATATATATATATATATATATATATATATATATATATATATATATATATATATATATATATACACGACACAGTGGCATTTGAAGAGCTTTCAGTTCGATCAAATTTTTATGTATAAATTAATTTCATTATTCTTTCATACGTAAAGAGATTTTATAGGTAGAAATATAAGTCATCTATAATATTTACATATTACTGTTACGTTAAAAGAAAAAAAAATAAAATTGAAATCATATATTTTGTACGATACCAAAGTAAAAATTTAACGGCATAACTCAATACGTAAACCTGATATGATAAATTCATTATATTAAATAAAACAATGATCTAACGTCATATACTCTATAGGGAACTGCAGGAGCCATATGAACCTAGTGTTAAGACGCTCCGTTGCTTAGTCCCTGCTTTTTTCTCCGTCCCCGCTTTCCGCCTTTTTCTAGGCACTGCGTGCGTTGCGGGACTGAACGCCGCGCTTTGCCTAGTTTCCAGAGCGAAGAAAATGGAAATAAAAAAATCTATCTTCCCCGAATGGGAATCGAAACCACAAACCATCGCTTTTGCACCACGCCGATCATGGTCATGTTTGTGAATTATGATTTTCTCTATATATTTTCGTATATACGTAAACTGTACATATAATATATAAACGTTATTATACAAATATATTCTCAACTTTCTTCTTCCCAGCAAAACTCATTTAAGCGAAATTCAACGCTCTTAAACACATACGCATGTAAAACAATATAACAATTGTACCGTGGAGGCAGCTTTATTTACGTCAAACGAAAAAGTTATTCGTATCAAAATAACAACAGTGTAATATACTTGACGTCCTCGCAGCGATAATTCTCTCTTTTGCAGAGGCATTGTGAGGAAATGTTCATGCCAAGATTCTTGGGACTTGTTAAACTCGAAGTAAATGCGTACAATTATGGTCGTAACAATAAACTGAAACACACTGTCGGTACCTTAATTAAATTTGTCTTCCATACGACTGCTCTTGATCTTATTCTATTTGTTCTAATGTGTTATGTGTTATATAAAACAAATACCTATTTCGTCACTTCCTTTCTTTACTTCATATTAAAGGATTTATGTTTAATTTATGTTAAGTAATTATATTATATTATTGTCTGGCCATGGACTGGTAATCAAACCGTGGCATTGGGTTCCTTTGATCAAAACCCAACGAAGTAAAGAAAACTTTAGTAAAACGGTTTTCTTCACTTTTCGGCCATAAAAAAATTCGAAAAGTAATTTTTTATACGAAATTTGGTCCTTGTTATAAAAAATATATTAGTAAAAAATTTATTTACTCAACTTGTATAATTAATTTTAGTACCTCAATATAAAATATCACAAAGATTTTTTTTGTTAAAAAGCTACTGGCATTATTTATTATAATATTATACTAAATTTTAAAGTTATAGTGAAAGTGTATTTTGTTCTATTTGTCTTTTGCTTGTCGTCCCCGTTATTATACTACCTACATAGTTTTCTGTGAACCTTTTAACTGAAATAGCAAATTACTTTTAAAGTTCAATGATGCGTTATCAGTGTTTCAATTACCAATTTTTATATATTTTATATTAATTTATAAAATATGTAGCTTACTTTATTACAATCAATAATAATAATCAAAACTTTATTGTGCATAGTCAGAGCGTTTAGCTTTAAACGCGACGGTTTGTGGGTTCGATTCCCATTCGGGGAAAATGGATTTGTCTATTTCTATTTTCTTCGCTCTGGAAACATAGCAAAGCGTTAAGATCCGCCACTTAACACGCAAATGCCTCGAAAAAGGCGGTAAGCAGGGACCAGCAACGGAGTTTTTTAAAATTAGCTTCGTGTGGTTCCTGCAGTTCTCTCTGCCTAAACTGTCATGTGCCGGATAAAGCGTGAAGCTAAAAAAATAACTTTATTAACCACCACCAATTAGAGTCTTACAAGTTGTTAGTCTAATTTATAGATTAGCTAAAAGTACTGTAGAACAACTTAGCGGATGCCACTGCCATTAAAATGTATATTTAGATTACTATTAATTAAAAATAAAAAAAAATAATATAAAATTTATATAAACAAGCAGACTTATCAATGAAATAAAGTCACGTTTGACTACAATAATTTGACGACGATATTTGCTCAGGTATATATACATATGTGATTGTTTTTCATCTCATAATACTAAATACATTTAACCAGTTTCCAGTCTAACTGAACACAATAGGTATGAATTCTTAGTTAATTACCTACTAATACTTAGTGACTTTTTTAATCCATTTTCAACGTGCTTTGTGACGACGAAGCCTTTATTTGGCTTTCACAAAGTTATTCGAACGTAGTGTTATTTTATGTTTATTTTATTCTACGCTAATGTAAAATGCTATAACAATCCGTAAATTACAATGGTTCATATTGGCAAAACCGAGATCATTGTACACTAGACGCTACGGTTGTTGGTTCGACTCCCATTTAGAAACATTTAAACATAATTTTACAGCTATGTTATATTTTTTGTAAATTATAAGCGCTATCGGGGTCCTAAGTTCCACAGCTCCACAATCAACACAAAATAACTGGGACATTGAACAAAGAGGGGAAAAGATAATGTCTTAGCACTAGATCCCCTCCCCCTACCCCGTTATAAGCATTATATATAGATAAAAATAACTACTATAATAACAAAATTATAATTTCTTAAATTTATTTAATAATATTTATTTGAAAACCCTCCTTACCCTAAACTTATCTATCCATATATTTAGCAAACTTAATCTCGCATTCTATAAAGAAGCAGCAAATCGCCGTAGTGTCTTCAGAGCGTATGTGCGATACAACTTTCCAAACAGTTTATTCAGTGCATCGGGGTTGTTTGGAACTAGTTTCATCTAATTTAGTCGTGTCTAGCCCGATGTGCTATTTACAAGGACACTACCCTGTACAAGATTAATTTGTCTTTTGTACTCCCTAAATCCTGCTTAAGTGGAAAATCTCTTGAACGAAGCAAACATTAAGATGCATGCTTTTGTTAACAAAATGTGTGTCTTTTTAAATGTATTTTGTTTTTCTTTGTCTTTGCTATATGAGTTTTGTTAATAGAACTGTATTTAATCATATTTATATGTTATATGTATATTTATAACGTACATTGAATTACAGTGTTAAATGAAATTATTTTAGAAGGTCGTAACGTTTAAAGTTAGAAAACACTATATACGTAGTTAGTTTCTAAATTTTTATATAAATATTTGCCTAACATATACTTGTTTTAAGCATAATATATTGCTATTATTTAATATAATATTTAAAGTCAATATCAAAAAAAGAAGTGGAAATACATTTAATATATTTTCTAATAAAAAATATTGACTAATTCTGTCTTATTATTATATAAAGCTCCATTAATGGCTGTATAAAGCTCCAGAAAGACTATTTGAACGTAATATTCAGCCGAATAAGCAAATAAAGGAGATAATTAGTTAGTTGAAATGTAAGCGTCTTTGTGAATCTAAACGCTAACGAATAAAATTCTTAAAGAGAAATTTAATACGAAAAATATTTAAATTACGGTGTTTTTTATGAATATTTTTAGGGTTCTGTTCAGAAAGACATAAAAGTGGAATTTGGTACAGGGAGAATACAGGAAGGAAAGCTTTTATATATAATAAGTGTGCTAATTGACGATATTACGGTGATATTAGTCGGAAAGTATTAAGCCTATGGTGGGTTTGATCTGGTAAGATGGGTTTTCCAAGCCCATTTTTAACAATCCTTAAATGATATCTTTCAAAGAATTACAATGTGATTTTAAGTAAGCTTTTAAAATTTCAAAGTAAAGGCGATTTAATTTACTCAGCGAGCGAAAGCGTGAGCGAATTGCTAGTATGAAATTTAGCGAGTAATTCAATCTTATAGAGGCCTTTTGTGAATTTCGTGATTTACCTAGAACATTAAAATTAAGCAATAAGTAAGAACTTATAGGAAAAATACTGATAATTGGATATTCAAAGTCACAATTTATAATATGATATTTTTTTAGTTAATAATGTCTATATAAGATAAGTGCATACACCCGCAAACTTAAATGTGATAGTTTATAATCTGTACTCACCAACTCGCACTTGACCGATATTTTGCTTCTATAGTAACATATAAACATACATACATATCTACAGTAGCATATAAAATTTCGATTCATCTATCATAATGTCGTGTAAGTCGATACGAAATGTAATTAGGAAGTTGTTGTTGGGTCCTTAACACCGAACAACGAGTCCGGCCAAAAACTAATACCCACTACTGAATACTCGTCAGTTTCATGCTTCAAATAACACTTTCCGAGGATTAAATTAGACTTCACAGGTTGATTCCCAAAAGGTTCCAACGTAAGCTGATATTACAGTAAGGTTGAATTTTGGGATAATATCCCTATATACATACATACGTATAGCTTGTTGCATATTAATTATTCTTTAGATATATTACGAAAATTGCTTTTATATTAACATTATAAAGTAAATATTATTTATGATAAAAACTGATAATTGTTTCATATATCTTTTATTTTCATCTGATATTGAATTTTTCTATGAACTTTAATGATTAAGTTCTATTGAGTAGTAAATTAAAAAATAGCACTATTATTTTACTTTATTTTCTCCTTTCGTGATTAAAATGTATTTAGTCTTGATATATCGCGTTGTTATAAAACAAATACGTGATGAACAAGCGTGGTACATTTCGCGCAGACAGTGCCCGAAAACCATAAGGAACTGTATTACGAAATGGTATAGATACGTCGTAGTATCTGATAGACCAGACCAGATTTGTACCATTAATGACAATAGTGAAATGATTGGTTATGTCACTCAATGTTTTTGTCTTTTGGTTCTTAAAACTAACACCTATCTTTATTTGAAAGGCAATAAATTTGTAAATAAATATACGTATAAGTATAGATATAAGTAATTAGTTTAAATTCAGTGTAGGCTATACAAATACAGATATCTTGGTAACGAAATTCAATATAAGTATTTTTATATTATTGTTATGGTTTATTAGGTCCCAGTTGTTTGATGTATAATTGCGAAACATGATATTCTAGTTTCTAGATTGTTTATGTTCATTATTTTGTAATATTTTTATTAAACGAAAGCACTACGTTGAATGAACTAAAAGAAAACTTTTGATGGTCTCATTTATTTGCTTTATTCATTCATTCGTTAATTTTTAGAAAAAAAAAAATATTATAAAGTAATAAAATATGATTTTTAGTATCTGATTTTTTCGCAACTGCAACAAGCTAATTTTGCAATGGAAGCTGTTTATTTCATAATGAAATAAGACGAGTAAAAGTGAGGAAATATTCCAGGAATACAGGTTCACTGTATAATAAGGGTTGAGTAAGGAGCTCGGTAAAACATAATTAAAATCTTGTTAGTGATGTCGGGCGTTGAACATCGGAACGTGGGGGTCTGGCGAAAACTAATTCTGACCACTGAATGTACTCCCTTTTCGGGCTTCGAGCAACTTTCATAGGGATTATATTGGACTTTTCAGGTTGTTTTGTTGTAGGGTTTAGAAAATAAACTCCAATGTATTTTTTTTGAAGAGGTGGAAAAAAGCCTTTTTTATGTTTTTTAAGTGTGAAGTGTTACATAAAAACAAAGCATATTTATAGTGTTACGTCTTATGCCTATAATATATAATTCATTTCATACTACTTCACGTGTACTAGCGAAAATAACCGGACGGATTTTGATCTAATTTAAAGTTAATAATGCAAGTCTTTCATTTTTAGAATATAATACTTTGCTTATTGCGATAATTTATTTTATTAAAATTACCGCTGAGATATTTAAGAAAATTGAACTAGAAATTTGTTATTATTTTATTTATTCTACAAGGACCGTCGTGACACAGCGGAGTATTTGCTGGTAAACGTGATGATTTGTGGGTTCAATTCACACTCGAAGAGGACAGATTATTTGGATTTTATTTTATTCGCTTTGGCAGCTAAGCAAAGCGCGGCGTTAAGTTCTGCCACCACACGCAATGCTCCTAAAGGCGGATAGCGGAGTATGTGGTGTCATAACGCTAGGTTTCTATGGCACTATTCGTTTCCCGTTGCTTATTTAATTCTTAAATCTAGACATATAAATCAAATTAAACCATTCACAAATTAATAACGATTAACAAATGCGTAAAACTAGTGTTGCGAATAAATTGATATGACGCTATACTAAGAGATTCGCCAAAATGAGCAAGGAATAGACTCTATTACGAGTAAGGAAATTAATTTACAAATATAAATAAATTCTATTTACTTCTGCTTGGCGAACCGTAACGTATTTAGAGCGGATGGAATTGCGCCGCTCCCGTCTTGAATCGTTTTACCAACAATTTAATGGTGAAATCGTAAATGTTTATTTTGAGGCTGTTTTCGCGGGTAGACATCGTTATGGGTCTTTAATAGGCAATAAACTGTCAACGTATTGGACACCCTTCACCTGAACAAACCAGGTGGTAACAAAGGTATACTTATAATTGTAAAAATCTTCCGGGTACCAGTTTATTTTTCAGAGAAAGATTTAGTTTTTGATGAAAATTTTAAATTATTTCAAAGTAGTCACGAATGGAAATCGATTTCGAAGCCACTAAGAAACTGTGCTAAGATGGCCGCTATCATAGTTTTACAAATTTGGATATTTACTTACATACGAGACACCCGCCTGCAGTTGTTACCGACTTGAACCATGATAATTTAATTAATAAGCTGAACTGCGTCCATTTTGAATCTGTCATCATTACTCTTATATTGTATCCATATATAATAAATCGTCCTTTCAAATCACTCAATCGGTGAAGAAAATTATATTATAGTTATATTTTTATATATACTTTATCTTGGCAGTGAGGTCTCGCTTGTTATCGCGATTTTAAGAAACAGAAAGATGACCAAAACATAGATTTTTTCGCAATTGAAAATACAGTCATTTAGAAAACAATATCATAATAAAATTTTATTTATTTAGTAATCTATATAATCTACAACATAAATCTATTCAATTGATATTTTTATTACTATCTGAAATTAATCTAACGAATTCTAATTTGCAGCTCAAACAACCAAACTTAAATATGGTAATGGTATAGAAACCGCAAATATTGTAGTTTCCTCCCGTTCGTCCGTTCCGTATGCAGATTGATTGAAAATCAGTCTATTAGATAGAATTACCTTATATAAATTATTTTTTTTGTATTTTAATTATAAAATAGCTATTAAAATGGCCACAGACTGTAAACGCGACGACTGTATAGTAAATTCGATCTTTGGGTAACTGAATTATTTTAAATTTAAAATAGTAATATCGCAATTTGACAGACTATATCTACTTGGTTCTTGTGTGATGCAATGTAAAACGAAAAAAAAGTTATAATATCGCTGGTTTATTCTAATATGCTATACTTTTTTTCGACCAGCCGAAGGAATCTGGATATAAATAATTCAAACATTCGTATATAGTAAGGTACATAAATGGAACCTATTGCTAAAGTACTCTTTTTGTGAGAATCAAACTTACACTCGACTATTAATATAGTCAGGTCACGTGATAAATATAATGTAGAATTTGTGTTCATAATTGTTTACACTACAGGGTCGTCGATAAAACTTTGCGTGATGATAGATCTTTATGTAGTAGTAGTATGTTCACAAGTTTTCAATTTTTGCAGCTTTACCGCCTCTCTCTTACCGGTCACTAAAATTCTCCCCTTCTTTAAAACTAATTGTATGTTAAATAATATTAACTTAGCAGATTACAATCAAAATCATTTGATATCGTTCAATAATATTAACTAGTTCATATGATAACTTCAGTATTTAATATATTTATTATAGGTATTCATATAACGTTGAAATTCTTTCTTTCATATTTTTTTTAATAAAACTCAGTGAAGCACATGTTCGCCGAATATAATTTAAAGTGGCGTTCATCCATTGGCCTTTATTAGGACTGATTCGTCGAAACCCAAGGCGTAATTTCTCTTAAGTAATTTCATATAATGGAATTTTGCTTCAAACTGAAGTTCTCTTGAAAGGGGAGACGTCCCTCCGAGTTTTAATGGCTTAACAGAATCTTGAAGTGAATTAACTTTTTGACATTTTGGCCATAATTCATAATTTCAATATAGACTAATTTAGAATTCACTTAAAAATTCAGTCCCTCTCTATATTTCACTTATTAGAACTAATATTTATTTAAGATATTATTCCTTAAATATTAAAAATTTTGCTATAATTTCAATTATAACATTAATTATTGATAATTTTTTCATGTACAAAAAGTCAGAAAAACGTAAAAATATAAAATGTATACGAAAAGGCGGTGTTATTGCTTCAAGCAATCCCTTACAGACAAACCTTGAAATGCAGGACTGGTTGTACATGTGTAGAATTAGGCAAATAAAGCTCGGTGCAAATTAAATAATAATCACTAAACGTAAGAAAACAAATACATTTTACAGTATAAAATAAATTTTATCACTAATAAATTATGTAAAATATATAAATATATCTTATTTCATATTAAAATTATAATATAAAAATTCATACATTGAAAAGTAAATATATAGTATATTTTCAGTAATATATTTTGAAATTGTTACAGATCCTCCAGTAGTGTCTCTATCTCTAGGCAGCACCCTCAACCCCCATGACATTAAAGAAGGCGATGACGTTTACTTCGAATGCTCCGTACGTGCCAACCCAAAGGAGCATCGTATTTCTTGGTATCACAATGTAAGTGCTACAGTAATGTGTTTATTTTGATATTTTAAAATGTTGTATTGTATGTTACGTATCATACATATTGAACTATATAAAATTATCTTATTTAAATTCAAATATACTATAGTTGAAAAATAAGCTATACTATAATGAATAATAGCTACATCATATATTTTGCACATCTCATAATTTTTTTTAGCTTCACGCTTTATCCCGCATATTGCAGGGTAGACAGAGGGAATTACAGTAACCATATGAACTTAGTGTTAAGACAGAAAATAGAAAAATCTATCTTCCCCGACTGGGAATCGAACCCAGAAACCATCACGTTACAGGCAGACGTTGCGCCTCTGCGCCACAACGCCCCTCAACAACGGTCTCTTAGATAATGTAATAAAATTAGTATAATAATTGAATATTTGGATTTTTTTATAATTATACCCTAATTTGTATTAGCTAAGCATTTGTGTAATTGTAAGCGCTATTTTCAGAATCTACGTGTCCGAAGTGAAAATTTATTTTCACAATACAGGTAGTTCATTTATCAAAAAAAGCGATTCCTATACATTCTATCATCAATATACAATATACTATTGTGCTATTTCTCTAAATCCGCACGTGCTAGTCGTGACTAAAAGCTAGTGTACTTTATATAAGAATATTTTTTAAAGAAAATCAGATCACTATTCAAATTTAAAAACTACATCTATTGAATGCAAACAAAAATTTCTAATTTATGTCACAGCATAAACAAAAAAGAACGAAAATATACCTCGTATTATGTATATATAATGTACACTTAACTTAATTTTCTACTTGCCTTTAAAGTGGTACGTTTTTGGTGAAATTCAGGAAATGACGTTATTTTATGTTATACCACTAAGTATCTCAAGGCCTGAATATGTAGGTCGCTATACAAAAGTGCACGAGCACTTAACTAGGTTAAGCTGTAGTTATATTACTTTTAAGCTAAAAGCTTAGGAATTTTGTTAAAAATATGCAAGATTTGCCATCGAGATGAATGAATATATGAATTATTCAAGATTTTTTTTCTTGCCTACACATTGCAGGGTAGGCAGAGGGAACCGCAAGAACCGTGAGAACATACTGTTAAGATACTCCGTGCCCCCTTTCCGCCTTTTCGAGACATTACGTGTAGCGGGACTCAAGGCTTTGCCTAGTTAGTTAGTAGCCAGAGCGAAGAAAATGGTTAAGAAAATATCCATCTTCTCCGAGTTGGAATTGAACCCACAAACCGACGCGTTTACAGGCAGACGCTGCGCTACGACGGTCCTTTTAGATAATGTAATGCCATAAATTCTAATCAAAAACGAGAAACAGAAAACCTTGGTTTAAAATTGTTACTAAATTAGAAAAAAATATATACTATACAAAAAAAAAGCATCTTTAGTGAAATTTCAATTTCCTACGACTTCGTTAAATTTTTCATAGCACTGATACTTTCGTGTATTTGGAACATTTATTAATTTAATACTCATCTTGAAACGAAACGGGAAAATATATTATTAATATCGCTGAAAATCTTATTGAATCACAATATTTCTTATTTCCCTAATGATATCAAATGTATGTGTAAATCCCGGTACATTCCACTGATTATATTCACACTCTAGTAGGCTTATCGTAATCAGAACACGGTTTTGTGACCTTCTGTGACCTTATACTAACGAGAAAAAGACGTTAGTCATTGTATTTATATATATATATATATATATATATATATATATATATATATATATATATATATATATATATATATATATATATATATATATATATATATATATATATATATATATATATATATATATATATATATATATATATATATATATATATATATATATATATATATATATATATATATATATATATATATATATATATATATATATATATATATATATATATATATATATATATATATATATATATATATATATATATATATATATATATATATATATATATGTATATATATATTAATTTTAGTACAGGTTTCTATTTTGTATGCAAAAATTTCAACCACATATATATTGATAAAATAAATGGTACTGGTATAGGTATTATTAATTTTTAAGATTTGAACCCGCGCCTCTTACAAACCGTGGAAACGCGCTGACCACTAAGCCATGCTTTTTTATTACGCTCCGTCAAAGTCTTATACAGATTATTACGTTGTTGGCATCTCTATATGCAGTATATATTTTTTACTTTAAGTGAATGTTTACTAAAATAAATAAGGTTAGCACAAACAACAGCAATGTCGTATTCCACACACAAATCAAATATAAAAAATAAGTGCTCCATATATAACTTACTTACTTTTAAAATTCCAATTAAAGCTGCACCTACAAATTTGAATAAATTACAGGAAAGCTTTACAAACGTTTAGCATTACGTGCACTTACGTCTAAGACATATCAAATTGTGTACGTTAAAACCTTTTGTAAATAACCTTTTGTTATTGTAATTGCACGCGAAATGCAAACTTCCACTTTTTTTGCCATATATTTAGGTGTATGCAAAACAATACTACTAGTAATTATAGTATTTGTCAAATCTCGAAACATGGAATTCTTGATTATTTTATTTAATTTCTTATCATACTAATTTAATTTTTTAAAAATTTTTAAAGTCAAAACCTCTGAAACAAATTTGTTATTGCTAGTGTATATCTAAGCTGTGTCAATAAAAATAGTAAAAAAGTCAAACATGTACAGAACAGAACGAAACGTTTTACTATTATTATTTATATACGAAACTCAACACTTATCTCTCATATTTGTGTATATACTCGTATATTCTTTGAATATATACAATATATTGAACGTACAACTATCTATAAAACCTATGTTCTATTCAGGACAAGCCAGTGCTCCACAATGTGGTTTCCGGCATCATCGTGAGCACTAAGTCGCTGGTGTTACAAAAGGTGACGAGGGAGCACACTGGGGACTACTCGTGTCGCGCCACCAACGCGCTCGGCGAAACCGCAAGTCAGGCTACGCATTTAAGTATACAATGTATGTGTTATTTAAAAAGAGAGATATATATATATATATATATATATATATATATATATATATATATATATATATATATATAGATATATATATATATATATATATATATATATATATATATATATATATATATATATATATATATATATATATATATATATATATATATATATATATATATATATATATATATATATATATATATATATATATATATATATATATATATATATATATTTAAAAAGAGAGATATATATATTATATATTCCTTAACTGTTAATAACGATGATAAGTTTATTGTGATAAAGTAAAAGGTTAACTGATTGATTCTACAACAATCTAATAACCAAATAAGATGAACTAAAATATTTAGTTTATAAGGGAAGTTATCAGTATTTTTCCAAATACTTAATACAATACTAAAGTATTATATAATCTATTTGCGTTTTACGCACATATACGCTAAAGTATGTCTAAGTTTATTTAAATCATCAAAATAAGTTTAAAAGTGGCTACTCTTTTAATACATTTAATCGGACTTATTCAAAAAAATATGAAACTTGTTCTGTTACTCGACAATATCTTAATAATGGGAAAGGTGGAAAATAAAGTGATCAGATTTTATCTTGAAATATCAGAAATGAATTTGTTGGGATAAAAAAGTTAAGTTATATTTCTATAGCATCGTGTGTTACATTCAAATGAAATTTTTTTGATATCTATATATCTACATAGTAAATATGCTTTATAAGTCCTGCTTAATGACTGATCTTCTATGCAAGTCATGACTGCATTTCAAATGGGCTCTGTTGTTATATCGCTGTCTACATACAAATATATATGAAGCTATACAGTGTGATCTTATGTTAAGATGTACTGCCCACAATTATAATAAAAAAGTATAATATAATATAGTAGATAATAACAGTAGTGTCGTGATTAGATACAAGCCAAACATAGCTCGATTTTTGAACCCTTCTTTCGTATATTTTTTATAACGAACTTTATTATTTAATGTATAAGCAAATAAAGAAAATGTCCCAAGATATTTATTTATCTGTGTATACCAGTAATATAGACTGATTTATTGATATTTCATCAAACAACATTATACAAATTCAATTACTATATAGGTAGCAACCATTTGATAAGAAGTGTTTTTAAGTAATCATTCTAAGGAAAAAAATTTGAGATATAAAATCGTAAATTCGGCAGTTTTGAAGATTTACACCGTTTACTGATAAGGAAAAAAAAATAAAAATGTCTCTTACGAAAACAGCCTTAATATTTGTTCGATAATTTAAACGTTATCAAATCAGTTTCAATAACAACAACTATAGTTATAGCGTACTGTATATACAATACACAAGTAACAGCTATTAATGATACCCTACTCATATCCTTTTGATGACGAAGAAAAGGTATACACATCGATAGACACCGGTCTGTACGGATGACGTTATTAATTATCCCATAGAATTTCTCATGACACAATAACACTATACACTCTGAATCGACCAAGGCTAAATCATTAGATTATGTTGTGGGTAAGCAGTACAATAAATATATTGCGAAATTTTAAACTAATAGAACTGTAGGAGAAAATAGATTTTATCGAAAAGAACACCTCAAGTTGCACGGGGTCGTGGGCATTGGTGATCGCTTACTTATGTGATCCCATCGCTCGTTGTCCTTGTTTTTCTCTTAAAAAATATTATAAAATAATATGCCTAAATCACATAATTAAACCAATAATTGTTATCTGATCTAGGTATATTGGATGTCGAATAATAATAATCTTTATTTCTATGACAATAGTATCACTAATCTATAATAGGTACCTATAATTTATATAAGTCAATAGCCTCTGTTGTTTTAACTTACCATTTATACATATATATATATATATATATATATATATATATATATATATATATATATATATATATATATATATATATATATATATATATATATATATATATATATATATATATATATATATATATATATATATATATATATATATTTAGAAATTATTTATCAAACTTAAAAAGAGCAAAGCCACGAAGGAATTAGTTAGCCACCGGTCTGCCTATTTTTTATTATTTCTGCAAATAAACAAATTACAAAATAAGCATATATTTACATAAATTATCAGTACACAATACGCATTCACTGTACGCCTAATAGCTGTTCCTATGCCGTTCACGATTCTACATGAAATGGGCACTTAGCTCTCATAGATATAGGTTAGAGTGATTCGCACAATACGTCTTATTAAGCGTCAAACGTGGAATTTTATTTTATTCTCGGATGCTTCCTTTGAATACGACTGTGAGTTTTCTATAAAATCTTAACAAAGGTTTTTAATATAATTGTATGCTTAGAATTTCAATAAGATGTTTTGTGATCTTAGCAGAGTTAAAAAATTGACTACATAATATTAGCTTGTTATCCTTATCTGGTATGTTTATGACTGACATATCTCTAGTAAAATATACGATAATGTTGGTATATAAATATGCAACAAATATGAACTGCATCTCATATCTCATGCAAAAAAAGCAAGTAGAACGTTACTCCATTCTTAATTATTATATCATAAGAATATATCAATTCCTTACATATATAGAAATATTTTCAATGTTAAGCTTCTATATTAAGACCTTGTATCCAGAAATATGAAAAGAATCATTCGTCTTTGTAGTACATAAACTTTTCACTATAATAAAATACAAGTTAAGTAATACACATTGAAAGTAATTACGTAGTTCAAAACTAATCCTTATATAAAGTTAGTAGCGTAATCTAGGAAATAGGTTTAAGCTCTTACACTCATGCATTAGCGAAACCCTAGGCAACGTAACATAAAATCCTAATGGCCAAATCGACTTTCGATTGGATAAAACTAGCCTGATAAAAATAAAACACTTCAATAAGTAAATTGTTCAGAAAATTGCTTATACGACTAATCCGAAGAAGTCTCTTCCATAAAAAAATGTAACTTATTTATTTAACTTAACGCTTTATCCCTACGGGGGTAATCAGATACCCTACATACCTCTTACGACTCACCATCTTTTGCCCGTATATAAAATATGATACATAAATACGATTTCTAGGTGATACCTAATTGATGAATGAATATCAATCATGATATATATGGTAACAAAAATTTTGTGTAGCAGCATGCAAAAAATTTTATATTATTCAATAAATAATATATGAATATATATACAAATATATGTGAAGGATTTCCATATATTTGTCGGAATTTTTATAACAGAAATTTATATTATTGTTAGAGATTAATCTTTTACTTCTTATTGATTAGTATTGTACTAATATCTATACAGGGGCTTATTAAATTCATAATTTAATACGTTATCAAGTTCAATACTATTTTAGACGCATTGGCTTTCATATAACATAAACATATTGATTCCTCTCCAACTTCATTATATGGCAATTAACTTGGAAGCTTCAGTTATATAATGAGTCATCAAAATCGCATCGATCAACAGTGTAATGAACAATAAATATTCTCCGGATTTCATTTACTAACTATAATACCCAATGTGCCAACAGGAGGCAAATTATGTTAGGAAACTGTTTTTGGCGAGAATTTTGACATAAATCGTCATTACCACCATTAATCAAATCAAAGCGTGCAAAGTGAATGACAGGCCGCTACTAGGAAATCTATGATATTTTAGAGGCAAAAATGATCTAATTATTGAATATACAATAATGTTTACTTGTAATTTTTTTAATAAACAATTATGAGCATTTTATGTTGCCTTATAATGTATACACGTGTAAATGATTTTACGCGTCGCTATATAAATGAAATAAAATAAACAACTTTACGCCTTTTCTCGTGCATAACATACAAAAGGAACCAAGTATATTTTGAACTAAATTAATTGGGATTAAGTTATTGTAAGATGAATCTATGATATACATTTTTAATATTTTTTAAAATAATAATATTTTACTTTACCATACCCTAAATATACATTATACAGAATTAAGCTACGGTCCCATAAGATTTATGCTAACCGACATTACTATCGACAAATGTGACCTGGTACTCCATTTATTTGTAATCATTTCTTGTTTATTTAGTACGTATTGACATTTCTAGTACAATCTTTGTAAAATTTGTTAACAAATAAGCTTAGCAGTATAAAATTACAGATATAAGTTATTGGATTTCATTACTATATTATAGTCGGTACAAAATTTCATTTTGCAGCTCTAATTACCATTTTGTTAATATTTAAATAAAATTTGCTGAAAATTTCTTTAATAAATAGAAATGTATTTATCTTTAACATTTGAAAACATTACTTCGTAACGCCTACTAAATGTTTTAAGTTGACGTATGCATAATTACAGAATGTTTTTTGTAGACATTATACAAAGTCGTTGTTTTACTGAAATCAAAAATAATAAAAGCTACAACTACAAGTTCTTATATATAACAATATTAAACAATCTCTCTACAAGATTACTTAAAGCGCGCAAATATTTGAGAGTTTAATGAAAATCTAAGACAGCGAGGCAGTTTTATAAGTAGGTATCTAAATGAATCACAGTCACCAAGTGCGCCTGCCTGGGGGAGCAGTTGGCGATAAAATTTATATATCGCCGACGTCTGTTATGATTTAACGAACTGTGTTCGAAGTCAGTTCGTGCTAATTATAACATCGCTAATATAATATATACAAGCTGCCAGCAAACAAATTTCCACTTTTATGCTATATGTTTTATTTAACCTTAAGTACATCCTGTTACGCTAAAAGTTTGCGAGCCGGAGCTTGATTTAAAGCCAATTATTTTCACCTGCCTGATTCATAATATATCATACATAATATAGTACTTTAAAGCAGGTTGTTACATAAGTTTTAGTTTGCCGACGGAGTAGCTTCATGTTAAAATGAACTCTTAAATCATCTGCAGGTTCTATTTTGAACGCAAAATTTGCTATCTGCTTAATTTTCTACGTAGAAACGTTTTATAGCTCGATTTTAGCGAGTATAACACAACTATGTACATATATGTATACAAAATAAGAATTTTTATATATATATATATATATATATATATATATATATATATATATATATATATATATATATATATATATATATATATATATATATATATATATATATATATATATATATATATATATATATATATATATATATATATATATATATATATATATATATATATATATATATATATATATATATATATATATATATATATATATATATATATATATATATATATATATATTTTTATATATATATTTTTTAAATAGATGCACCAGTGTGCCTGCACACGTCACCACAAGTTTTGGGCGCGCAATTAGAAGAAGCGTTGCGTGTTCGATGCTCGGTTACGGCAAATCCACCCGATGTCACTTTCTTTTGGCAGTTCAACAACAGTGGGGAAAGTCTCGACGTGTCACCTACTAAATTTGGTAAGCACATTAGAATATACATTATGTATAACAGCATTTTTACAACTTTTTTTCATTGTAGACCTAATTTTATATTTTAACAAACACAATTTATTTATAATCATTATTTTATATTAAACATCTAGTACTACTGGAATAAATAAACGATTATTTTTACTTAAGCTCTTATTTTCACTGCAAATAGAAGCCGTTTGAGTGAAATGTTAGTTTTGTTACGACAAACCACAAGACCGTGACGTTGTATAAACAAGCACGTAACAAAAACAAAATCAAAAGTGACTTTGAGCTTTCAGTAATTCAAATAGTTCTATAGAGTGAAGACTAGAACTGTAGACTGTAGGCGGGACACGTGACACGTGACCTGTACTATAAATAAGGAAAGATTCCGAATTAATAAGTCCCACTGTTACGTCCAAAGAGAAGTGGATGTAAGACGGTTTTTTGAATGGCTGCCAACTCAAGTTTAGAGATAGTAATAAATTATTTCCAACAAAATGCATACGTGTCCCATTTTCCTACAATACTTGTTTGCCGTGGAAAGGAAACAACTGTATAAATGGGGTCACTTCTCATAATTTATGAAAACTAAAACCTGATCTTGGATCTTTTAATTGCTTCTCATTGTGATCTGAGCTGTATTTGTGTTGAACATATTGTGTAGGAACATATTTTTTTTTATTTTATATTATGTCGCCTTATTTATATGTTTCATTTATATTTATATTTGTAACCTATTTGTTTTGATTATGAATATTTAATTTTAAAAGTGGTGTGACATAGAGACGTCCTGTCTACTTGCAAGCCCGATGGTTAGTGGGTTCGATTGTCGCTCAGGGCATTATTTTCATGATTTTCACTCTGGTAACATGACATAGCGCGGCGTCATGACATATCGTTCTAGAACTGAACACGTAATGTTTCGAAAGGCGAGAAAGGAGTATTTCAATACTAAATTCACGAACTGTAGGAACCGTGCGAAGCAATACTTAAGACACTTAGTTCCCCGCATTCCGATTTTTCGAGGCATTGAGTGTTAAGTAGCGGAACTCAACGACGCGCTTGCCAATAGCCAGAGCGAAGAAAATGACAAGGAAATAGTTCATCTCCTGCGAGATAATCGAAAATAAAATATATCCATAATATTGTATATATTTAATTCAATTCAATAGAATATCTAAACTGTTGGCTTAAAAACATATTTATTAATTTCTTTATTGTACACCTCTATTTCAACTTTTCTATATAAGTTAAACTAGGACAATGTGGTTACGGAAAGCCAGTTATAAATCTTGGGTATAAAACAATGCGGTTTTGATAATTTTAATCTACTAGCTAAGTATTGTTATCGGATATTAAAACGCAAATAACACCCCTATTTATGACTTTTGCTTTTTTATATTAACGTTGAAAAAGCAGTTTTATCTATATAATCGACTAAGTATTAATAAAAATATAAGATAATAAGAGTTAAAAGTAGACTAATTTAACTTAAGTTACTTAAATTATGCTATATATAGCATAAGAAATCGAATTTTGTAAGTAAACTCACATTTACTCTTAACAACAGGTACAGCCAACGGCAGTACTAGCGAGTTGAGCTACAAGCCAGCAAGCGAACGCGACTACGGAGCACTTAGCTGTAGAGGCACAAATTCTGTTGGCAGACAAATCGAACCTTGTATATTTCAAATAGTTCCTGCATGTGAGTATTTTTAATATATTACTATTTATATTTTACTTGGTTTTAAATGGAAATATTATAGGTAAAAGTAATTTTCATTTAATTTTAACAAGTGGAAAAAATGCAAATGTCAAAACTTTTAATTTTCAAAGATTTTTGTAATACGTCTATGAATAATATATGTATAGCCTTAGTACAAATAAAACTAAGCTTTACCACATTTATAAGTGTCAAAAAATAATCATTATTTCTTATCATAGTGATTGATGACTTACACGTATACTTAACTCTGTAAAAGGTTGTATTTCGGTTATATGAACAAGTCAATATTTTGCTTTATGTGGTTAAAGACATTTATTTCTCAAAAGATATTACATTTCACTTAATGAGGAAACAAAACAAAATATTACCACTATATAGAAATGTTAATTTCGATATAGAACTCTTCCACTTTCTCTTTCTATTATTTAATTTTAAATTACATCTTCTAACCCACAGTATAGATATTTATATCATAGTATGTATCGAAAACTACTACGGGGACCATAAAACAGAATACATTATAGATCCCCTGACAAATAGGGCAATAAAATCCTTTATTATGGCAAATGAGATAGTAAAATGTATGTTAGTATATGCCAAAAAGTTTGTTTTTTCAGACAGAAATAAATTAAAAACCCGGAAGGGTGTGAACTGAAAACCTATATCGGAAAGACGTGATAAGTTTTTAATTATTTATTTATCCTTTATTGAATACACTATAAGGAGTAACCATGCACAAAAGGCGGGTTTAACGCTACAAAGCTTTCTCTACCAGCCAACCTGTCATGTGGGAAATAAATGTTGAGGTGTGCCAAACAGTAATATCTTAATTTTTTTATATTATTGATTTCTATACACAATACACAAAAATATATAATAACATCTATAAAAAAGATAAATAGATATAAATAATATATATACTTAATAAACTTAAATATAACTTGATTTATACTTTTTCATAGTAAAAATACATTGTAATTATGAACTAATCTACCAACTAGAAAGTAACATTCTATAAGAAGTACTATTTTAGGTCACAGTGAAAACACCCAGGTGCTCACTATGTATGGGTATGTTTTAGTATCGATTAACCAGTTTCTTATCGTTCTATCGAAGTATTAGGGCTTGGCGGTAAACACTGGTTGTATTGACGCTAATAAAATTATTACGAAAGCGCCGTTATAAAACCCTACCTATGCTTTTATGATTACTAATAATTTCGTACCATTACAGTACAAAATTTCAGCTGCTACTTTGTTGCGCTGACACAGTTTTGAATGGTCTAATTTTAAATGTATAAAAATTCTCTTTTGGAGGAGAGTCGAGTTTGTTATGTCACGCTATACAACAGTGGCATCTATTCTCTGTTGATGTCAATTCAAAAATAAGCTTCCACTTTTACGTTTGTTGTTACGCTAATTATCTGACATTATATTCAACATCTTCGACATTTCCAAATTAACTCGGATATCAATTTTTTCATTGAAACATCCCTTTTAAAAAAGTATGTCTACGAAAAATAAAGCAATATTATATTGTATATTTATTTTTAGCAGTGAATTCGGTACGATAAACGCGAAAATGAGTCGATCTTGAAAGAAATTTCAAAAATTCGAGAAATTCCTATGTTTTCCAGTTGAAGCTACTGATTAACCCGGGCAATTACTAAAATTAAACATATATATTGATAAAAAATATAAAAAAAAATTGTTTTGCTTTTTAGTATCGTGTAAATTACTATATGCTTGTAAACACTAGTTTAGGTAATATTTATTAGATTAACATTTTTCCCGAGTTAATAATACAAAATGTTCAATTGCAAAATTCAAAATAAGTAAATATCGAATTTCAGTATTTGACACAAAACAATATAAATATAATATAAATATATAGGTAATATAAAAAACACATTGCTTAATAATTTAAATCCTAAGCTACAAGCACACATTTAAATGGCACACCATTGAAAATATCGCTATGACGCAGCTGCACGAAGAAATATGAGTTAGCCACGAGGTGCAACGAAGCATTCGAACCACAACATTTAATATCCTAGTATTATATCAAACTGATACAAATATTTTACTTCAGTTGTATTTGCAAATTAATAATAATTGTTAAAGCTTAATATATATTACATATATATTAAGCTATATATATATATATATATATATATATATATATATATATATATATATATATATATATATATATATATATATATATATATATATATATATATATATATATATATATATATATATATATATATATATATATATATGTATATATATATATATGTATATGTATATATATATATATATATATATATATATATATATATATATATATATATATATATATATATATATATATATATATATATATATATATATATATATATATATATATATATATATATATAAATATATATATATATATATATATATATATATATATATATATATATATATATATATATATATATATATATGTATATATATATGTATATATATATATATATATATATATATATATATATATATATATATATATATATATATATATATATATATATATATATATATATATATATATATATATATATATATATATATATATATATATATATATATATATATATATATATATATATATATATATATATATATATATATATATATATATATATATATATATACATGTATATAAATTATATTTATACATTGTTATATACTGGCCTTATACACATTACATTTTGGCATGGCAGAGTTAAATATATGACGTAGTTAGGTAGTTACGCCATTTAACAAAACTTATTTTATGTATATATAATACAGACACACGTCATATATTGATAATTATTTATAAGGTATATAGTAATTTCGACACAAACGTATGTACATATCACAATTTGTGGACGTATGTAACTACAATGTTAACTTATTAGTTAAATACCACTATAAATTGTCAACACGCAATAATTCAAGTCTTGACGTGGCTGCGCATTTAATTTTCATTTAGACGTGTGTTATGTGTGAATTAATTTATCCCCTTGAGGGTAAGAGATTAAAATGATTAAATTGTGAGTCATCTTGCAAAGCACACTCTACACTGTAAGAGGGAAACCTTAGAGTATACATACGTTATGTATCAAGAATTTCAAATTATTTAATAATACGTGAGGCAAAGTTGGATTTTTGAATAAGTTTTTTTTACACAATCTAGGGCTATTTTTTTAGATGATTAATTTACATGTAAGTACGACTTGAGTTTAATTTCCTGCTTATTATGTTTATAAATTAGTTACTTTCAATCGTTCCGTTAAACAACTAAACACAAAAATTAGATTTTTATATTTAAACCCTAAACGTCGGGCCGTGAGGGCCGTCGTGGCGCAGAGGCATAAGCGTCTGCCTGTAGACGCGACGGTTTGTAGGTTCGATTCCCACTCGAGAAAGATGCCTCTATTTTCATTTTCTTCGCTCTGGAAACCAGGCAAAGTGCGGCGTTTAGTTACGCCACTTAACACGCAATGCTTCGAAAAGAGGCGGAAAGAGGGGACGGAGAAAGCTGGAACTAAGCAACGGAGTTTCTTAACTCTAAGTTCATATGGTTCCTGGAGTTCCCTCTGCCAGCGTGAAGCTAAAAAAAAATTCTAAACAAATCAAAAATGAAATAGAATTATGTAAATTCTATAAGTTTATTAGTTTTTATACATTGACTACCACCAAAAAAATACATAATTTTTACAAAAAAAATCAAAGTACTTTTTTCTACTACTGTTGAAACATACTTCTGGATCACATTGATTACAAGTATCGTAGTTTAAACCGTCATAAACTATATATCAGTAATTAAGGTCAAACGAAACATTTATTTAAAGGTGAAGACCGTAAAATTGGATTGAACGAAATTAAATTGCAGCTGTGATGAAACCGACTATTGGAACCGATGTAAAATCTACACAATTTTAACATCTTTTAACGATTATACATGGACCGCGTCCAAGTGATATGGGTTCGAGCCCTGCCACGTTAACATTTTTATAAGTTTTATCTCTCTACTTGTTATAGACAATGATAACCATATATTTATGAATTGAGAAAATCGTTGTGGCGCATCATCTGCCAGTAAACGTAACGGTTAGTGTGTTCGATTCCCACTCAGAGAGAATAGTTTATTTCAATTTCAATTTTTTCGTTCTGACAACTAGTCAAGCATTTCTTTTTTTTTTACTAGCTTCACATTTTTATCCCGCATTTTGCAGAGTAGGCACAGGGAACTGCAGGAACCATATGAACCTAGTGTTAAGACACTGCGTTGCTTAGTCTCTGCTTTCCCCGTCCTCGCTTTCTACCTCTTTCAAAGCATTGCGTGATGAGTGGCGGAACACAATGCCGCGCTTTGCCTAGTTTCCAGAGCATTTAGTGTCACCAATATACACGTAAAGGCTAGAAAAAGTCTTTAACGAGAAGTTTTCAAATTATATTATAAATTATATTCATATATATGAATATTAATTATTTGATAGCAGATTGGAGCGGCACGTATTCCAAAAATATTATTATATTATTAAAATAATTGTTTTCGCAGCTCGTAAACATTAATTTCATAGTCAAGTTAAGTCATATTTACTTAAATATACATAATTTATATATGGATTTTAATATGCTATAAAGCCCTCGTAGGCGGAAAGGCACTATATTTATGTTATATGTTTTTAGAAATAAATATTAATACATAATAATTGTTGCAAAATTAAAAATAGCATAATATTTTTTATAAACTAAAAATATTAGACCTTTGCCGTGAAAACAAATAATTTATAGCTTTTGTTTATCTGTATAACAATATTATAATAGGATTTATAGATACAGATAATATTAGCTATTCATTAATTACTTTAATACAATCTTGTTATTTGCAAAAACGAAAAATCTATTTTTATATTTATATATATATAGACTTATTTAATATGCAATTAAGTGAAGCGATGGAAAAAAACGTATCGTAATTAATCATATATAATATATATATATACTATATATATATATATATATATATAATATATATATATATATATATAATATATATATATATATGATATAATAATATTATAGTATATATAGATATATATTATATATTATATTATATATATATATATATATATATATATATATATATATATATAATAATAATAAATATACATTAAAATGTTGCTATTTTCACATAATTAACTATATTAATTATTTATATTAATGATGACTACGTACTGGTAATACAGTATTCTGAATATGTACTCATGTATGGAATAATTATCAAATATTAAGTAACTGTATACAAGTATGTAATTTCAGATTTTTTTTTAAATAAAACACCATATCCTTGGGGTTTCAAAAAAGAAATAAAGAACATGGCAGTTTTCACACTATTAAATAGCTGTGGATTTTCATCACACGAAAGTTCGCTTTGTTCTCTCATCTCAGGTGTAAGCATCTGCCTGTAAACGCGACGGTTTCTGGGTCGATACCCACTCGAGGAAAAATGGATTTTTTCTATTTCCATTTTTCTTCGCCCTGGCAACTAGGCAAAGCGCAGCGTGAGTTCCGCCACTGAACACGCAATGCCTCGAAAAAGGCGGAAAGTGGGGACGGAGAAAGCAGGGACTAAGCAAACGGAGTGTCTTAACACTAGGTTCCCACGGTCCCCTGCAGTTCCCTCTGCCTACCCTGCATGTGCGGGATAAAGCGTGAAATTAAAAAAAAAAAAAAAAAGTAAATACTATTTGAAAAGTTTGTCAGAGAAGGGACCTCGGCGGCGTAGTGACGCACCGACTGCCTGTTAATACGATGGTTACAGGCACAATTTCTATTTAAGGTGGATAAATTATTTTCGTTTTCTGATAGCAATGCATAGCGCATTGTGTTTCGCCACTCAACATGCAAACATACAGGGCGGATATTCAGGAATGGAGTATCATAACAAAAGTATCCTCTTCTTATCCTGCTACAGCGTGAAGCTATTATCATACTGAAATAAAGAAGAAATACAACTTTAACAACGTAATTGCCTTCTCAGCTCGTCCAGCTCCACCACGTAACTGTTCACTGCAAGCTGGCACCAATAGTTCTGAAGAGGTCAGCTGGCTTGTCATCAAGTGCGTGTCCGGGTATGACGGTGGACTTCCTCAGTCATTTGTCTTGGAAGCCCTCGATCCAATGACGAGCAAGACCAAGTTCAATACTAGCGTTAATGAAACTGGTAAGTTTGTCTTTTTTTATACAAAATTTTAAATATTAACTTATTTTTTTTAATTATAATTTTAGAGTAAAGTAAATATAAATATACTGGTATAGTGAACAAAACCATTCTGGTTTCAATTCAAACTCTAAATTTAATTTATTCTTGACTTGAGATGAAAAAAATCAATTGAAGTCGGATATAACTAGTACACTAAGAGTATCGTACTACAATTCCATATTTGTAGGCAATCTTTAAAAATTGATAAACTTGCATTTAAATTTGTGAAAGTAATTTACCTAATTTTATGTAAAGTACATAGATTTATTTGTAAAATTTTTACATAGAAACAAACACATAATGTGGCAAAAACTAAGCACGCTGGTATCTTTTGATTACATTGACTTAATTGCGAGAAATCAATTTGATTTTTCTATCATACAAAGAATTATTAAGGTAATTTAGACATGGATATTTGATTAATAACGATTGCAAGACCTCTAGTAGACCGAAAAATAATTCTTTATTTTTCTTTTAAAAACATTACTGAAAGCAGCCCCTAATGTCATTTCAGTCCAATACTGGGCATATCTTGCATATAAAATATTTGTTCAACATAAACTTACTATATTTCTTATTCGATTTTGCATAACTGAAGAAATGTATTTCTGATATTTTCCTAACGACCTGCTCAGAGGGCAGCGATACAAAATAACTAAAAGAAATGCTCGACTTTGTCTTCAAAGCGATATTCATTTTGATGTAAATAAAAAAAATGCAGTGCAAACACCACCATTTACATTTTTTAACACAAATTGTATAAATTAAAACCTCACTGATAAAAAATAATATTTCAGTCCCAACTTCGATCATTTACATGCAGCACGCAATTTTGTAACGAGTTATTTCGTTCACACCGCTTAAAATATCGCTGCAATAATAAAGTTTTTAAGTGAAACGTTGATTCAAATACCATAATACTATGGTAACATTTTACTTTGTGCTACTCATTTTTCATATTTTTAATTTGACAATTTTCTTTTGCCGTTTAATTAAAAGTACCTAAACATATGTTTTAACAATAAATATGACTTATTGATTTGCTTTAAATGTGGATTCTTAATATTAAAGGTGAGACAATACTGCAATTTTTTTGAAAATTTGCTGATTCAATACACGATCTTTAACTGTGGCTAACTAAAATTATAAAATAAAGCTTTTATATAGCTTCTTGTTGTATGTAGCCGGAAAAGCTTCTATCTGCTATACACCGGGTTCTCAAGATTTTTCAAGAAATTTCGTATCAATTAACAAAATTTAACGCCGCGCTTTGTCTATTTACCACAACGAGAAAACAGTTTCTTTTTACGTATTACAGATTAACTTGGCATCGACTCGTTTAAATAAATAAGCGTTGACGGTTAAGGAATATTCATTTAGATCTAAAGTCAGCTGATACATTAAAATGCATCTCACGATTAAAACGAATGGATACCCTCCGGACTTCGCATCGTAGAACGTTTAAATTAATGAAGTCTAGCTGCCAGTGTTTTAACTTTATTCTGAACAAATACATATATTACTTGAATTCAATATCTTTAAAAAGCTGTTACATTTACTTCGCTTCTTTGCACCATTTTATATTTAAAGTTATCATTTGTATTTTAGTATCAATATGAACGTGTGTGTGTGTGTGTGTGTGTGTGTGTGTGTGTGTGTGTATAAACCGATTTCATAAATTAAAATTGAAACGAAATTGTACAGGTTTCCCTGGAAAGATTTAATCGGTTGAAGAATACATTTCCAGGGAAAATCTAAGTGTTTCCCAAACTGTTCCAAAATATATATTAGCTATATGTGTAGTGATTATTAATTTATTAATATTCAGTTCAACCGTTACTTGCTTGTATTAGGTACCTTATATTTTTTCTTATAAATTACTAGACAATTCTAGAAAATTGAGATTTTTTCTTGCATTTTGTTTTGTGAATTAAAAATTAAAAAAATAACACCTACTTAAAAATATTACGAAGTTTGGTAAACGAAAGCCAAGTTATGATAATAAAAATAAATATTACATGAGGTTTCCTCTTATAGACGGCTTAGCAGTCTTCAAATTAGATCTTAACCAGCTATCGGCCGGGGGCGTGGAAGGGGCGACGTTTAATCTGCTCATCTATGCAAAAAACCTCAAGGGAGAATCTGAGAGAACTCTACTTGAAAATATTGCCTTCAACGACGCCGCTCGGAGAACCGGTATGTTATTAAACCATGTAACTAGATTTTCTTTCACGTAAACAGAATGCTGTAATGAAAACTAGCTTCTCTCTTGAGATTTTATTAGTAATACAGTGGCTTGTTCTAATTTTCATAATTTAATCATTCAAATATTTATGAAATTTATATTTGTATCAAAAATTGTATATAAAAGTGTTTTTTTAATAATTTATTAATTCGTTCATCATTCATTCTTTTACTTATGACTTATTGTTAACATTATTTTTATAATATTTATCTTCTTTACAGAAGGAAAATCTTCAATGAGCAGTATAACACTAGGTGTTGTACTCTCAGCTGCGCTAGCAACAGTACTAGCCGCAGGTGTAGCCCTCGCACTTTGCGCAAGGCGTCGCAGGTCCCACCCTCAGAAACACCCTCCAGGTGACATGCTGGAACTTAGCGATGATTGCAGAAGATATGTCGTAGCGTATACTATCAAACCTTCTCCTGATAGCAAAACGTCTGAACCTCAACCGGATATATTAAATGCACCAGGTTAGACGGTTGCAGTGTTTAATGTATTAATGTATACGTAATACATAATTTTTACAGAAATATGTTTAAATTAAACACCATTGAATGCGCAAAAGAATTAGAACTTTTTATAAACAAAAAATAAGTTCAATTTAAATAAATAAACCTATAAGCAAGGGAAAATAATATTAGCCAATTTATTTTACAAAATGCAAGTTTTTGCGGTAAAATTAAGATTTATCTTGAAGAAAATTATGAGTCAACGTTGAAAACTAACTTGATGGAGCAAAAACTGCAACCTTTATTCTTCAGCATCGTAGCTTGTTGTTTCCTGGCTAGATGTTTACACTACATTTAATTATTATTTTACATCCGCTTTCTTAACTTAATATATTTTATAACTATGAGGACATTAACTTCGCTATAGGATTTAAAAGCTCACGAAGACTAAAGATAATTTTTTTCCCGGTTTTCATGGGTAAATTAATTAAATTTATAAAATTACTTCCCCCTTTTATATAGCATTTTGTAAAATATTTCCTGTTTTTAAGAGATAGTGGAGAGTAGAATGTCTGTATGTAACAAGGAATAAAGCTCTAAAAAAGATTTTTCTTCATTAGATCAATTTAATCATACAAAACATAAAAAGCCATACAAACTGTTAACTATACTTAGTCTTGCCATAAATATTGTTATAAAGAAAAGCACGATTTTTTTTTTATACGTAACATTTATTCCTTTCATAGTGAGTTAGTTTAATACATCAATATATAACTATTAAAATATACAATGTTTATTTGAAGTGGTCCCCATTGGCTGCAATACAGTCTTTTAAACGTTGAGGCCAGTTATCAATAGCAGCACGAACTCTTTCTAGAGGAAAATTCTTTACTGCCAACCGAATGGATCGTTTTAGGGACTCCAAATTATCATGGCGTTTAGAGCAAGCCTTACTCTCTAAAACTGACCATAAATCATAATCCAATGGATTTAGGTCAGGACTTGACGACGGCCAGTTTTCAGTGCTGATAAAGTCCGGAACGTTAGTTTTCAACCAAGATTGAGTGGATCGAGCTCTATGACCCGGTGCCGAGTCTTGTTGAAAGCACCATTCTTTGTTATTGAACATGGTGTTAGTTAAAGACTTAACTACCGTCTCAAGAATGGTATTTTGATAAACTTGTGCCGACGTTTTAATACCTTTTTCACAAAAATATGGCTCAGTCACCCCTTCATAGCTAACACCCCACCAAACCATCACTGAAGTGGGATAATGCCCACGTTGTACTCTGTTTACTAATTGCGAAGCTTCTTTAGAGCTTCCAGCATAAATACGGTCATTTTGTTTATTAGAATACTGCTCAATTGTAAAAATTTTCTCATCCGTAAACAAAATTTTTTTGTGACCTCCCTTTGCGTACCGCTTAAGTAGTTGTTTCGATTTTACCACCCTATTCTTCTTTAAATTATCAGTTAAGAAGTGACCAGTACGTCTCTTATAGGCTGCAAGTCCTAAGTCATCTTTTAATATACGCGACATGGTTCTAGGAGCTATCTTCATCTCCCGAGATAAAATCTTTTGCTTACGGACAGGATTTCTTCGAATTCTTTCCCTAACTGCTTTAATCACCTTTTTCACACGAACGGTACGTGGACGGCCAGATCTTTTCTGTCACAAACAGAGGAGGTATCATTGTACCTATCAATAGCCCGGTAAACAAACATTTGACTAATACCAAGCGGGTGGAGGGTTTTAAAAATTGCACTTTTCTCCATACCTACTTTATGTAAGGCAATCACAGCGATTCGGTTCTCTTTATCACCCCACTCCATTTTAATATAACAAAATATTTAACAATATAATGGCGCGAAAATAAGAAAACACATCAAGCAATCATATAAAAATGACAGATTCCAAATTCAAACGTAATATTTTCTTTTTTTGAATAGTAACAGTATTTATGGCCAGACTAAGTATAATACTATTGCGCTATTGTTTAAACAGATGGCGAAATTCAAAAAGCACCGCCCACGGCTGTTGAGGCGGACGAATGGCCGAGTGTAAAGGAAGTTAGAGGTACTCATATAAAGAGTTCGTAAAATCGTCGGCTAAGAATGATATGTTGCTAACTCTAACTTGAGAGTAGAATGTTTAAATTTTTATTATTACTGCTCTTAAGCTTTATATTTCTCATTCTACTTTATGATGCTATATTTAACACAAAATTGTAAGCTTTCCACGCATATAGACTAATTATGGCTCAGCCATTAAACATTAGACATTAGGTTGATGTTGATGAGATACTGGATATCCTTTTTTATTAGACATCCACATAAATCTTGCTTTCAGTGTATTTTTTACTTACTGTGACTGTATAGTTTAATTTTCAACCAGCAAGCCAAATTTAATTGAAACTGTAGCAATATATCAAAATGAGTTTTTGGTATTAAACTTTTGTTGCATATAGATAATATTTTAATTTTCTAGGAGATTGGAGTAAAACTGGCGCAGTATTTTCGGCTGAGGATCTCGCATTACTTGATTCGACTGGAAGACCACAACAGGTAACTTTGACATTTTAATTTATAAAAAATATATGATGTGACATATATGTATATGCAAATTATAACATATAAATCTTCTTTTATCAGCTCACGCCTGGAAGCGACATAACGCCTAGACAAGACGACGTTATCAACCAAAACTTGTCCCAACCAATATTAACTAACTTCAGGCCAAACTTTGTGGTGACTAATAGTCCAACTTTAGGGAGCCCTAACTTCGTCTGTCCTAATGGGAATGTGGGGTCACCTTTTGGTAGCCAAACGTTACCTCTAACTGGTCCAACTTTGAGCTCCAGTAGCTTGGCAACCTCCACGTTACATCGGAAAGGCAAAAACGTTAGAAGAAGAGAACACGTCTTAGCGGAAAATTTACCAGGTCCGGAAAGTTGTGTGTAAATATACTATATTAAAATAAATAGTATTTATAAATTAGTTCTTAGATTATACCTAGAGAATGCTATGCTGTTATATTATGTATGTATCATATTGTTCCCATAACAAGATATTTTAAATTAATTTTATTATGTTATATTTTTTAAACATCATCATTTTTTTGCAATGCATGCAATTCGTATTTATAAGCAGTTAGTAGTTTTTTTTAATTATAGCAATTTCAAAGAAACTATGCAAACGGCGGCGTTATGTTCCGCGACTGAATACCGTAAAACCTCGAATCTCTGTCTGCCTTAAAAATTACTACTACTACTACTTCTGCTTACGGTTCTCTCTACATACCCTTCTATGTAAGTAATATAGCGTGAAGCTATGAAAAAAATACCAATTTCAATAAGTTAAAATGACGGCACTCTACAATAAATATGCCTACAATATAATATGGACGTTTTACAAGTTGGGCCCAATAAATGTATATAAGCTGGTTTTGAAGTGTAATTTATTTACGGGACGTAAAGTGAAATATCGTCTCCACACACTCGACGAAAATTCCTGTCGTCTTCACCTGTCATTGATGTAACAATCTTGACATTATTCTGTAAACACATGCCTTGTCTTGCTTGTTTAATGATGCTTGACAAAAGCTATTTATATATAAAATTGGTAATTCATGACTTATGATAGCTCAATTTGTTTTTTAAGGGAAATTGTAATTCTTATGATCTTTACTTTCGGATAAGTAGTTCAAATTACAGTTAAAAATGCCAACTATTATAATAATGTGTAAATTGTTAGTAAAGAATAAAGAAGCGAATTTTTTTTTTTTTTTAAATTTAAGCTGTATTTATTAATAAAAACAAATTTTATAGCAAATAAAATATTAACATAATTCAGTCTACGCGTATTTTATACATTCTGAAGCTTATCTTAAAAGACTAAGACCATTAGGATTTGTTAAATCACTCTTGGTTAACTAAAACTAATTCCTTTGAAATTCTTTACAATATATGTATTTGGACACTATACGTTTGTTAATTTTTCTATTATAATGTTTAATGAATTAAATATTATTTGCTCAACGTAGACGGGAACATAATAAATTCTCAAGACTGTAAAAATGTAAATATTATACTATAACGTTAGTGAATTTTGTGAATCGCTATTATAGCCCAGAATTGGCTTGTAGGTTAAGTAACTGTCGATATATTGGTTGTGTACATAATAATGGCAAAAGCATATTATTAAGACTACGATTAAAATAGAATAAAATAAAATAAAATTTAACATATATATTATATGTATTAATTCTTGAATTATTTGAAAGTAAAGCTTTTACTTCCACTAATATTTATTAAAATATTAATACATTCCTAATAATTATATAATTCGAAATCTTACGCTCAATTATTTTGTTTATATTTATTATAAGCGGTAAGTTGTGTGTATATTGGAATAATAATGTGTATAATTTCAAATCATTGTGCTCTACGATAGCATGATTTTTTTTTCAAACCCAATATATAGTATATGCCAAACAGATATTTTATTTATACTATCATAGTAATAACACCTTGCATGGGTGTAATTCATCAATCAACATTTCACCAATCAGTCGTAATAGATGGGAAAATAATCACAAAGTTTATGACACTGAAATAATTATATAAAAAATAATTGTTAGCAATAAAGCAGTGGAAACTTGGAATACATTTGTGTATTTAAGAATAATTGTATAAAATCGTCATTTTTCACAAATTTCCAATAAAATAAAGACTATGTCTTTATTTTATTGGAAATTAAATTTTAAAAATATCTTTAATATTTTTTTTATTATACAGATATTGCTCTCTTTAAGGTAAATTTCAATAAAATCTGGCTTATTGTACTATAAATTGTATAGATAGGGTACGAAGCTTTCGTTGTTTTTTGAATAAATGTACATATTTGTTACCTAAATTAGGTAGTGCCATTTTATAATGATAATAATTGCCTAAATGTTTTCATTTTTATGTTAAATTTTATTGTATAGAGTTTATAAGGCCTCGGTTTAAAACAATGTAGTATATACTTGTTGTAGCTGTCAGTATCAATTTTCTGCGGTCATAACGATCTGATATGGTGATTTTATATTATAAATTAAAATATTAAACATTTTTAAAATAAAATATTGTCTGATTTATTCCCCTGTCCTTTTAATAGTTCTAGGTTTAATTAGGGATTCTTTTTTATTTTGTGACTGATTAAAATAATGCCTTGGTTTCCGAAAGATGCATTCAAGAGAACGTAGGAAGGGTGTCTAGATATGACGATCGATCGAACGAACGAAAGATCAAAAAGTGTTTTTTTCAAGTCACACTGTATACTTTATCTTATATGACATACACATGTAAACTGTATATTAAGAATTTGAGAGTAATAGAAAAAAATCAAATATTTGCAAACAAAGAAGAAAAAGTTACTCATCCTTGCGTCGTTTATAAGTCGCGCTCTGAGGCATCGATTTTGATAATAGCGAGCCGGCGATGCTGAGAATGTAATTATGTAAATTTAACTTTATGATGACATTTAAATAATATATATACATAATATTTAATTGATATTTAAACAATAATAAATATAAATGACAGATAAGTTAATTGATTACTTAACATGAATATTAAGAAATGTCTTGAATTTAAAGAAAGAACCTAGTGTCTTGATAATATGTTTTCTCTGTGATTTTTCCTAAAAGAATAATTCCTTTACTTCCGTATATTACTTCCGCAAAAAAATTAACACAAACTTTATTGTTCAAATCCAATTTAGTTGCAGGTATATAAGGTAAATTGTTAGAAGCTCCATACATTGAACGATATATAATTATTTGACTGATTTCTCAGATAAGACTAAGGTTGTCTAAAAAACATTTTAATTGCAAATTAAACAGTGAACATACTTTTCTATACAATAGACGCTTCGAAGAGTAATAGTTACGCATGCTGTCAAATATTGTGTAATGATGTAGGTTAAGTATTTTTTGTATGAAATTCAATTTAATTCGCCGTTATATATCTCAAATTCCGACTTTCAAATTAGAAATTCACTCCCAGTAAACTTTACTTTTCACTTTGCAGGCAAAATAAAATATTGATTTAAAATTTAAATATTTACCACTAAGTTTTAAAATATTTAAGCATTTTATAAAAATAAAAAAAATGTTAGTTGATTTAAATACCATTCTGAAAATTCTCAACAAACATAAAAGAATTAAATGTTTAAAAGTACCTGGGGGCTGAATAGCAATTATTTTATATACGAATTTGGTGCGTAAAAGCATGAATTCCAAGTTAAAAATATATATAATGGATATATATATATATATATATATATATATATATATATATATATATATATATATATATATATATATATATATATATATATATATATATATATATATATATATATATATATATATATATATATATATATATATATATATATATATATATATATATATATATATATATATATATATATATATATATATATTACAGTTTCTATGCTATAAAAAAATGATATGTACGTTAGTTTAGGAATTTATAAATACAGGTCTTTTGATGATTTTGATGCTATCAAAACTATTGCTGTTCCTTTTTTTCGTAACCGAAGTAAAACTACACACTTGTTTTTGTAATGCTACGTGTGGTTTTGGAGATACGGCATATGTATAAATAAAATACGATATATATAATTTTGCCAGAAACATGTTATAAAGTCCAATACAGCTTAATGTTCTGACAACTTACCCATATTACAGTACTTTTGGAGTCTGACGAAACTATTCTCTATATTCTTCACCACAAGAAACAAGATTTTTTAATGAAACTCATTTAAATTGCTTTGCAAGTAGTGCAGACGCACTATTTATATGCTCGGCCAGAATTTCTTAGGTTCTTCAAAAGGTTTAAAACTAATTCTACAAAATTATTTGCCTCTTTACTACTCAAGATTTTTTAAATAACTTTATCTTTTTAAATATTTAACGAATGGTTACGACAAAATGATACTTGAGCTATCAAATTCCTCTCTTTCAGCCTAAACATTAAGACATGTTTTTGATAAGGTCAAAATCTTTACTAAGTTATTTAAAGAATTTTGAGTAAGCAGCAAAAGCTTCCCGGATTCAAAATCACTGAGTTGTTCATTCGAAGAGACTTCCATCGTTTGTGTGCTCTACGAAATTGCTTGCCTACCCTTATAGCACCGTTTGAATATGGCAGTAGCCTTAGCAGATGATAAGTCATTATATACGTAATTTTTATTTAATTTATGAAAAAACTTACAAAAGTAAAAGATATCAAATTATTATTTTTTTGGTTTTGATTAAATTGTACATGTTGTTGAATATGCTTGTTTTGTTTACTTGCCTGCTGTTTTAAATATTTAATGCACAATTTTCACACGGTTTAGTGACCAAAAACCGTGTGAAAATTGTGGCTGGTCAAAATCCGTTATACGGTTGTCCAAATTTTTCACCACAAATGTAATAAAATATATTAAGGTAACAAATTATGTTTAGATTTATTCAAACATTTTTTTCTAGACAATAACATAATGTTACTATTAGATAGCTATACAAATTGACGAAATACGAACGCAGTAAACATCAGAAAATAGGTATTCACTTTCTAAAACGCGTAGTTTTGCCGTTCTATAACTTTTTAATGGTATATATGAAGTAAATAAATAAATTATGTCATAGAATTGCAAGCTAATATTTTTCATTTTTTTTTTGTAAATTTGTAATATCAATAGAATAAATAAATGTATTCAAATAACAAACATGAACGTAAACTGTCACATTTAGTAAGCTAAAATCCAATATCTAATAACTTAAATTGCGTTAGTAATCTGCTAAAATAGGCAAAGCTAGCTAGTTTATCGTAATACTAAATCCCAGCTTTAAATATCCATATTGACATTGTAATTCGTTTTAAGTAAACATCTACCTGACTGCCTAAAGCGCCGCCTGTCAAATCCAATAAAATGTCCCTTACAACCTCTAGCTATATTCTCACATACTTGCCATAGGCAGAGGTTACATTAGCTAATATAACAAGTAACTGGTTGAAATTTTTCTTTAAATAGTTATGTTATGAATTATAATAGATATAAGTGGTATCAAAATGAAAACCTTGGATTTTCTTGCATTTTTTATCTTTTGCTTAAAGAATATTTTACTATTATTTATTTATAATTGTAATTGAATTGTAACAAGGGTACCAAGCCAAGGTCAGAGCTCTTCTAGCTCGGCCTCCCACAAATCCAGTGACGCTGTAGAGGCCGCTAGGGCCAACAGCATACTACACATTCGAAAAAAAAATTGGCTCTTTGTGATAAAATAATATGGAACATTTTGTCATAGAACTCATCGTTCAATTCTTCTCGCACTTTTACTTAACAGAAAGAAAAGAATAAATATCTTTTTTATATATTTATCCCACTGCAATTTAATTGATAACTTAACTAATAGTTAATAATTATTTTACACCAAACAGAACAATTTTAACCCATTAACTTTCGTGCACGTACCCTTATATAACATGGTGAACGTAATCGGATTAGTAGGCTTACACGTCACTGCAAAGAACCTTAGAGTCGTCTAGACGCATAAAGAATTTATGTATGATTATCGCTATATTCAGTCTCGTAATAGGCTATTCTAGATCTGTATCAGAAATGATTACTATAATATACATAATTCTTTAACATTTTGTATTTGCATGAAATTGAAAAAGAATACATTAAAATAAGATTGTAGAGTCAGCTTGCGATATCTTTTGAAACATGTTTTGTTATAGCAATTTAAGGTATAAGAAAATATAATAGGTTTTATTATTTTTGTTTTGACTTACAAAAATTCAACGACTACATGTACAAACAGAAATAGTTTCGTCTGTCCGGTTAATCTGGAACAGCTGAATGAATTTTTACGATATTTTTACCATTAGATAAGAGTTTTGGAGCATATATAGACTGCCTTTGGAAATATGCTACTCAGAGAATAGTACAGAAAAATTATTATTAGAGTTGCTACTTATAATATATTAAGAAATTATTTCTTAACAATACATAAATATATTATTGTAAAGCTATGACTAACAATACTCTTAAGTAAACAATGTTTAATTACAATAATGTCATATATAAGTGAAAATATGATATCCTTCTAAATTTTGATGTTATTTTATTGACTGTTTAAAAAATCTATAACAGTTGACTAAATGTTTTACAATTTAATGCTCATTAAATACATGTTACTGTGTGTCGAAACTTACCACCGTGCTTTATCTCACTGAGCTCAGTAAATAAATACATTTGAACCGTTAATCGTTCATACGGTCTAATATAGTTCATATCTGCTACATCAAGCCAAGCAGTATAATTTCCGTGGTTATAGTTACATATAAACAATTACGTAAACTATTTAATTTTAATTAATATATTATTCCCAATTTAATTATTACGTTAGTAACCGAGTGAAAACAAGACAGTATGAAAATGATTAATATAAAATAAACAAAGCTTATTAAATCTGATTTTAATTAACAAACAGGCGTTGTGGTTTTGTGTGCGAGTTGGATAAAATTAATACTTCAGTCCTCACAAAAAGTGAAGATGTACGTATACAATGTAATATACTCGTACTTTAAATGTAAAATGCTATTCGTTTTTATGTTTTTGTGTCAGTTTAAGTTAACTTTGCTGTTTTAGAAGAAAATTCGATTTCCGAAAGACAAATTATTATTCACATGGCCCTATTTGTAACAATAAAAATTGGATGCACGTGATTGAAGTAAAACCAGTGTTGATTCTCTCTCTGTTCTCCACTTTAAGCTCATTTCAGAAAATGGAATCCAATTTCACAATCAACTTTATCAAACCTGACAGGGAAACTCAAGCTCTACGTATTTTTTTATCACAATGGCTTTGCATTATTAAAATATACCAGATATTTACATAACATTTGTGACTACAATAGTGGCCCCGTCAAGACGGTTTATCTGTTGGTTCCACAGGATTTTAATGATATTTTGAGTGTGGCAAGGATCTTAAAGTTGACATTAAGGTTTGTGAGGCATGTAATTTAATTTTAATTATCACTAGTATGGCTTCGAAGATATAGATTTTCAGGAAATATAGCTACGCAATTTCAAGAAATATATACAACGTAATATAGCTCGTACTTTCAAAAAAATATCAAAAATCGTGTAAAAGTTTCTCATTCTAAGCGCCCTAACTCTACAATCTCTACTAACTTCAAAAACTGTACCTTAGTCAAAATATTTTAGCTATAGATTAGCTGATTATTACTGTGACATGAACATTAGGTGTTTATAATGCATCCAATAATTTAATAGTTAAGAAACGGCCAAAGTCGAAGATTACATTGAGGTGTAGAGCTTTTAACATAGAGTTAGACGAGTAGAGTAAAAGATTCGGTTTTATATAAGATATATTAACTTCTTAACAGAGTAAGCTATGATCTTTCAACATTTTACATGAAAATGTTTTAATAAGATTATACATATATGCAATGTTCCCAAAAAGCTTATCCTCATGTCACGTCACAAAGTTAACGTTGCCAAGTTCTAATACAATTTCCATATAGTTTACAAAACACTTTATCAAGTAGTTTAACAATATAGCTTAATAAGCTTTCGCTTGACATATGTTTAGTGAATATTTAAGTTTAAATCACTTACCTGAATATCCATCAATAAAGGGACGTCATTTCTTACTGTTCTACGAGTACACTAGTCTACTAGTTCTACTAGTATAGCAGTACTTCTTACTTAACAAAATAAAATCTTGAAGCAGCAAACAGTCAGTACTAAATCAGAAAATAATCTACTATTCGCCATTTGCATTAAAGTTAGTGTTGATTCGCTTTGTATTACTAAAGCAAGGATGATAAATAATAATCCTCTAGTATGTGCTAGTAATATGTAATTACTTAGAAATGGTTAAAGGTTTAAACAATGTCAAATGCATACTTACCTGCAACTATCACTATTATTTTTAAAATAAATTTTGACATAATTCAATTACTCCACTTTCGTCAATCCTCACACATGAGGTTTATATATTTTCGTAATTTATCTTTTCCTAGTCCGATTTCACAAGGCGTAACGTTAATTATCGCTAGTCTCTTAATATATAATTTGTCTATAATAGATTATATGTAAATGCAAAAAATACACAAACTGTATGATGTATGTATGTTCGTTTTAAATGAATACTTTAGTAACTATAATCCACGTCTTTTTTGGAGTATTATTTAAAAACTTTTGGATTCAGGAATTTTTTCAAATAAATCTCAGGCACTAATCTTTTGACAAGAAAAAAATAATGTTAAATCTATTTACTACACGTTAAATTTTTCGATATAAGTCGTTCTAAGAATTATCTCGAACACTCGTTGTTTTAATTTAACAATGTGAGCAAATCTGCAGGTCACAGATAGTCGACTTATAAAAATTAACTTTAGTTAACGTTAACGAGAGACTTTTTCTTACAAAAGTATGCAAATATTATGTCGATGACACTCAGCCTAACGATATTTTTTTCCAACATTAAAACTTTCTTACTGGAATTAGTACTCAAGACGACCTACAATTTACACCTCAATGAAGTAAAAGTAAATTCTGAATACAAATTCTACTTAAAACCAACTCAATCAAAACTTTCACCTGTTGACAACTTCACATCGAACGCTCTTACACTTCTTGAGTCGTTTCCAACTAATTTGCAATTTTTAACCAGTTTTTAAGCTTACATATACAAAGTTATTAAATAAACAAAACAAAATAAAATTATTATTTAAATATACGTTATATACTTAAGATAAATTAATGTTTATGAATAAATCTACATACATTTCTATTTTATAGATCTCCTTTAAGTGAACTATATAACATAATCGATGTGATCTGGCACTTGTGGAACTCCAAAATTGTCCGAAAACTCCAAAATCATTATAAATTAACACAACAAATATATTGTGTATGCAAAATATATTTTTTGTATTGTTTCTTTACGATTTTTATATTTATATATTTGTTACGACTTCGTTTACTGAGCTCCATACATCCTCCTATATATGAACTAAAACCAAATCAGATATACACGATCCTGATAATATACTAGCGTATTTGTTCTCTTGCTTTTTTTCTCAAAAAAATTATATATGAAATCGAACCGTAACCGAAACGGTAAAAGAAATCGACATACCATTCTACCTATAATTATCATGTAAATATTCAGATTCGAAATATATACATATATAAGAAATATATCCCTCGTACTAGTAGTTGGTTATATCACTAGTACAAATCTTACATTGAATTTAATTACCAACTACAACAAATCTATAAACTACAGTCAATAGAAATTACTGCACGAATTAAAATCTAGCATAATAGAAACAAACTTGATATCCATATATTACGTCCAAAAATATGAAACAATACGTGCACGATTGTTTGTAATACTATTTGTAACAACGCGTGATATGTCATTGTAATATCTATTTTTAACAATAAACAATTTGGATAACTGTCACGTGTTGGATTGGAACTAGTGACCTGTGGAGTAATAAATTAATTATTAAAACCTTGTTTATGTGTAGCATATCTATGAATCAATTGCTTCTAGGCTTAAGCTGTCTTACTTAAAACATTTTTTATATTAGTAGTAAGTCTAAATGCTACAAATTTTCAATATATTGTGAGCCGTTTCATCTTGGACTCATTCATGACTCATTACGTTAATCTTGATGTCGAATTTCGTCATATTTATTAGCCTATATATTACTCTACAACGTTACATCGTTCTCTATCTCCAAGTGAAAGTTCCATAAAAGCAGAACAGCCGTTCCGTAGATTAGTACAAATTTATGAATATTTTTTTATTTAAATAAAAATATAGTTACTTATTACTTTGCAATTTTATTCACATAGATTATTTTAATATTTATATTCATTTCATCATTGCCAAAACCGTAGAGACGACCGATCCCTTTACCTATATCCCGTTGCCTCTTAAACTATGAAGTCTCGTTAACTACACGACGTCGGTTTGTCCTAGCACTCGTAGGTCAAGATTGTTTTCAGAGGCTAGGCTTTGAAAGCTTAAGTTTACTAAGCTGCTCAAGCTGAGCTTGGCACAAAGGCGTTGTTCATAGACGCACTCTGCATTAGTCCTCGAGTGCAGGTGAATTTGCATCTGGTAAAGTTATTAAAATCTATACACCAAGATATATATTTATTGAAAATCAGTGGAAAGTGACTTTATTTTATATGAAGCAAAGAAGATTAAGATTTGATTATTATTCTGAAATGCAGTGCAAAATTTCTTTATATAACTCAATTCAATTTGTATTAAATTATTTCAGTATTTCTGTTATCAACAACAGTTTAAACAATTATTACTAATCTATACGGCCATTATCACTGCTGTTATGAATGAATTAATTTAAAGGAAATGATAAAAAGAACACTCTATATTTTCAAAATTATTAAAGATATTGACAACTTATTTATTTATATTAAGATTAATTGAACAGGTTTTAATAGTATGTTCATTAAATTATATTAGCAAATAATTTATCTTATATTTTGGAATAAATCAATAATTATTATTGGTACCAGAAATAGCCAGAAACTTACCCCGCCTTTAACTAGAAAAGTTATTACATGGTTTGAGATTGATATGCTCGCTCTAGTCTAATTGAAGAATATAAATAATGATTTGCGGATAATTATATGTAAGTTTAATATTATAATTTACATTATTTAGTGCTATGCCACTAACAAGTGCAATGTCCAAAATGGAATACAGATTACAAGGGAAACAGGATGTGATTCTTGGTCTTGGTTGAGACTTGAGAGTGTAGGAAAGAGTTTCCCGCATTCAGCATGGAAAAGGCAGGCCAGGTACTTAAGGAATATTGATAAGTATTGCCACAAGTGATGTGGAAAAATGTTTGACATTAAAGGAATAATACTATTGCAGGTTGAAATAACAGAGTTGATGGTTAAAATAATTTTTTGGCTGTATATAGAATCATTCAAAACTAAGAAAACGATTTTCTATACATATATACTGGAATAGATTTGATGATAGACATTTTAACATTTTGAACATTCGTAAATTCTTTACGCAGTAGAATTTCGAGAGCGTCCAATATCCAACGAATAGAATCGAAAAATTTTCAAACTCTATCAGAACTGCTGTTTTCGATAGCATTGTGAACAAAAGTGCATTGTGCATCTTTGCAAGTTTTATTATATCTGTTCTGTAGTATTTTGAACCTAATATAGTTTCTTCAGCAGGGGTCTCTTTATGTTAAAAATTTTACATAGCTGTGTTTTGCTATGTCTATTTATATTTTCAGTTAGTCAGGGGATAGGAGGAATAATTTAAGTTTTGTGAGTTAAAGCATATGCATAGAGCACACACTACTAAAAAAGCTCTTTTAAAAAATAACTAGCATGCCTAATCAATTTATTTGATTTGTTAACTATTGTTTTAGGTTTTATACTATGTGTTTGTGGTTTAAAAAAAATAAACAAAAATTATAATTTTTCGTTGCAAATAAAACATTTAAAGGTAAAAAGAAGGCTCAAACCATTGCAGGTGTAGTATGTAAAACTCTTACAGGCAACCATTTAGAGACAGTAAACAGTTAACTATTTTAAAGTAAGCATTCACTAATTACTCTATATAAGCTGGCAGTTTTGCTTTGACTGATCGATTAGCCTCTTAATAAGAACTGTTTATTTGACTCACTAGCGACTCTGTCTACGTGTTGCCAACGTAAAAATCAAATGACTTCACGTAGTTTACCCCCATACTAAATAATCAATTAATTTAAATAAAAATAATATTGCTTTCTCCGACATATATAAGTAGTGGTATTGAATGTTTTACATATATATTAAGAAAAAGAAGAGGCTATATAATAGTGTATTTATTTGTCGAAGCAAGATTTTTTTTTCCAGGAAGTTATTTTTTTGCCAGAAGATGTTAAACACTATGACATTCCTATTAGTTACTCTTATAATCAAGTACTTATTTTATTCTACGTGAAATATAATTTTTCATGTTTTAAAAAAAATCGTTTAAAATTTAAATTAATTTTTATCTAAGCAAACCACGTTATATTGAAACGATATAAAATCAACATTATCAAGCTTTCCAAACTATAATTGTTTACAGGCCTCTGAATATTTAAGAAGCGTTTCAGGGTTGTTTAATAGCGTACGCTGGACGCATGGGAATTACTTTTAGGGGAAATAGCCTTGCCTTATCTTTTCCTTCAGGATGAGCTAAATTTATTACTTTAATAATGACATAACTGATTTTCAAATTGAAAATCAATTTAATGTAAGTACAAGCTTTTAAAAAAAAGAATAACTGTCTGTTCTATTCTATATTTATTCAATTTTTATTTTTTAATTGGCATACATATCTGTAGTGCATTGATTGATAAAAAAAAAATATATATTTGACTAAATATGGAAATAAAGATGTATAAAATTTAAATACTCGAACTCGATTCATGTTTTTATTGTCAACAAAGTTCTTTGAACTTAAGTAAAATTTTGACGATTATACTAATTGTATCGGATGCTGGCTTTTGAGAAAAATATAACATTTAAATAAATTTAATATTATAAATTTAACACAATTTTTGGAAATTGTGTAATTTTAAAGTCATTTCTAAGGAACCTACAGATAATTATTACATTATATTATATCTTTTTAATAATAAAGCTTGCATACTATAAGAACAGATATTTCTTGCAAAACTGTTTGTCAATTTACTGTTTATTGATAAACAATATTAGTAAAGGTTTGGTATATCTCTAAGATGCACGAAACAGGTTTCATATGTAAAATTTCTGATTGTGAAATATTAAACAATAAACCTGTCATGTCGATCATATCTTGCTTGAGTCATAATTCAAATTATGTTTGTATCTTTTTTATACGCTATTACTATATGTATTATATAGTATAGTTAGTGTTGTAGCTCTTTATTAGGTATTCCTTGCCCTAGAATTATGTGCATCACTAAAAAAATAGACATAAGTATAAGCAAAGAAGAAAAATCTAATCGCCGATTATTTTCAGATATCTTAGGGAATACCTGGTCTACTAAAGTACATACAAATTACATCGTTATTTATTGGAGTCTTATTGCTTTACAAACTCTACAGTAATTCATTTAATTTTTTATCGAAATCTATCTGGCCTTTTAGTGCTATAATATTTTAGTAATACTATTAGTTTTTACACTTGGTTCTTCATAAGTAGTTTTTATCAACCTAAACCGTTACAATGCAATTGTAATTTAAACAATAAAATAAAATATATTTCACAATAACAATATGAAAACATCATGCATTACAGTGTTAGAAGTCGACAAGTACTCGTAAGTGGCCATTACTAAAGATTAAACCAATTTTGTGTCATATCAGTTCGCATGAACCATTTGGAGGGAGAGGTAAATGACATTTATGTAAGGCTTGTTACAGATTCCGTAAGGAACGGATTTTCAAATATAAAATCAGGATTTTTTAATTTATTGTATTTCTGTTTCCCGCCGAGGCTAGAGTGTAAGCTTATTCTATATATTAAATAAATTTTCTGTTTAATTTAATACTTATAGTTAATTCTTATCGGAGGTGTACTCGTAGTAACACTGCATTTAACATTTTGTAATGATTATATCAAGTTATTATCATAATAACATTCAATACTAAAACGGCAAGAAAATAAATGTATATTTTGTTATATAGAAAAACATTGAGTTTATGAGAGAAATATCAAAGCACAGAGGATGTTCTGCCAAATGCATAATTCAATCACTCAAAGTAAAAAGTAAGATATAGTTGCATCGATTCAATGTATGCAACATTGCAGTTTGCAAGGTTTTTTAGTAAAATTTTGCTTTACCCGCGTGACTTTCGATTTTCTCCTCAGATGTTAGTTTATGAATTTATTCGCAAAAATTTGTAGACATGTTTCTAGCTGTTCGAATCCTGATTTGCTAAAAATATTCATTAAATATTAATAATAATGAGTAAATGTATTGAAATTTCTACAGAGCGCAAATCATCTCAAACATTGTTATTAGGTACACACAAAATAGATTGTAACTAGTTTCCCTTCCATATCTAATATTAACCAACTATCAATATCACATGAAATTATAATATTAATCAAAATTGATTATCAATACTAGTATTTAATTAAGTTCAGCTGAGATTGTATTACCATATCAATTTATTACATAACAATAGCTCAGATTCCTTTTAGAAGACGAAGTTATGAAATGCGTAAAAGTATAGTCGCTTTTTCACGCTTTTGCTGAAAATCACTTGAAGTCGCTTTTTCATAGTTAATCTATTGAAATTAAGTTGCAATATGCGTGAATTTTGTCAATTTTGTCGTAACTTGATGAAAACCTATAGACTAATTGATTATGATATTAACTCAAAAAATGTCGCATAGTAACATGATTATGATATTTTTATTTATGCATATGCATATATGCATAGTTCAGAATATTTCAAAAAAATAGTTATAAATAAAAAAGGACCGTCGTGGCACAGAGGCGTAAACGTGACAGTTTGTTGGTTCGATTCCCACTCAGGGAAGATGGATTTTTCTATTTCCATTTTCTTCGTTCTGGAAATAAGGCAAAAGCGCGGCGTTGAGTTCCGCCACTCCACACGCAATGGCTCGAAAATGGCAGAAAGCGGGGACGGAGAGAGCAGGGAGCTAAGCAACGGAGTGTCTTAACAATAGGTTCTTATGTTTCCTGCAGTTTCCTCTGCCTACTCTGCAATATGCGAGATAAATGCCTGAAGCTAAAAAAATTAATAAAAAAATATATAATACCTTTGGTTAAAAATCTGCAGAGCATGCAAATTAAGTGTTTCCAAGTGTGTAAGTTTAAATGAGTGATAGCCTTTTTTCAAATAAAGCATTCGCAGATCGTCTTTTCCGTATATGAATAAATACTAGGTAATTGTAGTAGAGAAAGACTTTAGATAAAGAATATGTATATAACAAAAGAACAATTAAATATAGGAAACGTTGTTAAAAACTTCTTTTAGAAGCAAGTAAAAGCATATTGAAGTGGGACCGTACAGTCATTATATGGGTCATAATGTAGATGGAATGCTCTATCCCGGGTAGGTGCGGTAATAAAAATGCTTCCTTGTTTTATTAAGACAGCCAAAACGTTATTATCCACGTTACAGCCAATTCGCGTGAGTCATGTAAATATATATTTGCAAATAACTCGAATACGTATAGCTAATTTGAAAATATATTTCTTTTTAACTTTGGCCTCATTTTGATGAAACGATCAAAATTAGATTATTGAAAATTAACCAACGCTATAATTACACTACGTAGATTCGATCCCCAATAAGGTAATATTACGTTTACATACTCCTCTTCTCGTAATTACACGCAATTTAGGTATTTGTACGAAAAGAGCAGATTGAAGTAATATTACACTAGCTTAAAGATAAAATATATTAGTTCAAGGTTAAACACCAGCAGAAGGTAAATAACTTAAAACTTAATATCTATATAATATATAGTAAAGCTTAATATTTATATAATATATAGTATAGTAAAGTATCTTCTCGTCCAAAATACCTCAGTGCCTCAAGACGAAAGTCTATAACCAATGTGTGTTACCAGTGACTTCTACCAGCGATGACTTCTTCTCTTGATGGCCTCATAAAGAAGCTCAAGGTCGCTCAACGAGCTATGGAGAGGGCTATGCTGGGGCTGGATCAGGTTGCAGGCAGCCATTGGATGCGGATAGCATTAGACAGGGTGCACTGGAGGTCCCTGTGGGAGGCCTACGTTCAGCAGTGGACGTCCTACGGCTGACATGATGATGATGAACGCAGCGGCAGTGATTAGGGCACTTGCACTGTTTATAAGTAACGTTGGTTCAAAACTCGCTGCGTTCAAATTTTATACGTTTTCATGAAATAGTTATAAATAAAAAATTACTAGTACATTACGTTACATTAAAACATTGATCATTACTAGCCATAATTGATTGACACTTTTATGAATTTTGAATAATTTGTGAAATAGCTTCAAAGTTGTTAAGAACAATTGAATTGACGATAACAACATACTGGCATAGATTGAAAAAAATAAGGGAAATAATAAGTTGTTGAAATAGCATGCCACTGGCAATATCAGCTACATTGTGTATGTATATCATCGCTCTAACAAAAATTATGACATTTCGACATTACGGCTGTCACCAAGCAGTCGTTCTAGAACACGCTAACCCAGCCCGCTGTCACTTCAGCTTGTTAATTCCTTCTAAATATGTCAACTGTCAGATCACCTCATTCCGATTTGGATTCTTGAGAGATAGCTATCGGAACGAATTTAGTATAACCACATATTTACCGACATAGCTCGCAAAATCAGCAAGCTAAAGTGGCAATGGGCCGGCCACGTCTGCCGCAGAACCGATGGCCGTTGGAGCAGACGAGTTCTGGAGTGGAGAGCGCGTCTTGGCAGACGTAGTGTGGGACGCCCTCCGGTCCGCTGGACCGACGACATACGCAGGGTTGCCGGAGCAGGCTGGATGAGGGTTGCGGAGAACCGGGATGTTGGGCGCAAACTTGGGGAGGCCTATGTCCAGCAGTGGACTGCGATTGGCTGACGACGACAACGACGACGACATATTTACTCCACATATCATAACTGGCAGATGTTATGAGGGAAACTACTTACGAATTTCTATCATATAAACCTAATATATCACAGTGTAAAAAAATTAAAACTATTAATCTTTTACAGTAATCATTTGATTAATTTTGTTTCTCTGCTACGTTTTCATGCTTAAGCCGTTGAACTGATTTTGCCAGGGTTTGTTATAGTGATAAATGTCACCTTGAGGAAGGAAACCTTACCTACCTTCTTTTTATCCCTATTGCGATCTTGAAACTATGCTGGTGGAAACGATGGATGCAGCTATATATTGTGCAATTCAAATATTCCACAGAAAGCTTGTATAATATAGTTTCACCTGATTCTAAAACTCGGTTCATTTCATGTGTAAATATATGGGGGTAATTATTATGACAAAATCATCAGTCGTTATTGATAGAATGATATCTTATAGTAGTAAGCTTAAAATAATTTTAAACATTTTAACATTTTTCGTAACACGATGACAAAATTTGTTCAACTTCTGCTGAGTTCAGTATATCTTAAAATAGGTCTAGAGAATTGAGTACATTAGTATAGAAAAATATTGTTGATACAATCTAAAAAATAAATAGATATGGGTAAAGATGTAATTATTTGACTTACAAACAATAGTTTTCACGCAAAAAACATTGCCGATATTCGATGCAATTTGGTAATAGAAAGTTATTCTAAAAGACATAACTGCGGAGAAAATCAAATAATTGCAATACGATGTCGTTTATTTCATTTTGAGAGTCACTAGTAATATAGTACGGGTTACAGTAAATGTACAGAAAACCTGCAGTTGTGTGCATTATAACACTGCGCTATGTGTAATGTAAACTTCCCCACAAGAACGCGATGTAATGTCTATAGCGGCCAGCAGATGGTCCCGTTTCCGACAGACATTACCCCTTTAGTCTTCTATTACAGAATACTGACATAAATTAAGCCTTATTTTTCAAAAAATACAGTGCAATTTCCAATGTCCTTTTATACTAAGCTACAATACACTGCGTTATTGAGGTAGAAAATCATTGGAAACTCAAAACTGCATCGCTGCGGTCATTTGCAGTACGACCTTAATAGCTCAAAATAGTAGGAGTATTGCGAACGGAATACTTCAATACGTTCAAGCAGCTATCTTTACAATAAATTGATACATTTAACTATTTATATGACAGTCTTATTTCATAAATATGTTTATTTTTCTTTCCTTTGTCCTGGTTTCTGCTTATTTCGTTTTTTATTTTACTTTTATAAGCGACAATTTTATTTACTGTAAAAATAAAATATTATTTAATTTTTTGAACCGTCGTGGCATTATTGGACAATATATGAAACTTTGAAAAACCAATTATTTATTTATCCTGAGAGATAAAGCTCGTCGTTAAATTTCACATGTTGAAGAATGAAGCGTCAACTGTAAAAAATATTGCATTTTTTATTTACTACTGTATTTTATGTGTACATTCTTAGTTTTACGCTTTATCTTGGAATGTTCTGTCATCACAGTATTTTAACCATTTAAAAAATTGACAAGACAAGCTAAGAGTTAGCAGACAATTCATACACAATGTATTTATAATTAGGGACTCTTTCTAGTGTTTTCAGTTTTTTAAGGAGGAAAGTGGTATAGATAACTAAACAATATAATCATATAAAATTTTACAGAACCGATTTGAGAGTTTCTGCATTAAGAGAGCAATCAATACTGAAATTAAGTGAATAAGCAAAAGCAATATATTGTACATGATTTTCCTTGGCTAATGATTGCTTGCCGGCGAATAATCTGAAGCGAAAGTGAAGTGTTCTGAAGTGTTTCCTCCACGTGTTCATCTGAATAGCAGAGGACACTGTGAGGAACTAGGGCAGGCGTGCGATGTGTGTAATAACACTACACACAATTCAGGTGCAGCGTTGTATGTGACATCGCCGAAGAATATCGAAACTCCACTAGCAGTTGCGGTCATGTCTCATAATCTTGAGTAGAACTCAGGGTCTTGGCTTAAACGGCCGGGCTGCGTGGAAGAAAATCTCTTTAAAAAATTACCCCAACTCAAGCAGCGAAGCAGCGCGAGGGGTGCGCGACTGATGGGATGATCACTCTACTGCAAGGGTACCGGCCGACATCCGTGGCGTATTAAAGCTTATCTAAGTAGAGGGGGCACTGCTTGGACGGACCGTTTTTTCCCCCACACTATGTGCGGAAACTTAAAGATGTAGCACCTGCTCTATCTGATATTATTGAATCACTTGTATCCCGTACTGAGAGTGAGGAGGTGCGCCTAGTACGTGAGGAAAACCAGTGGCTCACTATAAAGGTGGAAAAGTTCAAAGTAGAGTTGCAGTCTCAGAAAAAGGACGCTGCAGATTCTTAGAGAAGAATTCAGGGCCCCTAGAAAAGCGCCCCATGTAGTTTCAGCACCAGCTCCTAGATTTAATGAAGAAGGGCTTGACAAGCTAAAGCGCGTTATGGTGAGTACTGTGAGGAATATTATCGATGCCCGTTTTTCTGGCATTGAAGAAAGCCTATTGCCGGCAAAAACACGAGCGGCCTGTCCTTCCTCCTTCAAAAGTTGAAGAAACTGAGTCGGAATTAAGGCGCAGAAGGAGACATAAAAAGACTGTGGCAAGTGTTCGAATTCCTATAGATATGAATTACACGCATGTAGACGACTCTCACAAAGAGAATCCCGTTGTCAAACTCACCACTGAGTACGTCTCAGGGCACTGTAGCTGAAGTTGTAGAAAAAGATGATGGTTCTTGGTCTACTGTAGTTAAGAGGGGCAAAAAAAACAAGAAAATGTCCGGTCCTGACCAGTCTGTCGCTAAAACAACTACAGTGACAACTACAAAGAGGCCGCCCAAGGCTAAATTGGCTAAACGTACGAAGGCGGTTATGGTAACTCTAACTCCGGAATCTGTTGGTAAGGGAGTATCGTATGCTCAGGTATTAGAGCGAGCACAGCAGAGCATTAATTTGGTGCAGCTGGGAATTTCTGTAGGCTGACAGCGTCCGATTATCTGGCCAGAATCCAAAATTATTTGTCTTTCCAACTCACATTTCGGCAATCGCATGATGTGTGAAACTGAAGAACCTCAAAGTACGTTCATGGTAGATGATTAAAAATCGTTTTGTTGTCTTCTACATATTTCGATCCGACAACTTTGGTTCTCGTAAATCTAAGACTTATTTGTAATATAAATGTTATTGATACTGATTGTCCAAATTGTGTTTCGCCTCATCTATCCGATTTGAATACTTAACATAATTTTTTTCGCTCTCTCTCTAAACTCAACGCCGCACTTTGCCTACTTGCCAGAGCAAACAAAAAGGAAATGAAAATTCCACCTTTCTCGAGTGAGAATCGAACCCACAAACAAAGCGCAGAGGCGCTACGTCTGCCTATTAATACGATAACGGGCAGATGTAGCGCCTCTGCGCTTTTCACAAGTGTAAATTAAACCTACAACCGTGTGATAAACATCATTATGTATCAATTACGAAACTTTCGAAAGAAAGAACCTAAAATCAACCAGGTGCATGAAACCATATTAAGTGGATAGAATATTATTTTATTTCGCTTTTCTTACTTCAGTTTACATTCAACTATTACAAATGCTTCTAAATCAACTAGCAAAATGAGAATTTTGTGTCGAAGTTCCTGAGATCCATAAATCAACATCGTAACACGTTGTATTATTGAGACCGACACGGAATCCGCTCGTAACACTTCAAACACGAAGCTATTTACTGGACTCCATATAAATTTTATTATTTTTATTATCCTATATATAACATACGTACTAAGTTTCCAGACATACGTTGTTCTGTCATATAAATTATTTCTAGTATACGTTTTGGTTAATAAAACCAAAACTAATCAAGTGCTAGTCGGATTTCTACTACGAAGGTTTCGTAATAATTTCATAATTGTAGAGCAACGTTCACTAATAAAAATTTATTTGACATATCAACAATACTATGTAACAACTCATACGTGGAAATACGTTTTAAGGGATTATTTGGATACAGGTATCAATGGAACTTTTTCTGGAACTTTTTGTTAATGCCGTACATGTCTGTAACATGTACAGCATTAACAAAAAGCTCCAGATTTTTGACAAATACATAATTTAATAAGTTTAATTACAATTAAAGAGTAAAGGGTAATAACACTGTTTCATTAATTTCAATGAGAAAACAAAAGAATAGTAAATATTAGGCAAGAAGTTTTAGTTTACGAGTGCATGCACTTTTGTATGAAATCAACATATTATATATAATTAATATTTTTTAAATTTATTTTTTTTTAATACCTGAAAAAGTAATGCCACGATTGAAAAAGGGAAAGCATTAATATAATCTTGAACAAATCCAAAAATGTAGGAAGGAAGAAGAAGAAGTTAAAAGAAGTTAGAATATTTCCCATGTAGAAATACTAAGCTAATATTAATACCAATTGTCCAAGTTTATAACATTACATAAAATCATGAAATTATACTACAGGTAAAACTTACAACATAAGTACTTGAAATAATCTGATAATTCATAATATAGTATAATTTTAAATTATTATTAAGTTAATCGCATAATTAAACTGTTTCAAACATAGTATATGTAATGTTCATTTCATACAAAACGCGTACATACATCAAAATTTTAAGTTTGTCATTTTATCAAGTTATATACATTGGTAAGTAACGCTCGGTGCACGAGTATATTTGCCCTATTTTTTGCTTTTGATTTTTAATTTTAATAGTTCAATAATTACCAATTATCCGGTGTATTTAGTAGTCATGTAAGAAATTTCTTCTTGCTGTCTTGCTGTCCTGCTTGTGCACATTACTGGAATGTATTGGTATTTTTTTTCTCATATATTATCGAATTTGCCACGTTTGAAAAAATTTCTCAAACGTGGCAAATTCGATAAATTCATATGGGACCACTGAAACATGATATTCGATACAAAAAAGTTATAAACAAAATCCTATAATTTACAGATGTTATAGTATAACAACCAAACAAAAATTCAAACAACCGACTCGAAAATACAAAATCTATTTACTTTATTTTTGCGTTGTGTACAAGTAAATACGAGCAAGCAAAATTTAAGACTTGAATAATTAAGCTTTCCATCAACACTATTTTCCACTATTCACATAAATAAAACTAAAATTTTGTATGCATATATTCTATAATATATAAAAATTATCCTCCTATCACGATATCAAGGAAGACTTATGTCTGTGTATTTTAACATAAAAATATATATACTGCGACTATATACTGACTAAACTAACTTATTACTAAAATGGAAAATGCTTACTCGAATTAAGCAATCATGAATCAAGAGATAGATTGAAATGGCTCATTGTTATTATTATTGGTTGATTGTTTCATTTCATTTTTTGATTTCATTTTTTCTAGATCTATAATAGAATAAAATGGCATATTTCTTTAAAATACGATGTGGCCATATTCACGTCGCAAATGTAATGAGACGAGAGATGAGAGAACAAACCAGGTTCCTTCTTCAATTACATTTATTAATACAGAGTACTATTCGGATATCAAAAGCTACAGCATGACTGCTTAATGTACTCTTCAAAATGATCCTCCCAAGAATGATTGAACAAATATTTATACTACTTTATTTATACCCCCACGCAGTTGACCAATTTAATGTAACCAACTAAACTATTATATTTTAATTTTTGAAATACAATTCTATAGTAAAATATAACAATCAATTATAACAATTAATAAATTATTATAAAATTGGATATTACAAATATTAAAATTAATTGATAGACAAATAACGACTGCCATTCAAGACAATATCTTATTTCTTTATATAAATAATAATAAAATATCGATAAATTACAGTACAATTAAGTGATAAAATAACAAATCACAACACAAATGGACATCATTTCTCCTTAGTACTTCATTGTTAATAAATTCTTTGTTTATGAAATACTCCTTTAAAATTTTCCAACGAGTGCACTGGAAATAAACGATCCAGATTACCTTGTGGGTTTCATTGTCACATTAAACAGTTATTCATTGTCAAATTGTACAGTGTTTATTACTTTACATAAATGGTCATAAGTGTATGAGAATTATAACTTCGCTTGAAATGTAGCGTGGCTTAGTGGCCAGAGTGCTTATATTGTTTTCAGGGGGTGTAAACATTAAGTCAATTGAGGGATCTGGGATTTTCACTATAGACTATTACTGATTTTCTAAGAGTTAAACGTGTTTTTTCAACCAACTAAATAAAAAATTTAATCTAAATCAAAAATCTAAAGGTAATCTTCACAGAGACATCAAAAATCTAAAGGTAATCTTTACTTTTAAAGGTAAAACCTTTCAATTCAACACATTCAGCAACGTGTGGCACCAAATACGAAGTTAGTGAAAAAAAAACGTTATTGACAATATGTACAACTAAAGTATATTATCTCTATATTCCTTCATGAATTTTAAAAACCTACATCGTCGTGGCACAGAGGCGCAGCGTCTGCTTGTTAACGCCACAGTTTGTGGGTAGGATTCCCACTCGGGGAAGATGGAATTCACATTTCGATTTTCTTCGATCTGGCAACTAGGCAAAGCGCGACGTTGAGTTCCATCACTCAACACGCAATGCCTCGAAAAAAGGCGTAAAACAGGGAGATGAAGCAGGGACACAGGAACACTAGGTTCCTATAATTCTTGCAGTTCCCTCTGCTCTGAAATGGCGGAAAACGTGAATTAGAGTGTCTTAATACTTAACACTAGATTTCCACATTTCCTGCGGTTGCCTCTGCCAACTTTGCTACGATCAGATGTGTCGATGAGTTGATGAAGCCTCAAGCTAAAAAAAAAGAAACTCTAAAAGCAGTACTTGTGCAAATACTAAAAACATATTTTTAAATTCATCTTCAAGACTGTAATTGGTTTTTATTTAACTTTAAAAAATAATGTAATTTATTTTTATTTCTTGTAAACTCACCAATCTTTTAAGTAAAAAACGATTTTGTACTACGCAAAGCCAAGCAATATAATCGATCGTTAAGCATATGCCGTTACATAATGTTCATAGACATACCGGCAAAATGATTTGATCACAGTATGTCGAGACGCAAATGATTGAAATTCCGAAGTATTTCTAAGTTTAAGTGATGGTAAGGCTGAACGAGCAACGCACAAGGGAAATGATTACCATATTCAACGTATTTCAACGCCACCGGAGGTAGGCTTCTAAGGAAATTATTTGTCATATTAACGTCACTCCAGCCGAGTTTCCGAGCTGTAATGTTAATATATTAAATCGTGCCGGCGTGTTCTAAAATAATTTCATACGAATATTTTATGCATTTCCACTGTACTATGAAGATTGTAAATAACTCTTACATTTCTGCCTGATATTTAGATTTGCTACAACATTTTTTTCAAAAATATTAACGTTATTTTTATTGCTTGGCAAAATAACTATAAATAAAGGAAGGGTTGCTAAATAGCTATAAATTAAATTGGACAGAAATCTCCCTGATTTTCTTTAAACGATAATTTTATTAATTTTAATTTTACGCATTCTACACTTTTATATACACGTTAAAGGGATAGTAAGATTTTATATACATATATAATCTTTTAATTGTACACTGTTAATAATTAATATATTTTGACGATATACTATTATAAATATATCGCCTTTTCCGCTATTATAGGATATTACAGAATTATTTTTATTAAGTTTTATTGAAGAAATATTTGAAGTTCACTTAAAAGTATCTACCTACTCCACATAAAATTGAGTTATCTTCTAAAGAATAGCCATCTAAGAAGATATATTCAATAGATAATGCTATCCAATATCGTGAAGCAGCCCTCAAGCTCCACTATTACAAAGTAATTTATAGATGTTTTTAGGGCCTTCGTAGCGGTGGGTCTATTAATCTCGCTTTATCGTCCATCTGTCTGGCGTTTCACGGGACGGGCGCTAACAAACCGTTACTTGGTGAAAAGTGGTTGTCGTCAAACGAGCAAAGCATAACAAGGTAGCATTTTTTCCACTTTAATTAAACCGCAGTTGCCGCGGCAAACAAAAACCACGAAGCCAGCAAATCAATTTTCCGTCAGGAAATTACTTTGTAGAGTTGAAAAGGGTTGTGCGATACGGCACCAAATTGAAATTCTTTTGTACGCCACGCCTTTACATGTCCGAAGTGCTACCTACCTGCTTCTGAATCATAACGTTGCATTTTACAGTGAAAGTTTAAAATAAGCTCGCATCGAACAACTAACAGCTACCCTACCAACTACATTATACTTTATTCGACGTATCCACTTGAGCCACAGACTAGGTAAGTTGCAAAAAAATTTTTAGCTGCTCAAATAACTATATATACATTGTAAGTTGCATTGTAAATTTAAAATTTAAATACTAATATTTTGTGTATATAACATAAACCTTTTTTAGAATTTTTGATTATACTATATTCTTATTTATATTTATAATTATTATATTTTGATTAATAAATCAAATCACTCGAATGTTGACACACAATTGTGTCACGTAAATTCAAGTGAATGCGAAATTTCTAAACTTATCATATCCGTTTGAATATTTGCGGGTTCGCTAATAGCAATTGTTCTAAATATTACAGTTTACAAATGCAGATAGGATCCTTTAAACCTATATAGTGTTTATTTCATTGTAAAATTATTATGTTGCTATTGATAAATCTACCTCGTAATAGAAAACAATGACGTAAATTCTGTTAAGTAATATAAGATTCTAGTGGAGTAGAATCACTTTTCACTTATTGTACTTATCATTAACATTCGGGCGTCACTTGCTTTTAAACATTTATAGATATATTGAAAAAATCTTAATTGTATAGACACATGTAATTATATAGACAAAAAGAAATACAAAAGTATATTGAAATATTAAAGCAAAACACAGGTACTAATTATAGAAATATATTTTGTTACACATAGGTAATGTGATAGGCGACCTTATCACTTATATTTGTACTGTAGATATTTTTCTATTTCGTATATAATGGTAAGAAAGAAAATTAATTCAATAACAGAAATTAAATTATGTGCGCGAATTCCTTTACCTTCGCCTAAGAACAGGTGTAAAAAAATTATATGGTCATAAAATCCCTATAATATGCGAAAAGTTTGGTTTGCCAGAGGTTCATTAACAAAATAAGCAATCTTACTAAAAGCATGGGCCCATCGAGGTAAAAAGCAATTACAAAGTTATGGAATATTCTTGTCGATTATTATGTTTTACGATGAAATTGGAATTGTGAACTCATTTTTAGTTACTATATCTTAGCTTTTTCTTATCTTCATATTTTTTCCAATGGTGTAGGCGGAGAGCATTTTCCTTTTAAATCCGCCTTATCTTGTTTAACAGATTATATATCAAAATTATACTTTTTTATTTTAAAGAATATATTAACAACAAGAATTAAATATGTTATCAAATATATAGATTGATTGCCTTGTAGTATTATAAGGTGCGTTAAGTTTCAAGACTAAAAAGTATGTTATGTACAAAATATCTGTTAGTTAAATAGAAATAACTAAATGTTGTGCATGACACATGACCATGACACCTTTTAAAGGTCCAAGGTAACTGTGATCATAGGCCAGAGTGCCCAAATACCAGTACTACAGTGTTATGTTGAAACGATAATATATACTCTTCTTCCATAAATTTATTACCTGTTTCAAAAATCACATAACAATACCTAACAATAATTCCTAAGAAAATTCCTTTTAAATAATTTACATTTATCATATACAGCAGAGTAGCCAGAGGTAACCTAGTGTCAAAACTCTCCAGTCCCTAAATCTCTCCCAATTCTAAGACATTGCATGTTGAGTGTCGAAACTCAACGCTGAGCTGCCTTATTACCAGAATAAGGAAAATAGAATAATTAATTCCCCCCGAGTATAAAGTAACAAGCAACTACTGACGCATTTACCATTTTAAACTACAAATAAAAGTATAACAACACAAAAACAGATGATTAACGATTGCTTTTCCAGATGAAGAACCCTTCCATTCACTAGGGTTCGAATTCACCGTTTAAGGTCTCTAACTAGCGATAAAATTCTACAAAATTCCTTTTTAACTGCAAGCGAGTTTACCTGCGGGTTGGTAAATAGAGGCCTACATTTGGTCGCTGAATTGTGATTTGGATTCTGAAAATAAGAAATTTCGCTCCATTCGGCGTTCCCTCACAATTGGAGAATTTGAATCATTTGAATATGTAATAATTATCTGTTTACTTTACGCTCGTGATAGACAGGAGGAAAATGTAAATATGTAAAAGATGTTATAATTATATATCTATAATTATAACATCTTTTACATATTTACATTTTCCTCCCTTTCCCTTATATGTTTTTATTTAAACATTAAATACTATGTAATGTATAAAAAAGTAATAGTAATTTTTAGTTGAAGATTATTAGTAACACAAAGATAATAATTTATTGTAAATTTATCATTGTTTGTAAGAGGGAAATACTAAGGGTCTCGTGGATATGTGATAGTCATCCGTCGTGTTGCTGGGAAGGAGTTTAGAAATATCCCTGAAACTTATTTCATAAGTATAGGTTCCTATCTAAAAACAAGTTAAGATGTTTAAATTTAAATAATTCTACTTAAGCTATCTTCCAAATTTTTTAGGAACGAACTGATTATTCTTAACCAGCTGAGTGTTTTTTAATGAAATATATAGCTTTTAGTAAGAATTTAGCTGTTACCTTTTATTCGTGAACTGTTCTAACAGTATAACTACATTTACAATATAACTTAATATATATTATAAATATTTTAAGTCGTATTTCATATTCTTTTAAGAAATTGTAAGGAGACGCTAAAAAGTGCTTGTATCTGCTATTTGAAGTTTTGACGTAACCATCCATATCTGCAATGTGCGCAAAACGTATAACACTACGTGGCTTCGTGCGATGAAGATATCTTCTGCCCGCATTTAAAGTTTGCCACCGTCATTACGTATCTGCAAAGACTAGGTACAACTTCGGCAGAGCTTTTGAAGGATAAAATGCGTCCTATCTGGCAATGTCGCGTAAAAAAGTTTTCATTTCTATTTCATTAGTTATCTTATTATACATATTTATTTTTTTTTTTATATTTTTTAAGTTCCTATTGTTATTAATGTCTTTATTTTTATATACACTATATTATACTATCCTTTTTTATTTCTTTTTTAATTTCACAGTGTATCCAGAATATAGCAATGAAGGAAGAGAGAAACTTATGTCAAAACAAACTGTTGTACACAGTATATTAAAAGGCTGGATCTTGATCTCTCATTTTGAGGGCTTCTTGCCAAGACGGGGAAAAGAAAATAATTAGGTGTTTCGACCACGTGGAAATCGAACGTACCATCGTAACGCTTACAGGCGCTTTAATAACATTTATACGAGTATACTGTGCCTTTATTTAGCGATTATTGTCAGCTAAAGATATCATTGCATTTCAATATTATCTCATTTATAGATTAAAAAAGTGAAGTAAATAAATCAATGAACCTTAAATATGTTCAGGAACAGAATTGAATTGAGATACAAATTAATTATTGTTATAAGCGCAACGACACAGATTGATGAGAATAATGAGCTTCTCTATATATTTTGGTTCTATATTACTTATAAATAATGTGTGTAATATTTGTTTATATACATGTTTTTTTAACGGTCTCTTGTGCTTTATGTTGCCCTATCATAAGCGGGATGCCATTAATCTAAGAACGGAATGTCTGTGTTCCATTACAGTCGTTATAGCAGATACCTGTAGTTGTTGAGATTACCTGTAGGTTCTAAATTTATAGGCAATGTAAAATATACTACATATTTTCTTTTCCCCGTTTTGCTCATAAAAAACTAGGAGTTAAACATTGCAATTCGTTTTCCAAATGAAGAAAATTATTAATGAAGAGGCTTACATTATCTTTACCCATTCTACAATAATTTAGTAATATAATAAAGTAAAAATAAAGTATTAGAAATTGTACTTATGACATCAATTATTACATAATTGAAGGCAACTTAGGCGTCACAGCATAAACTGCTCTATTATAAAGGTTATTTCTGTCCTATATTTCTAGAGAAAATCAACGTAAACGTTCTTCAAACGTTCTTCTAAATAAAGGCACCGGGTTGCAAGGCATTTGTACATGAATAATGAACTACAGACAATAGATAAGTGGGCAGCTAGCGTAATGCAATTTACTATTGGATGCTGGCTCGCCTTGAAGCTTGTTAGCGACTTCTGCGGCGCGTCGGATAACATTGTGTTAAAGATTTAAACTATTTGAAGCTAAACCTGCTACATGGTAGAACGATGCTACTTGACGTTGAGTTATGTGCCCGCTAAGCTTACTTAGTATTTTCTCCTGTAAAGGGTAATTAGAACTGTTTGTACTGACAGTTCATAAATGTACGCTGTTTGTTGAAGAAATTAGTAATGTGCACCGGTCAACGTCTAGAACGTGTCAAATTTAAATGGAATTCCTTTTTTTGTTCATACTATGAAATTTAAATAGAAGAAATATATTTTTGGTAAACGTTATACATTAACTTTTCTCTTAAGAAAAATATTACAATGATTTTACAAAAGTCAGTGAAGTAGGCTTAAACTTTAGACTCCAGTAATACGATTGCATCGAGTTTGCAGCTCTTTTATGAGACAGTGCATCCGCTCCTATAATAGGACCCCAGAAAAGTCTTGATAGTTCTATATCACGATTTAAAAAAATATAAAAACGATTGTGTGATAAAGATTGTTAAGTAATTAGTGATTAAGTGATAATGAGGAAAAAATCCCGTTAAGTTTCATGCGCCTGTAATTTTTTGGACATTCATTTTGTGAACCGGTAGTCGTCTATTTTAGGTTCAAAGAACTAACAACATTAATTTCTAATATTGAATGAAATTATTTGATTTTGACTTTGAATTAACCAAAAAATATATACTTGAACAAGAAAAAAAATAGACAGCCATATAAACTATTAATTATTGACTATAGCCGTAGTTATAGTATATTTACTGTAGTAGTATTAATCATTTTGTATACTCGTTTCTTTATTTACATTTATTTAATAAGTTATACACTTAACAGCAAGTGTCATTTTTGTTTCGGACGAATTGTTTATAGCACCACATTTTTATTCGACGTCAGAACGTTTTAAAGGAAATATTGCTATTGTGCTCGTTCAACTGGAAACAAACACAAAAATATATAGCGCCCCAATTTACAGGTAAAATTTGGAGATTATATTACGCGTGACATACTGAATAAGTAAAATAAGCTACTAGGATTCACTTGCGGCTTTCCTCAAAAATAAAATATCTATATATCATTCATCTACGTTCGTATAGCTTAAAACATTGAAAGAAAACTATTTTATACTATAAAAAGAGAATATATTTGGAAGTTAAAATAAATTAATTATTATATAGTGCAATATGTTGTGAGGTATATAGTGATAAAGATTAAGATTTTGTTTTCTTTTTAGCTATACATTTTAAGACACCTAGTTTTCCATTTTTAATTCGCAATAGTAGACACTTTGAGAATTCCGTAACTCAACGCTACTTTTCTAATATAACACAAAGATGCATGCATTAGGTAGAAATAAGTCTAAAACATGTATCAAGTAGATGGTTTCCACTGTAGTTTCCACTGGAGTTATCACTTCCCTCGTCAGGTGAACCTGGGAATCAATTTCAATCAGACTTTCCATGCAACGCTTTTTCGAAACTACGGATATGCATTTTTAAATGCTATGACACAACGTCTATGTGAGTTTCAGATACCTACAGAGCTTTGTTAAAGTGAAAAATCTATTTACCATAAAATTTACACATATTTTTTCACTATAATATAACTTTTTTATTTATACATTTATCAACTTTTTCTGTATTTTTAGCTTGATCTATGATGTACCCTTGAAGGAGTTGCTGCAAAAAAAATGATGATAATTATTAAATCATGCACTCCATGACTACACTAGAGGAAGCCCAAGGTTTAACAGATATTCTCGCAGAACTTCCGCTTGGTTTCAGTGGATAGGGGCAGAGCTGGTATTATAGCGATTAATCCTGTATGCGTGGCCATTGCATGTGTGGTATGTAAAGGTATATTCCAGTTACAAAGACAGTTGTACCTTTCTTCTATAGTGTAATTACACTTTGAAGGAACAAGGTGTTTACCTATTTAAAGAAATTTGAAACTACTAAACCCTCTAACCAACTCATGAACCCACGAATATGAGTAAGTACGTAACTCTGCCACGGTATGCCAATACCTACTATAGTAACATCAAAATACGAGATCAAGTGTTGATAATAGTCACGTTTATATTATAAAATAGCAACACAACAAGTATTATTGCAAATAACGCAATATATTTCGTCAAAATGAAAGTTAAGCTTTATGGTTAATAAAATTGACTATATTACGACGTTGAAGGAAACGTTAAACTCTCGTAAATATATATAATAAATTTTTTATAGTATTATATAATATGTAATAACGTTTTTCGTTTAGTTTATACATACACACATTGAAACTTCAGATATAATTTGCTGTATTTGACTGTATCAGCAACGGGTGTAGGTTCAATTGCCGCTTGTGCCAAATAATAGCAATTAATTTTCTGCACTCTGGTAACTAAGCGTTTAAAAGGAGGAAAGTGGAGATCGGAGTTTTTGACACTAAGTTCCCCTTGTCTTTACAATATAACAGAACGAAAACAACTTACTCACTTATCGTACTAGTCAAATTTGAAATAAATTACATGCCCTGGATATGTCTAACCACCGATACACTATTGAAACGTTTAAAGTAACATATCCTTACTCAATACATAGACTGTACGACACTTTTTTTTTAATCAGTAGTTTTTCTGTGCGTGTAGGGCGTTCAACCAAACAAGTTCTTTATCTTTTAAATAATCCTATTAAGATATAATTTAATTTTTAATTTTAACTCAAAAAATCAGTTGAAAATACATACAATACATAATGTATAGATAGAAATAGCGGTGTAAGCCGCAACTCGACTTCCGAACGGACCTAGGACCGGTTGCAAATTATTCACCCGCTGACCTGATGTCACAAGCCTTTCCTAACGATTAATCGCAAACTAATTGACTTTGTCCAACACTTGAATACAGGCCAGTTAGCTAACAGTGTTTCACGGATCATTCAATGGACTGTGGTTTTGTACCGCAAACCGATATTAAAATTATATTTTAAAAACTTCACTTATTTATTTATGATTTAATAGTATTTTTTTAGCAAAATATGTTTTTTGTTTAAGTAAACAAAATTGAAATTGCATAGTGCAAATTAATTTGTACAGTCTAAAATCACTTGATGTTTAACCTAGTGTAATAGAATATTTCTTCTACGTACAAAAATTTGTCTAATCTTTTAAAACTTCGAAAAATACAAGTTTTTTTTTAATATTTTAAGCTTAAATTATTTATTAAATTAATAGAAATAAATAGACAAAAATGATTTATTTTTGCATCACTAACAAAAAATATGTATACTTTATTATTTTGGTTCTATCTTCCCCGAGTGGAAATCAAACCCACAAACCGTGGCTTTACAGGCAGACGCTACGCCTCTGGGCTACGATGGTCAAAGTAAGAAAGTCATGAGATATACTATTAAAAAATCTTACTTTGGTCATGATGGTAAGTTGTCACCGACGTCCACGATTCCATGTTATACCAGAAGTGTTACACGGTGCGTTAACAGGCTTTAACGGGATAGACGCGTTTTTCAAATGTCGTATCGACCTGGAAACACTGCCGACGGTAAACTATTGCACACTTGTGTGTTACGTGCTGTGAAAGTGCCTACGAAGTCGTACAGTATTGGAATGCCAAGTTACTCTGTAATATTTCAATTAAATTTTAAAGTTATCAGAATACTTACACATTTAAAAACGTTCCTATTTCAGTTAAAAAAGTCATGATTTCCACTCCAATTAATTTGTTATATAAACAGTATATTTTTTTAAAAACCTTAGGAGACCTTCCATAACTAAACACAAAAGGACATTATCCAAAAATAATGTGTGACACGCAACTTTCATGGGTTACATGTTTCGAAGAACAAGAACTTCTTTATTTCTATTTATACAAACATACATAGCTTCACGCTTCATCCCTAGCGGGGTAGTCAGAGAGAACCGAGCGCCAAACGCTGCGGTCTCTGCATACCTCTTTCGCCACGTCCACTGTCATTAACCTCTTCATACATGTTCTCCGTGGAGTCCTCATGCTTTTTACGTGTTTTTTTACTGGAGGAAGTCCAGTATCTTCGATACTGTGTTTTCGAAAGTCGTCAACCGAAGTCTCCCCTTACCTCTCTTACCACTCACTTTTACATCGTATATCTTTTTTACCATTCTTTCGTCACTCATTCTTTCAACGTGCCTAAACCATCTGAGCATGTTCTTCTTCATTCTTACTGTGACATCCTCGCTGGTACCTACCATCCTGTGTACCTCTTCGTAGCGGATTCGTTCAGCTAAGCTGACTCCGCCTATCCTTCGAAGAGATCGCATCTCCACAGTATTCATCTTTCTTTCATTCTTCTTCTGTAATACCCACGTGTACGGCCAAGTGTGAAGTGACGCTGACGTTCTGCCGTCTCAACAACGCAGCTAAGGCACCGTTCATTCTGTTACCGGCAGCAACACGTCCTTTCCACATCCATTTCGTAACGTCCATCCGTTTCGTTCGATTCTATTTATAACTTCTGGAAATAGTGCGCGCAGACAAATACTTAATAGTAAATACTTAGATTCAATATTTAAAATAGCCAATTTAAAATGGCCACATATGATGTGTAAAAGATAAATTTACAGTTGGAGATTTTTGTCATTATATGAAAATATTGTAATGTCGATTTATAAGCAAGTCCCATAGTATCTTTTTACATTTAAATATACCTTGTTATGAAAAACGCTTTTTAAAGCATTTTGTACGTATGTAGATAAAATATATTATTCCTCTCAGATCACTTTTATGTTTTTACATTATTAATTTAATTTAGATATAGTTTTGCATATTTATTCAATAAAAACATTGAATTGAACTAGCTATTACACAAGTACTAAGGTTTTAGTGGTTCTCTATAATACCCTACAGTGCTCGACTCGCTCGCAAAGTCCAACCGCTAAGGCTATTAAACTAGCCCGACCAACTTTTAATTTAGATTTTGGCAATTATCAATATCTCTAGAACATGGCTTTCTAATAATTTATAACTTTAAATTTAAACCGAATTCTGTAATTTATCGTGTAATATTAAGATGTATACCTAGTCCGTTTTCTATAAATATTTTTATAACTATTTAACAAATAATTTGATTGATTGTGTGTAAGTATTTAATGAAATATGAACCTGTGTTCAAAGTACCTGTTTAAGTGTTTGGGTATGATTTTATTTTGTTACATAATCTTAATTAAATACAATGAAAATATATATATATATATATATATATATATATATATATATATATATATATATATATATATATATATATATATATATATATATATATATATATATATATATATATATATATATATATATATATATATATATATATATATATATATATATATATATATATATATATATATATATATATATATATATATATATATATATATATATAGCGGCGTTGAGTTCCGCCACTCAACACGCAATGCCTCGAAAACGGCGGAAAGTGGGGACGGAGAAAGCAGGGGCTAAGAAACGGAGTGTCTTAACACTAGGTTCCCACGGTCCCTGCAGTTCCCTCTGCCTACCCTGCCTTGTGCGGGATAAAGCGCGAAGCTAAAAAATATATATATATATATATATATATATATATATATATATATATATATATATATATATATATATATATATATATATATATATATATATATATATATATATATATATATATATATATATATATATATATATATATATATATATATATATATATATATATATATATATATATATATATATATATATATATATATATATATATATATATATATATATATATATATATATATATATATATATATATATATATATATATATATATATATATATATATATATATATATATATATATATATATATATATATATATATATATATATATATATATATATATATATATATATTCAGTTTTACACTTTGTACATTTTTATAGGAAGTGGTACTTAAAAATAAAGGAATTTGATCGTTTGATCGTGTTTATTGTTTAGAGTAGCAAAAACGATGGGATCTTGGAAATAAAGATTTGTGAACTGTATATGTGTAGGGTGATGGTGAGGGTTTCTTATATATTCTTTATTGCACATAAAAAAAAATACAAATGAAATATATAAACAAGTAAATTTCGTTGACAACGGTGGGCTTATTTCTAAAAGAAATCTCTTCCAGCCAACCAATGGAAGTGAATAAATTTTAAAAAGCGGGAGTAAGTGGTGCAAATAATTAAAATGTTTAAAATAAACAAAAGAAATATAAACATTGAAATGAATACAATATAAATTAAATATATATTATATAAATAAGTACATATTTACATATACAAACAAATAAATACATACATAGACCTACATACATACATATATACTTACATACATTCATACATACATACATACTGTATATACACAAACATACATATTATGCAAAATATATGTCTTTTTTTATTCTTATAAAAACATAGTGCGAATGTTATACTGTCTATGACTTTAAATTAATTGTTCAGACAAGCAAGTAAATGATTTTTCAATTTGGACTTAAAGGACAAAATTGATGGGCTTCTTTGGATAGGATGAGGAAGGTTATTCCAGAGGGAGGCTGCGTACACAGAAAAGGATTTCTGTAGAAATTTGGTATTGCTCATAGGTACGTCAAGCGACGGAACCACGCAAGACCGCCTAGAGCGTGAGGGAGGAGGAAGAACCTTGAAGCGGGAACGTAGATAGGAAGGAAAGTTATGAAAGTTAAGAAGTTAAGAAGTTTCTTATATACTGTGACCTTATGTGATAAATGAAGATACTAAATCTAGTATTAAATATATAACATATTAGTCCAGTCCCTAAGTTGTCTAATGAACGGCATGTAGATGATATTATTACAATTTGGCTACCAGACAATACTTATCCTAAGCCATCTCACTCTAATCATGACAAAATTAAACTAGATATTATATTAAATAGATGATTTAGTTATAAAAAAATACTTATTAAAAATATATATATTTTTTTCGAGTTTCCTTAAAAATATGCGGATGGTGAAGTAACAAAAAACTTTCTCGGTCTTGATTGATATAAGCACGGTAATGCACGATATGAAAAAAATATTATTAAAATCATGTTCCAAAAGACAAAACATTTTTTATTCTATTAAAAATTTAGCAACAGCACTAAACAAAATAGTTTTTCATTAATACAAATGCAAAACAAATTAAACTTTAACTAAAACAAAATATAAAATAAAAATTGATGTTGAAAAACATCGTTATTGAAATACCATTCTCGGAATGCCTTCATAGTTTCGCATTAAAATAATACTAGCTCGTTCATTTTTACTGTCACTTCGGGAATCGTTAGTAAATAATTGAGTGGGTAACAATAAGGATATTAGGGAATATAATTTTCTTATTACTAGTATCATATTAAAGTTACATAAAATTAACCTTGAAACACAATTTTGAAATACACTGACAATATCTGAATAAATATTTTTTCTTTAGAACTTATCACTGAATTTCACCACTCGGCACAAAATATTTTGAATGTAAATTGAACAGAAAGTAAAGAACAGTGTCTTGACATCTTCGCGCAACCATATTACGAGAGCATAAAGTTGAAAAATGAAATATATTTAATGAGAAAACATATAAATATTAAAACGGAAAAATCGAGTAAATGGTATTAAAGTTCATACGGACGGAGTCGCGGGCGTTCGCCACTTATTGAACGAAAACTATTTCAGGCTATAATCATCATGTATTGTGTGTTCCAAAGCTCTGTAGGTGGACTGTATGTTAATGTATTTTTTAACCCAAATGTAATTCCATGTGTTTGATTTCCAGTATTTAATTTATTGGTGAAGTGGAAAGTAATAAAAATTCCCTTGATGCTTCCATGAGTTCCTTACCTTAGTATACAATAATATTTTAAATCAAATAAAAATCTATCTAAATCTCTATCTGTTGTAAAAATCGAATTATAAGATTAATTTCAAAATATTTTTAATAAATAATGATGACAAACTCAAAAGTAATTTAACATTACCCTCTCAAGCGCTGCTTACAAAAAGAATAGAAGAAATAATTAGATATTATCAAAAATAAAAAAAACTTCATTAGATAAATTTTAAAGTCCACCAAAAAAGATTTCGATATTTTTATATAACTTGCTTAAAATGTGCAGTTCGTATGTAAAAGGTGCAATCCGACAACGAATCTCTGGCGTCTGTCGCATAGAAGTCAATGCTCACATTTTCAATTTAATACTTTGTTTATAGCATGTCAGATGTGCCTGGTAACACTATTCTGTACGGAATGCTAAAGAAATTATAAGAAAATTTTGCTCGATTTGTTATTAGTATGAAATATGCATGTTCAATATCGTTGCTTTATTTTAATATTAATATTGTACGAAATCTTTTTATTTCTCTTTTCACCTTGAAGCACGGAGAGTAAAGAGAACTAAAATCCTTACTATACGTTTTTGTAACAATTTTGTTCCACTGCACTATAATGCTTAAATCGGTTAAAAAAAGTATACGTATATTTACAATATTATTTTAACTAATTCCAGAATAATTAATAAGTAAATACATAAATATTTTAACGTAGTAAAGTTTTCCACAATTTCTGTAGCTAAATAATTTTACCAACGTAACAATCTAGGTTATTTCTCAATCGCTAAAATAAAGACGTAATTGAAGTATTACGAACAATGGAGCCGCGATTGCGCTCGCCGATCTTTCTCGATTGTTTTCAAGAAATTATTAATTAAAAAGTCAATTAAAATGAAATTTTATTTATCGCTCACTTAAAATTAATTATAATTTATTCTCTTCTTGCATATATTTTAGTATATAAAAGCGAATATATTTTAATATTTATGTTTCAATTAGCGATATGAGAAATAGTTTTAATGATGATCGATTATTGAAAAAAATAAAGAATTTTCTATATTAGGAACTAAAACTCACTTAGAAATAGGTACTATATATAACAATATGATGTAGTTCTTTTTTAAATCCATGTAGACCTAAATTATACTTAGCATATTTTTTCAAAGAATAAAACAGAATTCATTAGACAAACACGCCACAATTTTTGGCTTATGACAGTTAAAACTTATATTTCTTTATTATTTAAACAATAATAAAAGATTAAAAGTTCTAAATTACATCGCTTTATTGCGACGTAGATGCTTTTGTTGCAAATAGTTTAAATATTTATTACTGTGTTATCCGGCGCACCGCAAAAGTCGCGCTAACAAGCTTCCTGGGTAGGACCAAGTTCTGGCAAGTCTTGAACTTGCTAATATAAGTGAACTCCACCTCTGTCCACTTATCTGCTAAGGGTTGTCCTGACTGAGGGCTGCGATGGGTAAAATATTAGGTATACTCGTTTATTTTAAAACGTAATACTATTAATTATAAATGTTTCTATATTAAAAAAATTAAAGTATACTGTGAATTTGACAACATTTTTTTAATATATTATATAATTTTATATCAAAACATTGAATTTGATTTGCTTTATACATACATTTATCTTTTACAATTTATCTTACTAGAGAGTCTAAATAAGTCCCCCTAGTGAAAATTGAAGTCATAATTGCCGTTTATACAGGCAGCGAAGATATTGCGACCATATGACCTACTAGTTCTTGCATTACTAACTACACCCAGAGAACAACGCTGGATGCAACGCTAATTAGCATTCCGAGCCGGGCCATACAACATTAAGCGCCCCATCGCTTCAACTATATTGCAAAACCGTTATCGTCCAACGCCTAGCCGAAACTTGAAGCGCTGTATGCTTTTTAATGTAAGTCTTTAGCAACAAAAATCCGTTTTTTGTTTGAATAAGTTTGTTTTTGTTAATTTAACGATAAACATAACTCTTATAAAATTGTTAATACCATTTCAAACAATGTCTTCAACTGGAAAGACCTGTTCGGGCTGTCAAAAAATAATAAAAGATCGAAGATTTTTACGGTGCACGATATGTTCTCAATTTTTTGAAATTGCCTGTACGAATATATCTGACAAATCGTTTTCTCTGATGAATATCGAAAATAGGAACCAATGGAAATGTAATATGTGTAAAAACAAGAAATCTGATAATATCAATACTCCTTTAAAGCCAACACATTCACCAATAGGAAACGATGTTTTAATAACACATAAAAATAAAGATGACGTTTCTTCTCTTCCACCTACTTTTGTTCACGATTTAATGCCTATAATCAGGAAAGAAATACAAAATGCAGTTGCTGAGGCTGTTAAAAATGCAGTAAGTTTTTATTTTGCGAAAGAGTTTGACTCAATTAAAAATGATTTGGCCACCTTAAAGGATCTTAAATCTACAATCAAATTTATTAGCGCTGACTATGATAAAGTTAAGACTGATCTAAATACATATGAAAATAAAATGAAAGTACTTTCCGAAGAAAATAAAAAACTGTCTGATACAGTTATTAACCTGTCTAATCGTATGACTCTATTGGAACAACATTCACGAGAAAATAATATAGAACTAAACGGCGTACCTGAAAATAAATCTGAGAACCTAATTACCATTGTAAAACAGTTGGCTTCTACTGTTTCAGCTCAACTACAAGATGCTGACATAGTAAATTGTGTAAGAGTACGGAAAATGGACGAAACAAGTAGCAAGCCAAGATCCATTATTGTTAAGCTTATTAGTACCAGAGCCAGAGATGAAGTTATAGCCGCAGTTTCCAAATTTAATAAATCAAACCGAGAAAATAAATTGCACACTGGCCATCTCGGTTTTGGCACCAAGAAAACACCTATCTACGTTTCGGAACATTTATCACCCCAACTTAAATATTTATATGCCCGTACTAGACAAGCAGCTCGTGATAAAGGTGTTACATATGTGTGGATCCGAAATGGGCGTATCTTTGTCCGCAAAAATGATACATCTCCAGCGAAGCAAATACGTCACATTGAAGCATTAGAAAATATCTGAAACATCATAAAACACCGTTACATATTAGTCCGTATATTATCATAAAAATTCAATATATACTACCAAAATTTTCGCGGCATGAAGACGAAGTTGCATGATATCCAGTTAGCGACTTATAAAAATAACTTTGATATAATAATAGCAACTGAAACCTGGTTGGATGATTCTATTCACGACAACGAGCTTTTTACTACTGACTACACAATATACAGAAGAGATCGGTGTACAACTGCACTGTCTGGTAAAAATGGCGGAGGAGTTCTTATAGCTGTGTCAAATAAAATACAGTCTAAACGAATCAAACACTTTGAAAGTATTTTCGAGGACTTGTGGGTGTCAGTGAAAGTAAAGGAAAATGGTTTGACAAAGGACATTGTATTTTGTGTGTTGTACTTGCCACCACCTGTAACCTGTAAAGCTGTTGATCTTCTGTTAAATAATATAAGTACTGTAATGGAATCGAACTCTTTAGATACAATAATTTTAGGAGATTTTAATATAGGATTTATCGATTGGAATTTTTCTCAAAAGGACAATCACTTAATACCGTTAAACTATAATACTAATCTGGGTGTTTCTTTTGTCGATTTTATGTCTTTAAATAACTTAATACAGTTTAACAATATAAGTAATAATAGTAATAGAATATTAGATTTAGTTCTCAGCAATTGTTCAAATATATCAGTTAAAAAATCGTCTAATATACTGAGTAAACTAGATCCTCACCATCCTGCATTAGATATTCAGGTTAATTTTGAAAAACTTATTTCACTTAAAACTAATCTCTGTGCCTCATATAATTACAAAAAGGCAGATTATTTCACTGTGAATTCTAAATTAAGCCAAGTAGACTGGCAGTCAGAATTTAAGTCGGCTAAGGGAGATGTCAATATCATGGTTTCAATTTTTTATCACACACTTCGATCTATTATAGATTCAACTGTGCCAAAATGTATTAAAAGAAATATAAAATATCCCTTATGGTTTTCACGAGCCTTAATCAAAATTATAAGCGAGAAAGAGAAAATAAGACGTAGATTTAAAAAGTATAACAATCCTAGAGACTCAATTGAATTGGACATTTTAAATGATCGTGTAGATAGAGTCATGAAATTTTGTTATTCTCGTTATATAAGTGGGGTTGAAACTGCAGTAAAATCCAATCCTAAAAAGTTCTTTTCATATGTAAAAACTATACGAGGAGGTTCATCGACAATTCCTAGTGAAATGATTGATGATAATAACAATACATCTAATACCGGTGATGGTGTATGTAGTTTGTTTGCTAATAGGTTTTTATCTATTTTCACAAAATCAACAGATGATACCGTGCACTCACCTTCTTTGCTCAATAAAGATGAAATTTTTCCTCAATTTTCAATGGGTTCTGTTCAGGTTGCAGAACGTACATTATCAAAGATCCTTAAATCTATTGACGCAAGCAAAGGAGCGGGTCCGGACGGCATACCCCCATATTTCATAAAACAAGTTTATAAATATCTAACCTTACCATTAAAACAAATTTTTGATAGATCTCTAATTACTGGTACTTTTCCCTCCGAATGGAAACAGGCGCATATAGTACCAATTTATAAGAAGGGGGATAGGAATTTAGTCGGTAATTATCGTCCAATTTCCATTTTAAATCATTTTTCAAAAATATTTGAACAAGTTATCTGCGACAAGCTCACCCTCTTCGTAAATAAAATGATAGCAAATAAACAACATGGATTCTGTAGGAATAGGTCGACAGTAACCTTGTTAGTTATGTTTCAGATCTCTCTAAATATGTAGATGATGGGACACAAATAGACGCCATATATACAGACTTTAGTAACGCATTTGATAGGGTAGATCACATTATTTTAAAATCAAAATTACAAAGTTATGGTATCCATGGTATTCTGTTAAAATGGTTTGAGTCTTATCTTAATAATAGAGTGCAAAAAGTAATTGTCAATGGTTTTAGCTCTAGTCCATTTGTAGCCAGTTCAGGTGTACCGCAGGGTTCCCATCTCGGTCCTATTCTATTTCTAATATTCATAAATGATATTACAGATAAAATTTTGCATAGCAAGTGTTTAATATTTGCTGATGACTTGAAAATATATAAGCAAATATTAAGTGTTGATGATGTTAAACTACTTCAAAGTGATTTAGACGCTGTAAATAGTTGGTGTAAAGATAATAAAATGATTTTAAATGTGAATAAATGTATTCATATAAAATTTACCAAGAAAATAAATGCTATTTCTTCCATCTATTCAATAAATGGTGTATCTTTAACCGAAGTTTCCGAAGTCCGAGATTTAGGAGTTATTATGGATAGTAAACTAACGTTTAATAAACATATAAATAGTATATCTGAGAAATCCTGGAAAATGCTCGGTTTCGTAAAACGCCATTGTAAACAGTTTAAAAATACTCAAACTATTTTAACAGTTTATAATTTTTTAATACGGAGTCTTCTTGAATATTCTACCCCAGCTTGGAATCCCAGTTACAAAGTAAACGTTAATAGATTGGAAAAAATACAGCGCAAATTTTGTCGTTTTCTAGCTTTTAAGGATAGAGAATGTCCATATCGTGCTAGCTATGAAATATGCCTATCTCACTTTAAATTAAAATCACTGGAAAGTCGTCGTAATTATTTAGATTTATTGCTACTTTATAAACTCTTACATGGATCTTTAGATGCACCGGATATATTGTCAGAAGTTTGCCTATCTGTGCCGCGTACTAGCTCCCGTTTCCCTATTTCCAAACCATTTTCAGTGAGAAGAGTTAGAACAAATGTTGGCAAATATTCACCTTTAAACCGTATAGTAAATACCTATAATGAAATTGGTCCTGCAAATGATGTTGACATCTTCCACGATACATTACCTAAATTTAAGAAAAAAATTATTTCTGTTATTTAGCCTTACTCTAATTTAAATTGTATCTTATTTGGTTTTTTATTACAATTGTATGTTTTTTTATATTTTCTTAAGTTTATTTTAGTGTGATTAACTGTAACTGTAATTTTCGCTTCGTTTGTGTTTAGTTTATGTTTATGTTTGTTTTTATTTTATTTTTGTCAAAATATTGTATCACATTTTTTTTTTTTTAATTTGATATTCTTATTGTAGCAAATGTTGTACACGCCTGTAATGATGTACCACACAGAAAAAGTCTAATGTTTCTTTATTACCTACTATTTTTATTGTGTGTATGTCGATGGTGTGTCTTTTAAATAAATAAATAAATAAACAACTTGCACTGAATATAATTTTTCATTTGGAGTTGGAAGCCGAATATAATGACGAATGTTGTGCAGGAAGAAATTCAAATACACCGTCCCCAAACAAAAATAGTACAAATAGTAAAAATAATGTCCTTATTACGACGTACACTGGTTACTGGTTAAAATGGAACAGAATTTCATTTGAGAAAATATATTCGAAGTGGGTGACTCTCGATAAAAATATGCATATGGAGAGCTTACGTTGCGTTTACGAAAAATATGAGGTCGGGGCTGGGCGATGTTTAGTCTTTTTGTACACAACAATGCCTAGTCACTTGAAACTTAGTATAGTTAATTTATATTGCCATCAATATGAGGTAGTTGGATGTTCTCATGTTGTAGCATATTTGTATTCAAAACTAGGTGACCATGACTGTGTTTACGTGGCCTATTGCCTCTTTTTATTTCTTAAAGTGCCAATTATAATTGTACTTTTGTCAAAGCCTAATTTTCATATTTTTTTACACTTCTATATTTCTTTAACAAATATAATTTGTATATTTAAATATAGTTCAAATTTAAAATATTCTTTATTCAAATAAATATAATCTTTTAGACAAGCACTTTAAATGAATAACTCTACCACTGATTCGAAAGGCAGTTTTGTTGAAAAGAGCGGGCAAAAATCTCAACAGTAGCACCTTTAAGTATAAATTTTACAAATTTTAATTAACACCATTACCCATAATAGTACAAACTACATCAAACACATTTTATAATTAAAATTGTTACTGTCTTCACTGTTGAAAAATAATAGCAATTGAGCGTTCTAAGGATAAAACAAATTATCCTATTTCCATCAATTTCCATTTCCATTGCACTTTACTTTTATTAATTTTGGATAAGGATTGCAATCTTTTTTGAAAAAAAGATCCACTTCACTACAATTAGTAGTTTCATTAATATACTTATAACGTTATTAAAGTTCTAACTTTAATTACAATTATCTCACGTTTGAAATATTTTGCTTGTTATTTCAAAAAAATACTCGTACACGTAAGTGTTTTTAATATTTACTTTGACGTGCAAAGTAATCATAGTGTGCCAGTTACATTGTAATTAGCAGCCATACAAAATAACTCAACTAAGATATGACTTGAAATTCAAATGTACTAAATATGTTTTTTAGAATTATGAAATGTAAAATATATTTCTTTTAAAAAGCAGCCACCCCTAGAAATGTAGATGAGAGAACACAGAGCAAGGTTGCGAAACACAGGTCCGGCATAGCATGTACAATGGCCCTTCACCGAGATCTCCTTATTCTCCAAATAACTGAGACTCGGTGCTATTTGTAAAATGAATGTTGTATTCCAATTGCAATTCTATTAGCCTAGTTTTCTGTGTTGATTTAAAATCTTTTCTGGTTTACATCTGTTGCTGGTTTCGGTAAGTCTTTTATTATTGTTACCACTACAACTGTTTCTTTTACCTAAAAGTTATTAAAAAACCTAGATAGAGGAAGTAAAGTGTTAAGACACTACATTCCGGACACTCACATGCTTCATTCATTGTTCACATTCATCCCACACATGCTTGAGACATTTTACAAAAAAATTTATCTACTTTTGCGATCCTCTAAGCTGTTGAAGTAATTGTCTTAAAATTTAAGAATTTAAAAATAATTAAATATCATTAATAAAGAGGTATTAAAATTAATTCAGTAACTGCAGTAGTTGCACTACTGCAGCTTTGAAATAAGAGTATTTCTTATGTAGTAATTTTCTTTTACATTTTATAATAATTTTATTTTATATTTTACTTAATTAAAACAATAAGCCGTTGTTTTCGTGCAAAATTCATATTACTTTCGTTATAATCGAATTTTCTTTATCCTCAAAACTTACTAACTTTGTGGCTCTCCATGATAACTTTCATCAGATATTTGCCAAACAAGCTTTTCATTTTACTGTGTTTCGTCGAAAAGCACCGTCAAGGTGCTTTAAGAAACTTAAATTAGTTCTATTTTGTGTCGATGCTACTTTTACTCTATGGACTCAACAATTTTATTTCAAATTCTTGATTACACTGTCGTATATATTGCGTGGATTATATCCACTCAAATTATATAATTTCTAATACACCCATATGTTTCTGTTGAAAGGTCAAGAATTAAGATATTTCTTAATTTGCGCAAAATTTTAGTCAAGCATAATAAAAAAATTACGTAATTGCATTATTCATTGCCATTATTTCACTACAGGTATGTTAGGCAGGTAGGTAGGTTGCAACTCTCTTACTAGACAAATTTATTTTAACATGCATCCTAGCTTTGCAGTCATGCCTTCTTAAGACCGATTCTGACTTATAATCGAAATAAATGAAATAATAAACTTATATACATACCAAATCATTTCCTAGTTTAGTAAGATAATTGATTGAAAATCAAAATAAAAATATTTTATTAGTGTTAGTAGTGTCAGTCCTACAAGAAGCCACCACCAGCTTGTCGACAGCTCTACAGTTGTTCCATTTTACGATATAAACGACAGATTACTGACAGAGAAATTGATAAATGGACTGTAAAGATAATATATCTAATTAATCTAAATAAACCGTGGGGATCTAGCGCAAAGGGACTTCGTTGCTTAGTCCCAGCTTTCTCTGTCCCTGCTTTCCGCCTTTTTCGAGGTGTTGTGTGTTGAACGGCGGAAGTCAATGCCGCGCTTTGCCTAGTTGCCAGAGCGAAGAAACTGGAAATAGAAAAATTCTTCCCCGACTGGGATTCGAACCCAGACACGGTCGCGTTACAGGCAGACGTTGCGCTTCTACGCCACGACGGTACATTAAATTTCTGATGATATATTTTTTTATTATCTCCAAATTGTTTATAATAAGAAACTATTATGATTTATAAAGATCATAAATTGCTACGACATATGTAAAACAAGACATGAAGCATTAATAACATTAATATAATAATATTTGACTTGTTTTTTAATATATTGTTTATTCGCATATCTCTATATAAAATATATACAGATTGCATCTTTAGACTACAGATTGATTGAAGTGTTTTTAGTTATATTTAAGAAGCCTTGGCAACTTTATGAAACTACTTAGAACGCTGTGAAAGTTTTGTTTAACCATTTCATAAGACGGTTAACTTTCTAAAGCGATCATAAGTTAATTTTAATTTACATTGATTTTAGAAGCTGTTCAGTTTATGTTTATATATGTTTATAATCTAATATTTTTTGGGGTTTCAGACCTCAAAATCAATGAAACCATAAAGGGCAAGATGTTTTTTTTTAGCAACTATCCCAATCAGTTTTCTGTATAATTATCTTAAAACACGAGTGTTTATGCTACGAGTTTGCAAATGTCCGTATGTTGCTTGCTGTGACTTGAATTGAATTTATAAAATTTATTAAAATTGATACGTTGTAGATCTTTATTATTTAAAAGTCTATCAAAGACACAATACATTGCAAACTGATATTTGTACTTAATTTGACACAAAGTGGTTACAAAACTAAGCTTATCAATTTATACAGGATGTACACCATCATAAAACTGGTGTGACTGCCTGCGTCGTATAACTTGCACACGTTTTTTTGAAAGGAACTGTGTGAACATATAAAAAAATCGATCCACTTTAAATTTAATCTTGGAGGAAGGTCTACAGAACGAAGCTGATTACAGCAGATGGAGCAATATTGAGAATATCGTGAATGTGAAACTACAATATTTCAGTTATTTTTCATAAGTAAGGAAATTTAACTTCACATACAGGGTGTGGCGGTTACGGCGACCGTAATTTCAAGCATAGTATTAACTAGCCATTATAAACTTTTTAAATTTATAAAAGAAGTAAAATTTCCAAAAATAAAAAATATTTTTTTCAAACAAAATAAATAATGAAATTATTGTTCCAAAATAAAACGCCATTTGTCAAGTATGACGCGAGCATACGCTGTACTGTCAGAGCGGGACAGAAACATATCTCTTTGTCTTTTGGTTATATTAATAAGTAATGGAGGTATATTAAGATGCTACAAATTATTTCAAATATTTATTTATTTATTTTCCACTTAGAATCAATAAGATGATCACTTGTGTACGTCAGATAGAGCGGACGGAGGAGTGTCAAAGGAGCCCAATTTGATAATAAATATCGAATTGAGCCCCTCTGAAACCTACACACTCCACGACTTAAAACTAAAGTTACGAGGGTTCCAAGCGCGGCCTGGTGAGAAGAGCCCACAACAAACTCAGCCAGGTTTCCCTAAACCTATTGTGATCACTTCACAAACGTCATTCTAACTTATATACTATTCAATTGTACTTGTAAATATTTATTTTAAGTGTCCATCACAATCTATCTTTCACGAATATACATAAATATGTTACGCTCACGCTAGTAACAAATAATTATTAATCACTGTTAACAATATATCAATTCGTTAGAACACTGCATCCTTCACTGTAAAGCAATAATCATCAATAGTATTCCAAATGGGTAGTTTCCACTATTCTACATTAGCACTGATGCGTGGAATCATTGGTAGATCATTTCAATATCTCAATTATGTACTTACGTTATAAATAAGCCTGTATTTTAGGATCCACACTAAATACTAATTACGTGCACAGTTGAAATAGAACAGGCTTTAGGCCATGACATCAGCAGCTTTATGCCATCACTGCATTGTAAAGACTAAATACAATAGATTACATGAAAAAATAAAGTTTATTTTATTAAATTCGTTATAGATGTGGTTTTGTTTATTTCACTTACATAAAAAGTCACAATTTTTATAAACAGATCTGATAGATTATACTTACAGAAATTTAGCTTACGTTAAACCATGTTTGCCTCGAAGCTACCGTCGCATGGATTAGCTTATTTTGGTAAGGCTTTCTATGAGGCCCGTTTGTTTTAACCTAGCAACCCTACTCCTATCTTGAAGAGGTCAATAGCATACAGCTCATTATAGAGAAATCGATAACACTATGCAAATTATATTCGTAAAACATTTGTATTAACTCACGTTCTTATTACAGTCATATGCTGTTCTTTCCACTATGTCATCATAACCTCTAAAGTGATTGTATATATTTATATACATGAAATAAAACGTTGAAATGAAATTAAAAAATCGTTTACTTATAAATAAAAGCACAGAAGTCATTTCGCAATTATTATATAATTATTATATCTGACATTGGTAGCTGCAAGTCCATTAAAATTCGTTGTATCAGGTAATAAGCTATTTGGATAGGCTCGATTAATCAAAGCAACATCGTCCGATTCACTAGACCATGTTACGATAGAGTATTTTGGCATGTTATATACGCTAAGTGGATACTCAGTACATAGTATTTACGCTACATACGAACCTAATTTAATGCTCTAACAAAGAGGGTTGAGTGAAAGGCGTATTTTGCAATTCATGGAATATGTAAACGTAACGGTTCGTTGCTCCACTGTATACATATAAACGTACGTAAATCTAACCGTCGCATTTGCAACGTTTTAAGTTGATTTAGAAAATACAATACCGTTAATGATTTTGTATTACTTTACTTGGACTTGTCTGGGTGAAATATTATTTAACAATTTTCTTTTTTGCTTATTTTGGCCTAGGCAGTATCTCTATCCACGGTATTTTATTATATATCGTGTACTAATGTGCAACTTACGATCAATTGTTTTTTAAAAAAATCATTTAAAATACATAAGTATTATAAAACTCAAAGACCCTTTAACATTTCTTTTTTTATGTGGGATAAAAAGTAAGGTGTAAATGTTGAGCATGTATGACGAAAATAAAAATCAAGATGAAAATATATAAAATATGTAGATTTTAGCAAATTAGATTTGGTTAAACTCGACGAACTTTGGTTGGTCTGACGTTTTCTATATACATGTATATAGATATATCTATATAATATAATAATACCAGACACATTTAACCAGAAAAATTTATTTATTTTTTGACCGATTGATTTTATAAGTTACATGAAAAATTTAAAAGCTTTAATATATAACAAGTCAAATAAACCACATATATTTAAAGCTAATATGTGACACTTGAGCCAATCAATCAATTCAATGGGTATTCATAATAATAACAATAAACACTCATACTCATATATTTGTACATACGTGACGTATTTTAAAAATTGTAAGCATCTTTTACAGTCCTATTATTACATTCATATCTTTATACATATAATTAAAGTAATAAAAAGAATCAAAAGCAGAGATGGTAAGCCAGAAATCATCTAAGATTCCATACCTTTTACTATTGTAAGTTAACGGAAATACATCTTGTGAAGTTGATAAACTTAAATTTGCTGTCGTATGCACTCGTTTTGTACGAAATGAACTTCACGTATAACTTTTAAAGATTTTTATGAGAAAGACATTTGAATTTTTCAGACTTTTACCTTTATTTGTACTTTAAATTATAATTTCTTCTCAAATTTCATAACCCTAGATGAAAAGTAAAGCCCTCGGTATGCGTTTATTTTCAGAGAAGAAACAACTTAGCGTTCCATGGATTCACCGTGCGGGTGCCGGGCCCATCGTGTTGTAGGAAGAGGAGCTCCGAGTAGCGCTTGGGACCTGCGACCCAAGAGTCGGTTTAAAGGGCCCCTTTAAAATGCACTAACTTACCTTCACTGTCCGAGCTCCTCCCACTACCTAACCAAATTTTAAATGATTCTAATAAAGCCGCCTTCGAAGTGCGTTCTAGAAATGAATTTGTGATAGTTCTGGACAGGCCGAGATCTTTTAGTAAACTATAGAGAGATTTCGCTGTTATACCTCTCGCTCCTACTTCCATCGCATATAAGCTACCTCTAAACCTATTCCTGGTCAGTTCGTTTGTAAGATAGAAATACTTATTGAGTTTAAGGTGGTGACTTTTTGGGATATTTGTTTCTCACGGAACTGTAAGTTCTACCAGTACTATGCGTTTTAGGCTTCGAGAATATAGAAAAATATCCGGTCTAGATGACGAAACACCAACGTCCTCATGGATTTTATACTGTTTCTCATACGTGTCCATCAAAAGAGTCCAATCAGGAGCTGGATCTAATATTGAGAAAGGTTTTTGCGTGTGTTTTTTAACAGAACCTTCTTTCACAAACTCTATTAAACGTTTGCTAGTTGTAATGTTTCACGTATGATTACCCACTTTCTAAGAGTACCCTACACCCCACCAGCATATGTTTAGCTGTCCCCACTGCCTCTTTACAGATGTAGCAAGATTTATCGGTAGATTTATCCCATCTTACCAAATTACTTTGATCTGGAAGAGTCATTTGGACCGCATTCAGATAGAATTTTAATAGTGCTGGAGACCAGTCGTGAATTAGAGTGCGCCATTTTAAAGCTAAAGGGATACAGAATTCTCCTATAATTAGCCACTCATTTTGCATTTCTAAGCCCATTGCGTGCACCTCATACTTATCGTTCTCGTCTTGCGGAATAAAAGATTTTATTATGTCCATGTCTTGAACTTTCCTCTTTGATCCTAACCCTACTTTACTATATTGTGCTCCTATCATAAATTGCTTATGAAATTTAAGTCTTGACTCGAGCTCTGGGACACTTCTGTCTCTTAGAAGTGAGGTAACAATCTCATCCTGTGATTTTCCCAGAATATGTGTTTTTCTTAGATATTTCTATAAACATCTAAGAAAAACGGAGCTCTATAGCTCCGATGGTTTTTTAAATCTCAACCCAAAATTATTTTTGTCTCTAAATTAGGTTGAGGTGTCTGCCGAATGCGCTAGCCCAAGCCAAAACTTCAGCATCTTTATGACGCTTGCATTTAACTTTGCCAAGAGGTTTTATTAAAATCATATACGAGAAAAGGCCAATTCAGACGTGATGTTAGAAAATTGTCATCAATCCAAGCTTTCTTGACATTACTTATAGGTTGATTTACCATTTCAAGATCCGTCATTTCAGCGTTTTTTTTCAGCGTTTCAGTTCAGCGTTTGTAATCTATTTTCTTACCTAGAAATTGAAAAGGTGCCACCTCGGAAACTACAGAAATGCTTTCACCGCCAAAGTCCCGGATCGTATGATATATTTTGTATCGCGAGATCGTCCGTAAAAGCAAGAATAGATTCCGTGTAGTTGTTATTGAATTTAAACCGATAACCTTATTTTTTCTCGTGCTTAATTAGAATATCTAGTAAAATATTATTAACGATATTAAATATTATTGGGGATAAACAACAACCCTGAAAAGACCTATATTATAGCCTAAAGGTTTTGAATGGCCGTCTTTTGAGGTAATAACGAATTTTAATTTTGAATAGTATGACGCGATTATGTTGCTTACTGTCGTAGGAAAATTATACCATTTTAAAGCGGACATCAATAGATATTGTACTGATCCAAATGCGTTTTTTAAATGTATCCAACATAACGTAACTTGCCTCTCACACGTTCTGGCGTCTTTTAAGCTAGCAGTTAACAAACTATTATGCTCCAGGCATCCAGAAATTCCAGGGGAAATTCTTTCTGGTAATTCGGCCTGAAGTACCTATTGCTAATCATGAAATGGCTCATTTTCGTCTGAAGTATTGAGAAAAAGATTTCACAAGACAAAGTATTATTAAGAGCAATCGGTCTAATATCCTTTGGATCTGTTACCCGGTCTTTTTTGGGAATGAGGACAAAAACTGCTTCTCCAAAAGACGTAGGTATTTGCTTTCTTAACCAGATTTTATTATATAAGTTATGGAGGTATTTATGAATTGATGAACATTTTTTGTATACTATATAGGGGATACCGTCAGGACCTAGAGCTAACTTAGATGGTTTCTTTTTAATTTGTTTATTTATTTCTTCTAAAGTTGGTGGGTCACCTTGAAAGTCAATATGAGGAATCTCAGGTCGTTGTTTTTTGGCTCCTTATATAGTCTTTCTATATAAGGCACTTCGTATGTTCTTCTATAATGTTCATAAGTTGCCTCAATGGTCCAGAGAAGCCTACCCCTATCTTCCTTAAAAATGTTTTTTGAGTACTCAAAAGGTTTTGTATCTAAAGCAACATCGTGCGATCGAAATTATTGTAATTTTCCGCGTTCTGTAACGATATTTCCTGAATTAATTTCAGGGTCGACCGTAGCGCCCTAGACAATTGATGACTAAGATGATTATCGCCTAAAGCTTTGGCCGCACGAAGATTCTTTTTTAGTTCTCTTTTTTCCTCCTCATTTTCGACTTAAACGCATTTTCTTTTTTTTATGAGCGTTATAATTCGGAGGTGTATATCTATACTATCTATACTATTATTATAAAGAGGTAAAGTTTGTGTGTTTGTAAATTGTAATGGGTAATCTCGGGATCTACTGAACCGATTTTAAAAATTCTTTCACCAATAGAAAGCTACATTATTGCTGAGTGTCATAGGCTATATAAAAAAATCAATATCTGGTGATAGGATCCTGGAAACGAGGGAACTCCTTAAATTTTATAGGCACACCTATAGTGATTTCGGTCTTTTTTAAAGAATCTTGGCCATTTTCTCACGAAAAATAACATTTGATGAAGTGGAACTGTTGATGAAGACCACAAATGGTCATGAGAACTTAATAATAAGTAACTGTTTTACGGGTTTGATTCTATTTCTTTAACATAGTCGCTAAGCAATTGATGTTAATCAACATGCATATGATGAAGTCTAGCTGATGATGGAGTTCCAGAACAACTCCTCAACAACTAACGGCCTTGCATCGGGAAAAACGATACTTTCTAATTGGTCATGAGTAGTTGATAATAGGCCATTGTAACTTAGGTAATGTAAGTTGTGGACTACAACTTACATTACCTAAGTTACAAATGCGCTGAACAGGAGTTGACTTATATTTAGAGTCGGAGGCGGTATAATGGAGTGAAACATGTATATTCTCTTATGTATTCCTATTAATTATTATATACCCATGATTACCACTGATTTACCCATACCGTTTAAAAGGCTACAATTTCCAGTGAAGATCTCCTTTGCCCTCACTATTAACAAGTTCCAAGGTCATACATTCTCTCTGGTGGACATTGACATGATAAAGCCGTGTCTTTCCCATGGACAGTTATATGTGGGCTTATCTCGGGTTGGATCTCCTGATAGATACTATATTTTACTTCGAAATGGTAACATTACAACCAATATAGTTTACAGAGAAGTTTTGAACAATTAAAATTACCATAATCAGAGTAATTTTTCCCGTCACTTGGTACTCATGGAATTCGTTTATTGCAAATCCCGCAGAAAAGGTGTTTTTTTTTTTCTTTCGGACAGAGTTACTTTCGAATTTTGTATTGGCATGCAAATACAAACTATACCTACGTATAACTCACCTTTTGGCAGTTAGAAATTAAAACATAACACTCTGTACTAAAAAATGATTACATATTAAGATTATGCCCAACGAAGTGGGCACGGGTCAGCTAGTATATCATAAAAATAGTCATAAATAGTTTTTTGGAAAGTTTCTACTTGCATGTCTAACTCCTGTTTCGAGCCCCGATGCTCTAACACGACCGCTAATTGATCTTCGTGTACTTTCGATGTCGATTGTTTAATATTAGGAATTATCTTTTGATTCTTTTGACGTAGAAATTTTATATTTTTTCTATTTTCTAAACGGCTGCCGACTTTGATGTTTTGTTTTCAGCTTGAGACCTCCACGTGTTTTTGAGAAAACTTTCTTGATAGATAGACAGGAAAATAAAGTGATCCTATACACCCGTATATGGTTTTACCTCCTATTGTACCGCATCCTCAAAATAAGTTAATACCTTATGTGCACAAAACATGAATAGTAGTATTAAAGTAAGTCAAAGAACATTGTTTAAGCGGGTAAAGCCGCAAACGGATCGCTAGTATACATATAAAAATAAGCGTTACGCTACGTACTAAAAATTCTTATTTAGCCATAAAAAGTACTGTATGTGCGTAACGAGCCATAACTCATTAATACCATACTAAAATGTAACAATTTCCCTTCAAAGAGATTGTTGAGACATAACTGAGGCTATTATCTCCGAGGCTATCATTCGAATGGCAAACCATTACGCGTTTATGTTTAATGGTTATTTAAAGCTCCTCGTAAATTTACTTATTCGTAATTACTAACAATGTTTCACAATAAAAAACTTTATATGTACATAGTTTAATATAATTTTGTTTTATAATATGTATTAATCATATAATTATAATTATTTTCGTACATTAATCAGCAACTGTCTTCTCTGCTATAGGCGGAAAAAAGGTAATAATTATATATTATTTTGACATTCGAGTAATATGTTGAAGCTTATCCATATAAGCGGAAAGCAAAGAATAGAGTGACTTTGCGCTTCGACAAAATGTTTAACTGAACTTTAGTTATGTGAAACTATTGTGGCTCAGTGGAAAAAAATGAGACTGAAAGCATTACGGCTTATATTCGATTGTCATTCAAGACAAGGCTTGATATTTTTTTAATTTCTGTTGAATAAATCGTGGTTTTGAGTTTCGCTACTCAACAAAAGAATTCGAATATTAAGTTATAAGCGAATCAACGTGTATCTTTACACTAGGTTTTTTCAACTTACACTGCAATATAAACTATATAGTTTGAAGCTAAATATTTAATGAAAAAAACCCTATATCTTTCGAAGTGCTCTACAATATAGTTAGTAACATAACATAAATAAGAAATATTTTTTAGCTTTACGCTTTATCCCGCATATTGCATGGCAGGAACCATATGAACCTTGTAGTTAAGACACTCCGTTTGCTTAGTCCCTGCTATCTCCGTCCCCGCTTATAAATAACATATTGATATTATATAATTAAGAGTCCGTTGTAAAACCATGGCATTGCCACTATATAGGAAAAAATAATAAGATAGATATATATATATATATATATATATATATATATATATATATATATATATATATATATATATATATATATATATATATATATATATATATATATATATATATATATATATATATATATATATATATATATATATATATATATATATATATATATATATATATATATTCAAAATAAATAAACAAAGAAAAATTTATAATAAAATTATGATATGCTTCTTGTTAATTTAATATTATAAAAATTGGCAAGAAGTAGAGCTTACTATAAATAAAGGAACATGTTTAGAAATCCATTATTTATGAATTATTCCTAAATTTATAGAAAAAAAAACATTAAAAAGTTTACCTGTAGTCTCATTCATGGGCTTCAAAATGGCCTTATATACTCATTATCAGATTCAAATTCGTGTATGTAAACTTTTATAACTTTTACTTAGTTCACGATGGCCGACGTCATGTTATTGTAACGACCCCCAGCACAATCAAATGATATTTTATTTGGAAAAAAAATACAGCTTATTTACTATATCGTTATTCTAGATAAGCAAATTTACTTCTTCCGATAACACCTAATCATACTATCTTCAAATTAACAAAAAATAATAAATTTCTATTAAATTTTGTTATAATTATATTAATTTATAATAATACCTTAAATAACTCCTTGTACATTTAATTTTCAGCGTCTTCCGCTATCAAAATAATTAGAAATTTAATGACAACGCCACTCCTAGGAAGGTTTCTTAGGAATATAAATTAATTTTATTTTAAACTTTACATTGTTTGTAAAGAAATGTTAGTAAAGTGAAAATAGAAATCATTATTTCGTTCTCTAAATTCCAATTACTTAGCGTATGTAATGATTGCATTTGGAATTAACACATTACTTTAGTATTATAGGGGTAGATAAAGTAAATAATCATTACAGGATATTCAAAATTTTTAAGCATGTTTGTACCAAATGTTGTGTAATGTTGACTGTAGTCACTAATTTACGAGATAACTAAAAACAAGTATATATATATATATATATATATATATATATATATATATATATATATATATATATATATATATATATATATATATATATATATATATATATATATATATATATATATATATATATATATATATATATATATATATATATATATATATATATATATATATATATATATATATATATATATATATATATATATATATATATATATATATATATATATATATATATATATATATATATATATATATATATATATATATATATATATATATATATATATATATATATATATATATATATATATATATATATATATATATATATATATATATATATATATATATATATATATTATCGATTATTGCTAACAAAGTCGGTGGCACGGACGTTGTAATTTGTAATATATTACGGACATAAAATAAATATTTTTCATTTTAATACAAAATATATTATTTTCTCAGTCCAAAACCATCAATTGTACGTGCAAGTTATTTCCCTGTGGATTGAAAGGTAGCCTGAAAATACAGCAATTTCTATAATGTTTTCTTAGGCAGACTAACATTCGCTCATAAATTTACATACGAAACGACAACAATTTTATTCCATAAACGAATTTAATTTGTTTGATGAAATTTTAAATACTGTAGTCAATGATATATATGATACTTTTGAGATAAAAAATATTAAGCATTACAATTTCAGTCAGATCAGAGTTTCACAAATCAAAGTACAAAATCGTACATTATGTACATTTAGACAGACAACAGATGGAGTAAGAGTTAATTATTAAATAAAACGTGGAAACACATAAACATCATACATTTCGAGCGTGTTCGGACATTGATTCTACGTAATTTTATTAAAGACATGTTAAGTCACAGTAACAGTTTGTCAAAGTAGCACTCTTCCAATAGGGATCGTTGCCTACAAGCAATAGCCCAATTGCCAACACAATTGACATAAATTCATCGCTTTCATGGTCTTTTATCATTTAAGACTACCTTCTTTTAACATGAAACTACTAACTATACATAATGTAAAGTCACTTAATTACTTAGTAAAATTTGTTATGATTATTGTTGAACAATATTAGCCAGAAAATGGTTAAGCGATTACGAATACAAACTGACAATATGGGCAAATCGCCCCTGGAGCCGTCGGTGGGCAGCGCTGGGCTGATCACTCTAAAGATACGCAGGAATGATCTATGCCCAGCAATGAACTTGAAAAGGTTAAGGTGTGTAGTTGGTGATCATAATCACCAATTACACAATGTAATGATAATTATTTCATTATAATCATAAATCATAAAATGCTAGAATAAAAATAACATAAACCATAAACCTAAAACCCAAAATACATAAACTATAAACCTATAAATTACAGATTTAAATTGACTATATAAATATGAACATCTACTAAAGAGATAACATGAAAAGTAAATCAAAGAGTAATAAACGTTTCCATTACCATTCTAGAGCACTATACGATGCAATAACGTCGTAGACAAAAGTATGGCTGGAAAGTTTATGTGGGAGTTTCCGCAGAAGTAGCAAATTTATTTTCTTCGCAAACTCTAACTAAATAAACATTAATTTTAAGTAACTTTTTATTTATATTAATTCCAAATCGGTGCGCTAGCGGTGTTTGTTATCTTGGGACTAAATCTTATTGAGATAAATAACACGCTATTGTTCCTAATAGAATAGTGTTTTCTGACCTATTTCAACATTTATTTAAATCTTTTTCTTATGTCTTCACGCTTTATCCCCCACGTGCGGCAGGGTAGGCAGAGGGAACTGCGCGAACTACAGGAACCTAGTGTTAAGACACTCCGTAGTTTAATTACTGCTTTCACCGTACCTGCTTTCCGCCTTTTTCGAGGCACAGCTTGTTGAGTGGCGGAACTCAACGCCGCGCTTTGCCTAGTTTCCAGAGAGAAGAAAATGTAAATAGAAAAATCCACCTTCCCCGAGTGACAATCAAAACCACAAACCGTCGCCTTTAGAGGTAAACGCTACGCCACTGCGCCACGACGGCGTCATTGAATCTTTTAATGAATTAAAAGCCGACAATCGCACATAAAATAAGAAATTCTATAGTACCTAGATATGTAGGCTATTACCACCCACAACGGCCAACTGACTATTATTAACCGATATTACTAAATACATCTCAAAGTATAGAACAATATTTTTCAATATAATTAAAAAATAATAAAATTTAATATTGTATTTCTGAAATAAACATTATTTCAGTCCAATTTAAACTGAGTGCCTTACCAAATGCAACGAGTATTGGAGTCTATCTTTATAAACTACTACGAGACAAATAGTATTATTTAAAAGTAAAATGTAAATATTCGTATACTGTATATCGCAATCTGACTCTGTGGACGATACTCCATTCGTTTTGGCATTTTTATTTCCGCCAATCTCCATCTTCGCCGTTTTAAATTCCACTACGATATTGGTCTTTTGGTTGGAAAATTTAAAGTGCGTTCGCTGAATAAACGCTGGCGGCGTTGTGTCGCATTCTCCAGATATCGGTGAATTTACTGCGTCAAAGGCTTTGTCCTGAAATAATACGGCCCGTTGAGAAATACACCGCATGTACAGAAAAATTTTTACATTTAAATCGACTGTTCAATCAGTGAGAAATCTATTGCTCCAAGGGGTTGCTTTTTAATGTATTGAAATAAATGTTTGAATCATCTTGATGAGATCCTTAATATTTTAGTATACAATTTTATGTATTTGTAATATGTTAATATTTAAATTTTTACAAGCTGTCGCGACTATTCAGTGGGTTCTATTCTCACTTGGGAAAGAGGGATTACTTCATTTCCATTTTCGTCGCTCATGTAACTAAGGCTAGCGCGGCGTTGAGATCCGCCACTCAACGCGCCTTGAAAGGTAGAAAGCCAATTCTTTGAAAGGTAGAAAGCGGGGAACATATATACATACATCTACGTCAACCAATATCCATTCACTGCTGGAAATAAACCAATAAGCTTAGACGAAAAAGTAATGTTTGTGATTGAGAAGAACGACATTTTTTAAAGAAATTTTGTTTTGTACTCTCTAAAAGAGTTCTATCTTAGCAAACACTATACAAGCATATAATATTTTTAGGCGGCTGCACGTTTTCTGTTTGTAAATAAAGGGTAGATTGGCGTTATTTCTAGGTTTGCGAATACGTATAACTATGTTTTTGGCCATGGCCACTCGGTAGGGAAGGAGTACCTTGGTAAAAAGATCTAGAAGAGCATTGACACCAGTAATATATATGTGTATATCGCAAAAATCATTTATCAGCTACCGCAATTTAAGTCTGCACGACGTCAAAATCTACTTTATTTTTCATATCCAACAATAAATTACAATATAGAAGGTAAACCGAAATGAATCTAGTGCATACTAATCGCGCCTCTAAAATGCAAAATTTTATGCAAATCTGCTAAGTTACTTTTATGTGATTTATCACGTTTGCTTTAGTGGCGACATCAAAGGCTTTCGAAAACATTATCGTTATATTCAATTACTTTATTTACGAAATCAGTTTAAAATTTAATTTAAATATAAGATTTAAAAATAAGAACTTTACTAACCAAATTCTATGAAATCGATATCAACATTACCTTTTTTAAGGACTATACCACACATATTACAAAGCTTTTATGCGAATTACACTGTTTTTCCTTTCTCGGAAATATTTGAAAGTAATAAAAAATATTTTTGTATATCATATAATTATAGGGATAAAAGAAAAAAAATAAAAAAAAATATCTACACAATAAACTTTTAAGGTCAGGCACTGATCACAGCTAGCGTAGCGATCATGATTTTTACCGGTTTCTTACAAAAGAGGGTGACAGCGTCTCCGATAGAAATTAGTTACTTACCTACCTATATAGATACGTTTTTTATGCAATTAGTATATTTTATATATCATATAATTTACTTTTGTAATTTTAAACGAAGCAAAATTAAGATTTTTTTAATGAAATAAAAGCTAAATCGAATGAAAATCAAAATCATAACTGAGTAAATAACATTCTTAATCAATTCTTCATAATGTTAATTTGGTAACAGTAATAAAATAAATATGTATATAAAATATAAGATTGACATTGTAAATGATAAGTTCTTTATATGTCGTATATGTTGAATAAATCAAATAATTACTATTTAATATGATAATCTAACTTACAATAACTAGGAAGACGAGCGTGGCCTTTACAACGCAATCATAATAAAGTTTAGAGCATGTTGTTATCTCGTTTATGTAGTTACACTTTTAAACCCGAATAATGTTATAGCCTGTTATAATATTCTAGCTTTCAAGATCACCATTGTAAAATAAACTTAGCCTTTGTTAAATTAAAATTATTTTAGTAAATAATTAATGGTACGTTATCCTAAAATTTCTGTACAATCGTATTATAATTATTATAGTATATTGTCGCTTTAGTTGTTCTGGCAGAGAATATGTGGTGCAATATTTTAATAGCTTCACGCTTTGTCACGTGCATAGCAGGGTACGCTGAGGCAACTGCAGATTACGTGGGAACCTATTGTTCAGACACTACGTTGCGCCTTTCGAGGCTTTGTATGTTGAGTGGTATAAGTATGTTAAGTTGTCTAGTTGACAAATCAAGGAAAAAAAACTTGATAACCCATACTCTCCGAGTGGGACTCAAATCCACAAACCGTCGCGTTTACATACAAACACTGCGCCACTGCACCACAGTGGTACCCAATTAATTGTAATTTACAAAAATATATAGGTTAATTTTAAAAGGACATCCATTAGACTAAAATATTACTGTAACAACGTTATTGTTGTAATATAAAACATGTTTATATTATAAATTATATGTTATAATTATGTCAAACACACGTAACAGAAAATTCTAACTAGAATTTTCTTTGAAAGAATATGTGACGCTATATAATCAATTGATTCAAATTATTATTCAGAATTATAAACAAAAATATTAACTTTAAAACAACATTAACTTGCGTTAATACTTGCATATTTTATATGCATTTTTACTTCACAGTGCTTCAATAAGCCCGTATTATCTTAGGTTTCATATAAAAAGGATTAACATTAGTGGTAAATATTTTCTGCCGCTGCAAATAACGTACTGCATTGAAGTGCGGTTGGAATTGCTGCGTCAGTAGAGGTGACTTTGTTTATGTCTTTTGTTGTATTGAAACAAAACTAGCAGGAAGGCATGTTCAACAGTACCGAGGGGAAGCGAGAGGGTCGTCGCTCGACATTCTGAGCGTGAATGAAGCATTTAGTTGTTTACTGAGTGCCTATTAGCGTGTGTGTTTAACACAATCTCATTAAACTGTGAGCATATACAGTAATGGGTCCGCTGGAAAGGTGTTTGAGACTATTATATTTAATTTTACACCTTCTAAATGTATGTTTAAATTTAAAATGTTGTATTGTTTTAATTTAAATAATTACGAAAGCATTTTTCTTTCTTTTTATTTCTCAATGTGCTTATACGTTGAAAGCAGGTTAAGTGAACTTAGTAGCCTAATTCTAGAGTTTCTTTCTCCAAAATTGTAGTATATTCTCAAAGATTATTTATTAGGTTTATTTTCAGCATCCCGCTTAATTTCACGAAGCTGGGAAGGCAGAGAGAATCTCTTTTCTCTCCTTTCTTTCTTCACTTTTAGCCCAATTTCGAAATAATATTTATCTAGTGGCATAATTTAAATAAAAAATCTTTTAATAGAAATCGAACTCATAACAATCGCCATTTACAACATTAGTTTTACAGTATTAGTTGTAACAAATTAGTTAGTTACCATTTACTATGACTAATAACTATATAAGGCTTTTTTAAATTTTACAACGCAAATTCATAAACTTCGCAATAGTTTGCTACCATCTTATAAAATATGAAAACAAAAGTTTGACGCCATCTCAAACAGATGTAAAAACTTGTAAAGACATCTCAAATATGATACGTTTTAAACTTGACTAATCAATATATATATGTATATATATATATATATATATATATATATATATATATATATATATATATATATATATATATATATATATATATATATATATATATATATATATATATATATATATATATATATATATATATATATATATATATATATATATATATATATATATATATATATATATATATGTGTGTGTGTGTGTGTGTTTATGTATATGCTTTTGGCTTAGCGATAACTCCCATATATAGCGCTCTGTCGTTAAAATCAATATTAATAATTATTAACTTAGTTGTTTTATATCAAAATATTTCTTTTGAGACAAAAGGAAAGCCTAAAAATTTACCTACATATAGCGGACGAACGTCTCTTGTAGAAAAGTACATTAATGTAGAAAAACAGGTCAAAATTAGGTAAATATTCAAAACAACAACTAAGTGGATGTGGAAGTTTAAGCCAGTTGATATGATTAACTATTGATTCCTTTGGGCTCATAAAGTCGCAGACAGTGTTCTCCCCCATTCAAGGCCCGGACGATTTCGGCGTTTAAGGTCTCTAACGGCCGATAAATTATCCCAAATTTGTTTTTCACTGCAGACTGAATTTACCTGTGGTTAGTTACATATGGGCCTATTTGCTGGCTGAATTGTGTTTGAGAATCTGGACCAAATTGAAATTTTCACATGTGTGCCAAAATATATCAACTAAACAAATGTGTATGTGCAAACATATGTAAATACTTATGTTATTTCGATTCTCTTTGAATTATTTTTTAAATTATACGAAGTTTATTTTTAGTTGTTATAGTGGTAGCAGTTTACTATAACCTTCCGTAGAACATTCTCTCCCAGCTTTTTTACTACTTCATAACATACTTTTTATATTTTTTTTAATTAGACATTATACATTATTATAAAAAAAATATTATTCAACACACAGAATATGTGTGTTAAAACGTTTATAATGAAGTTGGGGTAGTTTAGAAAACTAAGACAAAATCATAACTAATAAAACGTTAAGATAGCTAAAAATATATACATACATATATTAGTTATTATCTAATGTTAAATTTAAGCATAAAATTACTTCCATTAAATACTAAAATAATAAATTATCCTTTAAACTCATAAAAATAGTATACACTTTGACAAACTTCTCATATATAAAGAAAACATAAGCATTTATAAAAAGCTTTTTACATCTAAGCTTAACATAGAGCTTACGATTTGTACCTATATAAACAATTTCAAATTCCATTTCCCCGAATATCGTTGAAAATTGTAACACGTGCTTAACAGAGCATGTAAAAGAAAGATAGTAGTGGGACAAGTGTAACGTCACGCTTGAGCAAATTGATGTTCCTAATGGCGGCCATTACAGGCATTGTATGCGGTCCATCGAACACAGAGGTCGAGAGGACCCGAGATCAACGTTTAAGTAATATGTATGGACTTGTATTCATATTTTAAACGTTTTGCTATTGAAAGTTATTGAATTATGTTCAGGAATAATAGGAGTAGAATTTCTTTTTTGAATGTATGATTGTATAAATTTATATACATGATTTTAGTGCAATTGATTTAAATTAAGTAAATATTAGTCTAGAAATAAGTTTAATAAAATCTACATCTTCCTCGTGTTACACTATTTCTCTTAAGTTACATTAATTTCCAAAAAAATCTTATCAGACTGTCGGTTTGTGGGTTCGATTCCCATTTGGGGAAAATGGAATATTTCATTTCCATTTTCTTTGCTGTGGCAACTAGAAAGCCTGGAAAAGCGGAAAGCGGGGAACGGAGTGTTTTAACTCTAAACATTTCCTACGATTATTACAGTTAACAATTAGAGGAATAAAGCGTGAAGCTAAAAAAAATGGTTGCCTGTAAAGTGGGTTTTACGGGCGAAAATTTTACGTGACAACGTCTTTTTCTCGGTTGAATATTTATTGATATGAATAATAATTATAGTATAAATTGCACAAATTTTAACTATAGAAAATATATTTTGTTTACTAAAACATTGTACATGTGTCAAGTGATACGCGCGGCGGACCGATCATAGTTCGGTGACAGTTGACACATCGTTACGTTACCATTTTCATATTTGACTCCGAGCCGCACAACCTAATTTAAGACGTTGTCACGTCAAAAAAAGAATATTTAAGTACTTAATATAAGATATTACTAATATTTTAACACATTTCATATTACTTTACCGATCTGGCACGTGTCATTTACATGTCTCTTTTGCGCATCTATATATGTTAAATGAAACCTGCGAATTGGCTTAGGATTAGATTATCGATCGATGATATTTATTGACGAACTTTTAAAGTCTCAAATTCACCATAGCCGTCTAGTAGAGGGCAAGTTACTCTTTACACTGTGTAACTAAAGTGACTGAGAATAACAATACCACCCTGATATACTGGTAACAAATCCAATCTACACAATATATGGTACATTGTATGGAATATTAAAAAAAGAGCACTCTGATTACTATTTTCTGTTTATTTTTCAAAACTCTGCGTATCAAGTGACGGAACTTAACGCCACATTATTTCTTGCCTAGAATGAGGAAAATTGAAGTTATTTATTCTCCCCAAATTAGAATCAAACCCACAATCATCATCTTTACCGTCCGTCACCATGTCACTGCACCACGACGGCTTCGATATTTAATTAAGTATAAGAAAATTAAATTATTTAACTTCATAAAATGAAGTCATAAAATATAGGGTATACCCTATATTTTTGGTTGGCAGAAAATAAATGAGCTTAATATTATATCAAGTGAAGGATTATACGGGAGCGTTGATTTAAATTCCGAGTACCTGTTCAGTCTTTGCTCCATTACCTTCACACGAATATGATAATTTATGCCAAAATAATATATTCATATTTTGGGGAAATCATATGGAAACGTGACGAAGTGAAAACCAAAAATTATGTTTTTTAACTAAAAACTAAGTCATTTTGAACTAAAGTAAGGATTGTGAAAGAATGAGTGTTCTTGAGATATAAAAAAGAACTAAAGTTGTGCGACCATATATAGTAAATTTTAAACTACATTTCAGTATTTTATATAGGCTTTTTTAACTACTTCACACGTCTAACTAATTTAAGTTTTGTGCAATATCATCACAGTTAAACTACGTAGCGCAATAAAACCAGCTTGTACAGTCGGAATATAAAAGTAATGATCAACTTCGTGAGCCGGGACAAAGTTTTCAATTCTTTTTAAGTAAAGTAAGAAAAGAAGAGTTCAAAAACTAACTTGGAAAATAAGTACAGGTCACAAATTTTTTGGAAATATATAAAATTAAAACTTGAATAAATTGGGTTGTTTACAATATAAAGTAGCAATTTTTGTATGATATACATTGCCTGTTGTATTCACCAACATATAAATTTTATAACATCTTGTTTACGTGTATAATATATGTATCTGCAATGTCACCTCTTCACAACCTTTTCTTTAAACGCAGCGTAAGCTTTCCATATGCATGTTTTTATCGAGAGTCGTCTACTTGGAATATATTTTCTCAAATGATATTCTGTTCCAATTTAAGAAGCGTTTGACATAGTAACACTTTCAATTTTACTAAACATTGTTTAGAAATAAACACACTAACATGTTATTTATTTTTTTTGTGTTTTTTAAAAAAGTTAATTTTCATCGTGAATTTCTTTAAATAACATGTAAATATAATATAACAAAATTTGCATATATATTTTTAAATTTTCCACTATGTTTAAATTTTCATGTGTTTCTAAATGAATGAAAAGTATTTAGAAACACATGAAAATTAAAATATGTTATGCATGTTTCTTGCAAACTATCCTAATCTGGCCAATAAGGACATATTATATTCTATTCTATTCTTATTAAGCTTCGTCGAAACTGTTGCAACTCATTTTTGCTAGCATCTCTATGATACTATCAAATCTTTAAATATAATATACTGAATAAGCATACTAACTATATACATATATAGTGTTAAAGCTTCGTCCCGGCTTTCCGTCTCGCGTTGAGTGGCGGAACTCAACGCCGTGCTTTGCTTAGTTGCCAGGGCGAAGAAACTGGAAATAGAAAAATCCCCGAGTGGAAATCGAACCCACATACCTTCACGTTTACAGGCTGACATTACGCCTCTGCGCCACGACGGTCCTGTAAGAATTTAACAATTTAATTTAAAATATATAGTTACTATCACTTTTTTTTTGAATTATGTTAAAATATTTGTGAGGATATAAAAAAGCCTTTCAAAATCCTATCATAGAAAAACGCTGGGTTTATATCGTGTATTCAATTTGTGTGAGAGCTATCGGCCCTTAAGGGATGAGCTTCGACATTTTCATTAGGGCTGTGGAAATAAATATAAGATATTTCAAGTATAAAATAAAAATACTTTATGCTGGGATAACTGTAACTGTAAAAAACACTGCAATATTGAAAATATATTTGGCTCCAGAACTTATATAAGAAATTCTTAAATAAAAAACTAATATAAGAACAAATATTACTATAGTAATTTGTAATAAATAAATCATATGATGTTAGAATTACTACTTTATTTTGTTAAATATTAAACACTAGACTGTACTATTGAATATATTAAAATAAATTTATTATAAACTTGTTCTTTTTTAGCTTCACGCTTTTATCCCGCACGTGGCGGGGCACAGGCAAAGTGATCTGCAGGAACCATACTAACCTATTGTTAAGACACTCCGTTGCTTAGTCCCTGCTTTCTCCGTCTCCACTTTTATAAACCTGTTAATCGTAAAATTATTTTAATAATATGTAGTAGGTAGATAGCTAGGTATTATTTAGTGAACAGATAGATACTAGGTGTGTAATATGTAGGTACCAGGTAGGTACTGTACTTTACTACTATACTATTACTAATACTATTTTTGCTTATCACTTTATTCCTCAAATAACAAAACAGGCTGAGATCATACATCGTTAAAACTACCCAATCTTCGCCATCGCCACATATAACATGTTTATAGTCGCTGTTTTTTTATTTATTTTTTTTATTTAATTTTAATTTACTCTACAAACACTTGGTCCGTATCCTTTTTTAACTTATACATTTATATTCTTTTATATTATTTTATATTTAATATTACTTAGAACCAATGCTATGGCTAATAAGCGAAGAAGAAGTCAGTCGCTGTTTCATTGCTCCAAGATATCATCCGCATATGTGCCTACTACAGAAAATATTTTTATAATATTAATAATAATAATTAGTTTTAATATGACGAAAATAAAATTAATGAAAATGGTACTTCAACTCTTACGAAAGGAGTCAACTATTTATTAGTGGTACTTCATTATCGTTGACTTATAAAATTCGGTGAGAAATAAGAACATATAGTATTGATAAAGATGAAGATCTCAAATTTAATACAATTTACAGTTAATTTGATATAAACTGTGTGGCTACGACCATAATTTTAAGTTTGTCATTTTTTACTAGTGGCATTTTTCTTAGCGTACTTATTACGTAAGTACGGAACCATTGGTGCGCGAGTAACTCTCGCACTCAATCAATATTTTTTACTGAGATATAATTTGAAGATTTTATTTTTTTAATTAACATTAAGTATTGTATTGTATAACGATCTATTCTATCAAATCTTTCTAACTTATGCACAAAAGTACATAGAAAAATGTATAAATTTTGTAACAACATCAAATAAATTCAAAAGTTCAAATATATTACAAAAACAATAAAAAAAACGCTTGTTATATCAGTTATTTTGTATTATAATTTATTTTGGAAGTTACGGACGATTAACGTCTGAATTATTGCGCCAGATCGCAACCTTTTTAAGATATCATCCTCTGGGATATACACAATCTTGAATGGGATGAGATAGATGTAAAGAATTCTAAATTATATTTTTATATTTTTTTTAGTATCACTATTTCTCATATACAGCGAAGTATATGGAGAAACACTCTAATTTCCAATTTCTACAGAATTTTGAAACATTTTTTAGTAACAAACCAATGTCAACTAACATCAAAAGAATTAGTAATTTAGAATAAAATACAAAATTTTACCTATAAATTACCTAGGAAAAGCGCGGCGGCGAGTTCCGCCACTCAACACGCATTGCCTCAAAAAAAAAGTAGAAAGCGGGGACGGAGAAAGCAGGGACAATCAGCAGAATGTCTTAAGTTCCTATGGTTCCTACAGTTCTCCCTGCCTATCCTGGCATGTGCGGGATAAAGCGAGAAGTTAAGCTTTATTGAAGTTTTAATAACATACTAACAACAATGATGTATTAAATAATGTACTATCATAATGTACTACTTTTTCATTTAAAATCGCTAATTTTAAATTAGAATTAAAAGTGCAAAATATTAAATTATTTATAACGCAGATGCTACCGTGGCCTTAAATCTACAAAATTACATTAAAATTTATCTAGTGGTTAAGTAAAGACAGCTGTTACTTGACCCAGTTAAATCCGAGACGCAAAAATTGTTTACTTCGTTTAAAGGAACTGTATCTTAAATATTAATCACATTATAATTTCGCCATGCACCAAACCAATGTACATATATATATATATATATATATATATATATATATATATATATATATATATATATATATATATATATATATATATATATATATATATATATATATATATATATATATATATATATATATATTGAGGACCGCCGTGGCGGAGAGGCGTAACGTCTGCCTGTAACGCGACGGTTTCTGAGTTCGATCCCCAGTTGGAGAAGATGAATTTTTCTATTTCCATTTTATTCGCTCTGGCAAACTAGGCAAAGCGCGGCGTTGAGTTCCTCCACTCAACACGCAATGCCTCGAAAAAGGCGGAAAGCGGGGATGGAGAAAGCAGGGACTAAGTAATGGAGTGTCTTAATACTAGGTTCCCACGGTCCCTGCAGTTCCCTCTGCCTACCCTGCCTTGTGCGGGATAAAAAGCGTGAAGCTAAAAAAAGAAAAATTAATAATATATATATATATATATATATATATATATATATATATATATATATATATATATATATATATATATATATATATATATATATATATATATATATATATATATATATATATATATATATATATATATATATATATATATATATATATATATATATATATATATATATATATATATATATATATATATATATCAATATAGGTAAGGAGATTGCATCCAAGGTAACTCAACCAAATGTCAAGTTTAACGAATATATACGCGACTCCCATTCCAACTTAACTTCCATGGTCATTAATAGCACTAATGAGTCAGAAATCAAGTCACTTATCTGCCAACTTAAAAACAAGAGCGCTGGAGGGTGGGATGGTGTTTCATCCATTGTCTTGACTGCAGCTGCAGACGTCTTGACTACTAAACTGTTTAATATGTGTTTATCAAAGGGTGTGTTTCCTACAGTTTTCAAAAGGGCTATTATTCATCCAATTTATAAGAATGATTGTAAAAAATCTATTAATAACTACAGACCTATATCAGTACTGAGTTCCTTGTCTAAAATTTTTGAAAAAGTAATTAATAAGCGGCTTGTTTCTTACCTGGAGAAATACAAATTGATAGAAGGCAATTAATATGGTTTTCAGGCCAACAGATAAACAGAAAATGCGGTTATAAATGTACTTAATACCAAAATTGATCATATGGATAAAAAAACGAATAATATTGGAATTTTTTTGGATTTATCAAAGGCTTTTGACACTGTTTGAGGAGAATATTTTCTTCGGAGTTCCATAAGGTAGTGTTTTAGGGCCCAATTTTTTTCTACTATATATAAATGACTTATGTAAATTAAAAGTCCCTAATTGCAAAATTATGTTCTACGTCGATGACACCGCTCTGATAATCTGCATTCACATATGGGCTGACGCACGAAAGAATAGTGAAAAAGCTTTATCCATTGTTATTAATTGGCTATCATGTAATACTTTAACCTTAAATGTTGAAAAAACCAAATTTATCATCTTTGGTCATAAGTCCCAAGTACCCTGTGTGTCTTATTCAATTGACGCACACAAATGTGACTTGGACCAGAGTAAGATTTGTGATTGCTGTCTAGTTGGTCGATCACGTTCAATAAGATATCTTGGTGTAATTTTAGATGAAAATTTCTCGTGGACTGAGCATATAAATTTGATTTGATCCATTTGGAAAGAGCGCAAAGATTAGCGCATTTTAAAAGTGATGACTAATAATTCTATCCGATTTCCAAATATATATACATATATATATATATATATATATATATATATATATATATATATATATATATATATATATATATATATATATATATATATATATATATATATATATATATATATATATATATATATATATATATATATATATATATATATATATATATATATATATATATATATATATATATATATATATATATATCCTGCTTGCACTCTTTCATTTTTATCTCCACCTCGTCCTGAGTTTCCGCGTTCGACTCCATAAGAAAATTCACACAGCGCGCCCGGTGAGCGTCCAGTACGCGGCGAAAGATATCATCGTCGCGTTTGAGGGTGAAGTCCCTGACCGCTTCGGTGACGGCCCGCACCGACAGCACTGCGAGGCGGCGGTCCTCCGGCTGCGCCTCGTAGTACGAACGTGCGCCGCGACGCCGCCTATATGTATATCGTCACCTTCGACGATATCTCGGCCTTTCCGATCGCGAATTTTCTTTTCCCTCTTCATTATTAAAACGTGAGATAGTAAAATCAGCAGGCGACTCCTGGATAATATGCCGTTCTAAATCATATTCGGGCCAAATTTATATATATATATATATATATATATATATGTATATATATATGTATATATATATGTATATATATATATGTATATATATATATATATATATATATATATATATATATATATATATATATATATATATATATATATATATATATATATATATATATATATATATATATATATATATATATATATATATATATATATATATATATATATATATATATATATATATATATATATATATATATATATATATATATATATATATATATATATATATATATATATATATATATATATATATATATATATATATATATACATATATATATACATATATATATACATATATATATACATATATATATATATATATATATATATATATATATATATATATATATAAATTTGGCCCGAATATGATTTAGAACGGCATATTATCCAGGAGTCGCCTGCTGATTTTACTATCTCACGTTTTAATAATGAAGAGGGAAAAGAAAATTCGCGATCGGAAAGGCCGAGATATCGTCGAAGGTGACGATATACATATAGGCGGCGTCGCGGCGCACGTTCGTACTACGAGGCGCAGCCGGAGGACCGCCGCCTCGCAGTGCTGTCGGTGCGGGCCGTCACCGAAGCGGTCAGGGACTTCACCCTCAAACGCGACGATGATATCTTTCGCCGCGTACTGGACGCTCACCGGGCGCGCTGTGTGAATTTTCTTATGGAGTCGAACGCGGAAACTCAGGACGAGGTGGAGATAAAAATGAAAGAGTGCAAGCAGGATATATATATATATATATATATATATATATATATATATATATATATATATATATATATATATATATATATATATATATATATATATATATATATATATATATATATATATATATATATATATATATATATATATATATATATATATATATATATATATATATATATATATATATATATATATATATATATATATATATATATATATATATATATATATATGTATATATATTTGGAAATCGGATAGAATTATTAGTCATCACTTTTAAAATGCGCTAATCTTTGCGCTCTTTCCAAATGGATCAAATCAAATTTATATGCTCAGTCCACGAGAAATTTTCATCTAAAATTACACCAAGATATCTTATTGAACGTGATCGACCAACTAGACAGCAATCACAAATCTTACTCTGGTCCAAGTCACATTTGTGTGCGTCAATTGAATAAGACACACAGGGTACTTGGGACTTATGACCAAAGATGATAAATTTGGTTTTTTCAACATTTAAGGTTAAAGTATTACATGATAGCCAATTAATAACAATGGATAAGCTTTTTCACTATTCTTTCGTGCGTCAGCCCATATGTGAATGCAGATTATCAGAGCGGTGTCATCGACGTAGAACATAATTTTGCAATTAGGGACTTTTAATTTACATAAGTCATTTATATATAGTAGAAAAAAATTGGGCCCTAAAACACTACCTTATGGAACTCCGAAGAAAATATTCTCCTCAAACAGTGTCAAAAGCCTTTGATAAATCCAAAAAAATTCCAATATTATTCGTTTTTTTATCCATATGATCAATTTTGGTATTAAGTACATTTATAACCGCATTTTCTGTTTATCTGTTGGCCTGAAAACCATATTAATTGCCTTCTATCAATTTGTATTTCTCCAGGTAAGAAACAAGCCGCTTATTAATTACTTTTTCAAAAATTTTAGACAAGGAACTCAGTACTGATATAGGTCTGTAGTTATTAATAGATTTTTTACAATCATTCTTATAAATTGGATGAATAATAGCCCTTTTGAAAACTGTAGGAAACACACCCTTTGATAAACACATATTAAACAGTTTAGTAGTCAAGACGTCTGCAGCTGCAGTCAAGACAATGGATGAAACACCATCCCACCCTCCAGCGCTCTTGTTTTTAAGTTGGCAGATAAGTGACTTGATTTCTGACTCATTAGTGCTATTAATGACCATGGAAGTTAAGTTGGAATGGGAGTCGCGTATATATTCGTTAAACTTGACATTTGGTTGAGTTACCTTGGATGCAATCTCCTTACCTATATTGGCAAAAAAATTATTAATGTTATTAACCGCTACGGTTGGATCACCAGCTGTTTTAGCAAAAAACTTGATGTATTTTTTTTTCAGGTATATTGCCGAATTCTTTTATGAGATCCCATGTCTTTTTCCCATCATTCTTAGCCTTTAAAAATTTATTTTTTTTGTAACTTATTTTTATTTTTTTCAGTAAATTATTACAAAAATTTCTGTAGCGATGGTAAGTAGTTGTTATAACTAGGTTATTTAAATTGTCTATATAGCTTATCGCGGTTTCTTATGCAGCGTAGCAGACCAGGTGTTATCCACGGTTTTAATATTCGTTTTTTACTAGGAACTGATATGTTTCGAGTATGCTGCTTTATAGTCGAAGATAAGATTGAAACTAATTTGTTTGCTGAGTATTCGGGGTATGGCATTCCTCGTAGGAAATAAATGTGCTGGCATCAGACCGTGCATAGCACATAGATTCAAGTACTCATCTGCTCGTGAGTCCTTTGACATGTGCCCAATATTAATATTTATATCCCCTATAATGATTTTTGTTCTAAAATTAGCTACTGAACTTAGAGTGTCATCCAAACTATTTATAAATGATGTGATGTTTATGTAGGATGGTGATCAATATAAATCAATGAGGGCCATATTTCTGGAAAATTTGGTCATTAAACAGTTGGCTTCATTGAAATTAAGTTCCACCACATCATTAATTAAGTGATCTCTAATATACACAACGACTTCATCGTTTTGATAACAATTACTTGATTTAAAGGATGTATAATTAGGAATGTTAGGCATGACTACGACTTTGATCAACCAACATTCAGACAAAACAAGAACGTCAATTTTTAAGTGACTCTTTGTAATAAGATCAAAGGGAATCAAAATTGCAACACAGACTTCGTATGTTAACATGTAGAACTTTCAGTCCAGAGTCAAATTTAAAATATGCATTTTCAATGTGTAAAAAGTTGATAATATCTCATAAATAACCCTTAGACAAGCTAGTCATTTTTGTCTCTTAGGTCAGACAAATCAGCCTCATCTTTTATAATTTTAAAATATTCTCCTTCTCTTCTTCTTAAAACTATTTTGCCACTTGATATCCAACAATGAGAGTAATCATTTGATTTGGCAAAATCCCGAGAAAGGTCAAAAGTCTCTTCTTTTTGGCTGACAGATTCTCAAATATAAGTATTGATTTAGACGGACCGCTTAGTTTTAGTTTGTTTGTGGTCAATCGATTACCATCTTTATTTGCTCTTCTATACGTTCGAATTATTTTTTCCTTTGTCAATACCCCAGTAAAATCTACAACAACAGTCCGAGCTGCAGGATCACGTGATTTAATTCTAAAGACATCTTTTATCTCGTGCGGTAGTATCGGTACATTAAGGCATTTACCGACAGAGGAGACAGTGTTAAAAAGACTTTCTTTTGTTTCAGTGGGAAGTGGCGGAATATTTCTTATTTCGATACTAGTTGATCTGGATAGTCGTTCGTAATTTTCAATTTTGTTTTGCATCAATTGTATGTTTGTTGTTGATCCCTTTGATGATCCAATTCAAGTTTTTCAATCTGAGAAACTATGGAATCGTATTTTTATGACAAGAATTCAAGTGATGCTTGAATTTCACAGTTTTGCTTTCTTATTTCATCTAAAGTTGCAGAGAGTTTTTCAAATTTTAGATTTTGTTCAGATTTAAAAACCTCCAGGATATTCCTAATCTCCGTCATAAAATAGTCTATTCTCTCTCCGATATCGTCCGAAGGAGAGCATCTTCGTTTATTGCGGTTCATTTTTGGCGTTCCAGCGTCGTTATTTGTTTTCTTACTATCTTTAATCTAACTAGCCTCCGGTGGACATTGTTGCATAGAGGAAGATAGTGATTTTGGAGGGGTCCGTTTTAGTAGCATTTCAATGTATTATTTATTTTGCGTAATAGAAAAATTATAAAAGAAACAAAAAAAAATTATAATAAGTAAAAAACGATAAAGAAAATTTCTGACGACGAGGATTTGATCTCTATTCCATACATTCATTTAAAGTTCATATAAAGTTCTTTGCAATCATATACTAACGGTAAACTTAAGAGTTCAAAGGTCAGTTCTTTGTCTTAACACTAATACACTGCACAGTTTAACTAATTTATTTAAAATTCACTTTATATCACCAATAAACTTGAAGATTTGTTCACTGAGCTATTAATAACTATTTATTACATGTATGGGTAACTTTTTAACTCAAATTTAACTATAAATAAAAAAAAATCCTGAATCTAATATAAAGTAAATTACTAGTAAGTAATACTTAAACAAAACTATAGGGGTTTTCGTTTACTAGTAATTCTATTTGCAATCCTATCTTTTACACGGCTTCATAGCTTATAAGTTATTAAATTTCGGATTTATGCGGCAATTATTTTCACAAAAAATAATGAATATTTTAGATTGATAGATCCTCCATATATATAGCGCGGTTCCACTCAACGCGTAAAAATAAAAATACGTTTACAGAGGTATATTTAATTACAACTTTAATATAACTAAAGTACATAACAATTTGCAACAATACTAAAAATGGTCCACAAAACCTGTACCAAATCATTAGTCCAACGAATCAATTTCGCGTCATTTGCACCAATGCGTCGTCGACACTCAAACGGAGCCACCTTGTCACCGAAGTCGTTAAGCGATGCGCCATGCCGACTCACGAGTTATTGGATAGAAAATTGCGAGAATTTTGCTACTATTCAATTTTATCTAGTTACAACTATTGCTAGTTTTTGTTGTTGATTTTACTTTCTCGTAACGCGCATATATCACGTACGAACCTAAAAACGAACTGCTTCCACAATTATTTATTTTTTCTCTTCTTCAAATTCAAAAGAAAAACAAAGACTTTTTTGAATAAAATTGAGTGAGAATCGTATATACAATTTGGTTTACAGTCATAAGTAACATAATATAAATTAATAAATAATACATTGTAGATTACCGTTGCAATAAAAACGTGCGTTTACTTTGAGGTTGGAGGTTTTCTGTTCTTTAATATGTCGTTTGGATATTTGTTATTAATTGTATTTTGTTTCTATGTGATTTAGAGAAAATGGTATGACAGACGGACTTATAAACAGACGGAAATAAAGTGTTCCTATAAAGGCTTCAATTTTCCATTTTCAGCTAAGGAACGATAATTAAAGTGATCACATTTACAATTTAACAAAAATTTTAACTATGTAGAATATACATATTACCTAGAATATACATATTCCGGAGTTGCCGTTCAAAATGAAATCTAATTAATTTTATTCAAAATAAAATGATACATGCTTCATATTTTTGACGTCAAATATTTTATTTAATTTACCACAGTCGGTCAGTCAGTTTGCTAACGTTAATGCCGCAGATCTGAGAAGAACCCGCGCAAGAAACTTTCTTATTTCTCTATTTTTTTTTTTTATCTTTTTACTATAACCTGATCAAATTTAATGAAATTGTTATTTTTTAAAAAATCTTAGTCAATTTGCAACATATTGCAATATTTTGAGTCGGCCACCTACATTCACATACATTCACTCTGAAGGCACAAACATTACCGAGTCCTATAAATAAATGTCATTCTAAATAACAGCAACGTCAGCATTGTTCGTGTCTACTGCTTACTCAACAATAAAATAACTTAAACCTGAACCTCATTGAAAAAGAAAAAATATTCTGCAACACTCACATAATACATCAGTCTATTGCGAGTAGTATATGCACCTAGAGTTCTATTTAAAAAATGATAAGCTTTAAATTGTGTTCGCAACCACTCACTTTGTAGAACACGATGAGCTAAAAAATGTTGAAAAAATTGTAATGAATTCTTTTTGTGTCAAATACTTGGAAATTTTAAATTTTGAGATTTTATGATATTACATACGCATTCGTTTTGTATTAAATGATTATATTAAAAGTTTTTTTTTTCTGGAATATATTTATAAGGTTGTAATTTTTGGACTTTTTCTTTGTTTATACCTTAAAATTTTGACTTCTTGTTTAACTCTAGATTAAGAGAAGGATCATGTAGGATTGATAACGCAGCGATTTTCATACAAAAAGAAAAAAATAAATAAAATCGATTGTATTACAAATTTAATCTTTCTGTTTTACAAGAGGTCACTTGACTTCGATATTTAATACTCATTCGATATTTAATACTTAATATTAATTTATAAGAAAATTATCTTGATAAAAGGTGATAAGTGTGACACAACGGACTAAAAAGTGATCCAACACTTGGCTTGGCTTATAAATTTTCCTTTTAAACTACTAAACCCTAAAAATTGACACGATTATCAAAAAGGTTTTGTTGGCAAAAGTTTTACAATATTAATAACCAAAGATATGCACCCATCTAAAATGGTATTAAAAAAGTACTTACAAGTTTTGTAAATATAAAAGTTTCATTCAGAAGTATTCAAACAAAATTTGCATACTTAAATCCACAGAAACCTTAGCAAAGCAAAGAATGCGCTATTCGTTGACAATAGCAATTTTGTAGTGTTTTCTTTAAGCGCATAGAACAGAAATACTCGTAGCATTTAATTATAGCAATTGAGTAATAAGATGTAAATAAAATGGATATCAACAATATTTTTAAAGAAGTGTAAAAATAAAATCGCCTGATAGGTCTCAGCTAGTATTCTTGTTTAAATTTTCATTTTAATATATAAATTTGTATGGAAAATTATGAAAATAAGTTACAAAGAATTTATAAAAATGTACGTTCAAAATTATGTAAAGAAAAACATTTAAGATTATATTTCGAGTATGAGAATGGCGAATATGATCACTGCGCTGAACTATTCTATTATATACGACAAAATTTAGATCATTTTAACATCAAAACGTGTACTTTAATATTTTACATTGCAAAAACATTGCGTGATCGTAAAATTTAATAATTTTCAAGTAAAAGCGTTTTAATAACTACAACGGTACATTCCACTATTGAAATAAAACTGTATTATGTATAGTGTCATTTGATATCAATAAAGTATGAACTTCACCGATGAAGAATTGAACATCTTGTAAGTTCAAATACATATAAACTTCGTTTAATGGCTGATTTACAAATTAAAATTGCTTATTAATCGATATGACGAGCAATATTTATGTTTTCTCTGGCCCAGAGAGAGAGCCACCAGAGATTCCACATCATCGATATTCAGCACGCAGGAGTGGAACTGGGGCGACCTTGTCTCCAGAGGTATACACAGTCGATGGAACCGACATGTGTTAGAGTGGACATCCTGCAGCATTATGGACAAATAAATTATGGCATTTGGTTGATTAAGAGCTGAGCAAGAGTAAAGTGGTAAGCACTCTACTATGGAGGCCTACATTCATAGGTGATGGATAGGCTAAAACTAAAAGATGATGAGATGGATAGGCTAAAACTAAAACAATAAAAAATATTTAAATGTCATTATTATTTTATGTAGTAATTTTAAATTATTTCGATTATTTCTTTGTTGGGTCGCAGATTTTTTGATCTTATTTTCGATTAACATTATTTGGTTGCTATAAAAATAGATTTTAAATGAACAATTTTTAAGTGCTTTTGTAATACGAGATTGTATCTTTTTTCTTATTTTTACTTTACACTTTAATAAAATTTGCGAACGTTTATTCATTTCATACAGAAATCAAAATATTTGATACTCTCGTTTGATGCAAACCAAAATGAAAATTTGCATTTAGAAACATAAATTTTACTTAGTAAAAATCGTGGTTCGATGAGAGCCTGTTAAATATTACCGTGCCTGTCAGAGCAACCGTGGGACGGTCATAAAGTTAAGTTTTGCCTCAGATCGCCACCTCATAGCGCCTAGAGCAATCATATAGTGAAATAAAATAAACCCATACGCTATCAAAGCCTCATTCTTTATGCGTTAGAGACAAAGTTTATTGTTGATTTAAGATGTCTTTCAGTGTAATTTAAATAATATGTACTCAATAAATATTTTTAATATGATATACATAACAATTTAAGTAGTAATTTATGCGAGAAAAGGTTTAAAAGGTGAAAATTTGAATTCACATTTTTAATATTAACTTGAAGGTAAATTTTCAAATAAATCAATTCGTGTGTTCAAAGACATAATTTGAAGAAAAAAATAAAACATCTAATACAACGGCTGTTGTATTCTTCACTTTGGCCTAGAAGCGTATCCTGACAACCTTTTATATCTATTCTATTAGAACTATATGAATTCAATAAAAATTCTTTACACCAGTGCCTAGATAGATAAATTAGAACCTCAGAAATGAATGGTCTCGTAATAAGTGAGATAAAAATAAGCAACGTCGGCATGATTTACAGCTGAGCCACCAGCGAAGGCATTAATGGTGACATATATAGCGCGTTTTGTTATCCACGAGTGTGACGCGACCCTCGCAAATGATGTGGAAAAAAGCGGACGTCGACATCTTGATCAGAGACTACTTTTATATAATATGTTATGGTATTTTTTAGGCTATTATTCTATTATTATATATAATCGTTTGTGAGGCTAAGTTTATCAACTTTATTAAAATGAGATAAGCAGCATATATGTTTAACAGCTTTTTTTCATGAGGAATATTGAAATAAAACAGATTTATTTAACAACCTCTTATAACCAATTATTTTAAGCAAAATTGCAGCCATCCAAGCTCTTTGACCACTAAGCCATACGTATCTAATAGACGCGAGTTCAAATCCTGCTGCGTTAAAACTTTAAATATTTTCGTTCAATTTTTTCTTTCCTCAGTGGATTAACATTAAAAATCATAAAATATTAAAAACATAGTTTTCAACTTAAACTTTTAAATAGCGATATACAGCACAAAGGAACAATGAGCTTTGAGCATTGAAAGTATCAAACGTGGTAGAATCGTTTACTCATAAAGCTTGTGTGAATGTATTTTAAAAATATCAATGTTTAATACATTTTCTGTGCAATATATTACTATAAATTGTTTTTACAATTATATTCGTCTCAGTGTCTATTGTAGTGTAGTGGTATACCGTATGACAGGAGATATTTCAGGGAATTCCACAATTTCCGTTTTCTTTATAAAAAATGTCATATATAAAAAATCATATATATATATATATATATATATATATATATATATATATATATATATATATATATATATATATATATATATATATATATATATATATATATATATATATATATATATATATATATATATATATATATATATATATATATATATATATATATATATATATATATATATATATATATATATATATATATATATATATATATATATATGTTGTTTACTAAGGTATTCTATAACAAGCATCTATGTGTAACTAACTGTTTAGGAAAAAAATCTATACAATCAACAACTTATTCAATATAATACAAATAGTTTTAATTATTATTAGACCGTCGTGGCGCAGAGGCGCAACGTCTGCCTGTAACGCGGCTAACGCGACGGTTTCTGGGTTCGATCCCCAGTCGGGGAAGATGGATTTTTCTATTTCCATTTTCTTCGCTCTGGCAACTAAGGCAAAGCGCGGCGTTGAGTTCCGCCACTCAACACGCAATGCCTCGAAAACGGCGGAAAGTGGGGACGGAGTAAGCAGGGACTAAGTAACGGAGTGTCTTAACACTAGGTTGATATGGTTCTGCAGTTCCCTCTGCCTACTCTGCCATGTGCGGGATAAAGCGTGAAGCTAGTTTTAATATTTCATTTAAAAATCATTTATTTATTCATAATGCAAATTATCGCCTATAATCTCTTTGTTGTAAAATTAAAATGAATGTATCATTTTAATTAGCATTTATTGCATTCATCTCGTTCTATTTTGTACTCACATTGTACGCTATAAACCTTTGATTTAATAGTGGTTTTATCAATAACTTGGATTTTAATGATAAATTTGTAATTTTATATCGAAATATCTATATTATTATTATTACATCATAATATTTATATGTGAAATGATTTAATACGTATATTATAGCCTTCATATTGAGACAGGACAATTTATAATTCATAATTTTTAACTATGATTTGGCAACTTGTAAATTAAGACATGCGAAAATCTAATTAAATGTAATATCATTATATTATCAATTGAAACGACAGTAATTTATTATCATTCAAAAATGTACAGTTCGCATTTTATTGTTGTCTAATAAAATTGTTAACATTAACATAAATTATCAATTTAAGCAAACAAATAAAACATTGACAGTGGTCATTAATTCTCAGAAACAAATGATGTCTGGATAGTTCAAGCTTAAGGAGATCCATTTAATATTATCATAAAAAGTTTCATCCCAGAGCTTTTGTTTTTTGATTTAATGAAGAGAGTTAGAATATATTTTAATTTATTTTATATTTTTTTTATTTACAAAGAGACAATTAATATCTCTAACGGTGAAACAGCCCTTTTCTTTTTCATACATGCTTTAAGTAGATATGCGATCAGATTACATGAAAATCTTGTCAAAACAATTAAAACAACATAACATATTACAAATTTTTTGGATAAAAGGAAGTTGGTAAAAATTATGAAAATAAGTTCTTCATTATATAATAGTTATTTATTTTTCCAGAGTATATAATTTTTATAAAGTGAAACGCTTGAAAGCTTCCGAATATTTTTCTTGCTAGTATATGATGTTCTATAACAGTGCCTCTCATTTGATTGTCTCGACTCATTCATCGAAATACAAATCAACTATAAACTGCTTCGTAGTGCCTCTATAGACCTACACTTAGCATTTATTCGCAACGTTTGAATAAATTCTGTACCTGATGACTCGTATTTTCTTTCATTTAAATAAGAAAGTAATTTTTGGTAGAAATAAAATGAAATCTATTTATTTAGTATATAGGACTCGATTTCTTACTTAGGTATATTTCAGTGAACCTTTTTTACCTATTTCAACGCGATTTGTACTTTTTTTATTTAGCATGATAGGCTGAAAGAACCATAGTGTTAAGATTCACCGTTTTCCACGTTCCACTTTACGTAACATTGCATATATATTTGTAATATATACTCGTACCTTTCCTAATCAAGGAAACCTGAAGAATCATAGAATATATCACTTAGTCTATGTTACTTTATAAAAAGACAAAATAATAAATATATTTTCCGATAAGCACTAAGAAGGTTTCCATTAATATAATTTCAATATATACAAATCATTTATATACATTAAAGTAATCAACAAAATAAATTGGCAACCTATTCACAACAGATAATTAATTACATAAAAAGTGGACCTCTAAAGCACTCTCTAGCTTTCTACTTTAATTTCACGCTTCGAAAGTAAGCAGGAAAATGTTCCAAAGTAACGTTTTTCTTAAGATTATAATTCTCTAAAGGTTCTATGAAGCTGCTAAGTAAAGATGTTATAGAATAAAATCTTTTTAGTAAAATAAAAGTGCCAAATTCAATGTTAGTTTTATAAATAAAATATAAGTAATCCGAATTGAACTAAGGTTGTTTTTTATTTATCTATACGTTCAACTTTTAAGGTTTTTAGTTTATTTACTTAAACGTTAAGCTCAGGGACTATTGGATCGTTTTTTGTGTCGGATAGTTTGCTTTTTGTAGGGTATATATTATTTATATTAAATAAAAAAAGGTTAATTAAAAATATACTTAAAAATCTATGTACATTACATACACAGTACATTTATACTAAATTTTAAAAACTCTTCAATAATCAATATGAGTAAGATATAAATATAATCTCAATATGAATTTGAAAAGTTTGTTACACTTAATGTGATATCCTCAGTTTCCCCTAACTACCCTGCAATCCCACTCATAGCAAAGTAAGCAAAGGGCACCGTGGGAACATAGTGTTAAGACACTCTGTCCTCCATTTTCCACATTTCTAGGCTTTGTTTGTGGAGAAGCGAAACACAACACCGCTACTTTAAGTTATCATAATCATTTCAACGTTCGTTCGAAGTATTATTTATCATACAGCAAGTTAAAAGCAAAATATTATAATGCGATAAAACATTTTTACTAATATGAAAATATTAGTAAAATAATAATGTGTAACTGTTGTGATAATATTAGTACCAAAAGGAAAGCAAAGCAAAGCAAATAAAATATGTATTTTTTTTGCTTCACACATGGTAGCCGCTTTACGCCTTTCTAAGCATTGAGTGTTGATTAGTGAAACTTAACACCACGCTTTATCTTATTGTTAGAGCAAAAACAATGAAATAATTTATGTCTCCCAGAGAGGTAGTCTCTACGTCACGACGGCCCTCTATAGAAAAAGAAACAAATTATATAAATTTGGCCAGCACTGCCATATACATTTTATAAACCTTGTTGAGTCATTGATTCAAGTACAGTTTAAGTAGCTCAAAATTTCATTTTTTTTTTTTTTTTTTTTTTTTTTTTCTTTTTTTTTAACCAAGAACAAAGTTATCGTTCATCTTACGATCGCGATATTTTATAGCGTCAAAGTAAACATATTTGCATTTTCTTCTTAAGTTCAATACTTTTGTATGATATTGATAAATATTGTATAGTAAACTGTTGATTATATTAAAATTTTAAAATTTGACTTTATTTTAACATTTTTAACTTTATCGCGAATATTCCAAAGTAAGTAGAGAATCGAAATTTCTCTGTCAGATTGAATAAATATAAATATAATGAATAGTATAGTCAAATTACAACCGTTGTATATACTGCTATTTTGCATTATTGTGCTTCAGCTGTCTATTAAATAAATAAACGTTAACAATATGGCTAACACATTCCTATAATTAACCCGCCAACCTCACACAACAATGTGATTACATAAAAATAAAATTTTATATTGTTATTTCTAACTCAAAAATAATTTATAGCCATTGCCCTTTTGGCCAAAAGTGAATACTTGATTTGAAATTGTGCTCATTTAATTTTACTTCCTAGATATACAAAAGATTGTAATTCTTTTCTTTAATTAGAATTTTATTGAATATATTAAGTAAATAACGCATTATAATAACAGAGAAACCAAATGATGCGAAAGAAAATCTAGCCTTCAACAAGAAATATCCATTTCAAAGGCTACGCTTTGAACTGTCAAGAATAGAGACAGGCGACGGCTCTACCTATCATTAATGACAAAGTATAGCTCTGTGGTTTTCTAGGCTAAGGAAGGATTAAAGTTTGATTGGCATTTCATAGTCTTAAGCAGACGTAAGTACGTCGTTAAGTATAAAATCACCTGTTCATTGTGTAGGGTCACTTGTAAAGCTAATGGAGCGGCACTGTAATTTTGGAGTATATATAATTTTAGTATATATGTTTTTACTTTATTTCATTGAAACCAAAGTATGCTTACAATCTGTTACTAAATATACACATACTTAAATTATAATCAAAATTTTAACTTTTCTGAAGATGAGTGATAACTACTACAAAAGGAAACGGCAGCCTCCGCCTCGAAGGAGGCGCCATTATCTGCACAGTTAAACCTTTTGTGCGAACTCTATTCACTAGAGAATAATTAATATTGTGATGCGATTGTGTCGACGGCAACCTCAAGACCAAGTCTACGCTGAGATTATGACATTCATTTTTTGACTATTGGCTTTATGTAAAGTAAATAAAGGAAGGAAAATAAATTACTGCGTAATCGTGATTATTCTCGTTTAAATGTTTTAATAAATTCTTAATGTGTATATTTTGCCAGTATAAACAGTTTTAAATAAATCACTAATTTATTAAAAAAAATCAATCAATGCACCGGGCATATGGCAAAAATATTTAAATAACTTTTTCAAATTTTATTTTAATAATAATCTATTCAAACAAATAAAATTTAAACATCTGTTTGCTTGGAACTTAAAAATTTGTCTGAAAAGCCTTATGTTTTACAAAAAATATTTGAAAATAATTGTTTTTTTACTAAAATTAAAAAAATATTAGAATTTCCTTGCTTTTTAGTCTGTCTTCCCATTTATCTTCGACAATCTCCGAAACGACAAACTTAATTTTGTGGAACTTTTACCAAAAAATTGGTTGTGGGAACATGTAAATAAAATAAAACGCGCTGATTTGAAAGGGAGAATATAAAAATGCATAATATGTTAGAGTTAATCCGAAAACATCGATAAAGCGGACCAAGAAGCAATATGATCGAATGTAAGCGATTAACATAAATTGAATAAAGTAATTAAGTGACTAAATCCTTGAATTATATTTATGATTTTATTTAAAACACTTTAGAGTTAATTAAATATACCATCTGTCTTACAAATAGATTTACTAACAAAGTGCCTCAAGTTGTAAAATGTAAGTTCAGATGCTCTTAGTATAATCTGTGGACAAAGACAGCCTTGTTCATCTTAAACCATCGTGCTGCTCTATATCCTCAAAGCTAATCTAAACTAATATAATATTTTAATCTGCATACTCATTCTAATTGAATTGTTTTTAACAAAATATCTTTATCATTTTATTTCTATACTTTTACTTTAAACATGTTTTTATTACTTATTTGTATGGACTTTTTAAACTTAAATTTCTTATCTTATCGCAGTATCTGTATTCAGTGGGGGCCATATCTTGCTTAAAAGAAAAAATATAAATAATTCACTGATAACTAACACGTTTACATCCAATAGCAGGAACGGCAGAAATCTTGGAAATACAAGATGTGTTCCGCTTTCCGTCTTTCGAAGTTGAGTGTTACCCTTCTTTAGTCGCCAATTTGCCTCACCATGTAGAAATCGAATCCACAAACCGTAATAGGCAGACGATGCGTTTCTGCGCCTCGATATTCCTCAAATCTAAATTAACTGAATTTTTCATATTTTTAAACAAATTGTCCAAGTAAGTCTATTTGAAAGTATAATATGTAGATTTCTATAATAATAATAATTATAGCTTTCTATTATATTAAAGTCGTTTTGGAAGAAAATCTTTACATCGACTGACTACAGATAATAAACTAATATATAGATACTATTTAGATAATCTTAGTTAGTATTAAATACGTATAAAAAATAAAGGTATACAATTTTAGCTCAAAAAGCAAAGATATCTTCACTTGCATTATTTCTACATCATTTACGACGTAACACGCTCAAGACACTTAGAAGAAGCGAAGTGAGCGTTTGTCACTTAACTCCTTCAGTGAGGACTCGCGACGAATTGTGAAATGGTACAAGGAAAATGCTGATTATACTGAAAATAACTAGAAGGCAAAATTTATAGGATAAAATTAATATTAGGTATATTATTCTAATTCCTCTTTCATTTTCATGTAATTCCTATATTGTAAGGTACTGTAGTTAAAGCAATTTTTAGCTTCACATTTCGCAACACATTGGTATAGACAAAGAAACTAATGTCAAAACACTCCGTTATCCGCCTAAAACCACAATACCCTAATTGTGTTTTGAATATATTTGGAAAATTATACAACAACATAGCTCTGAATGAGGACCACACAGCCATTACATTTATCTTAGACGCCATGCATTTATAAATATAAACACTTTTTGTCTTACATAGTTGGTCCTATACTATCTATATCTACTAAGATACTCCGTTCTTCATTTCTGTTCGTATTTGAGACATAGTGTTTTGAGTAACCTAAATCAACACTGCACTTTGTATACCAGAGCCGGTAAATAAAAGTAATTGTGGAGCTAAACCTACAACCGTTGTAGGTTAGCCCTACGACGGTCGTAGGTTTACAACCACAGCCTACAACCACAGTGACCTCAAATTGAAATTTATTTAAAAAAATAGTCAATTTCAAGCCGGACTCGTGATTTTTCTCCATATAAATTCCATAATTTTAGATCAAAACAGAAAAGATCTTAGAAGATTTATTTTACTTGTAATCCCAGAGACGTGTGGCCTTTGAGCTTTCTTGAGAAAAACGACTATTGAGACAGAGACACATGCAAACGATTAAAATATTGATTTTTCAAGGAATTTGTCTTTTCTTTTAGATACAGTACTAAAATGAAAAATAAAAAGGTATTATAATATCACTATCAACATCCAATAATTTAATTAGCCAAACATGGAAATCAATTCCATACGCCATTGAAATAAAAGAAGAAAAGTCACATTTTGTTCTGATGGAAATACAGAAGCAGGCGTTCTAAATATTGACGTGTCGTAAACTATGAGGTGCCAGTTTGTTTAGTTTACATCTACCTTGACGTAATACTCACAACGCAATAATATCGGAATGTGATATTTTTAAAGTAAATTATAAACGTTTTGTATTGTTTAGACAAAATTTTACTTATTTCTTATATTTTCATAAATAATATTCTTAGTTCGTACAAGGGAACATACACATACACACATATACTAATTAATAAAAAACTATAAAACATTTACACACATAGCAGCTTTTGTTTAATGTGGCAACACTGAAAACGACACGAAGCATCTAAACCACTAAGAAGGATCATTAAAGTTTGATTGGCCTTTCATAGTCTTGGGCAGTGTAAGAACATCGTTAAGTTTAGTGTTGCCACAAATCGCCTGCTCATTGCTAACTGGAACACTCGTACGGATATAAAGTCGACATATACACGGTTAGCACTTCTTCCTTAAGACATTAACTATCAAAGTGAACTTTTACTGTCTTGTTATGTTACTACTACAACCGATGTAATGAATATTGTGAAACTTAGTAAGATCTTGTAAGCTTATGTTGCTCACCGTAGGTTTTTCTGGATTTTATAAGATGGGCCCATTGGACATGGCATTACTTACGGCAATAAATAATCTTAAGTTTTTAAAATATAATGTGAAAAAACGTAAGTTTTTCCTGTTGTTTTTATGTCATTACATGAAAGGAGACTCATATTACTTTGAATTTTCTTTATAATTTAACTTAAAACAGAATTTTATTTAGAACTTTACGGTATAATAATTGAAGATTTAATAAAGATCAGGTGTCACGTTTTAATAAGAAATGATAAATATTACGTGAACATTAACTTAGAAGCTTATCAAAGCAACAGTATATCTGAAAAGTTATTTCGAATCAGCTCAAAATAGATTTCTCCATCTTAAAAGCAAAGTTACAAGTGGAACTATTAATTACACTTTCTTTCAAACAAAATTGCAACGTAAAATGCTGTAATGCAAAATTTCGTACGCCGAACAGAACTGTAACTGGATTAAAAACTCTATATAATACCCAATGCTGAGTTGCTTCAGTTTCACGGCAAAGTTTTCGACAGATTGTTGCAAAATTAATTAATTTACAAAGAATTTATTAATTACGCAGAGATTTGAGAGCAAACTTTACTTTATAAATACAGCTCTTTACTTTATAATACTTCTTTTATCCATTAACGGTTTTAATTTGAGATGAAATAGAAAAAGATACTTTCTTTGATACCGTTGACTTTGTATCTCATTTTATGAGAATTTTTAGAAATCATCTCGTACTGTCCCCACGTAGCTGTAGCTCGCCAAATCCAGCCTCATATGCACAGTAGTTTTATCTGTGTACTATTTTTGAATTATCGCATAGCAAAGAAACAAAGTTTTGCTTGCTAAATTAGGAGCTATTTCATATATAGTCTTCTTGAAATTCTTGTAAATCTCCAAACAATTTCATTCAAATCTCACATTATGTGCAAATGAATAGTGCCTATTAATTTTGTACACAATTAACCTTAATTTACCTTATTTAATATAATTTTGCTACACTGTAAGATATAATAATTAATTGTACAAAACAAACAGAAATTGTAAAACGAAATGTGCTTTTACATTGAAGATTAATTTAATACAAACAGAAGTTAGGCTATTAATTTTCAGGACCTTGAAAAGCTTGTTATTAGTTTAATGGTTGGAGATAGATTATAGGACATGTAACGGAGGTACTTTTCAATCAATTATTCTATTTTGCATAGCTGCCGCTACATGAATTAATATCTTCTCTTTTAAATATGATCTAATAACCATACATTAGTGAAGTTCAATCATTCTGATATGAGGAGTTTCATTCAAAAGTAACTTTAACTTGAAGATTTTTCCTCTAAAATAGGTAAAACTAAACAGTCGTAATCACGCCCACGCAGAAGTAGGCGAAACCAGCTGAAGATTACTTTATAATGTATATATGGGCGCAAATCAATATTAATAATGTTAGAAAGTATTTAGTATTGAAATTAATGTTTAATTAATAAAACCTATTTGTAATGTCAACTTCTTTATGATGTTAATTTTAAATATTGAAAAGAAATGTCAGATGTTAAATAAATAAAAGGACGAAATTATGTATCGAAAAGCTCTTCTGTATTAACTATTGTACGAGAATAAACTGCTACCACTCTGTTATTTTATTATTAAAAATGGACTCTGAACAACGAAACCCTGGCCTAGCGCCGACAGCAGCGGTGGGATAGATCTCCGCTTCATGGGAGCATATGTGGGATAGACACAGCCTCGTTGGATCATAAGCAGATAGATCTCAGCCTCATAGATCATAGCACCGTTTGATTACTACGCCATGGAAAATATCTTTGAACGAAACTATTGATAATGAAATGAGATTCCTTTACGAAGAATAATAAAAGAATAAGAAAAGCCATCAGAGGACACAGCAGCAATACACACAGCAAAGCGAGCGCACGAATAAAGGCTATTTTGCAGCCACTGCACAACAAAGAGGGAACCAGTGAAAACTTCCTGGCTGTAGAAGACACGCATGGTGCAGCTGTACTTCACACCAAACCAACAGCTAAGTTAAGTTGATAAAACATATATCCTTTATACAACAAACGTTTGTTATAGAATTTAGCTTTGTCATAACGCCATTACAAAAATTACAATTAGCTATGCACTTTTCAACTATAAGCTTTTCAAATAGTACCAGTAAATATCTTGTGGCATTATAATTACAAAAATATAATAAACTGATAGACAACTTGCGTGTAGTTAGACTTTTTGGTTATTTAAGGATGGACGAGCGGTCTTTTAGTAATAAAACGCATTATTTTAGATGTAAAGATTTTCTTATTATTAGATGCCTTAAAGGAATTTTAAATGGAATTTTAAAATAATATTGCATAGAGATAATATTTAATTAATATTGATATAGAAATGTTTTACGTAATCGCCAATAAAGAATATGAATCTGAGTAATTTTAAATGCAATATCATCTTATGATTAATGTTTATTTATTTATAGTTTTGCTGAAACAGTCATTTTGAATATTTGAAATACAGTTTCATTTCTTTTTCTGACATTTTAAATTTAAATAATTTTAGAATAATTCTTTAACAAATGAATGCTCTTATATTAAAATTATTAGGGTTTCTTAAATATGAAAATAATTTATAACACTGTTTTAATTGACATTATTGTATGTTTTTGAGGATTGGTGTCGGACGTCAAAAATAACTCCGTGGAAGACCTACCAAGAGTGATGACCATTGAGAGCCGGCAAACAATTCAAAGCAGATAAGGAGTCTTGGTTGGATCGGCCGTATGGGCAGAGGAATCAAGAGAATTCACGTGAGAGAAAAGAAAAGAAGAAAAAGAGAAAAAGAAACAAAAAAAAAATGTTTAGGTAATTTCATGATTTGTATATTGGTGATTTTGAGATAAGTTAAAGTTCTATTTTTTGTGTTGAATATCTTTCCTATGATGCTAGCTAGCCACCACGCGTATCCAAATCCTGGTCTTGTTGGCAATGTACCTACTACGGTGACGCCTTATATGCTTTACATACTGATTATGTCTCGGCATGAGAGACGCTTGACAAGTTGGTTATGTTATCTCGATGTGAGAGATGCCTTGAAGTTGGTTGGATCTCGGGATGGGTGATGCGTTCGGTGTTGGCTAAAACTCGGAATGATTTGTAATGTAAAGCAGCGCAAGGGACGCGCTGGAGTCAGTATGGCCGTATGGGCGCAAATCAATATACATTTTATGATTTTATTGTTAGAAAGTATTTAGTATTGAAATTAATATTTAATTAATAAAACCTATTTGTAATGTCAACTTCTTTATGATGTTAATTTTAAATATTGAAAAGAAATGTCAGATGTTAAATAAATAAAAGGACGAAATTATGTATCGAAAAGCTCTTCTGTATTAACTATTGTACGAGAATAAACCAATTGCTACCACTCTGTTATTTTATTATGAAAAATGGACTCTGAACAACGAAACCCTGGCCTAGCGCCGACATATATCATGCCACCCACATTTTTATTTACTTAGACTGACTTCCTCTTTTGCTTTATTTAGGTTCAAGCAATTTCATTTGCGTCAAATTAAAAATGTATACCGTAAACGTGACGGTTTGAGGGTTCGATTCCCACTCGGGAAAGAACTTTTTCTATTTCTATTTTCTTCGCTCTGGAAATTAGGCAAAGCGCGGTGTTGAGTTCCGCCACTCAACCACAATGCCTGGAAAAAAGGCGGAAAACGGGGACCAGCAACGGAGTGTCTTAAGCGTGAAGTTAAAAATAAAAAAATATAATCCCATTTTTACCCCCTCAAATTTCTACACACTATCAGCCGTGCTTTGTCATTTTTTTATCCCTCGAATAATTTGTTCTGTAATTTATGATTAATGTCAATCATATAATAAAAAACATACTGAGATTCTATCTTGAAGGAATCTTGTAACACTTTTCATTTAACCCTCCCATGGATTTTATTCACGAGAGAATATAATTAATATTGTAATGCAATTACGTTGATGGTAACCGCAGGATCGTAGTGAGTACGTTACAGTATTACATTTAATGTATAATTTATTTGTTAATTAAATAATTTATTTACTCTGCGGTCTTCATATAAGATGAGAGACAGCTAAGTAAAATAAGAGTTGTGCGTTGATGTAATTGAATAAGAAAATGTATATTTTATTTCAAATATTGCTTACTAAGCAAACGTGACTGGTAAAAAAGGTAATAAGAGACCTCGGTTGACCTTTGAAAAACACAGTATCATGTATTCTGGGGGAAGGTTACGACGTAAAGAGCAGGACACCCGGGGAGCATGTATGGAGATGTTAATAACAGTGGACGAAGCGAAAGAGGTATGGAATCGTAGCATTTAGCGATCTACTCCTCTAGGCGTGTAAAGCGTAAAACTATGCTAAAGCTAAATATGTGTTAATATTTTATGTGTATTTTATGGTACGCCTATTGCAAAATGGGTATAGAGAAAACCTAGTGCCTAAATATTCCGTTTTCAGTAGAAGCTGGTTCAGAAGGCTGAATACAACACGTTATATGGTGAGTGCTCGAACACAAAACTGGCATTTTTTATTACAAAGGGTAATGAAAGTAAATTTTATCCTAGAATATTTACTGTACATCTATAGAACTACCGCTTTTATAAACAATAGCTTTTCTACTACACGACGATGTTAATTATTTCTTTATATTGCAATTGACTTTACAACTTCGTATTCCAACTTTCGTTTACTTTTGAGGAGCATCACTTTTTTAGTTGTGGTGGTTGAAGCGTGCTTGGTGAACGCAATTAACTTTGACAATGTCACATTGTATGGAGGAGACACGAAGATGATGGGTCTGGATGGGATGGATAAGAAAGATATAATCCTACACAACTATAGAACTTCTGCATAAACTTAACACTATAACGCTTGAATTTACATCAATAACTGAATCTAAATAAATTAGAAAATTACCTTATTTTATTATCATAATTTATAAAGATTAAGAGAAAATTTATCCTTATTTTAAGGAAACAGGAACAATGTCTTAAGCCTTAGAAAGCAATACGTCATTTCTATCTGTTAAGTGAAAGGCTCATTAGATTGCAGTTAAAAAGTCATTAATCGGGAATAAATGGAGGCGGCGAAACAAAGGGTGGCCAAGGGAGGTGCTAATGAATCCACAGTTAAAAGGTGCGATAACGCTTTGATTACATAGCGTTTGCGGCCTGTTTTAATTGCAAATCTGAACTGTTTTTACAATTTCCATTCATAACAGTCGTACATACATATGCATATGTTACAATAACATACAGAATGGAATAAATAAATACTGATACATAGATAAAATTAAAAATAAATATTTTTATTCAGTGGAAATAACAAAACGCTAGAATTTAGAACTAAGATTTTTTTTTTATATTGTTAATTTATTATGATTTCGGTTATGTTTATTATTTTGTGGTTGAAAAATAATGTTATAGAGGCCATCGCAACGCAGTGGATAGATGTCGAATGTAAAAATCATACTTGGAATCATTTGCAGACGGCAGTAGGCAGGCAGTATGGCGTTGAATTCGATAATAATTTGAAAGGAGAGAATTTGAACGGATTAATTAATATACATTGAACATAGAATGAAGCTAAATGAAGGAAAAAATTGTAAATGAATTATAGAGGTATACATGGTACTATATTTGCACGTTAAGTTTATTGAGACGTGATTGGAGCCTGTACTGTTATTTAAGTAAATAACGACTCAGTGGATAAATAAATGTTCATGGGTTATTTTGTTATTGAAACACCTACTATCTAAATGGTTGACTGTAAGGTATATATGATAGTACAAAGCCACATTGCACATTATGCTAAGTGAATTGCCATTCTTTCGTTTTGATGATTTTTAATATTTAATTGATGTATTATATTATATATGTTATGTATAACATTATCATTTAAATGTTTACAACAAAAATATACCTGACCTTGAAGTAAGGTATATTATTTTTATAAATAATATAATTATTATATGTGTACACACATACACACACATCTTCACGCTCTATCCCTAGTGGAGTAGTCAGAGAGAACGGAGCGCGATACGCTGCGGTCTCTGCATGCCTCTTTCGCCTCATCCACTGTCATTAACCTCTTCATACATATTCTCCGGGGAATCCACATACTATTGCGTGAACTTCCTTCGAAATTCAATTGAGATATCTCCTTACCTCTCTTACCACTCGCTTTTGCGACTCTATTTTAATATGGAAAAAATATTTTCGTACACAAGCACGCCCAAGTAATTGTATAGTTACATAAGCGAACTTATTAATGCTTTTAAAAGCTCCAAAGTTTTACTAAACGTTGAAATTAAATTAATTATACATGAGCTTTAGCGCTTTTACGAGTACTTATTTTATCAATATTCAAAACCATTAGATTATTATTAGGTTAAACAGTAATTTAATTTCGGCATTATTAAATCAAATTTCCAGTAATTGTACCACAGCTCTACTTAATTGTATATTATAGTTAGTTCAAACGCTATGAAAATGCAACATTTTCTATTAAAATTCCAGTTTTAAAATGATGTTATAAATTCTGTTTGTTTTGTGCTTACATGTTCTGTATTGTCTAAAATACTTTTAGACATAGTTTGGTTGGAATTTGGTTATTATTTTATATTGACTTACGATGTCGAAACGTGTGTGTAGTTTATTTCTGTCTAAATAGGGGTTTAAGATGACCGTCGTGGCGCAGCGCAACGACTGCCTGTAACGCGACGGTTTCTGAGTTCGATCCCTAGTCGGAGAAGATGGATTTTTCTATTTCCATTTCCGTCGCTCTAGCAAACTAGGCAAAGCGCGGCGTTAAGTTCCGCCAATCAACACGCAATGCCTTGAAAAAGGAGGAAACCGGGGACGGAGAAAGCAGAGACTAAGCAACGGAGGGTCTCGCCACTAGGTTTCCACGGTCCCTGCAGTTCCCTACCCTGCCATGTGCAGGATAAAGCGTGAAGCTAGGGGTTTGATTCGCCCACACAGAAACGATATATTGTTCTATTTTAGTATCTAGAATTACTCATAGAATGCTTTCAAATTAAGAGTGGACATAGACGTGATTTATAAAAAAAAATATATTTTAAGATTAAAATTATATATACTTTATTTTTACTGTTTTAGGTACATAACATTCAATATTTGGCTTCTTATTATTTTTTGGACTTGAGTTTTAATTTCTTCCCAAATTAGACAATTCGGTAACAACAAGAAAATTAATTAAAAATAAAAAAAATAATTAGATTATAGAAATTAACATCAACATATCAGCCGTAGGACGTCCACTGCTAAAACATAGGCCTCCCCCATCGCATCCAGTGGCTGCTTACAACCCGGACCAAGTCGTCCGTCCACCTGGTAGCCGTCCCACGTTGCGCTTGCCGGTAATAAATTAACATACAAATATATAAAATTAATTTATATATTTGTATGTTAATTTAAAAATTTTAAGTTCGATGCGCTTGGACGGTTTTCAAGAGGCGCGGGTTCAAATCCAGCTGCGTTCAAATTTTTAAATATTTTCTTTAAATATTTTTTCTTTCAACATTTTTATTATTATGATTAACATTTTAAAATTATAAAAACACAACACTGAGTGAGGGCGTAATCTATATGCATGTGTATATGTGTAAAAATGTGTGTCGATAAATGGCCTATTGAAAACAAAAAACATTTTCCGATTTCAGCCACCAGTTCCTGAGATATCCACGTTCAACCAAACGAATGTGTGAATCTACACATAAATATAAAAATGAAAAACACATGTAAAACGATATGATTTTTCGGAAGTCATGCTCTTTAATATACACACTCAAAAGTAATGACGTTTCCCATTTAACTCCAGTAATGTTTATTTAGGTTTGAGTATTTAGGATAGTAGTTCCCCTTGTTGACATTTACCACTGGCCTAAATCACGCGCTCTTGTATAACACTGTTGTATCGATTTATTGCTTATTGTACCGCAGTTAATTTATTGCAATTAAATATTTTCTTCGCTCATATTTACAAATTGGAAAGATTTTTTTAATATTTTCTTTGATTATTTTAAGTAAATGGCCTGTTTGTAATGTATATTATGAATAGTAATCAAAATGATATAAAATAAACTAGCTGTTGCCTACGACTACGTCCACGTGATTATAAAGACTATTAAGTAGTGTAAAACATAAGCAAAAGTAAATTTACTTTTGTCAGAAGATTATACATATTTTAAAGCAATATCTAATTTATAGGGATATTCATTTTACTTACATTTTCGAAATCTTTTCATCAAACTATTATTATTTAAAGACTAATATTAAAACTAAAGTAAAACATATTAATTTAATTACAGATTAGATAAGAATTAGGTAAATAAATGAAACGAACTCTCCATCTAATGATTTAATGATTTAAGGCTGTCGTGTCTGACTAACGCAACGATATTATTTTCCCTGCCCTGGTAACTAGACGCAGCCTCAAGTTTCGCCACTTAACGCATAAAAAAGTGGTAAAATTAATGATAAATGCGCCAAATAGTGGTCCATGCCTACTTAAAAGTTGACTATTATAATAACGAATGGGAGCAGAGAAGTCTATTACCTTCACTTTTCTTCTGAATATTGGACTGAGAAGACGCTGAGTTAGCGTGTCATAACGACCGGTGATATAAAGTCCGTGGACTTAGACAAAAATTTTTATTTTTCCCCAACATACACTTAGTTAGTATTCGTAGTCCATACAGAGATATAATATTATTGAAATGCGAAAACCAGCTACGTACTTTATCTAACTAGCCCAGGGAAACATCTGCTATTAAAATAAATACTCCCGCGAGTGGCATTTGAAATGATAATGATTTGATTTTGAAATATACTGTGATAATAAGCAATTCTTACTTGCATATCTATGTTGAAGGGTTTTAACTATATACATATATGATGCATAATGAGAAGACTACTTGTCAAAACATTACACAGATTATTTACAAAATATTTACCTACTAACTTACACTTTTTCAAAGTATTTTTGTACCAAATTAGACATTTTTCTTTGGAATTTCGTCTTTAGTCTCGAACTTTTTGTAATATAATAGCAATAACAGAGCTAATTAATATACAGCAATAAAAACTTAACACGAGAAGAAAATCATCTGTAACATATTAACTGACTTAATAAAGTAAACTTGGGAAAAGTTTCGAAAAGCTTCTTGCATCACAGAAAACAAACAGGCACGCAGTGCTTTTTGTAACGTTATAAGCAACTCTATTAAAGAAAGGAACTAAGTAAATTGAAGATAGTTTGAAATGATATTATTATATTACTGTGTTTTACATTATTCTGTTTCTTTTTCTTTTTTGACATTTGGTTGCCTTGAAATGATCAGATTGAGCATTTTTAGTAGTAGTTTTGTAGTGTATTTTTTATATTTTTCTTTATAGGTATAAGTAACAACTATGTAACACAAACTAAACGTAGGCAGGACAAATACCGATTACAATTTATAATGCATATATTATTCATGTAAGTGAATTTTGTCTCTAACGAAAATAAAAACAATCAAAAGCAATCAAACAAGTTTAGAAACTAACACTAACCAAATTAACAGCACAATTAACATGGCTTAATTGAAACAGTTATTAGTTATTAGTTATAATTATTTTCAATGATTTAATTTCGCCATAATTACTATTGAGTCATATATAATTAAAATTAAAAGATATCAATATTCATAACACTTATTTCTAATAACATTACGATATCGCAGATTAGATAGTTGCCTGTAAACACGACAGTTTGTGGATTCGATTCGCACTAAGGATGGATTACCTCATTTTTATTTTCTTCGCTCTGGCACTTAGGCAAGTGCGGCTTTGAGTCCCGTTACTTAACACGCAATTTCCTCGAAGAAAAAGTGAAAAACGGGGAACGAAATGTTTTAATACTTTTTCCTTTGATTTCCACGGTTCCTGCGGTTCCCTCTGCTTATCCTACTCTGAGTGAGATACAGCGTAAAGCTAAAAAGAGTAACGATATATTAATTATATAACTATATTATACTAATTTTCATATTTTTTTAGTTTTATGTGTATTATTTTAGGATATAATGTGATATGAATGTATATTTATACAACCATTTTAGTTATGTTCTAATTTAATTCCTTTTATTTTGTTTGTTTAAAAGTTAAGTTAATAATAAAAAGTGAATGTATGCTGAAAAAATCAATATATTATCACTGTATTATTTTATTTCAGTTTTTCTTCAATTTTTCTATTTTATGTAGGTAAATGATCTCATCAGGCTGAAATATTTCCGCTCAAGTAATATATTAAGATCTCTATTCTAATACTCGATTTTTGTATGTCATCTAAAAATGCTTACGGGCTAATAAACAATTTCCGATAGGACACAAAATATTATTTTTTAACATTGATTTTATTTATTTCCGTGATATATATATATATATATATATATATATATATATATATATATATATATATATATATATATATATATATATATATATATATATATATATATATACAGAAAGTGACCCATAACCACATAAAATGGCTGTAAATCTAAACCAAATAAAATAATATTTAGAGTAAATTTAAAATGTAGAGAAATACGAATTCTTAATCAACATGTCGGGATTCAGAAGTTACGACATCTCAGCGACACAGCAAATGCTAAATGCAAATTCAGCGAAATAAGTCGAAGGCGATACCTATCACCAAGCTCGCGTACGAATTGCGGAAAAAATCCATTTAAATGTAGATTGTCTTCAGTAATACTTCCATTTGTTTTTGTCCCAGAGTCACCGCTGAGATACGATTCAAACTCGCAAACCGTTTTATGGGCGCACTACCTTTTACACCCTCACCTATTTCTTTACGTTTGAATAAGTAATCTTACTTATTATAACCCATTTTTCGTTCTTTCAGCGTATTTTTGTATCAAATTGGATATTTTTCATTGGAATTCTGTCTTTGTTCTCAGCGAATTTGTAAGGGAATGGCATTTTTCTTTAATATAATAAAGCTTATATTTTACAGCACACGTCTTATTGCATAAATATAAGTAACTAAAAGACTTAGCTAGAAATACTTTTTCTTTCATTTGCAAAGATGACATGTGAACCTAAGAAACAGAAGTGCAGAATTATGCAACTGCATAACTTAAACAACCATTTTAAACCCAAACATATTCGATAATAAAATCAATTATAATTTAATTATATATTAAACAATTTCCTCGGAACAACACAAGCAGTGTAAGCGTTTCTCTATTATAAATCACTATAATGTCTACAACATAGCCGTAACTACATAATCAACATACATAATTGAACACATACACATAGCACTGTTGAATGTTGTTATCCATTCAGAGCGCGACTCAATTAATTACACTTGTCCAGATATTAAGCTATTGAGGACGCGCTATGGAACTATTACCCAGTATTGATAATTTCCATTCGTGTCAAATACATCAATAAATAAGACAATCAAGGCCTTTATTTACACCTAGTATATAGGATAGTCGATTCAATACTTAGTTGATACAAAAATGGTCAAAAATAAAGACAGAGCATGGCATTAGCTTTTGCCATTTCATATATAACCCTCGAGACCATGTGTAACTGGACATCGGAATTTAACCCTTGGTATTTTAAGAGTAAATTAGAAATAAAGAATAATGTATCAATTATTCATCTGTACCTTTATATTGTTCCCCTGCATTTGTATGCTGTATATTCAATACAATAAATATTTGAATTTTAAAACTAATAAAATACTTAAAACGAACTAGCTATATCATTCTTAAAAGATTTTTTATATTAAATTTATATAATATATTAGAACTCTGTAAACTTTAAAAAAAGTGATGTAATTTTTCGACTTCGTTATTTATCCCGCAGTGTAGAAAAAAATGACAAATAATTTTAATACTTCTGCACTATTTTTCGCGCCAAATTAATGTTAATTTTGTACATTACGTAACTGTATTGTATATATATTTGTCATTGTATATATATTAAAATGAAAATGTAAGTATGAATTATCGCAAAAACCATGTAAAGATTACAATTTATTAACACAAATAGCCTAACAAGATAAGTATTTATAACAAACATCAGAAACTACTAGCAACAAGTCCTTAACACTGTGTTATTACGACATATCTATAACATATAACAAATTACATTATATTTGAATGAATATGGAGGTACATATGAAGAACCAATGAGAGTCTAATATTACATTATGAACAATAATCGAGGTTATAGATCAAGCTGGTAGATAGCGGAAATGTCATCGGGAATAGATTTCGATTGGATCCGAAATAAATTTCTCTCGGCACATTCTACGTACGACGTATGGCAATAACATATTTTTTTCCATTACGATGCAATTCGATGAATCATTGGTACGTTGAGCATTTCGCGCGTCGTCGTTGACCCATATAGAAAATGTTTGCAAAATGGATTTTAAGTTTAAAACGTAATCGACTTTACGCTTTGAATTTTTAATATGTTTTCAAATATTGTGTTCAAATTTTATTTATTTGACAGTTTTTATGAGATATGGGACATAGGCGGCTATAAATTAACTTTATTTTCAAATTTATTGAGCAATTGTATTATTTGCTATATACTCTTTACTATAAATAATCAAATTTAACTAAACTTTCAAACAAACAATAAAGAATTCTAAGTTCTTGATAATAAAGAGTTTTATGTTGACTAAAATTCTTTAGAAAAACACATTATAATAATTAAGCATTAAGTGGTAGAGCAGAGCATTTTCTACATAATTATATTAGCTATCTATTAACAACCACATGCAGCATAAATTTTATCATAAGAATATTTACTGTAATTATATTAATCATGCTTTATATGACATTAGTACGATATCACAAGCACTATCTAAGCCCATTTGTGAATTCAAACAGTTACGTAAAAAAACAATATCACTTAGTAATTGGTGAAAACCTAAAAAATCCAAGACAGTGAAATTAGACGGCTAAAGTAAATAAAAAATGTCAATACAAAAATATCAAACGCTTGTATGTTTTAAATGTTTTATTTATACAATTTAAAATATAAATGAAATAGTTAAATAAATATAATATGTGACTCTAAGCAAATTATAATTTTTTGTTTGAAATAATAATTTAATGATTCATATGTTGCCAAATGAAGAAACAAAATTGCCAAATATGGACACTTATTATTATTAATTCTTAATACATTTATTAATAGATCATTCTTTAGATAACCATACACCGTGGCATAAATATATATAAATTAAAATCCCCTTTCTCCCGAATATTGTTGAGTAGGCGGAAAGAATTTTAACTTAAGATAATAAGTAATTCTTCTTAGTACGTAGTAGTATCGAACCTACAATCCCCATAGCAAAATGTCAACTATTAATAATATCACCAACTTAAACTATACCCAGATAAGCTAATAGCTGTGTAAGTGATCTAACTTATTTTAGCAAAAAACGCTAATTTATTTCAGCAAAAAACTTTTAAATTGATTTAAAACATCACTTTTATTATATTACTTACTTTTTATTGAACTCTTACCGTTTTCCGAGGCTCGTTAGTCGATTAAGGCTTAAATATTTTAAGTAATGTTGTTATGCTGATTACCAAGCTTTATACCGATACTTTGGCATATTGAAGCAATTGAATTAGTTAAAAAAATTGCACGTGACTGCTCCAATCACTTTATTTTCATAGCGAATCCTTACAAAGTAGAAGTAGAGTAGTAGTGGAGATTAGAGTAGTAGTAGTACACATTTAAGAGAAAATAATTTGAGTCAGGTTTTATTTGATTTAAAACTATTCAACTGAATCCAATAATCAATATTCGTAAATTTACATTTATCCATATTGTGTATTGAAAGTCTATATCCAATAATGTGAAGAGAGTTAGTTAAAGTGTTGTAATAAATAAATTTGTATTACTTTCGAGTGGAGCTTCTTTGAATATTTATATTACGTAAATATCGGTATATTTATTCGATTACTAGATTTTGTTGATTTTTATTATACTGAACCAGAGAATGGTATATAGAGAATGTTTTATATAACAATATATAAGTACTAAATAGTCTTTATGTTAAATATATAGAGAAGAAACTGCTTAGCATTCCATGGATTCATCGCGTTGTAGGAAGAGGAGCTTCAATCAGCGCTTGGGACTCGCGACCCAAGTGTAGGTTTAAAGAAGTCCCTTTAAAATGCATTAACGCTTTCATTCATCCACTACCTAACCAAATTCGAAATGATTCTGCTAATGCCGCCTTTGAAGTAAGTTCTAGAAATGTATTAGTAATGTTTCTAGACAGGCCGAGATCTTTTAGATTTCGCTGTTATATCTCTCGCTTCTACTTCAATCGCATACGAATTTACTCTAAACCTATTCCTGGTCAGTTCGTTAGTAAGCCCGAAATATTTATTAAGTTTGAAGTTATGACTTTTAGGGATATTTTATTTGTCACCCACGGAACTAAGTTATACCAGTATTGCGTGCAGTGAATGTGTTTTAGGTGTCGAGAATAAAGAAGAATATCCGGTCTGGATGACGAAACACCAATGTCCTCAGGGATTTTATACTGTTTCTCACACGTGTCCATCAAAAGAGTCCAATCAGGAGCTGGATCTGATATTGAGAAAGATTTTTGCGTGTGTTTTTTAACAACTTTATTAAACGTTTGCTGGTTGTAATGTTTCTCTGTGAACTGAGACTGAAAGACTAACGGCTTCCCGTATAATTTCTAGTACCTTGTCATAGCGCCGCGAGTATTGACCACTTTCCAAGAGTACCCTACACCCCACCAGCATATATTTAGCTGTCCCCACTGCCTCTTTACAGTTGTAGCAAGATTTATCGGTAGCTTTACCCAATCTTACTAAATTACTTTGATCTGGAAAAGTCATTTGGAACGCATTCGGAATATAAAAAAATATTTTTTTATTTGTTACTATTACTAAGAACTGAGACAAGCCGAGGTGAATTGCTAGTGTACATATACATCAGATTTTATAAATTTAATTTAACATGTAACCAAACGTTTTCTTTTTAAGTTAAATCGCCGTTCAAATGTATTCTGGAACAGATATCGACAAGCGGCTTAGCTTAAATTGAAACATATTGGCGGAGAAAGGCTTGCCTTATTTCAATTTTATCAGGTACACATGTGAGCTTGTATACAAGATTTTATATGTATAAAAATGTAATTTAATGTAATGTATTTATTATGTATAACAGTATATGTCACACAACAGTTTATTGAGTTATTTTTCTTCATGTTTATACATATTAATACATTTTTATTAAGTTTTCATTTAAAAATTAGAATACAAACAATATTTTAAGTCAAGTCACAAGTATCTGGAACAGCCTATTGTGATTAAGCATTCATTTTTTGGTGATATTAATATGAAATCATTTCTATTTTAATTACTTATTCTAAACAAAGTGAGTCTAGAGGAGAAATTTATATATTCATCGATATTATAAAAAAGCAGGGATGGCGAAAGCAGTGACGAAGCAACGGCGTGTCTTAACAAAGGTTACATGGTTTCTGCAGTTCCCTCTGCCTACCCTGCTATGTGCGGAATAAAGCGTGAAGCTAAAGAGATAAGCTAATAGCTATAAATAAGTGACCTAACTTATTTTAGCAAAAATCTTTTAAATTGATTTAAAACATCATTTTTATTATATTTCTTACTTTTTATTGCACTCTTTCCGTTTTCCGGTCCTCGTTAGTCGATTAAGGCTTAACCCTCTGTCACTCAAAGATTTGGATTTTTCAAAAATTTGTATTCGAATGATTAATGGAAAAATAAAATACACGGGTTTCGGGATTTTTTTTCATATTTTATTATTTTAGTAGAAATTTTTAAAAAAAGGGAGTGTTTTCCAAGAGCAACACTGAGACAATAATCCAAAAACATCTAGAATCAACTATTAACTGTTTCAGAAACACTTTATCTATGAAAGATGAAAGTTTCTGAAACCAATTTCAAGTTTTAGTATAGCACAATGCTACCCCACATTTTTCACATGTATTGTGGGTAAATAACACTAACACTTTGGAAACTTGCATGTAATTTTCTTATATGACCATATAGGCCACTGCCCAATCCGGTCCTGCCTTACTGTCATTGGAGGTGCATATTGAACAGGTCCTTTACGCTTTTTGACTTGAAGCTTATTCTCCACCGAACGGCGACGGGATAGATAAAATAATTGTCCATATATAGCCAAAAGCTCTGGTGCCTCGGAATTATGTGTGCTAGTCTCATCACGACGTTAGAAGATGTACCAAGATCAAGCTCATTGTCTAGGACAACATTCTCCTTACCAGTTTCAATTTCTGTTTTATAAGCGTAGCCAAAAACGCCGCTCAGCACGTAAACTTTATAACCCTATTTGTGGGGTTTGTTGATCTTTTCAACATATTCCGTGTTTTAGTTGAGCACATTTGTTAGTCAACACAGAGGTGCTCTTCTATTGGAATCCTGCTGTAGGCTGCATTCAAAGAATCCACCACTGGTCTTATTTTGAAAGTTCAGTCACGAATGGGATTGTCTCTGGGAAGAGATTTCGCGTTGTCATTGAAGTGCAAAGTTCGGCGTATTTTTTCATATTTGTTCAACGACATAGTTTCCTGTATAAGTGGTGTACCAAGTATTGGACTCCAATGTTTAGTAACTCTAGACAACTGCACAAGGGACATTACATATACCAAACCAATGAATTGTCTGACATCAATTTCTGACTCACGGAATGTGCTATTGATCCCACTTTGCACTTGGCTAAAGTTGGTTTCCTCAAGAAACTCTTGATAAGTTCTTGTGAAAATAGATAAAAAAGAACTATATAGGAATATCAAGCCCTTCTAGGGCTTGATATTCCTATATAGTTCTAGGACCTAAAGGTCTTGTTCTCCTTAAACCAGAGTTGCTTATTATTCAGCTGAAGATTTTTCTTCTTCCATGGTAGTTTCAACTTGGCAGGCTTATTTTTCTTAGATTGAGACTGTTTACTACTTTTTTGTTGATCGCCTTGAGCTGAAGAAGGTTGAGGAAAGCTTGCCTGTGATGGGGCTATTTCTACGCTAGTGGGCGGGTTTTTCTGGGCCTCTTCTAAGATTTCTATTAAAGAATAAACGTCAATATCTACCTCAGCAGTTTCGTCCTCGAATGTTTCCATTTCGGGTATAAAATCAGGATCTGCGAGGCTATATTACATATTAACGTTGATGCACTTACTTGTCTATGTTTCTAAGATTACACCTAAAAACACTCAATAACTATTTTTCAATTATTTCTCAAATCAAAGCACGCACGCTCTTGTTTAAATTACCAGTAGTTGAAATCTAAACTTCGATTTGCGACAAGTATTGCCATATAGTATTTTTTTTTTGAACTACTTTGGTACTTTGGTTTGTTGACCACGGGTTACTGTGCATTAAAACAATATTAATATTAATATTAATAATATAAAATTTATTATATGAATTTGGCGAGAGACCGAACGGTATGTTGCCTACCGTCTACTCTATTATACAGAGGGTTAAGTATTTTAAGTAATGTTGTTATGCTGATTACCAAGCTTTATACCGATACTCTAGCAATTGAATTAGTTAAAAAAATTGCACGTGACTGCTCCAATGATAATATTTTCATAGCGAATCCTTACAAAGTAGACCACATTTAAGAGAAAAAAATTTGAGTCAGGTTTTATTTAGTTTAAAACTATTCAACTGAATCCAATAATCAATATTCATAAAGTTACATTTATCCATATTGTATATTGAAAATCTATATCTAATAATGTGAAGAGAGTTAGTTAGTGTCGTGACGACATAAAAAAAATGTATATAATAAATATATTTTGCTTAAAAGTCATCCATATAATGGCAAAGTCATCCATTATTCTAGTACTGTTAAAGACTTGGGTATAATTTTGGATACAAAATTATCTTGGCGTGACTATGTTAGTGATATTTCTCGCAAAATATATTCCTCCTTGCGTTCTATGATGCGACTTAAAATTTTTTTACCTGTTAGAAGCAAAAAACAGAAAGTTAGAATATTGCTGCTTCCAGTGATAGATTATGGTGATGTTTGCTGCCTGGATATGAATAATGAACTCATGAACAAGCTCGAACGGATTTTTAACACATGCATTCGTTTTATTTATAACCTCCGCAAGTATAATCATATATCTTCTTATTGAAGGCAGCTTGATTGGCTTTCTTTGGGTGATCGCAGAAAATCAAGAGTCCTTTGTTTAGTTTATTCCACCCTTTTCGACCCTAATTCTTCGACTTATCTATCCTCTGATTTCTCTTTCCTCTCCTCTTCACATGACAGGTCCTTACGATCCCAAGCGAATCTCATTCTCTCTACGCCTAGCCACACCTCTGGTTTCATGTCTAACTCATTTACTGTCGTAGGAGTTCGACTTTGGAATGACTTGCCGGAGACCATCCGTAGGGCTCCCTCTCGTGAGGTATTCAAACGTCGAGTGAAAAAAATGATTTACCAAACAAGGCAATTTTATATGCTAATTTAGTTTATCGCTTGAATTTATATATTATCATTTGTTCATTTGTATATTTTTAAATATATGTTTTATTCTTTTGTATTTTAGTACATATTGTAGTCGTTAAGCTTAATGTATTATAATATGTTTTATTTATTATATATTTTTTTAAATGTTTATATTTATAAGGTTTAAGATAATTTGTTTGTGTGTAGTATATCATGTTTATATTTATTTATGCATGTATATAGTTATGTATTGAAGCATATATGTATTCTCTATTTAGTTTTACATTCATATGTCTTAGAAAGTGTTTTTTTTATTATTATTTCTTTAATTTTTATGTTGTCAATTTTTTTTGTACACCTCCAGATTTATTTCCCACATACACAGGCTGGCTGGTAGAAAATGCTTTTTAGCATTAAGCCCGCCTGTTGTGCATTTAACTTTGTTTTTATGTACAATAAAGAATAAATGAATAAATAAAATAAATAAAATTCCGAAAACGTCGTTGAAGCGGGCGATGCAAACGAGTAGACTTCAAAATCTTTTTTCCTTTCAATTACATTCACATTTGACACATATACATATACTTATATATCTATAAGACGTAGTGTTTTTACAAACTTTAGCCTCTATATGAAAAACCATATTTATTGACCATACCTTATGAAATTTATATAACTATTTATTCTTTCAAACTAATCTTTTTATATCAACTCCACTTCTAACGTACAAAATACATTTTGTCTCAAAATAAAAAAATGAAACTCTAACACCATTTACATGAAACATAAACGAGTTTTAAAGTTTGTTATTTATGCTAGCGTCACAATTTTTAAGATCTTTCTACTGGGATTAAAATAGATTGTAAAGTAAAAAGTTAGTAAGTGCCCTTGTTTTGGCGCTGGATCTACTAAGTTTAGGATGATACTCTTACATAGTTTTTGACAAATCTTATCGCCAAGAATGGATGCGATATTGCTCTAACTTAGTCCTGAATAGAATTACTTGAAACTTTCAAATTACAGTGCTTTAAAATAAGAAATATTTTATATATATATATATATATATATATATATATATATATATATATATATATATATATATATATATATATATATATATATATATATATATATATATATATATATATATATATATATATATATATATATATATATATATATATATATATATATATATATATATATATATATATATATATATATATATATATATATATATATATATATATATATATATATATATATATATATATATATACATATATATTTATAAATATATATTGTTATATGTTTTAGTTCTGTAATAAAAAGGTTTGTATTGTCAATTACAACTTGCCTAATGTAAAAACCATAAGTGGTAATTTTGATAATCTTTCTATAGTTACGAGCTCAAACTAATATTTTCATACATTTTAATTTAAATACTAATTTTATGAATAACATAAAATGTAACAATATAAAGCCAACAATATTCTTTATTAGACCGTTGGTGGTAATTTGGTGTAAAAGTTGTACCAAGGGACAGTCGAATACTTTTGAAAGCTTTTAAATAGACACAATTAATCCGTTCTAATTATTTTACATAAAATATAAAGAAATTCATAAATCTTACTAGCATGTCTCTAATGGTTGGAAATTTTAATCTTCTTCACAGGCTATATTTTTATACGTAATAATATATAAAAAAAAGTAATTCAGCAACCTAATGTATATATCTACAAATTGATCCAAAGATACCTTATCTACTTTGCATTTCTTTTAGAAACAACATGCAAGTAACATTTATATACATTTCTTGGTAGGAAGTTAAGAAGCCACGCAGCTACAGTTGCTGTGAGCGGTGACTGTGGCGCCTACATAAATCTAACTTTATCGCCGACCTGCCGAACTTTCCGGACGCATTCACCTCCCTTCACGACCACCTCCATTTTATTAAACTTTTATATTTATTTAGATAATTCTATATATAAAGGACATATTTCCTTGTGAGCGTAAGCGTTTTATCATTTTAAACATTTTATATAATAAAATAGTATAGGAATAAAGAGTGTCGCTTATTTCTATATAAATGTAGAATTTTTTTCTTGAGAGATATATTATGCCATATACTTTAACTAATATTCCCATTTCATTATTCATTTCCTACTTATATTTTAAAATGAGACTTTTAATTTTAAAACTCTCATAATACAGAATAATAAAAAACACAAAAAGATTTGAAATTCACTGTATCTAATTTCATAGTTTATTCAAGAAAATGTTGAAAAACATCCGAAGCAAACAACTATTATATATAAGAATAACTTTCCAGAAACCCATACAAAGATTTAAACACATGTCATCGAGAGATATATTTTGGTTGAAATTGAACTTGCATAAAATATTATTAGCGATAACAGGTAGCTGGCGCCAAGTAAGCACACAAACAGACCAATAACGGCGTCTGCATTTGGGGAAGGAATTATTTATATACTATCAGATGTATGGCGACGTTGTTTTTCTTGACTACCTGTTATAGCGGAATTGAAAATTGTTACTTGTGCACATAATGGATAAATTCAGTAAATTTGTTAAAGTATTTTTAATGTTTATATTGTCTTTAAGGTTTCGTAAGAACCGTTTTCTCGGAACCTTATTTGTGCACGTGTTGAATAATAATATAAATTATAATTATGGATATCGATATGTATATACTATATAGAGAACTTTGAGTAACTTGTTTATTTGAGAGGCCCAGCATCTGACTGTAAACACGACAGTCCGCCGGTCGGTTTATAGATTCAATTCCCACTTAGGGAAAGATGGATTTTACATTTCTGTTTTTTTCACCTTGGCACCTAGGCAAAGCGAGGCGTTGAGTTCCGCCACTCAACACGCATAAGCAGAATGAAGTGTCTTAGCAGTAGGTTCCCACAGTTCCTGCAGTTCCCTCTGCCTACCTTGCTATAGGCGGGATAAAGTGTTAAGTTGTTCGTGTGTGTGTGTGTGTGTTATATAAGACTTTTATGGTATTTTTTAATATCGACAAAACATCTATTACACATATCTGTCAAAACTATTTCGCTCAATATTACAGTAATCCAAATAACAATTGAATAACCAAATATATAGTCCGACTAGTACAAAACACACAATCATATATATCGACTACGGTATTTTAATTTTTGTTTTCGGTAATTTATTCATTTTCGACATTTTTATTGCCTCTGATGGGTCAACAGGAAGTACCCTACAGGTACAGGTAGTGACTTAAATAGCCTAGGTTTTATTATGCAAATAATTTATACAATGGCAAAAACTCCGCATAAACGCTCGTATCTTTAAAATATTGAAAAAAATAACTTAAAAGTTTTTTTTTCTACATTTCAGGGGATCATATGTACATTTATGCATTGAATATTAATGTCTTGTCTTAATTAATTTTAACAACTACGCGATATTGAGAAAATATTTAATATATGATTAGACCGACAAACATAATATATAATTTTAACAAACATAATATTATATTTTAGTTATTTGTGTAACTGGAGCCTAGAATGTACCTCAACTAAAACTTATAAGCTCTTGACATTATTACAACCCTTATGTTTTTTCTTTTAATGGCTAAAAATAAAAAGAAAGTAGCATTTGCTAGAATAAATACAATTTCAAACAATTTATCTCAGTAATTTTTACATAAAAATTTAATAAATGATTTATGTTGAATTCTCTTTAATATGCATATGTCGTATTTAACTTCAAATATAAATTTTTAACCGATAAACAAGACGCTCACATAGAGTTCAGCTTTATATTATGAATTTTTATTTCGTCTAGACTTCAAGAGATGTACTTTTAAAATGTTTTTTTTGAACACAATGTTTATTAAGGTTTTATTACATCGAACTGAGACAAGCACGTCACTGTTTCGGTACAAAATAAAGAAAACTCTGTGAATAAAAGAATTCTTAAGACATTTTATAGCACGTTCATTTCTAGCAAATAAAATGAACATAAATGCAGAAAGGGGAAAATCTCACGCATCATGCTCATTTTGAAGCACCAATTTATGAGGACTTTTATTTCTTACTATTATAAGGCGCTGTGGGATTTTACTACTGTGGTTATTAACCCCGTGGAAAATGTAAGAAACTTTAAATTGTAAAGTTACGAAACGAAGAGTAAAATTTATTATAATACTAACGACTTTCTTTTGACTTTTCCTGGTCTTAATGTTATGGTTGACGTTGTTTAGTACTGACTGGTACTAAACAATTAAGTTTTGATTGATAAAATGTGTAAATTCATTTGAACATAACTATATCAACACTAAGCGGCTGTCTGATAATTCAATAACCCTAATGAATTTTACTAATTATATCCTTATAATAATAGATTTTGTTTATTACTATACAAAGAGTGGTTAATTTGATTAAAAAACAATACGAGCTGGAGATAAATTTTTATCTCATTTTCTGCTCTGAAATACAATTTTGAGGTACAACACTCAATTGGTAATATCTTAAAAATTTGGACTACAATTATGACGTTTCCTACTTTAACAGCATCTTGACGCTGTTTTCCCTCTTCCTATCAGAGAAGCGAAAAGCTGCGTTTTCATGTGGAAGTAAATTTTAAATATTAATTCGTAAATGCGCTACAAACTATAAATTTTGACCAAATCGTGTGTGTATTTATGTTTCACTACGAACATTAACTAGAGGCGTATAATTTGTCCGTGGAGACTCGGCGAAAGAGCCACAGACCGCAACCGAAGGTGAACTTTCTAATCTTTTAAAGAGTTCCCCAGAGTTCGACTGAGCATGTATCTGGCTTCGTCCATATTCACTGGGAAACTCTAAACTGTAAACTTCAAAGATAGTTTTTTAAAAATATTATTTTATTAAAACATTGAAACGTTGAGTTACTGACAGTGTGGGCAGTGTATTTATGAAAATTGGTTTTAGCTAAGTAACTTTTATAGACACGACATCAAATATGACATTTCCAATATACTATATGTTCTTTAATATGTTCTTTTTTTTCTTTTTGGCTAAAAATATACACTCTCCAGTGCTTAAAGAGATTACTTAAAAAGATTTTATTATTATAATAAATTAATAATAACAAAAATAAATGAGAATTATGTATCCTTTTCGGATACATTATGAATTATATAATATATATAATAGCTAACTTATACCGTAGGTGTACCTACGCTAAGATATTGAATTGAATATTGAAATATATTAAAACACGTAATATATTTTCAGCCTTCCCGATAAAATATAAGAGAGATAACTCGTTAACAAAATAAACTCTTCAATCTTATAATGTTAGAATAAATGAAACTGGAGGAACGTTACTTTGCAGTGATCTTATGATAAAGGATATTCCACTCATTAAAGTGTGTAATTACAACGTTCTAGTTGCTATACATCTCATTATGTAAATTCTAACTAATAAAACCATGATTATTCGTATTTTCATCAAAGACAAAGAAAGTGAATTTTGCGAAATAGACCCTATTTACCTTCATTTATATGCTCAAAAACTTGAAATACCTAGTCGTAATTAAAAGGATCCTTTTGTGATGCAGATGCTTCTAGCAATCAAAGCGAGTCAAGACGCAAAACGATTTTTGGGTAGTTTTTGATACGAATAAGAAAATGTCAAATTTACTTTCGGCCACTCAAAAAAATCAACTGTCATTCTTCTTACATTTACGAGGCAATTGTAGAACTGCATGTCTTTGTACCAGTCTAACTTTACGGAACAAAGCGTGAGATATAAATTTATTTGATCTTTATTAAAATTTCTAATCTTATGAACTCCATCGTAGTTGCTCTAAGTAATTTACTTACTTTCTTTTTCTAATGAAACCACATTAATATTATACTTTTTTGTTTAATTTATTAAATTTTATTGGATAAAACTATATTATCAAAAAGCTTTAATTGTTCTAAACCAATTAATAGCCTTTATAAAAATTCCAACAACCTTATTATATAGTAGGTAATAAAATGTTTATATCAGTCGTGAAGTATTTTTAGTCTATATGAGCAAAGCCACGTGTAGGTTGCTAGTAATTTTTTAAAAACACAAATATATACTAACTAGTCTTTTAATAAAGATTATTATTAGAAAAGAATAAGAGCTCACTCTTCATCAGGAGGAGGATAAATACTTATGTTTTTGTTATATTTGCAGGTGTTTACCTTGGACTTACTATTGTAGCCTATGTTAATTACAAAATTGACGTACGCTAAACGTGACGCCACAATGATTTATCTAAGCCTTAACAAAAAGTAGACCAAACGTAATTCAAGGTGAAATGAGACTTAAAATGTTTCAATTTACTTAAATTACTTTGTGAAACTGTCTTTGTATTAAAATGAAAAGTGCTGATTATTGATAAATTACTATTTACAAAATAAAATAACTATTTATAAATAATGATATAAATTTTTAGTCATTTTACAAGTTTTCTCGTTTTATTGTTGTTTTTAAATGCTTGTTATTTTAAATAAAATACTATATTAAAGAACCTAATTTGTTTCATCTTTAATGAACAACAAGAATATTTACATATTTCATAGTTACGTGTACTAACACAAAATTTTCTCCGTAAAATGAATTTTTAAATGTTCATTAGTTTTAATGAAGAAAAAATCTTAAAGAATCCCCAAAGAGCGTTAAGTCGATGACCTCTTGAAACTTGTTACAAAGTTTATAACAGTGCAAATTACATTGCAAGGACAGTTTCATTATAAGATTTATTAAATTTTAAAATAAAATAAATAATATTTAAAAACATGTTATATATGGATTATATATAGAATGGACTGTAACTGAAAAATAATTAATATAGATTTGAAAATTTTATGCATTTTTAGCCGTAATAATTGCATCTTAAAGAGTCAATTGGCGAAATAAAATGATTAGTTTTGATTTTATAAAAACCCGTTGGCCGTTTTAAAATACTATAATAGGACGTTTTCAGATACTAATTTACAAAATTTAGAAATAAACTTAAATACGATTTCAGTTTCTTACTTTGAACTGAAACTGAAATTCAAGAAACCTGTAAAGCTTTTAAACTACCTGCGTCCATACAAATTATCTGTCAATAGAATACTTAGCCAAATAGCTTAATTTCATGATGTACCTACATATTGCTATACCGATATTGCTCATCAGCGAACAATCAGACAGGTATTTACCCGCAATGACATCAGCTTGCGAGTGGGTTTACGTGTAATCGGCCCCGACATAGTCCATTTGCATAGCCATCGGCCTATAAGATCCAACCAATTGGATAGAATATTCATTAGTAATCCTAGCAATAGCATCTGTTCAGCTGACAATACCGGATATTAAACTATCTTACAAGATTGCTTCCGGTATATTGATGTTGCTAATTGTACTGAAAGGTGGGCCAATTATTATTAGCGATGATATATTGTCATAATAATGACGGCTGTCGCTTCCGCTTAAGCATTCTTTTATTAATATGATATGTATATATTTAATAACAATATAGATTACATTAAAAAATATGGCGTGTTTACTTCATTTTTTATATTTTTAATGTCATCATACATATCCCGCTTTTATATTGATAAGTATAAAGTTCATAAGTGCTTTTGGAGTGCTAATTCAGTATATTGCACTTTAAATGATGAAGGAAGCGAAAACAATTTTAGCTTCACTTTATCAATGTAGAAGAGGATAGTTCCAGATCACGTCGATGTCAGTTAATTCATATTTTAGGTAATTTTCTCAAATTTCACACATGAATAGTTACTTTTTTGTGTTGCAGTTTTTGGCCATAATGATTTTGTTAAATGGCGAAGGTATTGACTAATTTCTCCATTCAGGTTGTTAAGGTGGATGGTGTTAATACCATACACATAACGGGTCTATGGTAATAATATTATTTGTCTTTAAATAACAATTGATTTAATTGTATATTAAGCAAATATTCATTTGTCCCTATACTTATTCAATTAGTCGTCTATTCATAATTTTAATCCAAATATTCATTATTTATTGTTACTCTCGAATTATTAATGATTATCATTTACAAAAAAACCCCTAAATTGCGTATATTTTTCTATATTGTACGTATTTAAAGATTTTTTATAGCGCTAAAATAATTCAATACAGGTGACATATTTACCAAATGTATTCCTGCAATACAAAAATTTTATCTCAGCAATAAATTCGAGATCAGATTGAAACGATATCGTATTCCAACTCAATTGTTAGAAGAATTCTACAATGGATAAATAAAATCAACAATATGCTATCTGACACCACCTGTTGAGGTGACTTTTTTCTCTTTGACATTCTATGAATTTATTACAGGTGTAAAATGAAAATATGAACATTTATGTACTGTATTGTATAATGTAAGTATGTATTTGTATAATACTGGTAATACCCAATAAAGTCTAATAATATTTTTAAATCAATACTTAATAATTATTTTACTAAATACTTTTTACGCCAATTGTCATCAATATTTTTAATTATAATGCCTATACCACTAATACTAATTAATAAGTGTATTAAAATTATTCTCAGGGTACGGCTAAAAAAAATAAAATTCTAAGTAATAAGCAGGGTACGGCTAAAAAAAATAAAATTCTAATAATATATAGATTTTTATCGAAATAAAATACGTGAAAACATAATTAATTCAAGAAATATTTCTATACATATATAATAATATTCTGTGGTTCTCTCCATTTTGTGCACCTGTCGCAAAAGCGAATTAGCGGATGACATTAGTTCGGATAATATTGCTGGCATAACGAGAGTTGATACACATTGTGCGATGAAATGAAGACGTGCTCCATAATGAGCTTTCACGACTTAAAAGCTTATTAGTTTGAAGTAAACCTTATGTACAACATTGTGTAAGCTAAACATATGTACATACACTTTTGACTAGCTACTCGGTAGGTACTACGCGATAAGATATTTTTACAAAATATTTTCTTACAGTATAATAAACTTTAACCTCTCAAAAATCAACAAACCTTTTATTTATATGTAAACGTTAATTTAGCTTATCGTTAAGCTAGCTTAGCTCAAATATATCTAGCTTCGAGTATCATGTATATAGCAGCGTAGATAGAGAAAGCCAATGTAATATGTGAAACTACAATAATATAATTTATATTAAGATTTATAAAGTCTTCTTCTTCTTAGTTACTAATACGTATTTTCTGTAAGTACGTACATGGTGGCTCTTAAATGCTTAAGAGTTCATTTTTCTGCACTCATCGTCCCCATTAAAATAAAGTGTAATGAAACTCAGCTCCTAAGGGCGACTTTTATTTCATTTTTACTTTTAGCTTAAAGAAAGAGGTTAATTTTGCGAATGTAATGTTGAATAGAATAAGAGAATTCAATTTATAAATGGATAAGACTAATTATAAAGAGTATACAGAGAATGACATTATTTTACTATTACAACAACAAACAACTATAACAACAACAACTATACAAGAATATTTTACATTTTAAATTCAGAAACATTTAATATGAATCGATAAAATTGTATAGAGCTAAGTCTTATAATGTTGTAATCGTATACGATTACATTTAATTCTATTGAAAAAAATGATGTGTTTTTTCGAAAATAAGAAAAATTACCCACCCATTTCCTTCTTAACACATATTTTTAAGGTGTTTTTAATGGTACTATGAATTACCTCACACGTAGACTTGACGTATTTCCGCACACTGAATAGATTACATATCGGGACGATACCATACATTATAAATACAGCAGAACAGTAGACCAAATCGCCCTTATCTTAAGCGATTTTGGATGATGAGATGGCTGTTAACTCCATCGATCTCATCTTTTCTTTGGTCTTTACAACGGCGTCAAATCAATTGGCAATATATTTAATAGTGAGAATTAATTTATGATGTAGCAGCAATGATCGTCTAAATACAAAATCAGCAAGCTAAGTTTACTTGCCTCTACCGTGTAGTAAAACAATAAATTCCTACATGTCTGTAGTCACTAATATTATGTACATTTCATTTTAATTATTTAATGCTTATTGCCATATTTTCTATTTAAATGTAGGTGTGCAATAATGAATGTTATTATTATTATTACTTTTAAGATATGTTGAAGACGCAACAGGAAAGGATGGCGTATCAATATAGATGGCAAGTACTTCTAATACTAATACATTGTGATTGTGGCTGAAACCATGCAGGACGGTTATATATCGAGCCGTTTAACTGAATGTTCTATTCGTATCGATTTTATGAATATGAAGATAAGCTCAGACAATGCCAAAATAATTTTTAACGAAAATTTCATACCGGAACTGACTAGACCCTACCCTAGAAATCTGGATAGGGAGCCTAAAAAGATTTAAGGAATATTTTACCTTTGCCAAACTATAATTAGGGCTCGCAAAAGAAAGCTGGTGGATTTGACACTAAATTGTTATAGCATATTGAAGATGACGATCTTTAACAAATCTGTCTTTATTAATGTCAAACGGGGCCAAAATTTGAATAGTAAAAGTGCAAATAATCCACCAGTTTAAGAAGAGGGTTATTTTTGTAGTATCTCTGAAACATTGGATCAAAAACCATGAACTGGTTTGAATGTAAAGCACCTAGAGTGGAGGTTAGTGGTATACCATCCGTCAGGCCTATATTATAGTGAAAAATGGTAAAAGCAATCTATTATATAAGTACTTTTATTTGATCGTACAAGTCTCACTGGACCATTCAGTGTTTAGCAGTGACTGTGAACGACTTTGTCTCGTTCTTGGAAATGGCTAGAAAATTTTAATTATTTTATTTCTGAGCTCTAATCCACAAACTGAGAAATGGAGAGAAAAGTATGTATGGACTGAATCCTATATTCGTAAAAAAAAGCTGAAAATAAAAAAACATGTCACGGCAACTCAAATAACGAAAAAGTGTGTTATAGTACCAGACCCTTTCATTTGATTCGTTTCCACAACAAAATAACTTCATATTTTAATGCCCTCACCACTTTATTTATTCAGTCTGAAACCAAATATTTGCTTATACCAAAAAGCATTTTTGATAAGTCATAGCCATTGTTTCTATATATTTCTATGTGGTAAAAATAAATATTTATATAATATATCTATATAGATATCTCCCCTGCCCTTTCATTTTTAAGTCTTTAGGTCTACATAAACTAAACAAAAATCAGCAGCTTTTTGTTTAGTTTCTGAACAGAATTTTGCACTTGTGCATAATATGATACTTAGAATGGAAAATGATAAAATGAACACAACAGTTAACTTCACATGGCCCTAGTTATAACGTAATAACAGTAAACATTTTATTACTACGTACTTTATTTTATTTATTAACCCGAAATCCACATACATTCTTCTCTAATAGATTTTATGATATATTGAGAACGGTCAGGTACATCACGAAGAAATTAGACGTAACGCATCTACATCTTGAGTGTTGTGCAAAATGTAGTTACAAATACAATTTAAGATTTTGTTATTATATATATAAGTGAAATAATAAATCTGTAACATAATATAATGTTCGTTTCATAAAAAAATATTCATAATTGTAATACCTTTGGCAAAACATTAAAAACTAAGTGAATATCGTAAAAACATTAAAAGCTTAAGTGCTTTTTATACAGAATTTCCCTTGAAAACTGATATTTTGAATAATTTTTTTAATAAATGTGCAAACATATTGGTATTAATTGCCTCTTTTGAGGGGATAGCTGATGTGTTGAAAACGTAGCCGTCGGATATTCTGCTCACAAAATGAAATAGTTGAAAAGTTCGAGCTGTATACATTTTGTATTTATATTTAAACTGGTAATGTTCTAGTTTATTTTAAAACATTCTTTAAAAATTCTGCTAAAATGTTAAATAATAAAATATCTTTTATTACTTTTAAAGTTATCATTAAAGAAAATTAAACTTCAATTATATTTACTGTCTGCCATATCGTATAATTATCGTTATCTGGAAAATATTTAATTTTCTCTATAACTTCTATTTAATATCTCGATATTAAGCATTTCGTTCGAAAACGAATTTATTTAAACCAAAATTGACATGAAAAATTGTTTTCAGCGGAACTGGCGTTAGTCAACGTTCGGGTTTTAAAGTTAGACTTTAGTTTCTGTATTCAAGGAGTTTGACAATGTCTTCGGTTTATTTTAGGAATTTTGTCATTTTCTTCTAGAATATTCATTTAATTCTGAGGAACCTCCAAAAAATATTTTATTTTATGATATTTGATAGTTTATAAAAATCAAACACGTAAATTTACGCAATCTCATTTTTGAATGTTATAATTTTAGACATTAAATATTTATTATGATACTTCAAAGTTTTGAGCCTCAAATTTGTATTCGTGAATAAACATTTACATATTAATTTTTTTTACTAAAATTTTTATATATTTTATATATAATACTTAAGGATTTATTGGTAAAGTTTTGTACACATAATATAAATATAGAAAATTATATCAGCTATTATATATAATATAAAGACGCTTTGCTTACAGTAAAACAACATTACAATACAAAATCCAAATTCTAACCTTCTAACGTTGAAAGAATTACATATTATTTTAAATGAAACTTAAATTACTTTAACCTTAACTAATACAAATCATAGTTATAATCTATCCAGATTATAACGATGTCTGCGTCAACATTGTCTATTTAATAGCTAGAATTCTGAAATATCTTTAAACAACAATGTAAATAAAATATACAAATTCTAATAAATTCTTTAAAGAGTTCTTTCAATTTGAAACATAATTTTATAGTTATGTATATCCAAAAATTATTTTAAATAATATATAGTAGTAGTAGTATAGTATTACTACATGTAAACATTTATCTTTTGTTATATGCAAAACAATGATAAATATATATCATTCGATGAATGATTCGAAGAGGGCTGAGGGAAATATCTGGTTGATGGATTGCGCCGTCATCGGCGTCGGTTACGTTTGACGTAACGCGATACACTCGTGATGTTTCCATAAAAATAAATGCATTAGTATTCATGCTGAATCATACTCGCACCATTTGATGGATCAATGTTTATTATACTACATGGAAATAGTTTCCAGAGTGGAAATCTACTTAGCCTGTCTAGAGATGCTCTCTGATATGTTATTTAGCTTTTAACACTATTTATTAAAAATACATTGTAGTGTGTGTAGTATGGTTATGTATGGTAAGTTTTGTTGTAAAAAATTAAATTAAATTTTTAAACAGTGTGTGAGTTAATTAAGTCATGTCACACAAACTAAAGGTTGGCTTTTTGTTTGTTAAATATCAATAATTGTCTTTCTACACACAAAGGTAGTCATTTAAGTCATTTTTTTTAGTTATAAATTTGAGCTTATTATAAACATTTTAAATTTATGTTAATTGTAAATATTTGATTTTTACAACAATTAATTATTAAAAAAAATACATTTAATTAGAAAATTTCAGAGAAAACTTAATACTAGCTCATCAAGATAGAAAAATAAACTTGACCTTATCTCCAAATACGTAGAAATTCGTCCATACTTGTTTTACTTTTTGTATTTGCTTATGAAGTTCTAGCTTTTAAAACTGTTAGGTAGGTTAAAAAGTTGTCGTGAATTTTGTTTGTTGTGGACATAATTATTTAGAATAATTTTTGGACATAATTGTTTAAAATAATTTTTAGAAATACATAACTATAAAATTATGTTTCAAATTGAAAGAACTCTTTAAAGAATTTATTAGAATTTGTATATTTTATTTACATTATTGCTTAAAGATATTTTACAATTTTTTTCTTCAAATATGACTAAAAATTTTACACTATACCATGTTAACTGTGGTATTTGTAGGTAAGGAAACAAAACTAACAGATTTTTTGGAAATCCTACTTGAAAATTGATAGTTTGGTATCTGGGGGCTCGTGTTATGCTCTGCACTGCTCTGCTCTGCTAAGGCACGGTCAAGGACGTTAATATTATGTTTCAAAAATATTGAATTGTCATCGAAATACAACACGTGTGCAAATTTTCAAAACCTCGACACCTTGATATGGGTTTAATGGCTTTGCATTTTTTTATATTTATTTAACCATTTAGCGTATCTATAGATATGAAGAACTGATCATTTTAATAATTTTATCAACAAAATCAGTGAACCAAATTTGTACTTGAAAAGTATCACTTTTTTAGTACTCGTAGATACAGATAAACATAAAAGCCTAGTATACATTAAAAGTAAATAAAACAGTGTCAGATAAAATCCGACATCATGGCAAGGTTCATTCCTGTGTCCATTAAAATATATTATCTGCTATAAATGTAGTATCGTCAGCGATTTATTTGGCGCTCCGGCGATACGCTCGTAGCCGTAAACAGTGCTCATCAAACGCGACGGATTATTGCCGACATGCTCTTATAAAACGTGTTTTATAACGATTTACTTAACGACTGAGAAGTTCGTTAACATGTCACGGATATAAATACAAAATTACTCAGCATAGTAACCTGGAAACCTTGTGGTGTGGGAAAGTATGGCGAGGCATTAATGCAGAATTTTAGTAGATAAGAAAAATATTTGATTTTTACAACAATTAATTATTAAAAAAATACATTTAATTAGAAAATTTCAGAGAAAACTTAATACTAGCTCATCAAGATAGAAAAATAAACTTGACCTTATCTCCAAATACGTAGAAATTCGTCCATACTTGTTTTACTTTTTGTATTTGCTTATGAAGTTCTAGCTTTTAAAACTGTTAGGTAGGTTAAAAAGTTGTCGTGAATTTTGTTTGTTGTGGACATAATTATTTAGAATAATTTTTGGACATAATTGTTTAAAATAATTTTTAGAAATACATAACTATAAAATTATGTTTCAAATTGAAAGAACTCTTTAAAGAATTTATTAGAATTTGTATATTTTATTTACATTATTGCTTAAAGATATTTTACAATTTTTTTCTTCAAATATGACTAAAAATTTTACACTATACCATGTTAACTGTGGTATTTGTAGGTAAGGAAACAAAACTAACAGATTTTTTGGAAATCCTACTTGAAAATTGATAGTTTGGTATCTGGGGGCTCGTGTTATGCTCTGCACTGCTCTGCTCTGCTAAGGCACGGTCAAGGACGTTAATATTATGTTTCAAAAATATTGAATTGTCATCGAAATACAACACGTGTGCAAATTTTCAAAACCTCGACACCTTGATATGGGTTTAATGGCTTTGCATTTTTTTATATTTATTTAACCATTTAGCGTATCTATAGATATGAAGAACTGATCATTTTAATAATTTTATCAACAAAATCAGTGAACCAAATTTGTACTTGAAAAGTATCACTTTTTTAGTACTCGTAGATACAGATAAACATAAAAGCCTAGTATACATTAAAAGTAAATAAAACAGTGTCAGATAAAATCCGACATCATGGCAAGGTTCATTCCTGTGTCCATTAAAATATATTATCTGCTATAAATGTAGTATCGTCAGCGATTTATTTGGCGCTCCGGCGATACGCTCGTAGCCGTAAACAGTGCTCATCAAACGCGACGGATTATTGCCGACATGCTCTTATAAAACGTGTTTTATAACGATTTACTTAATGACTGAGAAGTTCGTTAACATGTCACGGATATAAATACAAAATTACTCAGCATAGTAACCTGGAAACCTTGTGGTGTGGGAAAGTATGGCGAGGCATTAATGCAGAATTTTAGTAGATAAGAAAAATATTTGATTTTTACAACAATTAATTATTAAAAAAAATACATTTAATTAGAAAATTTCAGAGAAAACTTAATACTAGCTCATCAAGATAGAAAAATAAACTTGACCTTATCTCCAAATACGTAGAAATTCGTCCATACTTGTTTTACTTTTTGTATTTGCTTATGAAGTTCTAGCTTTTAAAACTGTTAGGTAGGTTAAAAAGTTGTCGTGAATTTTGTTTGTTGTGGACATAATTATTTAGAATAATTTTTGGACATAATTGTTTAAAATAATTTTTAGAAATACATAACTATAAAATTATGTTTCAAATTGAAAGAACTCTTTAAAGAATTTATTAGAATTTGTATATTTTATTTACATTATTGCTTAAAGATATTTTACAATTTTTTTCTTCAAATATGACTAAAAATTTTACACTATACCATGTTAACTGTGGTATTTGTAGGTAAGGAAACAAAACTAACAGATTTTTTGGAAATCCTACTTGAAAATTGATAGTTTGGTATCTGGGGGCTCGTGTTATGCTCTGCACTGCTCTGCTCTGCTAAGGCACGGTCAAGGACGTTAATATTATGTTTCAAAAATATTGAATTGTCATCGAAATACAACACGTGTGCAAATTTTCAAAACCTCGACACCTTGATATGGGTTTAATGGCTTTGCATTTTTTTATATTTATTTAACCATTTAGCGTATCTATAGATATGAAGAACTGATCATTTTAATAATTTTATCAACAAAATCAGTGAACCAAATTTGTACTTGAAAAGTATCACTTTTTTAGTACTCGTAGATACAGATAAACATAAAAGCCTAGTATACATTAAAAGTAAATAAAACAGTGTCAGATAAAATCCGACATCATGGCAAGGTTCATTCCTGTGTCCATTAAAATATATTATCTGCTATAAATGTAGTATCGTCAGCGATTTATTTGGCGCTCCGGCGATACGCTCGTAGCCGTAAACAGTGCTCATCAAACGCGACGGATTATTGCCGACATGCTCTTATAAAACGTGTTTTATAACGATTTACTTAATGACTGAGAAGTTCGTTAACATGTCACGGATATAAATACAAAATTACTCAGCATAGTAACCTGGAAACCTTGTGGTGTGGGAAAGTATGGCGAGGCATTAATGCAGAATTTTAGTAGATAAGAAGAAACAAGATTCAATGTTTTATAGTTTGAGATTTAAATAACAGGGTCCATCTCGTACTAATGCGACATTTACAATAAAAAAAAATAAAAAAGAAAATCTGATTTCTATGTCCATGTGCAAATATTTTTACTACAGATCAACATATCTATCTATTCAATAAAATTACAGCCAAGTATACGCTTCGATTATTAGTATCGTATCAAAGTAGAAAATCTATTAAGTTTTTATGAGAGAAAAATTTTGAGCATATTCATTAATACTATTTTAACATATGACGAATGTAATTACATAGAGGCTACAACTACGGATGTGTGGTACATCTGTTTAATACCCTATCGTTCAATGGGAATTATATGTGTATGTACTGTATAATGAATTAAAGCCGTTTCGTTGTTTTACATGAATATTAGTTATATAAACTTGTGAAAAAATAAATCCTGTACCGGCCAACAGCGTACAGCTTATATTATTGTTTCTTTATTTGTAGTGTTAAATATAAAATTGTTTTATTGTTTATTTATATAAATAATACAAATTTTCAAAATGCAACTAATTCAAAAAAATATAACTTCTTAATGCGACCAGTTCGAAACACATTCTCTTAATTGATTGATTGCTGTATAGGACAGTAAACTTGAATGATGTTAATTACACTTTATATTGTAGATAAATTTGGTTTCGACGGACGAACAACAACTTGAGACTTAGGGTTTGATTTCTTATCTCTAAAAGCTATTTTGTTTTTAAATATCCTTATAGAACGCTATAAAGCAATCGCTTTAAACTATGTAACAGTGGTAAAAAGGCCTACTGTTAATCTATATTGACGAAAAACCTCACAAGTGTTATATCTATACGATATAAAATAAAATGCTATTACCTCTGGGATATTTGCGTCATAAATTTTTATGTTAAATCACCAAGTCACGAAGAAACTACGCCAACATTATATGAAAAAACACATAAAAAACGGGACCACAATTAGATTTTTGTGCAAGCTTAAAGTTTCCCACGCTGTGTAATCCGAAAAGTTTGACCAATGAATAAAAGATAACTTTTATCTTCATCACCGCGACCGGCTGCTCGTATTCATAATAAATGTGACATTTTAATTTCTTAAAACTTTTCCTTTGTATTAGGAGAGAATATATATTTATAACCGCATTGACCTATAGTGTCCAAAATTGTGATGGTAAACGGAGAAATATACTAACCACCTAACGAATCTATAATGTATGTTACATTATAGTTGTTACCATTCATTGGAAGGATTTTTGCTGTTAAATAATAAATTTCTCGTTGAGTTCCGCCACTCAACACGCAATGCCTCGAAAAAAGGCGGAAAGCGCGGACGGAGAAAGGAACTAAACAACAGTGTCTTAACATTAGGTTCATAGGGATCCTGCAGTACCCTCAGCCTACCCTGCAATATGCGGGATAAAGCGTGAAGCTGTAAAAAAATAATAATAAATTTCTTCATATTTAAATGAGTTTGATTCTCATTTAATCTAACTAGGATGCCAGTTGAGAGTGCAAATCCGACGAATAATTTTGTCTAACTGCAACACACATTATCAAAAGTAAAAATATCATTATAAATTTTATTGGAACTCAAAATATTAAAATGAAACCAGATATTTAATGTGTTGTTAAATAGTTATTTTAAAACCCGAAATAAAATTACTATAGTAGTAGCTAGTTATAATTATAACGTATCGAAACATGGTTGTGCAAACGAAAACGGATATCGCAAAGCACTGAGATAACTTCGATCCCTAACACAAAGGATTACCAAAGTAATTTGATGTTTGTTTACTTCCAACCCCTAATAAGATAGTGGGAATAATGATAATATACATTGTGAAGTATTTATTTTACTGTAATATGTTACTGAATGCTTCATATAGTATTCTATTGATGTTAATTACTTAACATATATTATATATATTGGGCGTATATGAGAAATAATAAAAAAATATCCAATTTTCAGTACAGGAAACCTAGTGTTATTACACTCCCTTACCACCCCCACTTTCCACCCAATTTTGAGATATTCCATATTGAGTGGCGGAATTCAACAACACACTTAGTCTTTTTACCAGGACGAGGATATGAAATAATTCATCCTCCTCTAGTAGAAATCGAACCTGTAACCGTTGCCGTTACATTCAGACACTGTGCTACTGCGACATAAAATCAAAATAAATAACAATAAAAATATAAATGTTTGCGATATAATAACTATACTGGTATTATTTTTGTCGTTTTTTCTCGTTTCTTATAATTAGGGTAAATGAAGTCCATGCCCCATCTTCACGAAAACAGCACATAAGCACCATCTGGATGCAGAATTCTCGTGTGCTCGAAGGCCTAATTATGTGTTCCTGTGGACCACCTACCTACTTCTAATATTTACTTACGTAGAATATAGGTCATCCTATGGTATTTAATTTCCTACGTTGCGCGCTTTCTGTCAGCCTCTATGTTAAGGAAGTTATATGAAAATAGATTTTAGTTTCTTTCTTTAACTTATTTTAGTTAGAGTTTGGTGTCGCTATGGATGTACGGCACATGACTAAATTTATTTAAACATATTAAAATGTATGTTTTAAGTTTATGCTGTATATGTATATATAACAATCTTCTATTCTTCACACTTCCTCACGTAACAGTCTGTAACACTTCCTTAATATTCAGTTTTTCATAATTAACGATATCTATTTCCCAAGATATTCAATAAGTGCCTACAAGTACATATTAAATCAGTCACATAAAGACCTGTCCATAAAGATTCACGTTCTACATATCAAAATCGATCATTAACGATATTTAATGATATTATAAATTCTCAACCTCAAACTATGGTATCAAGACTAATTACGGCACATATTAAACAATGGATAGGAATTCTTGAGATGACTGATAGCCGAAGAGAGGGGAACCGGAATCCTCGAGACGCCATTATCTGCACGGGTAATGCCTTTTGTGTTAACACTATTCACGCCCGAACAATTAATATAGTGACGCGATTGTGCTGATGGCAACCGCGAGGTCATAGTTCCATTATAATAATTTATAGACAGGGTTACAAGTTTTAAGCCAGATTTGCTTTTGTATATAGCTAATTAATTGCTTTTATTAATTTTATTAAATTTAAATTGTTGTGGTTAAGCCATTTTAACTAATGGATGATAATTATCTGTGTTTTTGATATTAGATTTGGTTGAATTAATGCCAAATAACTAGTGCTTTGTATGCTTTTCAAGGCTGTATTAAATTATAGCTTCACAAAAAATTTAAATTAATTTAACATTTATTATTTGTTAAATATGTAATATATGTATATAAATATATTGGTTAAGTATAAAAATATATATAACTATGTATATACATAGCAGTGCGTAGATTGGTGTTTATACAAATGATCGGTGTTTATATAATCTCCTTAGATGTAAATAGTCGTTATCAATTATCATATAAATTATTAATAGAATACTTAATAGAATATTTAGCTAAAAAATTATTTAAAACAAATGGTTAGAGAATTGAACGCACCAGCGACCGCAAAATAATAAGCAATGATAGGGAGGGGCACCGGACGATGTGTACATTTTGTGGTTACTTTTCAAATTCATAAAAACATCACATCATAAATATAAATGTTTATAAAACTTTAAAATTATTTAAAATTTAAACTTAACTGATATGAATAGTATAACTAATATTTATTATTTTTAATGTATTGAAAAACGTATTTATTTGCCAATGATATACAAATAGTAAACATATCGTTACATCAAAAGTTTGATGGCCATTTGAATAATATTGAATAATCGCACTATTGCAAATTGCATGTGAAACCGGTGATTGCAAATACCGAGCTGTGAATATTTCTAGCAAATAAATATATGGTCAGTAAAAATATTGAAATGTCATTTGATATTCTACTCAAAGATGATAAAAAATATTAATTTGTATTATAAAATTATGTTTAGATGTTTATTTATTCATATAATTTCAAAAATATTGAATAGTAATCTAAAAAAGTTTTATTTCGAAAATTGTCTTTCCTCCAACACCATTAATATATTTAGACTAAGTACAGTCTGGTCAGACTGGCAGAAACACTTAAGCCCATGACATGCAGTTTGTGTGTCCTCTTTAAGTTAAAACCAATTGTAACTGAGTTTCTATTGCTTTTGATATTTGTTTCATTTTTAAAAAACAATATAGAGGACCGTTGTGGCGCAGAAGCGTAAGCGTCTGCCTGTAATCGCGACGGTTTGAGAGTTCGATTCCCACTCGAGGAAGATGGATTTTTGTATTTCCATTTTCTTCGCTTTGGAAACTAGGCAAAGCGCGGCGTTGAGTTCTACCACTCAAAGGTGGAAAGCGGGGACGGAGAAAGGAGGGACTAAGCAACGGAGTGTCTTAACACTAGGTTCATATGGTTCCAGTAGTTCCCTCTGCCTACCCTGCAATATGTGGGATAAAGCGTGAAGCTAAAGCATGAAGCCCTAAGTAATGTGTAAATTAATAATTGTACTATGAAAAAAAAATCAAAATATGATTTTGTATGCGGGATAAAGCGTGAAGCTAAAAAATATATATATATATATGATACGTACCTGTAAAATGTTAATCATAAATTTTCCACTAAAATGAAAGATTATTATTATCTTATCATAATTGATATAGAGTAACACCAATCATGAAATTGAAATATTCAAAAACCATCCAAGGATATATTTTGTTAATTTGCTAGTCTATCACACTGGATTTTCCGCCAAACCGCTAATACAGAAATATGATTTGAGGGGAAACCGTATTGTGGAATGAATTCACGGCGAAATAATTTAAGCTTAGTGCTGTCACAGCTTGCATCCGGGTATAACGTAATTTCGCATGTGTCAACACGTCAGGGTCGTTTTGTCACCGCCTCGTGGGCCGTTTTGTGTCATGAGCCCGCCACTCTATACGTTTGTTACTCGAATACATGCGTCTTGTGAATTCATTTCATAAAATTCGATTTTTCTCCGATCAAATTACGTGTTACTCTGATGGACAGAGTAATGTTTTTGAAGCTGGATTGAGAATGAAACAGATCGTTCCAGTCTGGTTCAAACGTGTCATTGTCAATAATGAATCAGCGTAAAATTCTATTACCATTTAAAAAAAATGTCCCCCTGAGTTCTGAGTTTTTGAGGCATTAACGTTCAAAAAACTGAAAAATAAAATATATTTTTATTTTAAACAAAATTATGTGAATTTAATTTGAATTTAAATTGAATGAGACACAGAATTTTCGCCACAAATTCTAGGATATGCTGAAATAAAAAAGCCTTGGAAATTAGTTAACCGCGTGCTTTTAGCAATTGTAATTGTAACACAAAGACTTACAGCTTCGGCATATAAAGCTTCATACTTAATATATTTAATGCAAATATTTTCATGTAAACAAACACCTAGTTATTCAGATAGTCCTTTGTGTAAAAGTGGTAGCGCCTCAGCGCTTTATAATAAAGTCCCTTGGCGTGTCTCACATGTCCTTATCAACGGGGACACTATACTTGATACTCTTGTTAGTTTCCCCTTTTGACCTAAAGTATGAATCGTGGTTATATATGAAAAGGTTTCTAACCAAGTCGAGTTATGCTACGAGGAGTAAATATAAAATATAGGGAGTAAATATATTTTAAAGATATTAATAATAATATGTTTGCTACAAAAGTGCACGTTTAATATATCTTCAAACACTAATATTTTTTATAGATTTTTATTGGTATTTTTATTGAACAGATAATAAACTTAAAACATTTTGTATAACATGAATAACCAACTTTACCTTTTACATATTGTATAATTATATCATTATACTTTAAACCTATATGAGACGGATGCGATTCCCAAGTAGTATAGTCGTTTTTGTTTACTTCGTCTAATGTATATTTTGTTTTCCATATAAGGAAAACATGAAACCAGAAAAACATGCAATTATAAGCATATTTGTATATTCAAATCGTCGAGCTATTTGTAGGAGACGGGGAAAATGTTGGCATGATGGATGGCTCCGCTATTGTCGGTATCGGTTACGATGGCGAAACAGGATACAGCGTTTGGATGAAAGCAAATGCATTCATATTTCAATACGTCCGTATAATGATCTGTAGGGTATTTGTTCAATATTTGGCTAAAACCATGCTATGATAAGCAAAAAAAACAATATATAATTTTTTATCAAAATCCAAATTTCATATTTTACCTGATTAGGAAAAAATATTTATATAAAAATTATTTATTAAATGAATTGAACTTGTTATTCAAATAAAAGCCTTATATGTAATTTATTAGCTACATATTATTATATTTTTTTGGTTTACCTGATTTTAGGCATATATAAATGCCACATACAACTATACTACTGAAATTACACTACAAAAATATTAAAGATTTCATAATAATTTAATTTTGAGGTCCCGTTTAGCCAGAATTCTTTTGTATAGTTTTGTTTTCAGTTTATGAAAATAAAATGAAAATAAATTTTATTGTTTTGTGTAATATGATCAATGGTCAAAAAATGGTTGCCTGTAAAGTGGGTTTTACGGGCGAAAATTTTACGTGACAACGTCTTTTTCTCGGTAGAATATTTATTGATATGAATAATAATTATAGTATAAATTGCACAAATTTTGACTATAGAAAATATATTTTGTTTACTAAAACATTGTACATGTGTCAAGTGATACGCGCGGCGGACCGATCATAGTTCGGTGACAGTTGACACATCGTTACGTTACCATTTTCATATTTGACTCCGGGCCGCATAACCTAATTTAAGACGTTGTCACGTCAAAAAATATTTAAAAAGAAAAAACCAATACATATAAAATATCACATATCAGTCTACAAATAATAGTTTAAATGATGTGTAGCATTTTCTTCTCCTAACATTTTACATAGAATAAGTGGTAACTCACTTCACGCTTTATTCAGTGCATAGCAGGGTATACAAAGGGAACCGCTGGAGCTGTGGTACCCTAGTATTAATACACTCCGTTCTCAACTTTCTACTTTTCAAAGCTTTTGTTGAGTGGCGGAACAGTAATATTTCAAAGGACAATAATATAATATCATCTACCACTATAAAGGTATCACTTTGTAATTTAGGTGACGACTTTCGATGTAAGACAGTCAACAAATATATTTAATAATGTTTACATATAATAAAGTGAAAACATTTTACACGTTCTGTCAGTACTTTCCTCCCTTCAAGACAGTCCCCCTCATTGCTTCTCCTTCTCCTCCTCAACAACAATGTTCATATTATTTTTAGAGTAATAAGAGTAAACATATGTATAACATAAATAAAAAGAATTCGTGTGTATAAAACACAACATATTAAAATGACAGCCCGGAGAGACGAGATGACGTTGGAAAAACAGTTGACTGCTGGAAAGACAGCTGGCAGCTGGGAAGATAGCTGACAATGCGCCTAAATGCGTCACGTGCGGGTAAAATTACAAGAGAAGAGCTTGGTATATTAAATATCTTAAAACATATGATGGTGTTGAAGTACGGCTGTCGTCGGTAAGCTCTTCGACTATCACTGCGGATAGAGTTAACCCTCATATATCCCATGGTGAGCCATTGAGTGAAAAATATCAGGAGTCCTTTTCCACCCGGACACGTCTTAGCATTCCCAATTTAAAGCAATCGACATGGAAAGCACACGACGAACGATTAACAGTCCAGTTAGAGCATCCGGGCTCGAAGCAGGAGTTAGACATGCAAGTAGAGCCTTTTCAAAAACCTATTTATGACTATATTAACGAAATATATCCACCTCCAAATCATTACGCTCGTAAAAACATAGAAAACGCGTTCAAGTCGAAAATGATGAGGAAAAAAAGAGAGCTAAAAAGAACCTCCGTGCGGCAAAAGCTCTAGGCAATAATTATCTCAGTCACCAATTGCCTAGGGCGCTACAGTCAACCTTGAAATTAATTTAGGGTATATCGATGCAGATCACGGAACGTCATACAAATTTCGATCGGCCAAAACACGAGATTGCTTTTGATAAAAATCCTTTTGAGTACTCAAAAACATTTTTAAGGAAGATAGAGGTAAGCTTCTCTTGCGAAATATCTCTATAGCTTGCTAAAAGATCTCGGCCTGTCTAGAAGTATTACTAATACATTTCCGGAACGTACTTCAAAGACGGCATTAGCAGAATCATTTCGAATTTGGTTAGGTAGTGGGAGGAGCTCGGACAGTGAAGGTGAGCGTTAATGCATTTTAAAGGGGCTCCTTTAAACCTACACTTGGGTCGCAAGTCCCAAGCGCTGATCGCAGCTCCTCTTCCTACAACGCAATGGGCCCGGCACCTGCACGGTGAATCCATGAAATGCTAAGCAGTTTCTTCTCTTCTCCTCTTTAACTGAGTAAATAATATACTTATCTGACAGAGTTTTGGCAAACTCTTTGAAAAATATAAAGTTTACATATTTACATAGACTTGTGCGATTCCATGATATATGTGACAGGTTGTGCTAAAGTTAAATCATTCTAGAAACCGCAGGTGCATAAAATATATTTATCGCAACAATACAAAGCTAAATAAAATACTTAAATTGTAGGCACTTCGTGTGGAATGTTAATGTAAAAAAATTATGTACTGCAATTCCTAATTCAGCCTTGGTATTTATTTATAAGTTATACTTCTTTTTCTAAAATAATTTCGAAAAATATTTCATTATATTTCCATACTGATATTGTACATTTTTTAGATGATTCTAACTTAACCTAATATATTAATTTTGTAAACTTTTAAGCGAATTTGTATTCCACGAAAATGTAATACCGCCTTTAATTTCATACTTTCTGCAGTTTTTATTCTGTATATGGTAATATGTACGTAAATTTTTAATCTTAGTGAGTAAAATCTGTTTTAGGTATATAAAAAATTAGTCAAGTGCGAAGAACATTTCAGTTTCATAATTGTAGATCCAAGGAAAATATACCTTTAGAAAATTAAGAATTCTAAGTTTGTGTTCGAATCCACTCAGTTTTTATGTAATGAACTACAAAAGAACATGGGGATGTATTTCTGTGATAGACTTGTAATTACCAATCTTCAGAATAATTCTTACATTTACATTGGAAGCCTTCACTTCCTATCAAGTCAATGACGTACAACTCTTAAGAGTAGACAGATCTTAAATTTTGTGTTGAAGACGCTTATTTTTTCACAGCTTCACGCTTTATACCGCTGACAGCAGGCTCCGTTCCCTACTTTTCGATTTTCGAGGCATTGCGTGCATATTTGTAATTAGTACGTATTTTCTATTACTTAGTTACATTTATATATATCGAGATAATTTAAAGAACGTTAAGACATAACAATTAGTTCTATGTCATTCTATAAAAAGATAATATATGAATTTAATTTTTTAGTAAGCGTTTAAAGTTTTTCATTAATTTGATATCAATATATACAAAACACTCCTATAAAAGTAATTTACAAATTAAATTATCATTTTATAGCTTCAGGCTTTATCTCACTCACAACAAGGTAGGCAGAGGGAACCGCAGGAACCGTACGAACCTAGTATCAAGAAGTGTCGAAGGGCGGAAAATAGAGAAACTTTCAGCCCTTTGAGGCATTGCATGTTGCGTGACGGAACTCTAAGAAAAATGATAAAATCTATCTTCACGACGGTCCCTAGTTATTTGTGCACTTAAATGTGTTAGTATGTAATAGGTTTCATGGGATATACCTATAATTTGAAATTCATTTCCAAATTTCATAATTATAGGCCAACGGAAAGTATCCTGTAGAAGTTATAATCACGAAAATTTCCGAATTCTCATATAAAATGCAAAAAATGAAGAAAAACGCTCATATAAAACGTCGTTCTGCTAATTCTGCATCATATTTTTAAGTTTGTCTTCTCAAAAATACGTAAAAAATTATAACAATGATACAAGGTTAATCGGAATCAGGAATTTGACATTCTCTAAAACATTTCTGCTGAAATAGTCTAAATTCTTTGCCAATTTCCATATAATGCCATTAATTATTGCTTAAAATTATAATATAAACCTAAAGCTAAATAAATAAGTCAGTTTGAAATTAAATTAATTGTGATTAAATTGATTGCTTTTATTACTTTTATTTATAGGTGTATATAATACACACACATATATGTATATACATATATATATATATATATATATATATATATATATATATATATATATATATATATATATATATATATATATATATATATATATATATATATATATATATATATATATATATATATATATATATATATATATATATATATATATATATATATATATATATATATATATATATATATATATATATATATATATATATATATATATATATATATATACATATATATATATATATATATATATATATATATACATATATATATATATATATATATATATATATATATATATATATATATATATATATATATATATTAACGCAGATACACTTTTGTATTGCTTCGACCTTTAATATTTAACACAATCTCCCCTATCTACTAAATAATCAATTGACGAACTAAATTTAATTAAAATACTATTATTGACTCCAATATGTATATATAAAAGAAATATACTTGGAAGGAGTCTGCCTCCTCCTAAAAGACAAACACTTCTGATCCTAATAATTATAATTATTATACATCAGAACTAAAGCCAACTTTTGAATAAATCATCACACTTAAAAATTATCAAATATTGATAATCACCTCTTTTGAATCCGAGTAAAAAATTACGTATACAATATATAACCAAATTGTTTTATTTGTTTTTATTTTATTTTATATCTTTTGAAATTCAAAAGTCCTATAAGAGTTAAATGACAATACAATATTTTCAAAAATGTACAAAATATAAAGAAAAATTTAATAATTTCTGGAATCACATAAAATAAATTTATCACATACGTTCACTGCATTTCGTTTATTTTGCTTTAAAATGTGACACAAAAGCTATATAAAGGATGATTTACACGTAATTATTAAAGACCGTTCTAGAAATATACGTACGTATATGTCTAGTGGGACCTTTTGTTTAAGATATAGCGTACAATCCTTAAGGTACAATGCTTTATAAACTACGTGACGTATTACGTAGTTTATCAAACTATTGTTTTCACCTAGCAATAATACCATGATTATCGACTTATTAGCATTATAGAGCCTCAAACCTTATCGGTTAAATCAGATATAGCCTTGGCTTACTAAATATTATTATTATTACAATTCAATTTCACCTTTCTTCCATACGATTGCTTTTTATTTATTAATGCCAATATTTATAACAATTTCATCAATTATTTTTTTTATTTATTTCAATGAATATAACAATCCGTGTGACAGCAAGTTACTGTAAGCAAGATGGTAGCGAGTTCGGTTCCCACTCAAAGGACTGAATAAGCTTCATTTGTCAGCTTTGAAAAGATAAAATTCATGATCTTAATAGTATCAATAAATACATTAATAATTTGTAGATACACGATGAAGTATACAAAATACATTACATTGTCTTATTACCCACCGAGAGATCCCATTTAAATATAAAATTATTATGTAACACTAGGACCGTCGTGGCGCAGAAGCGTAAGCGTCTTCCTATAAACGCGACGGTTTGAGGGTTCGATTCGCACTCGGGGCAGACGGATTTTTACGGAAACTAGGCAAAGCGCGGCATTGAGTTCCGCCGCTCAACACTCAATGGCGAAAAGCGAGGACGGAGAAAGCAGGGACTAAACAAAGGAGTGTCTTAACACTAGGTTCATATGATTCCTGCAGTTCCCTCTGCCTACCCTGCAATATGCGGGTTAAAGCGTGAAGCTAGAAAAAAAAAGTAACACTAAACCAGAAGAATGTAACAAAGTAGCTATTTAACACTTTTTAAGCAAAAAGTGACAAAGGCGAGAATATTCTAGGTTTCCGTCCCTTATGTTGCGGTGCCCCAATTCTTGTAGGATCGTAAACCCCTAAGATTTACTGAACGATCAGAGTTTAACGAGTGGTGTCCGACGTCCCCCACAAAAATTTAGTTTTACTACAATCGCAAGTGCGCCATTAAGCAATTTTGACTGGCGCCTGCAACTATGTGGTACTATTGTATAGATTTTGATATTGGCATTTTACGTTCAAGAAATTTTCACTTATAGAAAGGTTTTAAAGGTAGATTGGCGTGCGTAATGTGTAATAAAATGTAACAAAGGAAGAATATAGAAAATACACTGTTAAAATTTCACGGCAGTTTTTTAGCTTCACTCCTTATCCTGCATGTAGTATACAGAGGGAGGCTAGTGTAAAGACATTTTGCTCTCCACTCTCCATTATTGAGTTGCTTTATGTGTTATGTGGCAGAACCCAATGCTGCAATTCGACCTTAACATCATATATCATATAAAGCAAAATAATTCGTTTTCGAATAGGCATAGAACCCACAACTATCACATTTACAGGCAAATTTCGTGTCTCTGCATCACGATTGCCCTTACTTAAAAATATTTCAAAATTTGTCAAATTTCTTCTTGAAATATAGTTATGCATACATTTCATTTCTTTTTAATTATATATTATAGTAAATAATAAAAAGATTAAATATCTAAAATAAAAATTTTGCATTATATTCGATTGAACTAGTTAAAGTTCTGAATAAAACTTAATAATAACCCATATTAAAGAAATTTAAACATATATTAATTTACACACAAAACTATAAATTCCATATCAAACAGTATATAAAATGTTTTCCATATCAATCGAAACCAGACTAAAAGGACGTAAAACGAAGCAGAGTGATCGCAGACGAAGACAATATCTATGTAAGCTCTAACAAACCGGCTTGTAACAGAAGCTCCTCGTCGGTACCAATATACTTTGTGTCACACCAATTTCAAAAGGATATCCGGATGTATCGGGCTCTAGAGAATTTGCCTCGCATCCAGCCGTTTCCTGGTAAAATGAATCTTGTTATATTTCACTGACTGTAGTTAGTTGTAGTGTATACATTAAAAAAATATTTTGTTTGTTTTACTTGTAATAATTCGTATTAATTATTACACAATTTCTGCCAAACTTAGTGACTTATGACTCGCTTACTAACTACGCTGTTAAGTTAACTGTGAAGTGAAAAAAGCCACCATAAGATTGAAGACCACATTGAAGACCAGAGTGTTTTATTACTAGGTTATCTCTAACAACTCTATTAAATGTTGAATGAAGCGTGATTTTTGCTGTATATTTCAAGAAAATCGCAGGGTAATCAAGACCTAGTATTACGTAACAAAAAGTAACAATTACTGTAAAAAAAATAAAACAACAGTGTTAAGGTAAAAAGCATCATAAATCTAAAATTTTAGTTCATTTTAAAATAAGTGCAAGCTATGCAAGATGCGTGTCAACTTTTATAAGTCAAACTACAATTATGTTATATAATCTAATTCACCGATTTTCTATCATATCGAGAGTCAAACTAAAACCTCTTAGAAATGGTCCGAACTATTCAACTATTTTACTACATAATAATATGTTCTACGATTCGTAGTTCAAAATGATACCAAATATTATTTTCCATGTACACTATTAATGATATTTTAAAAGGCAGACCGAATGATAGTAAATCTCCACGGTACATTGTGGGCAATTAGCTGTCCTCCCTAATGGCGCTGCTTACAAACAGTGAACATTTTGTTTAATTATGATAACTTACCGCATATAGGTAAGTTGTTGCCTTCATTTATATGCATAGCAGCTTCATAGACACGTATATTTAATATAGGGCTTAACATACATTAGAATTAGGTAATGTATTGTATGATTTCTTTATATTAACATAATTATTATTATAAAAGTAAATTGAACGAATATTTTATGCAAAAAATAAATTAAGCTGTATTAAACAAAATATAACTTTTTTCATTGGTAATTGAGTGCATATGAATCACATTTAAAAATTAAAATAAAAGCTTTTTAAAAAATGTAATTTTATATCGACGAACCGAATGGATTAAAAATATTAAGCAAATAACCATTTGCAATATTTTATGTACAGCTCTTAATACTACGAATGTATTTTTATATACAAACTACAACGAAAAAGATTAACATATTAAAAACAAATCATTGGCTCAATCTGGTAAAAATGTAACAAAGGTAAAAATAGGTATTAAAAAGATCAAACTAATGAACTTGAAACTCTATGCACCTCAACTAATAAAAGATATAGTTATAGAGGTTTATGCCGTACGCTTAACCTATAGTCGTATTTTTAATTAGACGAAGTCAACTGACGTTTACTGTGTTGTCACTTTTTAATGAAAAAAAAATAGTGTAGCGACAAAGTGAATGATTGAAAAACTCTTAAATTAATTAAATTGCTTGGATTGTTTAGTAGTTAGTTAGTGTTCAAATCTGCCGCTATTGTTTTCAATACATAATGTAATTGAAACTATAGATGTATAAAATATAACAATGCATGATAGGAAATGAAAATAATAAACAACGCTGAATACATAATTCGTATTTATTCATTATCAGATGAGAAATCATCATTATCACTTTCGGTGACATTAATTATAAATCTGTCTGAAACATTGTCGATCATGTTGTCGAGACCATACATTTTATCCTCTTCTTTAATTATATGAGCAATGCAGCTACTCCATTTTTCAGCGTGATATGTTGAAGTCCTTCTTCAAAATGTTTTTTTACTTCTGCCATTTTGAAAGTTTTATTATTTTTTGCAACATTTCCTTTAGCCTGCGCCCATACTAATTCAATGGGATTGAGCTCACAGTGGTATGGGGGCATACGTAAAACAATTATCCCATGCTGCATTGCCATCTCGTCCTCAACATACTTGTCGGAATGTTCTCGTTTGTGCTGCCGTACAATGTCTGTAAGATTTGCTTTAACCATTGTTACTTCAAATGAAGCACTTTTACTTGTTAGCAATTCTTGTATTCTTGCTTTAGTCCAAGACATTGCACGCAGCAACAGCATTGTAGGCAGCGCCGTGCCGCGCTTTGTAATAAGCTATCTAAAACTGACTGTAGTTACATACTACTAGTAAATAACTTATATCAAAGCACTTTTATACGATTCTATTGTAAATTAGAAATATTATTCTTTTCTATTATAGTTTGAAATGATTAACTATTTACACTCATTCTTCATTCATCTGATTGAACGACAACTCAACGCATCACTATTACTTTAAATATGACAACATTATATTAGAAAGTGACATTAGTTACTGTCAGCTGGCTTCGTCTAATAAAAAAATTCAGCCATAGCAACTACTGATTTGAATGGAATAGTCTATTTATCAAATAAGAAAGAGAAGCAATTACTTAGCGTTCCCTGGGTTCACTGGGATTAGTACTCTGTAGGGAAAGAAGCTGAGAGCCTGGGATTTGCCACCAAAGTGAATTATTATTTATAGACATTATCTTAGAGAAATATGCAATAATATTCATTCTTATTGCATAAGTAACTAACTAAATTTGATTCCACCACCGCCGCCAAGTATCTTCCAAAGTACCTTCTAGAAATCCTGAGTAGATCCTTCTATGACTCACTCGGATCCAAATAATTTGGTAATAGTTTGGTGAGTAGAAGAAAGCTACCGAAAAAATTTGCTCCGTATATAAAGAGGCAGTAAAAACAGCTAAGTAGTTGCTTGTTGGGCGTAGGATATTAATAATAGTGTTATATAGAGTGGCAAGTAAAAGAAATCTTACGAATAGATAAATTCCACATTTCATTTAGAAAACGACCTATAGAACTTGATTAAGAAGGAAAAAAAAAACATTTTAAAATATCCGAAGATATACTACGCTCGAAACCTGCAGCGACTAATATTTACTATGTTACAAATATATCTAAAAAGGCGACAGGTAAAAGCTAATTAGCGAATCGATAGAAACAAGGGTTTCTTAGTTAAACAGACACTTTAAATCAATATCTTAAACAATAACTATTTTAACTAATACTTTAAAATTGTAGTTATTAAAAAATAAATAAAAATACAATTGAATAATATATACCTAATAGTTTATACGTATGTATGTACGTGTTGTAATTACTGCAAAAACTATTTGCTTGGTCCAGTCACGCTATTTTAAAAGAATAAAGTGTCATTTTCTATATAGCATGACTTATTAATATTTTTTTAACATGTAAGCCCTTATTATTGAAATAAGTATTGTATAATATTTTGTGGATCTAAATTGTCTTTTATACTTAAATACTATATTCTTGATTTTACTTATATAAACTAAAATATATATGTATATATTTTTCATTGTTACACAGCCACATTGCCACAGTCCATCTTTACTATCAAGAAACAACTTTGTATTAGATTAAGTAGTACTCGTGTGAATTCATACTGAAATCTTATTTTAACTCATTCGATTTCTATACAATTGTGGCAAAAAATATAAATTGCTTATGTTCATAGAAACAAAATGAAACACAAATTATATGACATATTCCATATATGTCACCTTATATCTTGACAAAAAACGTATAAAGATATAATAGTAAATTACTTGGAAGGACGAACACCTGCATAATGCTGCCGTCAATCATACAGCTGTGTAGAATTGAATCTCATGAGCGCAAATCACACAAGCCCCCATTACCATACATGTACAACATATCACTTTATATATGTCAAAGCAAATGTTACTTTAAGCTTAGATCGCATAAAGTGTCTATTGTATTGGAATAAATTTCGATTATATGTTAAATATATCGCTTATACCGATAATGTTTCTATATCTTTTTATATTCACATGAGCTTCCTCTGACTTTTTGAGGTTTAAATGCTCGTTAGCTAATAGCCAGTTCTTTTACCATAATATAATTGAGACCCGTGCCTTTGACCCTCAACCAACAACTGTGTAATAATTTATTATTTAATACCATTTAAGTTGGCCTTCTGAATATTCTGCTTATATCACGATATAAGCAAAACACTTAGAACTCATTTGAAAAATATTGGTGTTATTCCATATACCTAATGACTGGTAATTAATGTTTAACATTCACTTCACTTCTGTCACAATTTAAACAAGCATCTGGAGTATATTTCCTTAATTATTATTACATGATCACTCAATATCTCTGTAATGATGTTTGGATATTTCTTTGACATATTTAAGACTTTACAGAAATAGTTTTTGAATTCAATAAAATTGCCTTACCAAATAAAATTTCTCAGGTTTAATTTAAAGTATAAAAATGGTAGTAGAAATTTCAGAACATATCTCTTTTTAACGTAACTCTTTTTATGTTTTATTAATTTTAGCAGATACAATTATTGAAATTGCTAGGAAACCCTAGGAAAGGCTACTAAACTATGGAGGTCTACTTCACCCATGACATTTTTTTCTTTTCTTATTTACCACATTTAATCTTAAAACACGAAGCAGAGCTACATTCCTAATAAAATAACCGCAAGCGAAAATAGCAGCGATTTAGGCACTCAATACCTTCATCTTATAAATATGAATGAATGATTGTTCGAGTGAAATTCGAACTCGTCACTATTGATTACCTACTGCTACAACTATACAGACTGAGCGAAAACGATATGTTTCTTATATTGTATCCTAATATCTTTGCTTACAGCTTGAATTAGTTGTAACATAATCCTTAGTGATGTCTGATAATAATTCAATATGTTCAAGTAATGTATTTTGGACATATCGAGAATCGGTGTTCATTACTGAATCATCTTTGTATTATTAACACTTGTATTATAAAAAAGCAGCCTTAAGATTTTTACCCATAGACCAACATATTATGGCAAAATTGGCGTGTAAGCCAATTTTTAAAAACGTCGTCAATTTTTTAGTAAAGTTTAGTAAAGTGATTTGTATTGTACCTCAACGCACCATTTTGCCTACAATAACGAGGAAATGCACATAACTTAAATATCTTTAATCATTTTCCTGTAATGAATCCACTGCCTCGCCTCACAAACATCATAAAATCATCCCCAGTATCTCTCGCTACCCTGCTAGGGATAAAGCTTGAAGATAAAAAACTTACATTTCAATGGTCAATTTCATTAAAATAACCGATTTCGTTCGCAACTCAGGCATATTCATTATACTAAACATTAAGCTAACCAAATATTTATTATCATTTTCTTAAAATAAATTACTTAAAAGATATTTACAATATAAGTGATAGTCTCGAAATATTTCTATCGATAAATACGAAAATCGAAATTTGGTGCAAAGAAAAAAAATCATTGTTAACGTCATTGGTATGTTGTTAGTAACATATAGGCCTCTTCCATTTACCTAATGATTCTTTTAAAACTCAAACTTGAAAACTTAAATTGTTATAAATCCTCACATTAGACGAAAGCACATTAAACTGCATTGCATACTCGCACACTGACGTGGTTAACGTGCACACACACTGAACCCATATATAGACACACACACGTGAGATCATATTATTTATATGTATATCTTATTTCGTATGATAAATGTTGATTATCAAGAGCACACTTAAAAAAAATTTTATAGCTTCCAATAATGAATATTCAACATATATACGAACTGAATCTCATAAGGCTGTAGGCAATGCAAATTCATATGATGACCGATATCACCGTTATATCTATAATAATATATATGTATATACATACTATACAATACAATACATATGAATTTATATATTTATCAATAAAATAATATTTCAAAAAAGTAGTAAAAAATTTAATAAAAACACTACTCAGGTCAGAATACTACGTAGCAGAATAATCCAAAGTTTATACAAAGTTGCATTGTAAATGTTCTTCGACTTTCTTATGAAAATGTTTCGCTACTGGCAGTTGGCTTTAGCATATGTATTTTACAATTTAAATTTATAAAACATATTTACAAAATTTACCATTTTAAATGAAAATATACAGTTTTCAATTTGTTTTCTTAAAAAAATATTTTACCAAGTGCATAAAATTATTTTATGCTGTGTGTTTTGTACAGTGATTATCTCATATCTCATAGAAAAGATATCTCATAGAAAAACAATCATCTCGCTTTTTCCCGCAAATCTGAGTCAGAGGTAACTAAAAGGTAAAGCACTCTTACAACACCATTCGTTTCCGAATAATGTGGTGGAACTTAAAGCGGTGTAAAAAAGGTGAGTGTGATTCGGTTCCATAACCATCAACCCCACTGTTCCACAACGGCTTCGAGTTATTTTGTTTTTATATAAATAAAAAATATTCTCACCATCATGAAGTAATTTTAAAGGTTTTTATAAACTCCACATTTAAATCTTAATCTATTAGTCGTCTTTTTAATTTACACTTGAGATATCATAGTCAATCTTCTGTTACTACCATCTGGTATGGTTAAAGGTAAAAAAAATATGGTTCAAGACTGATGGGGTTATATACTCGTCTGTAGACTTTTGCAAATTGACTTATGATCAAAAGTAGTAATATAATTTGACATAAAGAAAAACATATCAAAAGATTATTTATATACATTAATGGTAAAAAATATAAGGTTCAGTATATGTACATATACATATATGTATATTGCAGTTTCTTTTATATATGTGGATTATGTAAAGCATCATTAAGCTATGGCCCTTTATCTTCCGCTACACTCGCGTCGCTAACGAGCAGGGATATACATAATATGGATGTATATGTTGAAGACGGACATTACGGACCAAATTACATATGTAAATGTTTCTGATTCACAAGATGAGACTACGTAATCTAAGGCAAACTTTTATGCTTTTCACTTACAAGATTACCAAATTTAAATATAAGTAATGTAAGTACATTAGTACACCTAAAACGCAATAGTTTTAAGTGATTTCTAAATTCGTTATTCATTGAATAATATATAAATTTACCTCTAAACCAAGTTATAAATGCTATAATAAACAAGCTCAACTAAGATAATTGGCAATCATACGTATATACATATATGTACTATATACTAAATCAACATGCAGACACACGCACATTAATGCTTATCACACAAATATCAATCCATGATCTCCATTTCAGCAATCAGAAATACTAATTGTTAAACCAAAATATAGTATAGTATAATAGTGTTTTCTTAACCATCTTTAAAAGGAGGAGGTTGGTTACTCACAACTTTTTTGTATATAATATTCTAATTTTTTTTGGTATTGCGCCTATTTTTGCCTATTCTGCCGTGTGCAGGGTAGGCCCTGTAATGGCAGAGGGAGCCGTAGAGACTATACGAACCTTGGTTGCCACCTTTTTGCCTTTTTGCCTATTGAGGTAATGCATGTTGAATGATGGAAAGCAACGCCGCATTTGCCTAGTTGACTGAGCAAAGAAAACGAAAATGAAATCCATCTTCTTCGAAGGAGAATTGAATCCACAATCGTCGCCATCGTGTTACAAGGAGACGTTGCGCCTCTGTACCACGACGGTTTTTGGTCCTTTAGTTAGTAGTAGTAGTTAGTTTAGTTTTATTTTAGTTTATTAGAGTGATATGATTGATAGTGATATGATTTAATAATATAAACGCTTTTAATATGTAATATAATTTATATTTTCTACACTTTAGTTTTAAATTAAACTTATACAGAGTTAATTTTGAAGCCGATATTTTTTTATTTACTTTTTACGCAATGTGAAGCTTTCATTTTTGGCATAAACAAAATTACTTTTTCTTTTGAATTTAAAAGACTATTAATTATTAAATTACAATATTAGAAACAAGACAATTTAATTACCAAAATGACAATGGACTTGTTCTTGCACTCAAAGCGATGCAATGACACGAGTTTCATGTCACATACATGACATTGAACATAAATGATTCTAAACCCTGCTGTCTCTAGACAACGTTATTGGTTTGTTTGCGCTAACTTGACGCCAGTTACCTGTCACCCTCGTGCCGATAATCTGTCACGACCAAACCGTAGTCACATTAAATTTTGTGTCAAAAAATATTTTATTATTTTTCTTTACTCATAATTTTACTTTTTAGTAAGGTTTCCTTTTGCCTATTTCGTGCATGTAGTAGGATAAGAAAAGAAAAACTTCGTGTACAGATACTGCTTCCATTTCCATCTTCGGCCGAAATCTAAGATATTAGTGGCAGTAACCTAACTTAGAGCTAGGCTATGGATTATCGTAGGTAAATAATGGGAATTGACACTACAACCATCACATTACTCACAAATTTTATAATATAATAAAAATATGTACATATATGCAATTTCTAATTAACAAATTAATAAGTGATCTTCTCACAGACAGTACAATTAATATTGAACAATATCTATTAGTATTAGCATTTACTACACAGCATCCTTGTTCATGGTATTTATTTTTATTTTTTCAATGACTCACCTACACTTGGATTTAGAATAAGAAGAAGATTTCCCGTTAAATTAGTTACGCATTTATCCTCCGCATAGCAAGGTAAGCAGAAAACAACCGCAGGAAGCGTGGAAAGACACTCGAGTCAAGACACTCTATTCCCCGTTTCCGCCTGATCGAACCATTGCGTGTAGTTGCCAGATCGAAGAGATTTGATTTCCATAAATCAAATTATCCTTCCTCCCCGAGTAGGAATTGAACTGACAACCAGCGGTCTTAACAGGCAAATGCTACGCCATTTCACTTTACTTCACATACATTTTGAGTTTACTTGTAAACAATCTGTATTTAAGACGCCTTGGCTGTAATATTGTACCTTCGAGGATAATATTCATAAAATATTGGAAATTGCTATCGATATCCATTGAACGTTATGTATAATTAACTTTTAGTGGTGAAGGAAGTCTCTAAGCCAACAAGGGAAAGAATAATAAAGTAAGATTCAGAAATTAAGCTGTTTGGAAAACTTTGCAGGTTGTTAACTTTGGCAAAAATGTTATTTACAGTATGTAGACTATACACGTTACCTTAATCCAAAAATATATTTAAGAGTTATTTTAATTTTCTTTATAAATATTTAATTTTCTTTTGATATGTAGCTTTACTGGTATAAGTGCTAAGCAGTAGTTCTAAAAAGAGATTGAAAATATAAATGTCTACAGAACGAGCAGACAAATGTGAAAGCAAAAAGTAATCCTATCTTAATAGAACGTGTCGCGATATAAATATTTTAGAACCTTTTATTTTGTATATTTTTATGGGCGAGACGAAGAAGATACGTCCAATTTATAAAAGCCATTCGTCATCAGTGCCATCACAACGGCGTAGTAGACTCGTCTTTGTTTTTAATAAGAACACAAATCAATAAAGTGAACAAATTTTAAAGGATAAATATAAAGTTTTAATGCTCACCATAAATCGATGAAATCAAATTTGGGAAAAGTTTTCTGCTTCATATCTTATCTTTGGCGCCTATAAATTTGTGATTGAAAAATCGTTTACTCAAAGTTTCGTAATAAAGATAATTTGGAATACATCTATCGATTATCACTTTAACTTTCAGTTAAAATGTGTCTTAAAAATGCTAAAAATATATATGGGGGTGACTTAATGTAAGAAACTTCGAAATATATAAAATAATACATATATTTCTTTTGGAATAAGGCGATAAACGAAACACACATACTTCTAACATAATGCTGCAAGGTAGGGTTGATATTATGAATCTAGTGCTGACTTTGTGTAATGCTATCTCCTTTTTACCGTACATTCTCCTTTGTGTGTTCTCCATTAAACACGACATTGGCGAAGTGAATTGTGCTCAACTGGCACGCGAGGTACGCCATAATAAAGAAGAAGAAGAAGAATCTGACCTCTAGTGTCCATCTAGACAGGTGGAACTTACTGCCACATTTTCTTGTAATTAAGCAATGAAATAAAAGCTATCCATTCAACATCATACTAAATACACTAAGATAGATTACTGCTAGATAAAACTAATAAAAACTATGAATAAACTTCAAGTAAAAACAATAGTTTCCCTACTAAATGTCGCACAAAATGATATAAAGGCAAATGTAAATGATGCGACGTGATTCGAGTAATACGTACCGCCTGTAACACGGGAGGAAACCGATGTTTATGTATGAAGCCCTTTCAATTCATTTAGACGATATTCTTGAACCTTTGTCCTTTCCGGGTCAGTTATTTATTGCCGTTGTTTCGTATATTCTCAATGCGTTTCTTCGAACGTTAGTTACTCCCTTTGCTGACCTCTATCACAATAATCTAGAAGAATAAATACATTACGCCTGACTTGGAGATTGTACCTGGATTTACGGAGCTTGGCATTAAGTATTGGTGGTATTATTAATATTACACGGAATAGATTTATTTAAATTTTATGCTCATTATGCTTTGCTCATTAGTTTTGCCCCTTTTTGATTTATTTTTAAAACATTTTTACATTTGCACACAAATATATAAATAATCTATCAGTACATGAAATATTTTTTTTATTCAATATTTAATAAAATTTTATGGTACTCGACTTTCAAGAAGTATATTTCAAAATAATAAAATGAATTGGTCGTAACTTCTGATGATATTTACTTGAAAACTCGTAGAAGCGTTTGGAATTCATAACACGAGCAATCGTGAGCACCGTTCACAAAATAAGAAGTGTTATAAAATATGGCTGACTGAAATTTAATAACTGGAATAGAGTGCACGTCCCAGAATGCAGAATAACGATGGGCTCATATAACTTCTAGTATATGTCTAGGTCTCCGAGGACCTTTTCTTTTACCTTTGTGTACTGTAATATCACCTGAATGCAACGTAACGAATATATTCGTTTTGATTCTTTGTACGTAGGGAAGTTGAAATTTTGTCCGTATATAAAATTAAATTATCAAATATAAAAAAAAAAAAAGGTAGTTGAAAAGACTACGTGAATAATAAATATTAAACATTTACGACTTCCATTAAAAAATCAATTTTATTATATAAAACATAAATGTCTTGAATTTTACACGAAATAGAAGGTTTAATAGTCGGGATCAATTTTACAATAAATCTTTCTAAGAGCTATGTAATGTTTAAATAGGCATGTAGTGCTATTAGTCATTGCTATCGGTATATACATCGGTTGCATATGTTCGTTGGTGGGTGATAGTAGGATCTAATGCATAAGTCTCTTCTACTCACTCGAATTCAAGAGCAGAAGAGTCAAAGTTTCGATATATTATCTTTTTATCTTCATACTTAGAACACAACATATTATTATATGTGGCTTTATTGTTTCTCATAATCAACCAGATTCTAATATGAAATCGATCTAAGCTTTCATCTAAGCTTTAAGAGTTTACTTATTGATTGGGAAAAGTTAACGCTGTACTTTATATTAACTAGCCACCAGTAACAACAGCTGATAAATGGAAAGTGTCCTCGCGACACAGCCTCAAATCTAGCTTTTGAACAAAGCTTTTTATGTTTTTTTTTAAAAAACTTAGTATAGCATTTTAATTGAACAATATCAAATTTTCAAATACTGTGCTTTCAATCAGACTATTCCACAGCGCTATGTAAACAGTGTTAAACAACTACTATACCTATGACAATTTTTTTTTTTTTTAGCTTCACGCTTTTTCCCGCACAAGGCAGGGTAGGCAGAGGGAACTGCAGGGACCGTGGGAACCTAGTGTTAAGACACTCCGTTGCTTAGCCCCTGCTTTCTCCGTCCCCGCTTTCCGCCGTTTTTGAGGTATTGCGTGTTGAGTGGCAGAACTCAACGCCGCGCTTTGCCTAGTTTTGCCAGAGCGAAGAAAAGGGAAATAGAAAAATCCATCTTCTCCGACTGGGGATCGTACCCAGTAACCGTCGCGTTTTACAGGCAGACGCTTACGCCTCTGCGCCACGACGGTGACATTATTCGTAGGTATTGTTTTATCTTCATACTCTATTATTATTTAACATTTATATAACAGTAAATGTATTTTTATTTATAAAAGGCTACGATTTTTTATTAAATCGTAGAAACAGTCTGTGAAGATATTCCATGCAAGCTTGTATCGACAAGCGGCTTAGTTCAAATTGAAACATATTGGCGGAAAAGAAATCTTTACTTTAGGCTTTCGTAGTACTTACCTGTAAGAAGACTGGTAAAAATATACACCTATGAAAAGCCATACTTTATAACAAATTTTAATTTTTTTATAATGATCAAATCTATTTAATAGTTAACATAAATATAGAAAGTGTTTCCGAAAAGCTAGACAGTTGTGAAATAGGAAATGAAAGTGTTGAAGTATGCTGGCAGAACCTTAGGAACTGCATGGTGGAAGCTGCGACAGAGGTATGTGGTACAAGGAAAAGAGGCTTTAGTAAAAAGTGTGACGAATGGTGGGATGATGAAGTGAAAGATGCTGTAAAAAGAAAGAAGAAGGCATGGCAGAATTATAAAGCCTCGGGTAAGAATAAAAGTATGAGAGAGATTAAAAAGAAAGAGTATAAGCTGCAAAAGCACCAAACGAAAGCACTGATAAAGATAAAGCGTGAAATAAACGAGAGTAAAAGAGATGAAAGGTTGACGAGCAACTTCCGGGATAACACGAAGCTTTTCTGGCGAGAAGTTAGTGATTCATGGAGTTGTTCGTCAACCTTTAGAATGAAAGGGGTGCTTTCGAAGGACAGTGAGATATTTACAAGCAGATCACACGTTTTGCAGCGATGGGCGGAATTCTATAAGGAGATGTATGAATGTGATGATGCTTCTGCCTCAAGTAACAGCGACAAGCCAAGTCTTGATGTAGCAGATGGCGAAATCAGTATAAAAGAAATTGAGAGTGCAATAAGAAGCTTGAAATGTGGTAAGTCAGCGGGAGCGGATGCAGTTACTGCCGAGATGATCAAATATGGTGGACCTCGCATCTTGAACTTGTTCTGGTTTTTGTGCAATTTGTGCTGGAAATCGGGGGAGGTCCCAGATGATTGGCAAAGTGCAGTCATCGTGCCTTTGTTTAAAGGCAAAGGTTCACAGATAGACTGTGCAAGCTATAGGCCTATCAGTTTAGCTTAGGTAGTAAAGTATATGCAAAAATTTTAGCGAGAAGAATGCAAGAAAGATCCGAAAGGCTACTGTGGGAGGCGCAAGGAGGCTTTAGACCTGGAAGAGGATGCATGGATCAGATCTTTTCCATTCGTATGATCACAGAGAAGTTTTTGGCTGTAAGCCAAAAGGTTTTCTGTGCTTTTGTGGACTTGGAGAAGGCATTTGACAGGGTTGTGAGAAGGAAGTTGTGGGAGATACTACCCCGGTACAATGTGAGCGGACCCTTGCTGCAGGCTTTAAAGTCTCTTTATAGAGATCACTTAGCCTGTGTGCGAGTAGGAGCCGACATGTCGCCTCGTTTTGGCATTCAATCGGGTGTCAAACAGGGCTGTGCCATGTCGGCTTGGTTGTTCAATTTGTATTTGGATAGCTGTCTCCAAGGACTGAGAGAAAGTGACATGGGTGTAAAAATTGGTGACTTGAAGGTCAATTGCTTATTGTACGCAGATGATGCAGTGCTTATTGCATCATCAGAAAGCGAGTTGCAGGCATTGGTCACCATTCTGAAAGACGGGTGTGAAAATAATGGTCTAAGCCTGAATGCAAGTAAGACAAAGGTTTTGGTATTTGAAAGAGACGAGGAAAGGACAGAATGCAAGATTTTTGTGAATGGAAAATTATTAGAACAAGTGAACGAAGTAGTATACTTGGGAAGTATGTTAAGTAGAGATGGTAGAGACGAAATGGATGTTGAAAGACGTATTGCTGCCGGTAACAGAATGAACTGTGCCTTAGCTGCGTTATTGAGACGGCAGAACGTCAGCGCAACGAAGAGGTACACAGGATGGTAGGTACCAGTGAGGATGTCACTGTAAGAATGAAGAAGAACGTGCTCAGGTGGTTTGGGCACGTCGAAAGAATGAGTGACGAAAGAATGGTAAAAAAGATATACGATGGAAAAGTGAGTGGTAAGAGAGGTAAGGGGAGACCTCGGTTGACTTTCGAAAACACAGTATCGAAGATACTAGAGGAAGGTTACTTAAAAAGCATGAGGACTCCCCGGAGAGCATGCATGAAGAGGTTAATGACAGTGGACGAGGCGAAAGAGGTATGCAGGGACCGCAGCGTTTGGCGCTCCGTTCTCTCTGACTACCCCGCTAGTTATGTATGTATGTATGTATGCGTAATTATAGTTTGTGTCTTTTGAAAACTTATTAAGTGCCACGATAGACTAAACAATAATAAATTAAGCTGTGTTTTTTTGTAAATATAGTAAATATTCAAAACACAAAATACAAATAGTTAATTTGTTTAAGAATGAAAATATATACTGTTCCGTATGTGACTAACTTTTAGTATTCTATTATATTCTACCTAATATTCTAATACATTTTATTTAGACTTGTGAAACATGCTCCGTTATATAATAATAATACAAATAATACAAATATACAGAGATTGTACATCTTAAATTTTTTAGTAGTAGTGTATACTACACACACTTTACAAGTACTTCCTATATTTTTATGGTGAAGTTAATATTAATAAAAATAAAGACTAACGGCCTTATTCATAAAAAAGTCTTATAGAACGTTTAAAGCATATTTTAGTTAACACGCTCTTTAGGCTTATAGAACGTTCGATAAATGTTTGTATTCATAAACGCTCTATAAGTCTTCTATAACTAAAGTGTCACTAATTTGATTAATACGTTCACAATGTAGCCACTATACTGAAGTCGGTCGACTTGTTGCCGAAAATACCAGTAAATCCACAGATGATAAGTGACAAACGCATTGACATAGTATGACCACAGATAATATTACGTACAAAAATATATTATTGGATCTGGCTTGATTTACGTCGTTGCCGCCTTCATTTACGTCGTTGTTATCACAAAAACACGAATGTTTATTTTATTTTAGTTTATAAACTTACTTAATCTTTAAAAAATCAAAAGAAGTAAAACGACAAAGAATTGAAAATTGTTTAGACGTGGACAAATATTACCTATGTTCTGTGCACCTTTCTTATGTAGAATTTATTATTAATAAACTTGTTAATAACTAAATATACTTAAAGAAAACATATAAAAATTTGAACGCAGCGGAACTCGAACCCGCGCCCTCCTGCGAACCGTGCAGGCGCTCTCACCACTGAGCCATGCATTCTACATCACGCTGCGTTGAAATTCTTACATGCTTTTATACAACTTATATCGTTGTTAGCATCTCTGTAGGGAAATTTTTACAAATTTCCGCTACCCAAAGACCATTACAAAAAACAATCGTTTGGCGAGAGAGAATGCTAGTTTTATTAAATATTTTTATGATTTTTAAAGTGTTAATCCACACTGAGGATAGAAAAATACTTAAAGAAAACATATAAAAATTTGAACGCAGCGAGACTCGGGACAAAATGTCAATTGTTATATTGTTTTGTTTACGAAACTGAAATTGACACTGTTGATGATAAGCGTCATCATGTAGTGCGCCATCTTTGGACGTTAAAACACTCTTATAGTAGGGTTCTCGGTTCTATAACTTTATGATAGGTTTATAGAACTGATTGGCACTAAAATGCTGTTATGAATAACGTTTTTTGACAACTGTACTATATCGAGTCTTTAAGCGTGCTATAACTTTTTATGAATAAGGCCGTGTATGTATTGCATCATTAAAGTGACTTGAAATTTAAAATCGTTTTTATGAATATATTTGATTTTTTCATGATATTTATATCTATAAAATTATCCTATGGAAAAATATTCAGACTTCTTGATAAGCATATTGCTTTTAACTCTCGACTTTTAATAGGTTTAAAAAGTAAATAATTTGTATAAATTGTAGTGTCAATTGACTACACTACACTTTCTTATTCTAATAAACTGTTTATGTTTGTTACATCATGCTTTAACATATTCTATGCAAGATAAAATTAATATTTTTTTTTACGGTAAGTGACAACGACGGCCACGGCCCTGTGTAACAGCATAGGTGTTGCAAGAGCGTTGCCGGCCTTTAAGATGGAGGTAGTCGCGCTTCTTGGAGCTATCGAGGAAGGTAGGAAGGAAGGTACCGACATGGGTATGTCGATACGAATACTCTACGCTGTGTGCGATCAAATGGTTCAAGTTGATAGTGGGGTGCACCAGACCATAGTTGCGAACAATACTCCATGTGAGGCCGAACCTGGGCTCTATACAGAGCCAATCGGTGTGCAGGCGTGAAGTACTGTCTCGCTCTTCCGATGATACCCAGTTTCTTCGCGGCCAACTTGGCATTGCTATCCAAATGATCGCGATACTGACAGCCATTCGAAACGCTGAGCCCCAATATACTGATAATAGGCGAGGCTTTAAGAGAAGTGTTCTCAAAAACTGGTGACACGACAAGAGGGTTTTTTTAGTGGTTAACGCGCAAACTTGAGTCTTCTGGGGGTTAAACTTAACAAGATTCCTTTCACCCACAATGAGACATTACTGAGGGAGATCTCCATAGAAAACACAAGTTTCATTCGGCAATCGTCAACGTTTTGTGAAAAAGATCGGCACTGCCGGAGAATATGGCGTCCACTGTACTATCATCATACGAGTATATCAGTAATATGCACTTCGTCCTCACATTATTACATGCTCTCTCAATCTGTACAGGAATTCATTTTAGTGTTAGAGCAACGTGCTAGCTAAGGCACGATCAATGTAGACAGCATGTCGTGCAGTCGAGTTTTCCATAGTTTGTGTTCAAATTTGCAAGTGCAAATAATATTAAATAACTTAATATGTTTTTTTGCCTATACAGCTCTTTCACCATTTTTTTTATAATTTCCTCTAAATATGTTAATTACAGGATATTCACTATTGCTTACTATTTTTTCTGTTTATATATATATATATATATATATATATATATATATATATATATATATATATATATATATATATATATATATATATATATATATATATATATATATATATATATATATATATATATATATATATATATATATATATATATAAATAAATAAATAAATAAATAAATAAAATAAAAAGCCTTATATTTCTAGAAAAAAACAGATATGAGTTGAATACAGAATTTTGTTGATGTTAATTTAACGTTTAATGTATACATGAAAATAGTCTACGAGTATATTGAATTTAGTTATTTAAAATGTGTTTAATTTATTTGTTTTATACTTCTATTGTTTGTTTACATATAAACTATATTTAAATAAGGATAAAAAAAAAATCAGTTGTAAAAATCTATTTCTCTAGAACCCCTTCTCGGGTAAAGGCCTCCTCCAAGCTATTCCATTGTTTCCTATCTTGTGCTTTTTGTATCCAATTGGGTCCAGCTACGCTGCGTATCTCGTCTTGCCATCTCGTAAGTGGTCTACCCCTATGGCGTTTGCCGGGGGGGCCGGTCCATATTGTTACCCTTCGTGTCCATCTCTCGTCCTGTAGTCGCGCTATGTGTCCTGCCCATTTCCATTTCAGCTTCAGAGTGTGGTTAACAACGTCTGTTGCTTTTGTTAGCTGTCTTATTTTTATGTGTTTTATTTTTTGTACCTTTCTTATACTGAGCATACTGCGTTCCATTCCACGTTGGCATATAGATAATTTATTTATTATATTAGTAGTATATTTCCAAGTTTGGCAGGCATAAGTTAAACATGGTAATACACATGACGTCATTACTTTTGTTTTAATATATATTGGCATATCGCTTTTAAAAATTTCTTTCAGGCTCCAGTATTTTTTCCAAGCTAGTTGTATACGCCGTTCTATTTCTTGATAATTTCTTGTTTTTTTAAAGCTCATTTGCTTACCTAGGTATATGTAATCTTCTGTATAATTGAGTATTTTATCATCGACTGAAATTATTTTCTTCTCTATATTATTTGTCATAAGCATCGTTTTGGTTAAGTTCATCTCGAGGCCTACCTGTTTACTATATGCGTTTAGTGAATTTAACATGAGCTGGAGTTGAGTGGCAGATTCTGACAGTAAGACTATGTCGTCCGCAAAGCGGAGATGGCTTAGGTATTTCCCGTTAATGTTTACGCCACATTTGTCCCATTTCAGTTTTCTCATTATAGATTCCAGAATAGCAATAAACAATGTTGGGGACATAGGGTCCCCCTGTCTCACGCCTCTCTTAATTGGAAAGTTTGGACCGATTTTTTCCAATTTTACTCTACCAAAGCTATTACTATATATTTTTTTGATAACCTGTATATATTTTTTGTTTACATTTTGCTCTTCTAGCGTGCTCCAAATGCTCAAGTGGGCTACCGTGTCGAAAGCTTTTTTGTAGTCTATGAAGGCGATATGTAGAGTTCTTTGTTTTTCTTGGAATTGGTCTATGAGTAGATCTAGAGTATGGATATGGTCTATTGTCGAAAAACCTTTTCTGAAACCGGCCTGTTCGACCGGTTGTTCATTCTCCAGTATAACGCTGATTCTTCGATTTATAAGTGTAGAGAATATCTTATATAGACATGGTAAAAGACTTATAGGTCTATAGTTTCCTATGTCTTGCGGCGCTCCCTTTTTGTATATTAGAATTATGTTGCATTCATACCACTGTGTGGGTATTATGGCTGTCTCTATAATGCGGTTAAACAGGTAGGTTAGAGGTGCACACAGTAGTGAACAAGCCGTCTTTATTACTTCGTTGGTAATGTGATCTGGGCCGGGACATTTTTCGCTTTTTAATTTATTTATTACATCTGTGACCTCCTTAGAATCTAATGGTAGTAATCTGCATTTGTCTGAGTTTGTGTTATTGTAATTGGTGTCGTCAATATAGGTTGTCTCCTGGTTATGGACGCTGTAGAGGGTTTTATAAAATTTTGTAGCTATATTTAAAATATTATTGCGGTTGTTTGTAGCGTCATCTCCATTTTTTAGACTTTCTATCCACGATTTGTTTGTACGCAGTGCTTTAAAAGCTCGTTTTGTACTGCCAGATTTCTCTAGATGTTTCACTATAGTTTTTCTTCTGTGTTTTGCGTAATCGTGTCTTATTTGCTTGCTTATTGTTTTATATAGCACTGAGATTTCCCTTTTCATGGCTCTTGTTTTATTTTTAGTCTTTTGTAGTATCTGTCTTCTAGTTATAAGTGTGCTAGTTTTTTCTGATAAAATATTATTTTTTTTTCTTGTAGGGTTCATTGTTGTTTTGGCATTCTGGAGGCCCTCGGTAATAATATTGATTAATTTGTCGTAGTATGTTTGTATTGAAGTATGTTCTTGATCTTTAACTAATCCCGATAGGTGGGAGGTAATGTACTCTCTATATGTATTTTCTTCTTCTTCGTTTTTCAGCGTAGTTTTGTGGCTGGTAGTATATGTAGATCTGTTCTTTTTTGGTTTCGACAGAGTTATGGTTGCCCTGACTGGTCTATGGTCTGAGGAGTAGTTAAGGTTCAGAACTTCAACGTTTTGTATTATGCCTGGGTTATTTGACATTATAAAGTCGATCTCATTTTTGTGTTCTCCGTTTGGCGATCTCCACGTCCACCTGCGGTTTGGTTTCTTCTTAAAAAAGGTATTAAGAATTGAAATTTTGTTTTCAGTAGCAAAGTCAATCAGTCTTTGTCCTCTGTGGTTTCTAAAGCCGTATCCGTTTGTCTTCATAATAGGATATTCCTCTGGTTTTGCTTGGCCAATTTTTGCATTTAGATCGCCCATAATTATGTACATTTTGTGTGTTTGTTCTATAGCCTTATGTAAATCTGTATAGAATTTTTCGATGTCTGCTTCTATTGCTGCTTCGGTAGGTGCGTACACTTGTATAAGAGATAGTTTAAAACCCTGTATATTTAATAATGCGACTCTGTCGCTAATGCTTGTGAAACTTTCTATACTTTCTTTATGGCATTTATTTATTATGAAGCCCACTCCGTACATTCCTTGTATAAGGCCTGTGTAACATAATATGAAGTTTTCGTATTCTTCTATTTTTGTGCCAGTTCGACGGACTTCGGATAGTCCAACTATACCGTATTTAATATTCTTTAGAGCTTCGTTTAATTCTATCAGATGCTGGTAGGAAGACAGCGTTCTTACGTTATATGTTATAATGTAGAGTTTTCTTGTTAATTCATATACCAAGTTGGAGCTCGTTATTTTGAAGCTGTTGTTGTTTGCTGACGTGCTTGGAGGGTTTTGGTCATAATCTTCCGCGGTGACCGGCCGTATTGGAAGATGCCTATAGTAATTTTGTTCGGATCGTTTAAGTGTTTTAGTCTTGAGGGAGGGGTGAGATAATTGCTAGATTTGCTTATTGTTGTAGTCGTTGTCTCGATCGGGATGCGTTTTGTTGTCTTTTTTTGCTACTAAGAAGTTTAGAATACCCGGTTTTAGGACTCCTTCTGAAACACTGTTCGATCTACGTACTGATGAGTATGGTAGTAATACTTTGTTCTTTTTGGTGGTTTGCACAGTTCTCGTTTCTTGTGGTTGTGAGTTAAGCTCGGGGGAAGTAGGTAGTGTTCTTTTATTATTTGATTTTTGTATAACTAGTTTATCGTATTGTATCGTGGCTCTATTGCCTTTTTCGCGCTCTTGTTTTACTTGTTCGTGTAGTTCTTTTCTTTTTTCTAAAATATGTCTTGGATAATCTTCATCCAGGTAGTAATGGGTGCCTTTTAACAATCTTTTTTGTTTAAGAATATTTATCTACTCACCGAGAGTTAAAAAAGTAGCAATTATTGGCCTCGGCTTTTCTCCTTTTTTTCCTACTCTTTTAATTTCCTGTAAGTCGCTTTGTTCTAATTTTATGTGGAGGTAATCTTTTACAAATTCAAGTACATTTTTTTCTAAATTGCTGTATGATGTTTCGTTTTCCGCTATACCATAGAAAACAATGTTTCTTTTTCTTGCTTGTTTTTCTAGAAATTGAATTTTTCTTTCCTGTTGCTCAATTTTATTTTCTAGTATTTGATATTTTTCTTCCCATAATGCAAATTTATCCTCCAGCAATTTGTTTATGTTTTGTGTTACATGTTCTGTCACTTTGTCCCCATTTTTCTGGATTTCTGTTTTTTGTTCATTTATTTCTTGTTGGATATGCTTGAGAACGTTCAGTATATCCTCCATAATGGTTGTTTATTATTTCAGTATAAGTGTCAGTTTGTTTTGTTTTAGTATATGTAACGCCCTCTCGTAGATTGTCGTTGTTTTAAGTTGGCTGCGCTGACGCAGTTTATGACTGGCACGGTTGAAACACTTCTGGTAATATTTTCAACGTGGTGTGAGGTATTTAACACAGATGGCGTTGATTATGTTTTTTTTTTTAAATTGTTTATTGAGATATAAAAATTGCTAAATCATGTGAATGTGAGGTTATAATTTTCAAAATTTTACACCGAGAAAGATAATCGCACAGTTTTATATTTATTTCCCTTTCCAGTCTGCATTGGAGTATCACACAAGTAGTGTTAGTCTTTTGGAGATCACTCAGATTCGGTTTATTTAAAAAAAAGTCCGTTTGCACTCCGTTTCGGATAAAATTAGTTTTTATAGTTTGTTTGTCCACTATTATTCTTAACTTCACTGTATGTCTATATTTGTACTTTTAATGTCACTTTTCACAACTTTTCCACTCCTATAACTCACTTAGTTTTTTTATTTCGATATTTTTTGATACGGATATACGTTAACTGTTGCACGGTGGCGATATCATATATATATATATATATATATATATATATATATATATATATATATATATATATATATATATATATATATATATATATATATATATATATATATATATATATATATATATATATATATATATATATATATATATATATATATATATATATATATATATATATATATATATATATATATATATATATATATATATATATATATATATATATATATATGCATCATTAGTGTGTTGTTTTTGGCCAAAAAGTCGCGCACAAGCAACGATGTGTGAGCAGGGGCGTTATCGTGGTGCAAAAGCCAATTTTTGTTCTTCCACAAAACCGGGCGTTTCTGGCGGATTGCTTCGCGCAAATTGCGCATAACTTGCAGGTAATAAACCTTATTGACCGTTCTACCCTGTGGCAAGAACTCATGATGCACCACGCCCCTGCAATCGAAGAAAACTGTCAGCAAAACTTTCACATTCGACCGAACTTGGCGCGCTTTTTTCGGTCTTGGTTCGTGCGGCAGCTTCCATTGAGATGATTGAGCTTTGGTTTCCACGTCATAACCATAAACCCACGATTCGTCACCAGTTATGACCCTCTGGAGCAAATTTACGTCGTCGGTCGTCGATATATATATATCAAATCAAATCAAATCAAAAACACTTTATTGCACTTATGAAGTAGATAGCTTATTACAAAATAATATACCACACACTATAAGTACAAAGGCGGCCTTATCACTTCAAGTGATCTCTTACAGGCAACTTTTTTATAAGAGGAATCTGTAATTGGCGGATAATGAAAAAAGATATTTTTAAATATAAAAGATATATGCATAGATACACATACACATAAACAACATACATACATACATACTTATTACATACTTACCTAATTACATAAATAGTAAATATTTAAAACGCATAATACTTATATTGGTCTATAATACAAACAAACATACATATATTTACATACATCTATGTATATATATATATATAAACACATAAAATATACATACACACGACAATATACAGAGATACATACAGAGATACATACAATCATACACACATACATAAAGAACTCATATTACTAACAAGTTATAACCGTAAATAATACTCCTTGAGGCGACGCTTAAAGATGTTAAGAGACGTTGAATGTCTGATATAACGTGGTAATTCGTTCCATAGTTTTATCGTCTTAGCTGTAAAAGATTCACTATAGCACTTGGTGTGACATAGTGGCACCTCCAGTACATTGTCATATCTTGAACGGAGATGGAAAGATTGAGAATGAGAACCCAGAAATGTAAACCTTTCTTTGAGGTATGAAGGAGTTGTAGGGAGAAACAGAATAGAGTATAGGAGAATCAGTGCATGATAATTACGTCGATGTCTCACAGTCAACCACTTGAGTTGAATCCGATATTGAGATATATGATCGTATTTCCTCAAACCAAAAACAAATCTTATGATCAGGTTCTGGAGACGCTCTAGTTTGTCCAGCAATTGCTGCGACAAATCCAGGTAACAGGTATCTGCATAGTCAAGTATAGGGAAAAGGAGGGTCTGAGCCAAAGATATTTTTGTTTTTAGAGGTAATAAATTTTTCCATCTCCTTATTCCCCCAATAGCACTAAATATCTTGCGGCTTAATTCTGCTACTTGAGGGACCCACGTTAACGTACTATCGATCCTGATACCCAGATTCTTCACAGAATTACTAAACTCCAACTTGCAATTATCAAGCATTACAGAAGGAATTTGAGAGTAGTCAATCTTGGAGAGTTGCTTTGCATTACCGAGGATGCACAACTGAGATTTGCTAGGATTTATCGACAGGCCACATGATTTGCTCCAGGTACTAATAGTATTCAGGTTAATATTGATCTGCTGGATACCGCTAGTAATATCATCAACTGGTATGGTCGTATATACCTGCAAATCGTCAGCGTAAAGATGATAGGGTAGTGTTAATGAAGGAGTTATGGAGTTTATAAAGATAGAGAAAAGCAACGGAGAAAGTACACCACCTTGTGGTACTCCAGCACTGAGTGGATATATATATATATATATATATATATATATATATATATATATATATATATATATATATATATATATATATATATATATATATATATATATATATATATATATATATATATATATATATATATATATATATATATATATATATATATATATATATATATATATATATATATATATATATATATATATATATATATATATATATATATATATATTACCAATCTTGGCATGCGAGAAATTAGTTTATCTATAGTTTCTTGCGAGATATTATTCCAGCTTTCCTCCAATGCATTCCACATGGCCTGCTGTGAAGTTGGACAGTGTTCCCCAACGTTTCGATCCAGCTCTTCCCACAAAAGTTCGATGGGATTAAGATCAGGGCTTTGAGGAGGCCAAGTCATGTTTTCTAATACTTTTTCCGACTGTTTTTTGTATAAATAGCCTCTACGTAATTTCGAACTATGTTTCGGATCATTGTCTTGCTGGAAGATAAATCCTCGGCCGATTAACTTTAGTCCGGAGGGAATGGGGTTTTTCTCCAAAATTTCCTTATATTGCTCCTTTTTCATGATGCCTTTAATTTGGACTAGGTTTCCAATCCCGTAGCCAGAGAAACAACCCTAGACCATGACTGACCCGCCACCATGCTTGACAGTCGGCACTACACACTGCGGCATCATCTTTTCTTCGGCGGAGCGTCGGACGAAAATTCTCCTTTTTGACCCGAACACTTCAAATTTCGATTCGTCACTCCAAAGAACTTTTCTGAACTCTTCTTCGGTCCAGTCTCGATGGGTTAGGGCCCATTGCATCCGTTTCTTTTTATTCTGCGGTTTTAATAGAGGTTTTCGCACAGCAACGCGTCCAAACAACTTAGCGTCTCGCAATCGTCTTTGCACTGTAGACACCGATACTGGTTTTTCCCGTGATTTGTTGACTTCTACACGAATTTCTGGGGCTGTCAGACGTCTATTTCGCTTGCTGGTCACCACAATAAATTTATCTTCACTAGAAGTCGTAGCCCTCGGTCTTCCAGAGCGCGGACGATCTTGATTACTGCCGGTTTGCTTGTAGCGCACAATAGTGCGATGAATACGAGTCTTCGATAACTTGAGTTGACTCGCTATCTGACGTTCAGATTTGCCTTCGTCGTGGAGAATAACGATGGCAGCTCGCGTTTCAATACTAATTTCCGAAACTTTTCCCATTTTAGAGCTGTCTTGACTGTAGGAACCCCAAAATCAGACTAACTGTATGGATATTCGAAATAACCAGACAAATGCGAGGTTAAAATAATAATTAAACATATTTGGAGAATTATGAACAATTGTATTTTAAGTTGATGTAAAAAATTAGAAGCGCCAGCTGCGGTAATGAGGTAATAAATTTTTAACAATTGATGATATATATATATATATATATATATATATATATATATATATATATATATATATATATATATATATATATATATATATATATATATATATATATATATATATATATATATATATATATATATATATATATATATATATATATATATATATATATATATATATATATATATATATATATATATATATATATATATATATATATATATATATATATATATATATATAGATAGATAGATAGAGATAGATATATGATTTCAGTAAAAATAAGAGATTGTTTTTCCAACTTCTACTACTATTATTTGTACATTGATAGGTACTTCGTGTTAAAATGGCGTTCAACTTGTATTTATATTTTTCACACTTAGCAAAGGGAAACTAGGGGAGTTTCTCTCTAAACGTAAAAAATATAAATGTAAAATATACTATGTGACATTAAAAGAAAATAAGATATCGCGTTGCTATATCACACTTATCCCAACACTGCCTGCTGTTTGGGCAACATTGCTTTCTTTAAGCTTCATTGTTAACAAAAGATAAATAATAAGCGGAGACGCTGTAAAGTAACAACGTATTTTCAGTATAAAACAGATCCTCATCGTCTTTCATGGTACAGCGCACGCGGTCATATCTCAAAGTTACCACACAAAGGCAGTAATTAAATAGACAATGAGCTCATATTCAGTTCTGGGTGGGTGTGTGTTGCGTATTTTGCTTCTATTTTATGAACATAAAACATCAATTTTATAGAGTATTATTATATAATAAGTAATACGAATAAGGTTATGTATAATAAGTAATACGAATAATGTTGTAGTCGGACGATCTATCCATTTGTCATGACCATATTTGTCGAAATTGTTTGGAGTTGTCGAGGTGATAGTAATATACATCTAGTCTTACTCCTACTTTTTCTAATTCGCCGTGATTATAAGATATAAGCACTTGTACTTCGTTATTGATTCATTTTATATGAAATTTGCCTCACTTTGCTTCTCTTAGTACAGGAGACGTCGACTGGAAGAGTAGCACCTGATCGATTATTTTTTATGTATTGTTATATTAGTGATTTTTATATAACTATTTTCTATATACTTATTTATACATACAATATACAACACAAATTCATTCGTTAATTATAAACTCTAAAAAACTATTCAATATAAACATCGACAACAAATTCTTAGAAAATCCTCTCCAAGGACAATAAATGAAAAAAAGGAATGTTTGAAACTGTCCGTACCTCGGATCTAGTTGCAGGTGACTCATACATATTCGTCTATTCATGCATAAATGTATTGTTACATCTGTATTTTCATATTGATAAAACATCAAACATTAGTTATATGCTATAAGTAATGTTAACTACATATGACTATAAAACGATTCGTGTTAATAATAACTCCTGTTGTTAATTGTGTTATTGATTTGAAAGGTACACGCGACTACTGCGTAAATTAACATAATAAATAGTTTTTCTATTGTACTTAAATACAGAATAATTATCTTTATTGTATATTTATCTGATATCCGGATTATGCAGAGGGACCAAACAAATGTATGTAACTAAATGTTCTTAATGACACTTTGTTCTCCGTTTTCTGTCCGTTCCACTCTCGCACAATGACTCAAACTGCAACTACAAGGAATGTGTACATAATAAATTATCCAATTACATCAACACATAAAGACAGTCGCAAAGTCTGACTCCGAGCAGAAAGGTTTGGATCGTCTGCTATTGAGGATTGAAATCAATATATTGCTAAGAATTTATTTATTTCAATATTAGAGATAAAGTAGTTACTTGTAACGAACAAGTTTGGTTTATTTAAATTATTATTACTGCTGTCTGTTATACATAAATGGCAACTTAATATATACCCCTATATATATTATTTTGGTAAATTTTAAAATCACAATACGTAAATAAATTATTTTAGTGTTTCTTATCGAAAACTTAATTTTACATAGTTCTGTTATCAAGAATATCATTTATGTTATTTTATTGAACTATTTTTAGCTTCTCAATAACAAAGGCACCCTTTGAAGTATTGTAAACACGATGCTCACAAACTTAAGCAATCGTAGGAGCGGACCAGACAATTTATATTAGTTTGAATATCAAAACTCCACTGAAAATAAAACAAGATTTCAGCCTTTTTCAAAATTTTTACATTAAATACATATATCAGTTAAATAATTTAAAGTATTACTAATGACAATTATTTATAAAAACATTATTACCACCCACTTCATCGTTAAACATGTAGTAGTGGCATGAGACATCCACGAGAGCTGCCTCCAACGGAAATTGGCGCCCCACTTGATCCGCTGACCGATGACCGCGCTTCCGTCAGCTATATTGCCGTCAGGCTTCTATTTGTCATCGGATGCTTGTCTAGGTATAATTTGTTTATGGAAGTAACCTACAAACTGCACTTAGAAACTAAAACGTTGAAATTATTTTTATGAATTTTAGCAGTTTTTGACATACTTGGTAAGTAGATTTTATATGTGTATTAACTATTTTATATAACTGTGTTATTAACTATTATTGATCTAAAATCATTGATAAAAAAATTAAAACAGAAAAATAAACTGTAAATGTATCAATCAGTATTTGCGATATTTGAAAATATATTTCTCAAAATATAATTATATTTTTTGATTCACTAGCACAACTAAATATGTAATTACAAAATTATCACAACATATTTACAAAATTAAACATAGGTATAATAAAAAGTGTTGAGTTTAATGGTAAAGTTTTGGGAATGTAGAAAATCTAAGTTACTTCGTCCCACAAAAATATTATTTAAGTCATACCAACTCGCTTATGCTGGAGAGAAACTTGTTTCATTAAATTTAAATTTATCCCGCGCTTATTAATTCACGACGTTGCTCTGTCCTTAAGAGTTAAACTGAGTATTTTTTGTGTATGAAATTTTAACTAAGTAGTAAAGTTGTTCGAAAACACGTTCTAGAAATGAACTGATGTATATACTGATTGAATGACGATTCTATTTCCGCATTTTCGTCTACCTTAAAAATAATACTCAAAAACAGTTCTAAATTACTTCTCAGTTGGTCGGTAAGCGTAAAATGATTATCTTCATAATGTGTTGTTATTGAGTTGACTTACTAATAGTGAGTACAATTAATGAATTAATTAAGCACAGTGAACATGAGACCTATAATATATTAAGTATAATTATACAAAATAAAAAAATAATATGTTCTGTATATTGTAAACAAGAATATTTAAAATATTTGTGTGTAAATTTATAACTTTTTAATTAAGTAAAACCGCATTATACTTTAGTCAATAAATTATTGAAGTATATATGGAACAAATTTGAAAATAAATACCGCTAGTAATTTACGAGTGTAATTGGTTTGCTATAAACAACCGAACATAATATTTAGTACAATTAATGTTGATCGATTGCAATGATTACATGGTAAATACAAATATTTCGATGTCTGTATAACATCAATTAGGTACACTTAAAATTTTCATATTTAAGGCAATTCTACTCAATCCCATACACAAATACATGTTTAAAAAGAAAAAAATCTGTTTAACCAGTGAGCTAATGAGAAGTGAGGTCCAAGTAAGCCGATACTACCGTATTTATTGAATAATAATTTGTAAATTATTAAAAATTTTACTTATAAATATAATATTTATAATAACTATATAGGTTCTTAGCGTTTCTTCAAATGTTAGTAAGTACTTCCTATGCTGGTTGCCCACTGACCTCTATCTCCAAAATTTAAAAATTAATACATTACGTCTGATTTAGAAATTGTAAGCAGGATATTTACGTAAACTAAACTCAGTATGCTTAATTTGCCTCTTTTTACTGTGGACATACACGTTTTTTTACCTTTTTATAGTATTTTGTTATATTTTAAAAATGTTATTTTTAATCAAGTCGCTAGAACATCAATATTCTGTAATAAAATTTTATGCACCTATTCTGATAAGTATATTTCGAAACAGTAAAATGAAGTGGTCATAATTTCTCATGATATTTACTTGAAAACTCGTAGAGGCGTTTGAAATTCATAACACGAGCAATGTTCACGCAAACGTGAGCACTGTTCACAAAATAAGAAGTGTTATAAAATATGGCAGACTAAAATTTAATAACTGGAATAGAGTGCACGTCGCAGGATGCAGAATAACGATGGGCTCAAATAACTTCTTATATACGTCTATGTCTCCGAGGACCTTTCTTTTACCTTTGTGTACTGTAATATCACTTGAACGCTCTTAGCAACGAATATATTCGTTTTGATTCTTTATGCGTGGGGAAATTGAAATTTCATATGTATATAAAACTAAATTATCAAATATAAAAAATAGAAAGGAAAAAAGAAGTCAAAAAGAGGTAATATTTCTATAAAATTTTAAGCAAAATAAAAAGTCTAATAGTTGGGATCTATTTTATAATAAATCTTTCTAAGAGCCACGCAATTTTGTAAGAGGTATATAATGTTTAATTTCACTACATGGTATTAGTTACATTACTGTCGGTATATACATCGATTGTGTTTATTCGTTGGTGAGGGATAGATGCTTCTTCTACCGGCTTGAACTCGAGTAGAAGAGTCAGTCTCGATATGTTATCTCTTTTTCTCTTATTATCTGCATACCTAAATATATCACAATAATAATACTATATTAGTGTGGCTTTACTGTCTACAAACAAAGAAAACTTAATATGAAATCGATTTAAAGTTTGGAGAGTTTACTTATTGAGTGGAAAAACTAAACACTATACTTTGTTTTAACCAAACACCAGTAACTACAGCGGATAAATAGAAAGTGTCCTTGAGACGTAGTCTCAAATCCAGCTGCGTTCAAATTTTTATGTTATTAAAAAAATATATAATAAATACTGTGCTTTCAATTAGACACTATTTCACCGCGCTATGATGAACTGTATTAAAGAACTACTATACCTACGACATTATTCGTAGGTATTATTTATCTTCATACTTTATTATTACTTAACATTTATATAGCAATAAATGTACTTTTATTTATAAAAGGCTACGAGTTTTTATTAAATCGTAGAAACTATTACGTTTTATTCCGTTTTCATATCCAGTCTGTGAAGATATTCCATGCAAGCTTGTATCGACAAGCGGCTTAGTTCAAATTGAAACATATTGGCGGAAAAGGAATCCTTACTTTAGGCTTTCGTAGCACTTACCTGTAAGAAGAGTAGACGATGAGTGTTGTGTGGTAATATCACAATATACACCTTACAAAATCCTTAATTTATAATAAATTCTAAATTTTTGTAGTGATCAATTCTATCACTATTTATAAAATAAAAAATAACTACATAAATATGTTGTCTGTTGAAAATTTAAATAGGTCCCGAAAAAGAAAAAGAAATTTACAGTATTTGGTTAGAGTATAAATGTTCAAAACCAAATATTAATTTATTTAAGAAAAAAAAAATACATACTGTGGAATAATTTTAGTACTCTACCTATTTTATCAATGTTCTATTTAACAACGTTATATAGACTTATGAAACATGGCTCCATAATAAAATTTGTATTTGTATTAACAAATATAGAGATCGTACATCTTAATTAATATTAATATACACATAACACTTTATAAGTACTTCTTACATTTTATGCGAACGTTTAATATTAATAACACTCACTATATATAGAACACACGGGTGCGGTTCACTTTTGCTTGACTTCTTTTCCTCGACTTGGAAAAGTGGCAGTGGAGTTTCGTCTCTTAACACACAGTGCCTTCGAACAGGACAAAAAGTGGTGTTGGAAGTGTTCTTGAACTCACACTTTTCTTACATTTTGCGAAATAAAAACGTACACTAGAAAACTACACCCCTCTTTCCAATCCCAAGTTCCCTTTAGATTTTTTTAAGCCTCTAGCAATACTACACTATTTTCCATATAACCCACTCTATCTCGCATTAAATACAAAGAGACGAAGTAAAGAAAAATTCAAATCGCATCCGTCCCTCTTAGGAAAAAAGACTTTCGACGAGTAACAAGTAATCCTAGCATTCATTATTCTGTATTTAAATACAATAGCAACATGCAGAAGCAAACACTCGGCGCTGGAAGTGCTAGTCAAGTCATCTTCAGTTCTTTTGCAGTTTGTAAGTGTATCCGTGAGTAGAATTATTTTATATCAAATATTTTTGTTTTGGTGTTATCAGAGACTAACGACGTGAAAAATGTTTAATTAAATTCGTATCTTTTGTAATGTTGTGCTGCATCAATTAAGGTGAACTTTCAATTTTTAAATAATTTTTATGAATTCATTTGATTTTTTCATCACATTTATATCTCTAATATTATAGTCCTATGAAAAAAATGTTTTCATAGACTATTTTGATAACTTCTTTATTTTAACTCTTGCTTTTATCAGGTTAAAAAGGAAAATAAAATTGTCAATTGATACAATTTTTCTACAGTTGATTGAATGACATTTTTGCTATAAATTAACATTTTTTTTGTTCTAATATTCTAAATAAACTATTTACATTTGTTTACATTACGTTTTTAATATACTATCATAATCTTGAAGTCTATGCAGATACAAGTACAATAAGGCACTTCGTCCTCACATTTATTACATGCTCTTCAATCTGGACCGGAGCATTTTTAGTGTTAGAGGTATGCTAGCTCTATAACGATCTCTACGTACTATGCCAGCTACACTTCGATCAAAGTAGATACCTGTCGTGCATCGAGTTTTTGTTGTACTGTCTGCGTTCACAATGCAAATGCAATAATATTAATTGTTTATTTTGTATTTTTATTACCTACATAGCTATAATCATCATTTTTTATATTTCACTACATCTACTCATTGCAAAATATTAACTATTGCTTTCTCTTTTCTATTTATATTACAGTTTTACTTAAAATTATCAGATTGTTTTTTCAACTCCTACTAATACTACTTTACTTGATAGACTTCTGGTAAAATGGCGTTCAAGTATTATTTTTCCCCTATTTCTATCTGCAAGCGTAAAATATGTATGTGACATTAAAGTTCACTGGTAAACACACTTATTTCGCATTGCTATTTGGCAACATTGCTTTCTTTAACTTCATTATTAAACAAAAGTTAAATAATAAGCGGAGCGTTGTATAAGGTAACAAACGTGTTTGTTCAGTATAAATCCTCATCGTCCTTCATAAGTATCATTGCACTCGTCATATCTCAAAGATTAAACACAGGCTGTAATTATTAACTAGACAATGTTCTCATTATTCGTTCTGACGGTGAATGTGTGTTGTTAAAATATAATTGTATAGATTTGTTAAAAAGTTTTATTCTGCTAGATTATGTTAGCTTAGATTGTTTCGTATGTTTTTTATTGATTTGTACCCTAAAACGGACAATACAACACCTTTATAAGATCACTGTTGAACCTTCCTGTCGTCTATCATTTGTCATGACTATAATTGTCGAAAGAATGTTGCTTGGAGGTATGGAGGGTGAAAGTAAATATGTACCCTAGTTTATTCGTCCATATGGAGCAGAGAAAATCATCGCAGTTAAAAGTTACGTGCAACAACCTTATTTTATTACAGTGCTTTCGGATGAAATTTACAACATGTCATGGATTATATGTATTGTATGCTGCTTCCCGATGACCTGGAGTTATGAAATTAGTGCATTAGACGTTCAGTGCACTTGTGGATTATTTCCTTATGTAATGTTATATTAGTAATTTTACCTAACTATAAATTACATACTTATGTATACACAAAATACAAAATAAAGTGACAAAATTTACACGCTTAGGATAACGATTGAGAAGAGAAGAGCCTCCCCCAAGGACAATAAATGCAAAAAAGAGAATGTATAAAATTAACCGTGCTTTGGTTGTAGTTACGTGCAGGTGATTTATACATATTCATCTACTAACGCATAAATATATTGTTACAATTGTATTTATATATTCACAACCAAACTTTAGTTATATGCTATTAGTAATGTTAACCACATATGACTTTAAAACACAAGCATAATAAATCCAGTTGTTAATTGAGTTATTGGTTTGAAAGGTACACGCGACTACTGCATAAATTAATATAATAAATAGTTTTTCTACTGTACATAAATACTTAATAATTATCTTTATTGTATATTTATCTGATGTCAGAATTATGCAGGAGGACCAAACAAACGCATATAACCAAATATTCTTAAAGAAACTTTGTTCTCCGTTTTTTCTCCGTTCTAGTAAATAAAAATCATTCATTCCCTCAAATCACTGTTCCACTTTCGCACAGCGACCTCAAACTGCAATTGCAAGTAATGTGTACATAATAAATTGTCCAATTACAACACATAAAGACAGTCGCAAAGTCAGCTCGAAATAAAAAGTTGGATCGTCTTGTATTTAGTAGTAGTAACTTATAACGAACAACTTATTATTATTGCCAGTTATGCTTAAATGGCAACTTAATATGTACGTCGGTAATTTTAAAATCACAATACATAATTAAATTATTTTAGTATCTCTAATCGAACACTTTATCTTATATACTTTTATACCAAGAATACCATTTATAATTTTATATTTCAATATTTACTTAGCTTCTCACTACTATACTTTGCAGCATTATAAACACGATGCTCACAAACTTAGCAACCGTACTAACAGACCAGACAATTTGTACTTATTTAAACACTCACCAAAACTCCATTTATTCTAAAAAAGAATCATTATTTTTTTTATATCTAATACAGGCAACGTAACCTACAATACGTGTTATATAATTTTTGATTTATTTATAACATTTTTAACACATTTCCAACATAATATGTAAGCATTTCGATGATCATCGTTAAATATGAAGCAGTGATATGAGACATACACGAGAGCTTTCTCCACCGGAAATTGGCGCCCCACTTGATCCGCTGACCGATGACCGCGCCTCCGCCAGCTATATTGCCGTCGAGCTTCTATATGTCATCGGATACTAGGTATAAGTTGTTTATGGAAGTATCCTACAAGTTAAGCTTAAAAACAGAAATGTTAAAATTATTTTTATGAATTTAAGCGGTTCAGACATTACTTATTGACATACCTAGTAAGTAGGTGTTTGTGAAGTGTAAATCGTCCATTATACAATATTATATTGTATAAACTACTATATATAACTCTATTATTAAATATTGTTATCATAAAATCATTTATAAAAAAATTATTAGAGAAAAAATACTATAAATATATCAATTAGTATGCATCAATTTGCTATATTTAAAAATATTAATAAATACATATTTTTGATACATTAAGACAACTAAATATTTAATTCCAAATTTATAAAATTTAAAATAATATGAATTTCACACGAAAGCGTTAAAAAAAGAAAACCTAAGTTACTCTGTCCCACAAAAATATTATTTAAGTCATACCAACTCACTTATGCTGGAGAGAAACTTGTTTCATTAAATTTAAATTTATCCCGCGCTTATTAATTCACGACGTTGCTCTGTCCTTAAGAGTTAAACTGAGTATTTTTTGTGTATGAAATTTTAACTAAGGAATAAATTAATATATAAAAATTGTTGTTTTTATTGACTATGGAGTTATGATTGCTTATACTCTTACTAATTTAGCGTCAACATAAGCGGTATTCTCAAAGAAGACCTCTAACACACCAAACAATATTTTACTTTTGTCTACTACTAATGAATTTAAAATTGCGGTTGTTATACTACGAAAACTGAAAATATCCCTCCATGCATCGTTAGTAATATGTATCGTAAACATATTTGAGATAAAAACTAATTAACTTTCTATGGATTCACCGTATTAGTCAGGCCTAATGCGTTGTAGGGAGACACTCTTTTAAAGTAAGTAGGTTCTAACGCTCGCCTCTAGAGATCTTCTTTGCCTCTAGAAAGGAACAGATGACTTCTTTTACATATTCTTCTACCGTTTAAAAACAATTCTAAATTCATGTTTAGTTGGTCGGTAAGCGTGAAATGATTACATATCATTTTTTTGACTTACTGTTATTCAGTGCAATTAGTGAACAAATTAAACCCAGTAAACTGGAAACCTATAATACATTATGTAATTTTTAAATAAAATAAGAAAATAATATGTTGTGTATATTGTAAACAAGAATATTTATGTGTAATTATATAACGTTTTAATTAAGTAAAACTGCATTATACTCTAGTCAATAAATTATTTAAGTATATATCGAACAAATTTGGAAATAAATACCGCTGGTAATTTACGAGTGTAATTGGTTTGCTATAAACAACCGAACATAATATTTAGTACAATTAATGTTGATCGATTGCATTTACTATATACATGGTAAATGCAAATATGTCGATGTCTGTATAACATCAGTTTGGTAAATTTAAATTTAATTGACATATTTAAGGCAATTCAACTCAAGTCTCATACGCAAATACATACTTTACTACTGAACTATGAGCTAGCTAATGGGAAGTGACAGTGAAGGGTAGACACGGTTTACTTGGACTCCTCAAGTAAGCCGTGTCTACCCTGAAATAATTTCCACGCAATAAAATATCACCAAAAGAAAAATTTTACAAAAATATTGTTAAACCGAATCACTTATATCTCTTGGAGATTTAAATGGAATTGGTGGAACCCTCTCACAATATTTTTTTATAAAATTGATGAAGACTCTCTTAATAAGCGTTTCTCATCTTTCGATGCACCGTACGCGAAGTAAAATTATTATGAAGTCTTTCATCCGCACTAACCCAAAAATTTCAATAGTTTTTTTAGATCTCTGGAAATTTTATCTGTCTCTTTAAATAACTTAGTTATGCATTCATTTTGTATGAAATATAAAACGGTAAGTTGTACGGAACGGTAACCCAGTAAATTTCGATTACGCAACGATTTTTATATAAAATGCAATATTTCGGGTGTAACCGCTCATATCATTTGCTTGTTGACTAAGATTTTTTCTGTAGTTCAAGACGTCGAGTTGGATATTTAATATTAAGTTTAACTTCATTCTTTTGCGTGATTTCGAGCAGACAGACACAGACAACAATATGTACTAGTTTTTGTTTTTGGCGAACCGAATGCTTAATATAAAGTTTTATAATATACAGAACCTGTGTAATACAATTAAAAGATTGATACTGAAGTTCTTTTCCACTTTGTTTTCATATTACAGCCGTAATAGGAAATACTTTAACAAAATGATGTTTTAAAACGTTGAAAACTTTTTAATGCATCCTTTTGCCTTCCTAAGAAAAAGGTCCGAGTAAATAAATTTACTTGCGATCACAAATAAAGGAGCTACGGCTCGCTTTGAGACGTTGTTTGATTGCGAGATTAGTATAATCGTTTCATTAAATTAAATTTAATTTAAACTTGTCACCTTAAGCTTCGAACGGTGTTAACAAATTATACTACTAATCAATGTTTTATTATTTATCAATTAATAATCATATTTTAAGTAAATTTATAATTTTAGTATATGTTACAAATAATAAGTGTATATATATATATATATATATATATATATATATATATATATATATATATATATATACACTTATTATTTGTAACATATACTAAAATTATAAATTTACTTAAAATATGATTAATAATCATATTTTAAGTAAATTTATAATTTTAGTATATGTTACAAATAATAAGTGTATATATATATATATATATATATATATATATATATATATATATATATATATATATATATATATATAGATATATATATATATATATATATATATATATATATATAATATATATATATATATATATATATATATATATATATATATATATATATATATATATATATATATATATATATATATATATATATATATATATATATATATATATATATATATTATATATATATATATATATATATATATATATATATATATATATATATATATATATATATATATATATATATATATATATATATATATATATATATATATATATATATATATATATATATATATATATATATATATATATATATATAGACATATATATGGGCGCAAATCAATATACATTTTATGATTTTATTGTTAAAAAGTATTTAGTATTGAAATTAATGTTTAATTAATAAAACCTATTTGCAATGTTAAGTTCTTTATGATAATTTTAAATATTCAACAGAAATGTCAGCTGTTAAATAAATAAAAGGACGAAATTATGTATCGAAAATCTATTCTGTATTAACTATTGTACGAGAATAAACCAATTGCTACCACTCTGTTATTTTATTATGAAAAATGGACTCGGAACGACGAAACCCTGGCCTAGCGCCGACAGCAGCGGTGGGATAGATCTCTCGCTTCATGGGAGCATATATGAGATAGACACAGCTTCATTGGATCACAATCATAAAGATCTCAGTTTTACAATGCCATGGAACTTATCTTTGAACAACACAACTGATTGTGAAACGAGACTCCTTTATGACGAAGGATAAAAAGAGAATAAGAAAAATGATCAGAGGACACAGCAACAGTACACGCAGCAAAACGAGTGCACAAATGGGGGCTATTCTGCAGCCACTGCATGACAACGAGGGAGCAAGTGGAGACTTCCAGTCTGCAGAAGACACCAACAGTTAAGTTAAGTTGATAAAACATATATCCTTTATACAACAAACGTTTGTTATAGAATTTAGCTTTGACATAACGCCATTACAAAAATTACAATATAATATTATATAATAAACTGATAGACGACTTGCGTGTAGTTAGATTTTTTGGTTATTTAAGGATGGACGAGCGGTCTTTTAGTAATAAAACGCATTATTTTAGATGTAAAGATTTTCTTATTATTAGATGCCTTAAAGGAATTTTAAATGGAATTTTAAAATAATATTGCATAGAGATAATGTTTAATTAATATTGATATAGAATTGTTTTACGTAATCGCCAATAAAGAATATGAATCTGAGTAATTTTAAATGCCATATCATCTTAAGATTAATGTTTATTTATTTGTGGTTTTGCTGAAACAGTCATTTTGAATATTTGAAATACAGTTTCATTTGTTAATTCTGACATTTTAAATTTAAATAATTTTAGAATAATTCTTTAACAAATGAATGCTCTTATATTAAAATTATTTGGGTTCCTTATATATAAAAATAATTTATAATACTGTTTTAATTGACATTATTGTATGTTTTTGAGGATTGGTGTCGGACGTCGAAAATAACTCCGTGGAAGACCTACCAAGAGTGATGACACCCACCATTGAGCAGCGGCAAACAATTCAGAGCAGATAAGGAGTCTTGGCTGGATCGGCCGTATGGGCAGAGGAATCAAGAGAATTCACGTGAGAGAAAAGAAAAGAAGAAAAAGAGAAAAAGAAACAAAAAAAAAAAAATTTTAGGTAATTTCATGATTTGTATATTGGTGATTTTGAGATAAGTTAAAGTTCTATTTTTTGTATTGAATATCTTTCCTATGATGCTAGCTAGCCACCACGCGTATCCAAATCCTGGTCTTGTTGGCAATGTACCTACTATGCTGACGCCTTATATGCTTTACATACTGATTATGTCTCGGCATGAGAGACGCTTGACAAGTTGGTTATGTTATCTCGATGTGAGAGATGCTTTGAAGTTGGTTGGATCTTGAGATGGGTGATGCGTTGGGTGTTGGCTAAAACTCGGAATGATTTGTAATGATGATTTGTAAAGCAGCGCAAGGGACGCGCTGGAGTCAGTATGGCCGTATGGGCGCAAATCAATATACATTTTATGATTTTTATTGTTAAAAAGTATTTAGTATTGAAATTAATGTTTAATTAATAAAACCTATTTGCAATGTTAAGTTCTTTATGATAATTTTAAATATTCAACAGAAATGTCAGCTGTTAAATAAATAAAAGGACGAAATTATGTATCGAAAATCTATTCTGTATTAACTATTGTACGAGAATAAACCAATTGCTACCACTCTGTTATTTTATTATGAAAAATGGACTCTGAACGACGAAACCCTGGCCTAGCGCCGACATATACATATACATATACATATACATATACATATACACATACACATACACATACACATACACATACACATACACATACACATACACATACACATACACATACACATACACATACACATACACATACACATACACATACACATACACATACACATACACATACACATACACATACACATACACATACACATACACATACACATACACATACACATACACATACACATACACATACACATACACATACACATACACATACACATACACATACACATACACATACACATACACATACACATACACATACACATACACATACACATACACATACACATACACATACACATACACATACACATACACATACACATACACATACACATACACATACACATACACATACACATACACATACACATACATACACATACACATACACAGACACATACACATACACATACACATACACATACACATACACATACACATACACATACACATACACATACACATACACATACACATACACATACACATACACATACACATACACATACACATACACATACACATACACATACACATACACATACACATACACATACACATACACATACACATACACATACACATACACATACACATACACATACACATACACATACACATACACATACACATACACATACACATACACATACACATACACATACACATACACATACACATACACATACACATACACATACACATACACATACACATACACATACACATACACATACACATACACATACACATACACATACACATACACATACACATACACATACACATACACATACACATACACATACACATACACATACACATACACATACACATACACATACACATACACTACACATACACATACACATACACATACACATACACATACACATACACATACACATACACATACACATACACATACACATACACATACACATACACATACACATACACATACACATACACATACACATACACATACACATACACATACACATACACATACACATACACATACACATACACATACACATACACATACACATACACATACACATACACATACACATACACATACACATACACATACACATACACATACACATACACATACACATACACATACACATACACATACACATACACATACACATACACATACACATACACATACACATACACATACACATACACATACACATACACATACACATACACATACACATACACATACACATACACATACACATACACATACACATACACATACACATACACATACACATACACATACACATACACATACACATACACATACACATACACATACACATACACATACACATACACATACACATACACATACACATACACATACACATACACATACACATACACATACACATACACATACACATACACATACACATACACATACACATACACATACACATACACATACACATACACATACACATACACATACACATACACATACACATACACATACACATACACATACACATACACATACACATACACATACACATACACATACACATACACATACACATACACATACACATACACATACACATACACATACACATACACATACACATACACATACACATACACATACACATACACATACACATACACATACACATACACATACACATACACATACACATACACAGACACATACACATACACATACACATACACATACACATACACATACACATACACATACACATACACATACACATACACATACACATACACATACACATACACTACACATACACATACACATACACATACACATACACATACACATACACATACACATACACATACACATACACATACACATACACATACACATACACATACACATACACATACACATACACATACACATACACATACACATACACATACACATACACATACACATACACATACACATACACATACACATACACATACACATACACATACACATACACATACACATACACATACACATACACATACACATACACATACACATACACATACACATACACATACACATACACATACACATACACATACACATACACATACACATACACATACACATACACATACACATACACATACACATACACATACACATACACATACACATACACATACACATACACATACACATACACATACACATACACATACACATACACATACACATACACATACACATACACATACACATACACATACACATACACATACACATACACATACACATACACATACACATACACATACACATACACATACACATACACATACACATACACATACACATACACATACACATACACATACACATACACATACACATACACATACACATACACATACACATACACATACACATACACATACACATACACATACACATACACATACACATACACATACACATACACATACACATACACATACACATACACATACACATACACATACACATACACATACACATACACATACACATACACATACACATACACATACACATACACATACACATACACATACACATACACATACACATACACATACACATACACATACACATACACATATACATATACATATACATATACATATACATATACATATACATATACATATACATATACATAGATATATATATATACCGTCGTGGCGCAGAGGCGCAACGTCTGCCTGTAACGCGGCTAACGCGACGGTTACTGGGTTCGATCCCCAGTCGGGGAAGATGGATTTTTCTATTTCCATTTTCTTCGCTCTGGCAACTAAGGCAAAGCGCGGCGTTGAGTTCCGCCACTCAACACGCAATGCCTCGAAAAAACGGCGGAAAGTGGGGACGGAGTAAGCAGGGACTAAGTAACGGAGTGTCTTAACACTAGGTTCATATGGTTCCTGCAGTTCCCTCTGCCTACCCTGCCATGTGCGGGATAAAGCGTGAAGCTAAAAAAAAAAAAAAAAAAAAAAATATATATATATATATATATACACATACATATATATATATATACACATACATATATATATATATATATATATATATATATATATATATATATATATATATATATATATATATATATATATATATATATATATATATATATATATATATATATATATATATATATATATATATATATATATATATAGATTTTATTATCTTTTTCTATTCTTTCATCACTCATTCTTTCAACATGCCCATTTCATCTGTGATTTCCTCACTAGTACCAACCTGTATTTAATAGTTATTGCTACGACTGCTCTACAGCAATTTATGAACTAATTTTTTAACTACTAACTGCTATCCATTGCATTTTTACATAAAATTAGCAAAAATATGGTTATCGGTTAAATTTTCCAGGGATACTTAATTATTTTCATCCCTCAACACATGATGTCCCACAAAGCGAAACACGTTAAGCATACTGTCGTAACACTAGATTCCCTCTGCCTATCTTGCTATGTGGTATATATCGTATAAATTTTGCAAGAAACACGTATAAAGGTAAGAAGATTACAGGAATATAAACAAGAGGTAAAATTACGCCACTTAATATTCTGACACGGTACAAACATTATGTTAAGCCAAGGCAAGGGCAATGAATATGATGCAAATGTCACTCTCTAATGAAATCCTACCAATGTATTGCACTTATGTTCCCACGAGACACGAGAATTCATGCCAACTCACATTAATTAACTGAGGCATGACGTGACTTCGTAATATTTACTATAACATATGTCGCACAAAAATAATTATCAATTCACTTTCTCTCTCGCACTTTAATGTGAAATTAAATTGTTGGCTTATAAATTCCGTAATTACTAAGAGAAATAACTGTATTTTTTATTTTCTTTAAGTGTTTTTTCTATTATTAGTATATATTAACGCTTTAAAAATCATGCAAATAAGTCATTTTGTTTTTAAATAGACATAACAAATAGTATTGTATGGGACATGAAATTCTAAATATCAAAGAAAACTCTGGTCGTAGGTATAGTTATATTCATCGAACAATCAACATGATAGAATTCTTCAATAAATGATAATGAATAAGATATAATTTTTTTAAAGTAGTAGTTGTTCCTGTTATTAGAGCGTTAACACAAAAATCATTTTAACTTTATATTAATACAGTTGTTATATACTATTTTTATAAGTATATATTAAATTAAAGTTATATTAATTTATTAAAAAATCGCTATTGTAATCATAATCACTCATAATAATCAAAAGCGCTGATTTCTTTTAATTAATAGAGACGAAGTTAGATACAGATTTATGCTTACATATTGTTAAGAGTATTTAATATTTTACATACCAAATATTATAATTTCAAAAGTACAGGAATAAATCTTAATATTAATATAAGCTTACATAAATTTCATTCACAATATCCTTTATTAGAAGGCATTCAGCAAACGAACAGCAACGCCCTAGGGTAATTAACGCGAGCTGCTCATTAGCAAGCTATTCTCATCAGACGTTTATGCTGCCAATTCCGCGTCGCGGCGCTTACCTGCACTTCTAGTGCGTAACGTAACATATTTAAAATTAAAACTTTAAAATTTTAAAATGTATATTTTTAATAAAATTCGAAAAAAGCAAGTAAGGAGTAATTTGACGGCTACATTTTTTTTCTATCCTGCTGCACCTGAGATCAACTGCCTAGACATAAGTTAAGTATAGAATAGCGTGTTATAACGTTTTCCTACAAATATCTTACTGTCCTGTTGTAAGTAGTTAGTATTTGTATTAAGGAAAAAGTTGTTCTTGTCATTCAGGTAAATATGATGTTGTATTTTCTATTTGAACCTGAAATCGTTCAGATAATTAGAGTGTCTAAAATTTAAATACAAGTAAATTTTCGTACTATAAATTTTTACACTTTGAATAGTTGAATTAAGCATCCGCCGGCTCGGAAAACCTTTCCACACAGAAGACCCGGCAAGAAACTCACAGTTGCTCTTTTCACAATCAATAGTACAATTTTATTTATTATAAAAATAATGATTACTATACTGCATGAGATTCTAGTGATATAAATTGCACGTCTGTATCTTTAAAATATTCCTGAACAGTATAAGATATAGTTATTAGTAGGTACTATTTCTAATATAACTTTGAGTTATTTTAATTACAATTTTGAAGCAACAAAATGGCAATACTAGCCTAGTACCTCAACTCAACAAACTAGTTCAGAAACCTAAACTGTATTTCCTTGTATTACATGTTACAGCTTGTGTACTTTTTTTTCTTTAAGCCCTTGACTTGATTAGATTAAAATAAATTAAAATTATTTTAGATTAAAAACTCAAGTGAATAAATTTCACTATCATTTATTCTGTAGACAATGAAATAAAATATCATATTTCTTATTAATTCACCAAATTATAATTTAAAAAATGATATCTTAAAGTACATTTAAACTTTATTTAACTAAAATATATATAGACGTTAAGAAAACTCAGCAACGGCTGCATAAACAAGTGAAGTTGTACAGCCACGCAAGGATTTTGCGGCGTTCGCTTCAGCGTACTCGGCGCAAATAGAGCAATCGCTTAATTGATAGCGTGACTTCTTAACTCGCTTGTAACTTTGATGAACCAGGCTGACGCTAACAAGCTGTCATGTTCTCAAGCTTTTATAGGATTTAATTAACTTATCATTAACTTAAATTTGCTTATAGTTGTAGATACTAGGAGCTAGTTTGTGTTTTAAAATTACTATTGCAAACGATCCACTACTTAAATTGGACACTATAGGACGGTACGTTGAAAAAATGTTGCTAAAAAAAAGAAATATATGAAAACTATATTCTTAGCGAAGCTTAAGAAATGCGAATAAAATAGTTTCTTTTGTACTAAAAGATACTATTTTATTCACATTTCTCCCCGAAAACAGCAAGTTAACTTGCATACTAACACATCCATAATTTAGAAACCTGATTACTCTTGGACGATAAGATATCTACGTAATATGACGTTTTCCCGTGGTGTCTTTATCTAACAATGGGCGATAACTGACAGTAGCAGGTCGGAGACAAAGAGCCCGCACCGCACTTTTATAATTTACTCACTTTTTCTTTAGAATTTGTTTTAGCCTTCCCTTTTTAGAATAAACGTTATCTCGGACGCTTCCCGCCTGACGCTTTTATGCCATACTGGTTTGATTTCACCATCCTTACTTTCTTTGTTTTAAATTGTATTAAAACAAATTGAAATACTTATATGCATTGTTATTCACAATTATACATTAATTTAAATGAATATGACATAGCGTATGTGGTTACGTACTCAAAAGGAGAAAAAATAACAACATTTTACTTAAAGAAAACATATAAAAATTTGAACGCAGCGGGACTCGAACCCGCGCCCTCCTGCGAACCGTGCAGGCGCTCTCACCACTGAGCTTTTTCTTTAAGTATTTTTTCTATCCTCAGTGTGAATTAACACTTTAAAAATCATCAAAAACAACATTTTAGCTGAAAAAGTAACAAGTGAAAAATAATTATAAAATAAGTATATTATTGTGTATTTTAAGTATACTTTAAAGCAGTAGTTTGCACTCCTAACTATATAGAGACGGCTGTAAGTAAAAACCAACTAAAAACTAAAAAAGTAAAAGGAGTTTTTCGGTACTTCATGTGTATATTCAACATCGTCCTTGCGTGACTAGGCAGAAAATAAATATAGATATATGAATTAGGTCATGAACTTATAAGTATAAGTTTCATATTATAGTAGTGATTGATAAGTATTGATGATTGATGAAACTGTAAGGTGAACGACTTTATCTCCCAACATATATAGTTTTCAGCAATAACAAGGCAATTATTTATAACTGTCATAAAGAAAGAAGTTGATTAATTGATAGATACACATACAGACAAGTTTTACCAATTACTATACTTATAATTAAAATATATAAGTATAATTTGAAATATACTTATACAGTTTTATTGTATTAAGTAGGTAGAGGTACAACACGTTACTTTTTGTATTTTATTAAAGCATATAATCAACTGCAGGATCAGAAATAATATTGTAATGTCAAATGAAATAGACTTTTTCCACTCCACGCCGAGCAAAGCGGTAGTGAGATAAAATATAACGTTAAGATTTGCCGTTAATTGATGGAATTAATCTCAATCTTGATCTTGTTACCAGAACGAGAATTTTAAAATAATTTCTTTTACCGATCTCTAATGCCATGCCACAGAAATGATATGATATCACTATATACCATCACAGACCATGTCCATATCATTTTCTTTTTTAACTTCACGCACACGGCAGGGTAGAAGAAACCGTAGGATCAAGGAACCAGAGACAGAAAAAGAAAGTAGTGTTAAGACACTTTATTATTAGTTTCCCGCTTTCCGCCTTTCGAAGTATTGCGTGTTGAGTGGCAGTTTAATATATTCTATACCTTTTCAGTCGTCAGCGTAACTGACTAATAGATAGGTAGATGTTTCGTCGCATTCATAATACTAGAAGAGATAAACTTCTATACTAATAGATATTGTGACTATTTGTTCTCTACGAATCAAACTTTGGAAGCTCCATGTTTTTTCCCGCATAATAACTTAGTGTTGAGACACTCCGTTACACACTTTTCACACACAATACTAACTTCCATACAATATAATTCGTTCGATATGTTTACGCAGAAAATAACACAAACAACAAAATAAGACAATAACTTAAAAATTATGATGTACAATTCCATCTTCATATTAATGTTTAGTTCCCGATTCAGGAATCTGATTCTGCGGGAAGTCGACGCAAATGTCGTTTCTTACATAGGGACCCATCGTCGCTATTCAAAAGCATCAAATAAAATTATCGTTTTATTATTGTTTTGTTTAAACTTTAATAATTTAAAATAACAAAATTAAAATATTTAACATCAACGACTCTCTTCACTATAACTAGCTATAGTTCCACCATAAATACTAAAACAAAAATACAATTTTTCACTGTTACTGTAATTTCCACGTATACAAAAAAAAAATGGTTGCCTGTAAAGTGGGTTTTACGGGCGAAAATTTTACGTGACAACGTCTTTTTCTCGGTAGAATATTTATTGATATGAATAATAATTATAGTATAAATTGCACAAATTTTAACTATAGAAAATATATTTTGTTTACTAAAACATTGTACATGTGTCAAGTGATACGCGCGGCGGACCGATCATAGTTCGGTGACAGTTGACACATCGTTACGTTACCATTTTCATATTTGACTCCGAACCGTACAACCTAATTTAAGACGTTGTCACGTCAAAACGGAGTACACTACATTCTCATTGCCTTGCTATGCTACGCGCGGGATTAAAGGTCACACTAAAAATTACTCATTTAAAAATGTACACTTATCGTACAAGCTCATATAGGGCCTAAGGTATTCAAAAGAAAACATAAAGTCATCGTTTTCATTATATATAATGTAAATAAATGAATGCATTTTAATTGAACAAAATATTGTGAAAAGTAAATAAATAGAGTTATGTTTAAAATGAAGGGTGACTCTTTATGATTAAATTGTGAATTGAATTTTATTTCAGGCCTATTGAAGTTCCTGTTATGTTATTTGTCTCTCGCACAGGAGTCTTATACGAATCCTCCAGCATTAGTAAGAGTTGTAAGAGATATGTAGCTTTGGTTTGTATTAACCTCTAAGATAATTGAGTCTGGTTTTCGTCCTTACTTATTAGACTAATACCCTTTACTTAGAAACATGAACAAAACGTAAATGTTTTTTTTTTTTTGTATTTTTAGTGTTATTTGAATGAATCATTCAATTATAATTCTGAAATTTAGATCTACACCAGTTCCTTTTTACACCTTTCAGTTATATTATTTTATTATATAAAAATAATTAACCCAGTAACCTAATTAATATTAACCCAGGGGCATTATTTCATTCACATACTGCTATTCTTCCCTTTTTCATTTCAAGCACCAGCAATCTATCCAGTAAATCTATTGAGATCAAGCCGAAGCAAACATGACGAGTGTTATCAGCACCTTGCACGTGCCTTATCCACAGTTGTGGTGTGTCAATGCACGTAGCGCTTCTTGAGCCGATTTACGTTTTACCACCGTTGATTTTATTCACCGTCTATATATATTTGAGTGTAATATTCCTGACGTTGCTGGAAAAGCTTTTCATGTTTAAGCAGCTTTAGCATAAAACCTGCATGGAAACCTGTCTGACTTAATACAATACTAAATGTAAGCCTTCTATAAAATGTACAATTAAACTACTGGCCACTTAAGCACATAAGCCGACTGACAGGATTAAAATACAGTCAACATTTTACATGCTTTTAAAATACCTAACGTAAGTATTTATATGTTTTTTATGTAGTTTGTGTGACATTATTTTTGGTTTACATTCTATTTAGGCATTAAACACCTTAGGAACCTAGTGTTCACGGACCCCACTTTCTCTCTCCGCCCCAATTTAAGGACATTTTTTTTTGAGACGCGAACGTCTATTCCATGTTTAGAAATAGAACATTTAATTTCCTAAAGTGGGAATCGAACCTATAACCCTCATGTTTACAGTTAGACGTAATGCCGCTTTATCGCAATATATATCCTTTACCTAGCGATTTTCTTTAAAATTTCTCTTGAAGCTTCAACAGTGATATTTTTCTACTTTTACGCTTTATCTCGCTCATAGTGGTGTAGGCAAAGGGAAGCACAGGAACCATGGGAACCTAGTGTTAAGACATTTTGTTCTCAACTGCTTTTAAAGCATTGTGTGTTGAGCGGCAGAACTTCACGCCGCACTAGGGATATGCCAGAGAGAACCAGAGAGAGCGAGAAAAAAGAAAATTAAATAATCCATCCTTCTTCAGTGGGAAATGAACCTACAAGCGGTCGTGGTGGCCGCCGACAGCCTGACGACAATTTATACAAATTATATTGGCCCAAAACACGAGAAATAAACAGTGTCCCTCTTCAATACTGTGCATGTGTTGTACATATAAACCTTGAATCATTTTATTTATTATAAAAACCTCATCAAAATCGGCAACAGACAGCCGGAAGCGACTTTGTTTTAGGCTATATATTGATGTCTTAAATTACGTCTTAAATTAGGTTGTGCGGCTCGGAGTCAAATATGAAAATGGTAACGTAACGATGTGTCAACTGTCACCGAACTATGATCGGTCCGCCGCGCGTATCACTTGACACATGTACAATGTTTTAGTAAACAAAATATATTTTCTATAGTTAAAATTTGTGCAATTTATACTATAATTATTATTCATATCAATAAATATTCTACCGAGAAAAAGACGTTGTCACGTAAAATTTTCGCCCGTAAAACCCACTTTACAGGCAACCATTTTTTTTCAAAAACATTTAGGTGATTCTTGTGGTTTGATGAGTTACTTCAGTACAATGATTATTTTAATTATTGTTAAATATTTTTTTTTCTAAATACAAGATTTGTAAAGCCTTGCATTGGCCAATTTATTTGTAAGCTCTCTTATTTTTCTATATACTTTACTACAATCTCGAACAGAAGCGGCAGATAACCTTAACGATGGGCTTCTCGAGATAAGCCCCTTGGGCTTTCTGCGTCAAATATCTAAGTCATTATATGACACCCTGCCGATGGTTATAGTCCCTCACGATGGGCTGTAACTAAAAGTAACAGCCTATATACAAGAAAAAAGATGTTATACTCTAGCAACTTACATTATGGAAAAATACTTTTTGGACTGTTTTTACCATTTTAATTTATATATCGTGAATTTTGCCATTGTTTTTACTCATTTCATAGTTTTTTTAGGCTTTTTGGAAAGCACATTATCGCGGCAAGTCATCTGCGAATCCCTTTTTATATTGTCATTTCCTTGAATTCGTACGAGTATATACGCGTAGGTAGGTATATGTATTAGTGTATTTATACCTAGTATACTAATGTATCTATCTACTAGTAGTCTACCTATTTTAATAAATAATTTAGGGGCAATCTGTCAAAAAAGGGGACAGTGTCTGTAATTTGAGTAAATAGAGAATTTGAGTAAAATTTGAACTATCAGTGAGCAAAACAATCTGCCTGTAACGCAACGGTCTCTGGGTTCGATCCCCAGTCGGAGAAGATGGATTTTTCTATTTCCATTTTCTTCGCTCTGGCAAACTAGGCGAAGCGCGGCGTTGAGTTCCACCACTCAATACGCAATGCCTCGAAAAAGGCGGAAAGCGGGGACGGAGAAAGCAGGGACTAAGCAACGGAGTGTGAGTCTTAACACTAGGTTCCCACGGTCCTTGCAGCTCCCTCTGCCTACCCTGCCATGTGCGGGATAAAGCGTGAAGCTAAAAAAAAATAAAAAATAAAATTAACGTAATTATTTAATTTTAAGATATTTTAGGTGATATTGGACTTTTATTTTTTTATTTATATATCACAAATAAAGATCATCGGAAAATTTTAAATAATGTGGGCAGAACCACGATAGTTACGCTAGTATCGTATAAAATAAATAATTGAATCTTACAAATAAAATTTTATTGTGGTAATAAACATTAATAATCTAATTAAAAATATTCCGCAAACGTATAAAATAAGTTTTAATATCTATTGTTTAATTACACATTCACTTGATCCTTAGCTGAATAGTGACACCCGTTGGCAATTAACTCGCGCTGCTCATTTGCAGGCCGTTCTCATTCAAAACTCGTAGCGCTGTTTCTTCGACTTCCCGCTTACTGCTCTGTATTGCGTGTTTGATTATATTATGTGCAGATGTCACTTTATTATGGAGATATATATAAGTTCTTTCTAGTGTTGCGAATGATCTTTGTATGCCTATAAAATCTCAGGGTCATCTACCTGGGATCATATTTATGTTTTATTTCTTTTATACTTTACTATACCAATAATAATGATATTTAAATATCATAAAACTCATTTTTTGTAGTATAAAGAACTCCTCTATCTTCCCGGCAACCCCATTCATGTAAATGTACATAGATGTACCCATTAGTACTACAGAACACAGACTCAAAACTCGAGATGACAGAAAATATTTTTTGCTTCAATAATTTTTTATATTTAAGTATTATGTTACATAATATGAATTCTGAAAAATTATCATTATCATTTCCATGTTATATAAGAATTATTATTTCCATAAATACTACACAACATCAATTCTGTATCTATGGAATATTTATATTTATGTTGGTGGAATTCCATAATAATCAGTCATTACAAATCAAATTTTCAATACATTTCTATTCGGGTCAGGATCAATTTTGTTCGTTACTCCAATATTCTGCCAACATGTCATACAGTTGTAAAATATTTTTTCAATTACGATGCAATTTCATTGAATCATTGACACATTGAGCTTTTCACGCCTCGGCTTTTGACCCGGATAGAAATATTATATTGTGTATCGAATGAATTTAAAGCGATAGATTTTAAATTAATATTCGATAGCTAGTATCGGATAAAATAGGAATTTCGAATAGAAATACATTTTAATTCAATACTTAATAGCAATTGCAAAGAAGTTATATAGTTTCAAGAACATTTTAAGTATATTATATGTGTTAAAAGACGATAGTAAATTATATAGTAATATGTCCTTATTTATATTTGTGCTTGTTATATTTACTCTGATTTAATAAGTATTTCAAAAAAGTATTTAGTTTCATATGTAAGAAGTTACGAGCAAAAATGTTACATAGTGCGAATTTGTTCCGAGAAACGCAAATACTGTGCACGACAACAAGCGCAATCAAGAACAATTGTAAACTTACTTGGAGGGAACATCTTTTGTTACTCTCTTGAAATATTTTCAAATTTTATATAGAACCTTTCTGGATTTGAATAATAAAGTGGTGACTGTCAACGAAAGAATTGTCGTATTAAATGTTTGATTGACTTATCTGCTCTTCAGTGTCGACGTATTTATACTAGCTCGCCGATCCTACTAGTGTCATTTATTTTTTCGTCCACCTTACAGTAGATATTTTCTAGATTCATATTAAAAACACATGAAGTAGGTTATTTTAACAGAAATGTACAACAAAACATCTTACTGTGATGTGATGTGAAATTAAGTACGAATATGACAATTTGTTACGATTGACGCCACAACATCAACCCGCATTTTGAAAGGACACATTCTTGCTCCTAAGATAAGCATTATTTGTATGTGTCAGACTCTGTAATTGTAGTATGTCGGTCATAACTCAAAAACACCTGTTATAATTATAGATGCAATTATTTTTCTGTAAATATTTTTTGTATTGCTAGATTACCTAATTATATATAATGCAAGGAAAGTGCTGAATGTGAATTGTTTTAATACGAGTATATGAGAATTATAATTTGGTTTACTTTTATACAAACGTTTACTATTAAATAAAATAGTTTAATGTAATAAATAATTATATATATGGGGCACAAATCTTACTAAATGAAATAAAAATTTATATTTTTCTTAAAATAACAAGAATTTCTCCACGACAACATTTGGCTTTAATAAATCACGCAACAAGCCAATACGAGCGTGAGATAAGATAACAGGAAGTCGGATAATAGGAGCGGTTATTTTTATAAAGAATACAGCCGCCCTTGCGGATGATACTAAGGAAATAAAAACTTTCATAATACAAAGCGTAAGATTATCTGTGCTTAGGGTCGGCATCGACTCGCCCGTAGCAAACAATCGCCTTTGTTCCGTCGCCATTGAGATGGGTAATTAATTTCAGAGACCGTCACTTTGTGGCCTTCGCCTCCGCGATATTGACAGATCACTTTGAGATATTCTTGCATCGAAATGCATTGTACTTATATTATTTAGCTGATTCATTTAATTCATTTTCATCATTGATAATTTAATTATAAATGGATAGTTTCGTCATTTATTACGCTTCCATATTTTTATATGCACTGTACAATTTAGTTGAACTACTAAAGATAGTATAGCTTGACATAGTGAGTTTTAATAAACCACAACAATATTCAAGGAAATGCTTATTTTCCTTTCCATTTCTGGAAAAGTAAACGTGTTTTTAAATGATTTTGATGTAGTATATTGTGCTCTCCTATTAGTGCGTAGAGCACTAGTAGCATGTTATGTACTAATAAAGTAACGAATATTCGCATTCGCTTTCCTATTCGCGAATATTCGCATATTTTTACACATTCGCATTCGCAAAAATGTTTGCGAATGTTTGGGGAATAATAAATATAAAAATTTGAAAAATAAAAAAATGTGGATAACTATACGTACGTATGTAAGGGATTGCTTCTTCCCTAACTATTTCTGAGGTTTTCCTTGAGTATAATAAGAGACTTGTTGATGCTTCAGGTGGAATGATTTAATTTTTTTTTTTTTTTTTTCGAAAATGGCTTGTATGCTGTTGACCTCAATTGGTCTTGACAGCGTCACCGGGGGGGGGGGGGACGGAGTGTGCCTCGTCCCCAGAGAATAAAATGAGCATTAATGGCTGCTCAGAAGAAGGTGTGTAGGACGGTCATGGACCGACTGGCCCCGCCGCGCCGAGGCGCGGTCGTGCCGTTGTGAGAGATGGGCCGCGACGCCTGTTACGGCGGAGGCGGCGAGTCTTTGAGACTGAGGAGTGTAACCTTCCGTTGTAGTTACGGTTGGCTACAGTAATTGGGTCATCGGGGTCTAAAAGAACGCTTCGAAGGCGTCGAAGTGATTTATGAGGATGGGGAGCGTACTTAGACGCTTGAACGATTAGGGGATTTAATTTAAAAATTCACAGATATATATACAAAAATGATAATTATAAATAACCAATAAACAATATTTACATAAATTCGTCTCCAATGAAAAGTCTTACATTATAACCAATGAAATTGGATTATAATTGTTAAAGTTAAAGTTATAATTTAATTATTAGTTTACCAATGAAAAGGGCTACATTAAAAATAAAATCTTTTGGAAAATTATTAACAAATCAAAACATTGGTTTTTCTACCAATGGCGAGTGAGTGTGCAAAACAATAACTATTTCTATGAAATTGTACAAGAGGTGAGGGGCGCACCGTCGCCGCGGGGGGTGCCATATAAATATACGCCTGTTGCGTTCATATAAAAATCGGCGTTCGTGCTTCTTCGTTTTATTTATCGTGCGCTTTCGGCTCACGACGGTCATATGCTTTATTTTATGTATGGACGCTGCGTGTGGTAATGTAGGTCCCACACGTATCATGATCTTCTTTATTTATCCTACAAACTTAGACCCCCTAAAGCTAAATCCAGGATTTTATCTCCAGCGCAACTTCGGCGGTATGGATTTGAAGCGCTTACTTGAAGATGCCAACCAAATTGACTGGTCTATTATTGAAGATGCCAGTACAGTCGATGACCAAGTAAATATTTTCAATTCTCTTTTAATTAAACTCTACGATGCTCATGCGCCAGTGCGACCAGTCAGATTGAAACATCTACCTGCACCATGGCTTACGGCGGACATTAAAAAAAAAATGGTTGCCTGTAAAGTGGGTTTTACGGGCGAAAATTTTACGTGACAACGTCTTTTTCTCGGTAGAATATTTATTGATATGATTAATAATTATAATATAAATTGCACAAATTTTAACTATAGAAAATATATTTTGTTTACTAAAACATTGTACATGTGTCAAGTGATAAGCGTGGCGAACCGATCATAGTTCGGTGACAGTTGACACATCGTTACGTTACCGGGCGTCACACTTTTTCATATGTGACTCCGAGCCGCAACCTAATTTAAGATGTTGTCACGTCAAAATTACAAAACAAGAAAAACGTTGCTAAATCAAAATATATTTCCAATGCAAGTGACTCCAATAGAGAGAAATACGTGAGAGCTAGAAATCGTTGTAACAGGTTCTGTAGAGATAGTCAACGACGCCATATTCATAAATCAATAACTGAAGAAGATGATCCAGCCAAAGTCTGGAAGTTTCTCAAATCTCTCGGGGTTGGTAAAACTAAGCATATAATCTTTCCCAAAAACGTAGACCTTAATTCTCTTAATCAACATTTCACTGCTTCTTGTACAATTGATAGTACAAATAAACTGAATACCTTAAATTATCTTTCCACAATATCCACTCCTGAGGTTCCTCCGTTTAAGTTTACTCAATTCACTGTATGTGATGTTAAGAGAAATATTATAGCTATTAAGTCGGATGCAGTTGGTGCAGACTGCATTAGTCGTAAAATGATCATTCCTATAATTGACCTGTTGGCTCCTGTTATCACATCCATTTTAAATCGTTCTATACTCCAAGGAGATTTTCCGACCGCCTGGAAAGATGCCCAAATTATTCCCTTGCCTAAAAAGTCTAATCCTTCTTCTTATTCCGATTACCGTCCTATTTCTATCCTTCCGTTGTTATCAAAAGTGCTTGAACGTCTTGTTCATAAGCAACTTAGCACATTCCTATCAAATTGTAGTTTTTTAAATCCTTTGCAATCCGGCTTTCACCATGGTCATAGTACGACTACTGCTTTAGTCAAAATCACCGATGATATTAGACAGGGTATGGACGATCAGAAAGTGACAGTTCTGATATTACTAGATTTCAGTAACGCTTTCAACACTGTTGATTTCGACATACTACTTGCTATACTTGTTTCTCTTAATATATCTCCTGAGGTGGTTGATTGGTTTCAAGTTTCTCTTTAAAGAAAGGCATATTGAAAAATATCCCTCTTAATTATTTGCACCGACATAATTTTCAGCAAAATCCTTCAAACAGAATCCTTTATGGGAAATACAAAGAACCAGTTTTAATAAGTGTTTATTTGTTTAAAGAATACTTAAAGAATGCTAACAACGATATAAGTTGTATAAAAGCATATAAGAATTTCAACGCGGCGTGATGTAGAACGCATGGCTCAGTGGTGAGAGCGCCTGCACGGTTCGCAGGAGGTCGCGGGTTCGAGTCCCGCTGCGTTCAAATTTTTATATGTTTTCTTTAAGTATTTTTTCTATCCTCAGTGGATTAACATTTTAAAAATCATAAAAATATTTAATATAAATAGCATTCTTCTATTTCTAGGTGGTAGAGTCATGTTGTCAGTGTTGACAACCCTTGGGTAGACTCGACCAGATGATTACCACCCTCGGCATTTAAAACCGGCGTTAAGTAGTGGCTTTTATTGTCACTGCGTTTCGCATTAGGTAATGCCGAGCTCCGGAGCCCAACCCCAAACACTTCCCTGAATATGACAGCGGTACTGAAAGAGATTCTACCCCAGGAGGGTACCAGCACCCCCGGTGCTGGAGAATCCCTCCCTGAGTCTTTACACTCAGGCTGCCCGTCGAATTCTGGGGAGGGCACAGAACCGCGCAATAGACAAGGCAAACGAGGCGTGCGCTCTACGGCAACCCCTTCCACGCTTAAAGTGGATTTCTGTAACATCAGGGGTCTTCATTCCAACTTGAATGCCGTCCATTACCACCTTGAGACGGCTCGGCCGGCCTTGTTGTTTCTGACCGAAACACAAATTGTCAGACCGAGTGACACAGCCTATCTTCATTATCCTGGCTACAAATTGGAGCATAACTTCATGCGTCATGCCGGAGTCGCTGTGTTCATAAGGAATGACTTGAGTTTCCATCGTCTTACTAATTTTGAAGGTCAGGACCTGTCTATTATCTGGCTTCGTATCGATTCAAACGATCGCGTCCGAATCTACGCTTGTCTGTACAGGTCCCATAGTGGTAATACAGAAACAGATCGACTCATGGAGCGTTTGCAATCGGCCATTGATGATGTGCTCTCGCTTATCCCCTCCGCTGAAATCGTGATACTTGGCGATTTTAATGCCCACAATTGGCTTGGGTCACGCACCACTGACCACGCGGGGAGGGCTGTATTTGACCTTGCTGTGGCTAATGGACTGTCGCAACTGGTTGACTCACCCACGCGTCTTCCAGACGTGGATAGCCATAATGCCTCCTTACTGGACCTTCTGCTGACTTCACATCCAGAACAGTATCGGGTTGTGGTCGATGCCCCTCTGGGATCTTCCGATCACTGCCTAGTGCGGAGTGAGGTGCCTATTAGGCGCAACAATCGCAGAACACCAGCGACTCGTCGCGTCTGGCACTATAAGTCAGCAGATTGGGGCGGGATGCGTGCTTTTTACTCATCCTATCCCTGGGGGCCGATTTGCTTCTCTTCTGATGATCCGAGTACCTGTGCTTCGGCTGTTGCCGAGGTGGTTTTACAGGGTATGGAGCTTTATGTTCCTAGCTCCGTGGTGCCGCTTGGTGGTAAGTCACAGCCGTGGTTTGGTATGTCTTGCAAACAAGCTGCTACTGAAAAGCGTAAGGCATATCAAGTGTGGGCTGATGCGCTGGCTACTGCGGATCCGAAGGTGAAAACCTTAAAAGGGAAGTATAACCGAGCCTCTAGGTACTTTAAGCGGCAAATCGCCAGAGCCAGGTCCGAGCATGTCGCGAAAATCGGTGTGAAACTTGTGGGCTGCCCGTCTGGAACACGTCAGTTCTGGGCGCTCTCAAAGGCAACACTTGGCAACTTTAGCCGGCCCTCGTTTCCGCCGTTACGCACAGAGAATGACATCCTCGTCCATACGGCCAAAAAGAAAGCCGACCTCCTGGGAACTCTCTTTGCCTCTAACTCGATTCTTGATGACCAAGGTAAGACACCGCCAACAATCCCGAGATGTCTGAGCTCAATGCTGGACATTAAGTTCAGTCAAAGGGCTGTTCGGCGAGCCCTCTCTTCTTTGGACATCCACAAGTCGAGTGGACCTGATGGCATTTCTCCTTTAGTGCTCCGTTCTTGCGCTCCTGAGTTGACACCGGTACTAACGCGTCTATTTCGGCTTTCCTATTCAATCGGCGTAGTCCCGAATTCGTGGAAGAGCGCTCTGATCCATCCGATCCCAAAAAAAGGTGACAGCTCGAATCCGGCAAACTATAGACCTATCGCTATCACCTCCCTGCTCTCCAAAGTTATGGAGAGCATAATAAACAGCCAGCTACTGGATTATCTAGAGGATCACCAGTTGATCAACGACCGTCAATATGGCTTTCGCCATGGTCGTTCAACTGGTGATCTTCTAGTTTACCTTACTCACCGTTGGGCTGCAGCTGTCGAAAGCAAAGGCGAAGGCCTGACAGTTAGTCTGGATATGGCGAAAGCCTTTGATCGTGTGTGGCATAGAGCACTCTTAGCAAAACTTCCATCGTATGGGCTTTCCGAGAATTTGTGCAAGTGGGTCGCTAGCTTTCTTACCGGGCGTAGCATTAAAGTCGCTGTCGACGGTTTTTGCTCTGATTATTTTCCCGTAAATGCTGGCGTCCCCCAAGGCTGTGTGTTGTCCCCCACACTTTTTCTTCTGCATATCAATGACATGTTAGAAGATTCTAACATTCATTGCTATGCAGATGATAGTACTGTGAACGCCGTATACTCCGGCCGTGCAGGTCTTTCTCGGGAAAACGTCGACGATTGCCGAATGAAACTTGTGTCTTCTATTGAGACCTCCCTCAGTAATATCTTATTGTGGGGTGAAAAGAATCTTGTTCAATTCAACCCCCAGAAGACTCAAGTTTGCGCGTTAACCACTAAAAAAAACCCTTTTGTCGTGTCATCAGTTTTTGAGAACACTTTTCTTAAAGCCTCGCCTACTATCAGTATATTGGGGCTCAGCGTTTCGAATGACTGTCAGTATCGCGATCATTTGGATAGCAAGGCCAAGTTGGCCTCGAAGAAACTGGGTGTCATCGGAAGAGCGAGACAGTACTTCACGCCTGCACACCGATTGGCTCTGTATAGAGCCCAGGTTCGGCCACACATGGAGTATTGTTCACATCTCTGATCTGGGGCACCCCAGTATCAACTGGAACCATTTGATCGCATACAGCGTAGAGCCGTTCGTATCGTTGGGGACCCAAATATCTGTGAAAGGCTAGACACTTTGGCGCTGCGTAGAGACGTTTCCTCGCTGTGCGTTCTCTACCGCTTATACCATGGGGAGTGTTCTGGAGAACTTTTTGATCTGGTGCCTGCCGCTGAATTCTCCAACCGCACAGTACGACACAAATTAAGATATCATCCCCACCATCTGGACACGTGGAACTCTTCTACTGTGCGGTTCCGTAGGAACTTTTTTCCACGCACCACACTAATGTGGAATAGCCTGCCTGCGGCAGTGTTTCCTGATCGATACGACATGGGTGCCTTCAAAAAGCGCGTCTACGTCCACCTTAAAGGCCGGCAACGCTCTTGTAACACCTCTGCTGTTACACAGGGCTGTGGGCGTCGGTGATCACTTACCATCAGGTGACCCGACCGCTCGTTTGCCTTGTCCTTCCCATAAAAAAAAAAAAAAGCATTCTCTCTCGCCAAACGATTGTTCTTTGTCTTTGGGTAGCGGAAATTTGTAAAAATCTCCCTACAGTAAAGTATTTACTTAATTTAATTCATCAAATATCTTCTTTAAAACAAAACGCAAAGTTAAGAATATTTTTAAAAGGTTTTTAACATCTTATATCTTAGCTATGAATCGCCTGCCAATGGTTATTTTCTCTTGCAATGATAACTGACAGGGCGACGTGGAAACAAAGAGCCCGCGCCGCACTTTTATAATTTACTCACTCTACTCTTTGAATTTGTTTTTAACGGTTTCCTCTTCTGAATAGCTGTTATCTCGGATGCTACTCTCCACTTTTGCTTTACATTTTTATTCAATTCATGCTGTGATTTTAGACTCGTCTTGGTTTCAAATTTCTCTTTAAAGAAATGGGAAGACATATTAAAAAATACCCCTCTTAATTATTTGCGCCGTCATTATTATGAGTAAAATTCTACAACCAGAATCTTTTGTGAGAAATACACAGAACCAGTTTTAATAAGTGTTTTTTTGTTTACAAAATAAAATCCAAGTTTGTTGAATTTAATTTGCATCAATAGTATGTTTATTTATGATAGATTTGTCATTATTTTAAAGCGGAAGCTGTCTATTTTAAATTTTAATTGCCACAATTAAAGGCACTGTGCTTAAATACGTGCCGTATATGAGCGACAAAACCATATCTACTTGCCGACGAAGTAATTGCTTCGAAAAGACGAATCTCGCGTTTAAATATTATTTCTAAGGCAGGCTTTTTATGGCGGCACGTGTGTCAGCTATATCTCAAGGACACCCGCCGTAATTAAGTCAACATTGAGTTCATATTCGACGCTGGGCGGGAGTATGATCATTGTATTTCCGTTATCTACAACTCGGCCTTTTTGACTTCACAAACAGACCGCCAACGCAAAGTGTTAATTTGAAAAGGTTAGCAGCTTCCACTGCTTTCGTATTTGTATTTTGAGTTAATTATATTATTTTAATATCCAAACTAATATAATAATAACTAATTACTAAGTTTTGCTTAATAACTTGAACGTAATAAATATATAATTATGATCGTCGTGGCATAATGGCACGGTGTGAGAGTGGTGGGTTCCATTCCCTTTAAGAAAGGTATAATTTTTACATTTATATAAAGACCGTCGTACGTTCAGTTACGCCACTCAACACGCAAGGCGTTGACAAATTTTTATTCATTTATTATTGTATTCATTATTATTGAATAAATGCCGTTACGTTAAACAAATTACGAAAAGAAAATATCTACAGGCAGTTAATATTTTTACAATTTCTTACAGAAATGGAATTAAGATACGAAAACAATTGCTTTTATCATAAATCGTAAGAATTGAGCCTCACACCGACCGGTCGGTGAGCAAACAATCGTCTTTTGTTCACTGGCTATTGAGAAGCGTTATTAATTACAGGACCAAACGTCACTTCGCAGCCTCACTTCGGTGCGCCGAGATTGACTGATCACCTGACGGTCACGATCATCCGCCTTTTGCACGAATAGATTACTCCTTTATCTTCCATAAAATATGATAAGCTAATTATCGCGTGGATTAAATATATTAATTTTCGTTATCGGGATATTTTAATTATGATTAGGGCAGCTTCCGGTGGAATTTATAGGGTTACAGATATTAAGTTTCTGCCTCCTTGATAAAATTTGTTTAAGCAATTTGTGAGTAATGTATATTTATTAAATCTTATATTTTCTTTTGTAGTGTTAAATATTTCTTTATACACATTTTTTAGCTTCACGCTTTATCCCGCATATTGCAGGGCTAGGCAGAGGGAACCGCAGGAACCATATGAACCTAGTGTTAAGACACTCCGTTGCTTAGTCCCTGCTTTCTCCGTTCCCGCTTTCCGCCTTTTTCGAGGCACTGCGTGTTGAGTGAACTCAACGCTGCACTTGGCCTAGTTTTCAAAGCGATGAAAATGAAAATAGAAAAATCCATCTTCCCCTAGTGGGAATCGAAACCTCAAACCGTCGCGTTTACAGATAGACGCTTACACCTCTGTACCACGACGGTCTTTATATACATGTTTTACATAAAAGCAGATAAGACTAAGACATTAGATAAGACTAAAATGTGTTCACAACAATTTTTTACTCTTGGTTAACCTTAAATATAGAAGATATATACGTATTTAGCGACAGAAACAAATATCAAATGGTAACAGAAGTGATGAATGTACACAAATTGCAAGTTAAAATGAAACCAAATGTACCACACGTTTCATTACGTCGAGTATGAGATACCGTATCAGGCTGTTCTAATAAGCACGTCGAGTCATTAAAATGTTATGTCAGTTTCATATTTCAAGCAGTGTTTAAGATATTTTAACCTTTTATATGGTTTTTTATTGTTATATTAAATCATATATTTTATGCCTGCACATGTATATTTAGGTGCCTAAATGATTATGTAAATAAATAATAACTAAATTAATATTAGAATTAGATTGTTTTTCATAGCTTGAATATCACGCCTATACTTTTAAGTATTAAACTTTTTCCGTGCTTGTAAGTTTGATACTAAACTGGTTAATTATAATAATTACCTTAATATAAAAGACCGTTTTATCTACGTCTACTTACAACTTATTATAAAATTTTTTTTTGTTCTATTAACATTAGTCCAACTAGGAAATATTCAAGAGATCCTTAACGAAATAATGGCTGGTGGCAATTAGCTCGCGCTGTTCATTAGCAGGTTGTTTTTATTCAACGCTTGTGCTATTTTTTCGGTATGCCGCGCACCTGTGCAGTGTCGCGTGTTAGATAATGTGCTGACATTTTCGAGGTACCCAATTATAGTCCACGTAGTCGACTACTAATTAGATTCCAAAATTGGACATATATTGTTTCAAATTGTTTCAATTAGTAAGTAGCAAAATTAGTCAGTTACTTGAAACTAGTACAGTTGCTTAAACTGTTCATAATTAAAAAGAAAGGACTATAAGTTTGGATTACTGTGCTAATTTTATACAATATGCGGCATAAATAAAGAAACTTATATTATCTATACTCCAATGGATTGTAGACCTGTATATGTAATATTAACTTTAGCTTCAGAACTTCAAATGTCATTCACAAAGTGACACTATAAGGATTATTTTCCGAAATACTTGTTTCCATTCCACAGAACCCTAGAAATGTCAATTTCCAAACTTGCATCTTTCTACATTCTGTCTAAGGAAAAATGAAGCAAACAACCAATCAGCAGCATTTGCAAACTCAAAGTACGCAAACATGTTCGGGCCCGCACCGCGCTCAAGTTGTGGTCACAGTGTTTCGATGCGTTTGCTCCGTTTTTATATAAAATCCTATTAAGTAGCCAATTGCTTCATGAAATACTGTTTTATGTTATACCCATTTCATCGCGTATCTTCATCTGGGTCTTCAGAAATATTTGAGAACAGTTGTCATTTTCATAATTTAAATGTTATATGAAACGTTTTTTCCAATATTTATTACAGTCGAGTGCACACCAAAATTTTTTATTTACAAGCTTAATTTTAAACAATGGTTTACAGCCACTTTTGTAATTAGTCTTATTTTGATTCGATTGCTAAGAACATAAATTTATATCCTAGATATGTCAGTCAAGTATGAATCTTACTAAAGTCCCCTAGACTTTCTTAGAATTGTAATATTCTCATTTTTTTTTGAAACATTTAAAATTGTGATATATCATTTTTAAACATTTTCAAATTTAAGTCTTCGTTTTTATTTTAAGTCTGAATTACAGTATAAATGAAGAAATTCGATAAGTTTACTTAATTATCCGTCCGCTCAAAGTAACAGGATCACTATGCTTCAAGGATTCTGTTTTTTAGTTTCAGGACAGAGATACGTTTTTTTAATTTCAATTTAAAATAACATTTCATAGTTGTATACTCCGTAGACTATATCAATATTTATGGGTTTATTTTTCATATAGAGTAAAGTATTCAAGTTATTTATTCTACTAAGTATCAAAAGTAACTTAATTACTTATAAACAAGAAAAAAATCTGCATAAATACTAAACATGAAAATTTTATTTTTGAACTTTAAGTACTTACAAACTACTTAAATTTTTAAAATTTTCTTAGTATTGTAATAACAATAACATTTTTATTTCAATTACTATTAAATAGGAAATAACCTAAGTCTGATATAAGCATGAACAATTTATCTGTGTTCCAACTTGCAGGCTCTTTCCGTAGCATCCGAGCTAATCGTAGCAGTGCTTCGGATATGAGACGGACGACGCCTCTTCCACGTCAGGAAATTGGCGCCCACTTGATCCGCTGACCGATGGCAGCATGTCCGGCCACTTTATTGTCTCTCGCCCTGTATTTATCGTGTCGCGTAATGCAATTTGTAATTTCGTGAAGTATGAGCGTGTTTAGTGTCTAATATTTGTTATTCTTTTTCAGGATATATTTCGATATAGATATAAAACTAATTTTTATCTCACTTTTTAGATAAGTTTTTTATATTATTGTTAATAAATCCAATTCATAAATTAAATTAAACTGTAAAGGTGGAAAGCAAAGACGGAGAAACCAGGAACTAAGCAACAAAATGTCTTAACACTAGGTTCCTACGGTTCCTGCAGTCCCGAACATGGCAGGGTAACGAGCGGGCTCGACACTGCCATGTGCAGGAGAAAGCGTGAAGCTATAAAAAAATTTAAGTATCTTGTACTTAGTCCATTTTAACTTCAGCTTATAATATATAGAAAGGTGTACAAAAAAATAGTATTCATATTAAGTCGTTAATAAATAATTATACAGTAGATAGTAATCAAAAATATGCATTATAATTAAGGCTCCGTACAGCAAATATTCAGTCAAAATTCACTTAAATACTTAGCATATTGTACATTTGAAAAGAATATAACATGACCAATAAAAATAAAAGGCTTGCTGTAACAATAATTTTAAATTAGATCGATTTAGGACGATAACGGCTTCAGTTATTATTTCCATAGCTACGATAAACCTTGTAAATGGTTTTCCAAACGTTTTGGGCGTGCGGCGAGCCTTTTTATTAGCGCATTTGTCAAGATATTCTCCGGCTAAAAGGATAATAATCGAAAATTTTACGTTTCGTTTGGTTGGCATATGCCTTGTACTTACTAGTAGATAGATGGTACGTCCACCAGTAATAGTTACCGATTTATCATGTCACTTAAGAGAGTTTTTTTTAAAGATTGTCTGTCAATGTGAAGTGTGCCAACTTTCTAATCATGTTTTTTTAGTTTCTAGCTTTACCCTGCTCTTAATAGCATAAGGAACGTGAACTGCGGTTCAACACTGAGTTCAATTATTCCATTCCTTTTTTCTTTATTACAACGACAGAAATATAGTAAACTACATATAGTAAAACGGTAAAAGATCTTGGAATCACTTTGGACAACCATATGTCACAGGTAAGTGAGGTAAGTAGAAAGATCTTTGCGTCATTAGGATCTCTTAAACGCATGCGTAATTTTCTTCCGGTACCAACTAAAATTTCGTTAGCAAATACTCTCCTTTTACCGATTCTTGATTATGCTGACATATGCTACCCTGACTTAAGAGAGGACCAATTAGATAAACTTGAGCGCCTTCAAAATTTATGTATTCGCTTCATATTTGGTTTACGCAAATATGATCATATTTCAGATTTTCGTAAGAAACTCAAGTGGCTCCCGATCCGCCTTCGCAGGAATACTCATATACTTCATCTTCTTTACTGTATTCTGTTCAATCCAATTTCTCCTCCATATCTTAAAGAACGTTTCCAATTTTTGGGCGAGTCACATTCTCGGTGTCTTCGCTCGAAACGTAACCTCTCCTTAAAAATTCCTTCCCATGCCTCTTCCTTTTATAGTTGCTCCTTTACCACAACTGCCTGTCGGTTGTGGAACTCCCTTCCCCTCGATATTAGAAATGCCAAAACATTTTTAATTTTTAAGCGTCGCTTAAAGAAACACTACCTGTCACTTTGATTAATTTATTTTACTTTATTTTATACAGCACGCATATTTTTGTGTTTTGATATTTTATTGCGTAATACTTATTCTCATTTAATAATGTGATAATTTTATATGTAAGTGTATGTGTGTGTATATGTGTATGTATATGTAGGTATATATGTTTGTATGTATGTGTATGTATATATATGTATATGTGTGTATGTATGTGTATATATATGTATATATGTATGTGTATATATGTATATATATATGTATATGTATGTATGTATGTATATGTTTGTTTGTATGCACATATTTATGTATATTTTATACACTGCTTAAATATTACTTGCACCCCATCCCTACTTCAATTTTGCTATTTCCTCTGTATTAAGGTTGCCTGGCAGAGATTGCTATTTAGCAATAAGGTCGCCTTTTGTACTAACGTATGTTCTCATTTTTTTAATTTCTGTATATATTATTGGGTGTACAATAAAGAATTTTTATTATTATTATTAAATATAAAAAAATAAAGAATATTCACTTCAATTTAAGCACAAAATCAATGAAAAAGCTACAGTAAATTTGTAATTCTCCTTTATCAAGATTAAACTAGTGTCTACAATATGATGCCGAATATTTCGTTGTTTCTCATTTCAGCATAAATTCACATAAACACGCATATTAGATACTATAAGCATTAATACGATACGTATATAATAAAAGAATCCTAAAACACTATCAATTAAAAAAACCGAATCATAATCTATATAGTAAATATTGATGGAACATGGATGTGCAATGTCTGCTTTAACACTACAAGTGATCTCTTGCACCCAACCACTCAATACAATACCTTATATAAAGAGATTGCACGATGCAAACAAAGAAGTATTAGTCTCATTTTACTTACATATATACATATATACACACATACCTACATACATACTTAATCAAATACATACTTACTGTAACATTTCACTGTGCTATTCAGTACCCGCAGCGTTTGGCCCTCAGTTCTCTCTGACTACTTCACTAGGGATAAACCGTAAAGTTATGTATATTTATGTTAAGTTAACGTCAAACATGTGACTAGTACGCTTACGAATAAAACAACTGATCAAGTAATAATTTTATCTGATGTTTTTGAATGGCGACGATGGGTCCCCATATAAGAAACGACAGTTGCGTCCACTTTCAACAGAATCAGATTCCTGAATCAGAAACTAAACATTGATATGAAGATGGAATTGTATATCATAATTTTTAAGTTATTATTTTTCTGCGTAAACAATTTAGTTCCATATTACCACTAGTTGCTAAACGATTATTATATCTAGCATGTCAAATGTAATAAATATATTGTGCCCATAACGCAGAATTGACGGATGAATTTCATCTTATCGAGCATATCACGACATGGTCGCCATGCATCATATGCTTAGTTCTCCATTGGTCAGTTGGATATCATGTTATGCGTTGATCAGATCAATAATAACATATTGTTTCATGATATTATCAAATAAATATGTATAAATGTAAAATAACGTATATTATTTACTAGTACCTACTACCGGTAAACTTTTTGTACATATGTCAAAACGACGGAAGTTTAATGTTTTTTTTTCATTATTGGTTCAGGAAGGAAGGAAGGAATTATATTGTATAGAAGGTAGTATTGTGTGTGAAAAGTGTGTAACGGAGTGTCTCAACACTAAGTTATTTTTTCCCTATTATGCGCAGAGAACAAATAGTCACAATATCTATTAGTATAGAAGTTTATCTCTTCTAGTATTATGAATGCGACGAAACATCTATTTGTTAGTCAGTTACGCTGACGACTGAAATGGTATAGGACATATTAAACTGCCACTCAACACGCAATACTTGGAAAGGCGGCAAGCGCGAAACTAATAATAAAGTGTCTTAACACTACTTTCTTTTTTTTTTCTCCGATTCTTTGAGCCTACGGTTTCTTCTACCGTGCCATGTGCGTGAAGTTAAAAAAGAAAATGATGTAGACATGGTCTGTGATAGTATATAGTTATGTCATGTAGAGGTGGTTTCTGTGGCACGGCATTAGAAGTCGGTGAAAGAAATTATTTTAAAATTCTCGTCTTGACATTACAATATTATTTCTGATCCTGCAGTTGATTATATGCTTTAATAAAATACAAACAGTAACGTGTTGTACATCTACCTACTTAATACAATAAAACTGTATAAGTATATTTCAAATTATACTAATATATTTTAATTATAAGTATAGTAATTGGTAAAACTTGTCTGTAGCAATTAATCATCTTCATTCTTTATGACAGTTATAAATAATTGCCTTGTTATTGCTGAAAACTATATATGTTGGGAGATAAAGTCGTTCACCTTACAGTTTCATCAATCATCAATACTTATCAATCACTACTATAATATGAAACTTATACTTATAAGTTCATAACCTAATTCATATATCTATATTTATTTTCTGCGTAGTCACGCAAGGACGATGTTGAATATATACATGTAGTACCGAAAGACTCCTTTTACTTTTTTAGTTTTTAGTTGGTTTTTACTTACAGTCGTCTCTATATAGTTAGAGTGCAAACTACTGCTTTAAAGTATACTTAAAATACATAATAATATACTCATTTTATAATTATTTTTCACTTGTTACTTTTTCAGCTAAAATGTTGTTATTTATTTCTACTTTTGAGTACGTAACCATATACGCTATGTCATATTCATTTAAATTTATGTATAATTTTGAATAACAATGCATATATTTCAATTTATTTTAATACAATTTAAAACAAAGAAAGTAAGGTGGTGAAATCAAACCAGAATGGCATAAAAGCGTCAGGCGGGAAGCGTCCGAGATAACGTTTATTCTAAAAAGGGAAGGCTACAACAAATTCTAAAGGAAAAGTGAGTAAATTATAAAAGTGCGGCGCGGGCTCTTTGTCTCCGACCTGCTACTGTCAGTTATCGCCCATTGTTAGATAAAGACACCACGGGAAAACGTCATATTACGTAGATATCTTATCGTCCAAAAGTAATCAGGTTTTTAAATTATGGGTGTGTTAGTATGCAAGTTAACTTGCTGATTTCGGGGAGAAATGTGAATAAAATAGAATCTTTTAGTACAAAAGAAACTATTTTATTCGCATTTCTTAAGCTTCGCTAAGAATATAGTTTTCATATGTTTTTATTTTTTTCTAGCAACATTTTTTCAACGTACCATCTTATAGTGTCAAATTTAAGTAGTGGATCGTTTGCAATAGTAATTTTAAAACACAAACTAGCTCCTAGTATATCTACAACTATAAGCAAATTTAAGTTAATGATAAGTTAATTAAATCCTATAAAAGCTTGAGAACATGACAGCTTGTTAGCGTCAGCCTGGTTCATCAAAGTTACAAGCGAGTTAAGAAGTCACGCTATCAATTAAGCGATTGCTCTATTTGCGCCGAGTACGCTGAAGCGAACGCCGCAAAATCCTTGCGTGCTGTACAACTTCACTTGTTTATGCAGCCGTTGCTGAGTTTTCTTTACGTCTATATATATTTTAGTTAAATAAAGTTTAAATGTACTTTAGGATATCATTTTTTTGTTCATGGTTTTCTTTATAAAGAAATATATTATAATTTGCTGAATTAATAAGAAATGTGATATTTTATTTCATTGTCTACAGAATAAATGATAGTGAAATTTATTCAGTTGAGTTTAAATCAAGTCAAGGGCTTAAACCAAAAAAAAAAGTAAACAAGCTGTGGCACGTAATACAAGGAAATACAGTTTAGAATTCTGAACTAGTTTGTTGAGTTGAGGTACTAGGCTAGTATTGCCATTTTGTTGCTTCAAAATTGTAATTAAAATAACTCAAAGTTATATTAGAAATAGTACCTACTAATAACTATATCTTATACTGTTCAGGAATATTTTAAAGATACAGACGTGCAATTTATATCACTAGAATCTCATGCAGTATAGTAATCATTATTTTTATAATAAATAAAATTGTACTATTGATTGTGAAAAGAGCAACTGTGAGTTTCTTGCCGGGTCTTCTGTGTGGAACTGTTTTCCGAGCCGGCGGATGCTTAATTCAACTATTTAAAGTGTAAAAATTTATAGTACGAAAATTTAGTTGTATTTAAATTTTAGACACTCTAATTGTCTGAACGGTTTCAGGTTCAAATATAAGATAATTGTAGGAAAATGTTATAACACGCTATGCTATACTTAGCTTATGTCTAGGCAGTTGATCTCAGGTGCAGCAGGACAGAAAGAAAAATGAAGTCGTCAAATTACTCCTTACCTTATGTTTTTCTGAATTTTATTAAAAATATACATTTTAAAATTTTAAAGTTTTAATTTTAAATATGTTACGTTACGCACTAGAAGTGCAGGTAAGCGCCGCGACGCGGAGTTGACGGCATAAACGTCTGATGAGAATAGCTTGCTAATGAGCAGCTCGCGTTAATTACCCTAGGGCGTTGCTGTTCGTTAGCTGAATGCCTTCTAATAAAGGATATTGTGAATGAAATTTATGTAATATATATATTACTTATATTAATATTAAGATTTATTCCTGTACTCTTGAAATTATAATATTTATGGTATGTAAAATATTAAGTACTCTTAATAATACGTAAGCACAACGTAGGTACTTCTGTCTGTATTTAACTTCGACTGTATTTAATTAAAGGAAATCGGCACTTATATTACTATTTCTACTTGTTTATTTATGAGTATTAGATAGTTGCTATCGTCATTTTTTAACAATTATGATTATAATTGTTTATTTTTTCTTTTTTTACCTTCACGTTTTTATTCTGTACATGGCAAGGTAGGCAGAGGGAAATGCAACTATAAGAACCTAGTGTAAAGACACTCCGTTGCTTAGTCCCTGTTTCCTAGTAGGTTGAACTACTTCGAATTAAAATATTTTATAGTTCAAAATATATTATAGTTATATCATATAGTTAATATCTTATAGTTCATTTACCGAAGAATCTATCATATTAATTGTTTGATAAAACTCACTGTACTCACTGTGGCCCGACTTTTCTTTGATTTTTCTTCGCTCTGGCAACGAAGCAACGCGCGGCGTTGAGTTCCACCTTACAACACGCAATGCCTCGAAAAAGACGGTAAGCGGGGACAGAGAAAGCAGGGACTCAGCAACAGAGTGTATTTACACTTGATTCCTATGTTTCCTGCAGTTCCCTTTACCTATCCTTCCATATGCGGGATAAAAGCGTGAAGCTAAAAAAAACTTCGTGTGTAATACAATACTTACGTTTATTTGAAAATAAAGTTAATTTTACTTTAAAGGGCGAGAGAGAAAGTGAATTGATAATTATTTTTGTGCGACATATGTTATAGTAAATATTACGAAGTCACGTCATGCCTCAGTTAATTAATGTGAGTTGGCATGAATTCTCGTGTCTCGTGGGAACATAAGTGCAATACATTGGTAGGATTTCATTAGAGAGTGACATTTGCATCATATTCATTGCCCTTGCCTTGGCTTAACATATTTGTACCGTGTCAGAATATTAAGTGGCGTAATTTTACCTCTTGTTTATATTCCTGTAATCTTCTTACATTTATGCGTTGTTTCTTGCAAAATTTATACTATATATTCCACATAGTAAGACAAGCATGATCTAGTGTTACGACAATATGCTTGGCGTGTGCTGAGGGTTGAAAATAATTAATTCTCCCTGGAAAATTTAACCGATAACCATATTTTTACTAATTTTATGTAAACATTTTTATAAAATTGTTATCTACGGCAGCAATGGATAGCTGATAATAATTATTGCTACGTTTGCTGTAGAGCAGTCGTAGCTCTAACGGTATGTAACCTGTTATGTAAGATAGAACGTTTTTTGTTGTAAAAGAATCAACGGTGCATTAGCTACATTGTCAGCACGTTAGATCATATGATGAAGTTCTGATGCCGTCACTGAAATATGGCAGTGTAACGTGGATTTTCCAGAAGAGCAATTAAAGAAAAACCGAATTACTGATCGAATTCGCAAAAAAAAGGTATACAGGTTGGTAGGTACTATTGAGGATGTCACAGGAGGTTTGGGCATGTTGAAAATGAGTAGTGAAAGAATAGAAAAAGATAATAAGAACCCGTTTACTGCCGAAAATACTGAAAACTGAAGATAGGTCACGTAAGGATCTGGAAATATAGGGAATGTGCGGAGTGGAAATTTAGTGACTGTGGACGAGGACATGCTCCTGCCAGGTCCTGTTAAGAATAGGAAGGAAGAAAGGAAGTGTAAACCAACTTAAGTACATATATAGATATTTTTGTATAAAAATATAAAGATAAAACGTGTACAAAAGTTTGTTGAAATATTCGCATATTACATATACATTATTTTGCAAAATTAATAGTCACATTTTTAGGTTTTTACATTTATTATTTGTAACTTATACTAAAATCATTAAATTACTTAAAAAATATGGTTATAAATTGATTAATAATAAAACATTGATTAATAGTACAATTTGTTAACACCGTTCGAAGCTAAAGGTGACAAGTTTAAATTAAATTTAATTTAATGAAACGATTATACTAATCTCGCAATCAAACAACGTCTCAAAGCGAGCCGTAGCTCCTTTATTTGTGATCACAAGTAAATTTATTTACTCGGACCTTTTTCTCAGGAAGGCAAAAGGATGCATTAAAAAGTTTTCAACGTTTTAAAACATCATTTCGTTAAAGTATTTCCTTTTAAGGCTGTTATATGAAAACAAAGAGGAAAAGAACTTCAGTATAAGTTCTGTATGTTATATTAAGGTAACGGTACCTCAAAAAGAAGAAAAATTTACACATATTGTTATCTGTCTGTCTACTCGAAAACACGCAAAGGAATCAAGTTCAACCTAACATTACATATCCAACTCGGTAAGGTCTTGAGGCACACACTTTTGTATTTTATATGAAAATCGTTGTAATCAAATCTTACAGGTTTACTTCCCGTTCTATAGACAGCTAAACATATGCTGGTGGGGTGTAGGGTACTCTTGGATAGTGGTCATTACTCGCGGCGCCATGACAAAGTACTGGAAATCATACGTGAAATCGTTAGTCTTTCAGTATCAAGAGCACAGAGAAACATAACAAACAGCAAACGCTCAATAGAGTTTGTAGGTTGTCATAAAAAACCTACACAAAAGCGTTTCTCCATATTAGATCCAGCTCCTGATTGGACACTTGTGATGGACACGTATGAGAAACAGTATTGAATCCCGGAGGATATTTGTGTTTCGTCATCCTGACCGGATATTTTTCTACATTCTCGAAGCCTAAAACGCTGTAGTATTGGTAGAATTTATAGTTCCGTGAGAAACAAATATCCCGAAAAGTCACCACCTTAAACTCAATAAGTATTTCGATATTACAAACGAACTGACCAGGAATAGGTTTAGAGTTAGCTTTTATGCGGTTGAAGTAGGAGCGAAAGGTATAACAGCGAAATCTCTCTATAGTTAAATTAGGAAACTATTCACAAATTCATGCTAGAACGCACTTCGAAGGCGGCTTTAGAATCATTTACAATTTAGTTAGTAAGGGGGAGGAGCTAGGACCGTGAAGGTGAGCGTAATGCATTTTAAAGGGGCCCTTTAAACCTACACTGGGTCGCAAGTCCCAAAGCGTGCTCGGAGCTCCTATCCTAAACAGATGGGGCACGCACCCGCACGGTGATCCAGGCACGCTAAGTTCTTCTCGTATGACAAAGTGAGTGCAAACTTGTACAAAGGATTTAACGCGATTTAAGGAAGAGATAGAAAAAATGCTCTATTAATATCGCATTCTATGGGACAATCTAAAAACGACACGATTGGAAATTAGGTGTTAGTGCAGTTGAAAATTATTTTTAATAATAATAATAAATAAGAAAATCCAAATCACTTTTATAAAAATTGTTGTTAGTTGTTACCATTCAATGTACCATCTCCAAGGGAATATAAGGATCAGCTTAACAGTATTTTGTGTAATTTTTCTTTTGGTGATATTTATTGCGTGGAAATTATTTCAGTGTTAGACACGGCGTACTTGGGAAGGCAAAGGTAGCCGTGTCTACCTTTCCACTGTCACCTTCCTGTAGCTCATAGTTCAGTGCTAAAATATTATTTGCTCTGAGACTGAGTTGATTTCCTTTAATATGTCATTAAATTTAAATTACCAAATGATGTTATACAGACATCGACATATTGCATTTACATGTATATAGTAAATGCAATCGATCAACATAATTGTACTAAATATTATGTTCGGTGTTTAGTAGCAACCCAATTACACTCGGAAATTACCAGCGGTATTTATTCAATTGTTCGATGATCCTTAAATATTATGACCTAGGACGTATAATGAAGTTTTAACTTAATTAAAACGTTATATAATACACAAATATTCTGTTTACAATATACACAACATATTATTTTCTTATTTATGTAAAAATTACATAATGTCTATAGGGTTTCCAGTTTAATGGGTTCATTGTTCACGAATTGCACATGGAATAACAGTAAGTCAGAAAAAAAGATATGTATCACTTCACGCTCGTACCGAACACTAAACATGAATTTAGAATTGTTTTAAACGGTAGAAGAATATGTAAAGAAGTCATCTGTTCTTTCTGAGGCAGCAAGATCCTCCAGAGGGCGAGCGTTTAGAACCTTACGACTTTAAAAGAGTGTCTCCATACACGGCATTAGCTGACTAATACGGTGAATCCAATCGAAAAGGTAATTAGTTTTTATCTCAAATAGGTTTACGATACATATTACTAACGATGCCTTGGAGGGGATTTTTCAGTTTCGTTAGTATAACAACCGCAATTTTAAATCATTAGTAGTAGACAAAAGTAAAATATGTTTGGTGTGGTTAGAGGTCTTCTTTAGAGGAATACAGATTAGTGACGCGAAGTAGTAAGAGTATAAGCAATCAGGAACTCCATAGGCAATAAAAAAACAACAATTTTTATTATTAATTTATTCCTTAGTTAAAATTTCATTACACAAAAAATACTAAGTGTAATCTTAAGGACCGAGCACGTGTGAATTAATAAGCGCGGGATAAATTTAAATTAATGAAACAATGTATCTCCAGCATAAGTGAGTTGGATGACCTTAAATAAATTTGTGGGACGAAGGTGTAACCTTATGTTTTTGTATCGCTTTGGATTAATTCATAATATTTTAAATTTTATAACTTTGGAATGTAATATAAAGTTTCATGAAAATCAACAATTTAATTGATATATTTATAGTATTTTTTCCCTAATATTTTCTTTGTTAGTGATTTTATGATAATAATATTTAATAATAGAGTTATATATAATAGTTTATACAATATAATATTGTATAATGGACGATTTACACTTCACAAAAACCTACTTGCCTAGTAATTCAATAAGTAGTGTCTGAACCGCTTAAATTCATAAAAATAATTTCAACGTTTCAGTTTTTAAGCGTAACTTGTAGGTTACTTCCATAAACAATACCTACTACCAACATATACCTAGACAAGTATACGATGACAAATAGAAGCTCTACGGCAATATAGCAGGCGGACGCGCGGTCATCGGTCAGCGGATCAAGTGGGGCGCCAATTTCCGGTGGAGAAAGCTCTCGTGTATGTCTCATACCACTGCTTCATGTTTAACGATGAACATCGAAAAGCTCACTTATGTAATGTAAGAGGATGGCAATAATGTTTTTGTAGAAAAGTATTATAAATAAATCTAAAAATTATATAACACGTCGTAGGTATTAGTGGTAGTATATATTTATTTTGATTTTTCAACAAGTATAAATTGGTTGATCCGTTAGTACGATTTCTTAAGTCGTGAGCATCGTGTTTATAATACTGCAAAGGATGCCTTTGTTAATGAGAAGCTAAGTAAATATTTGTATTATTTATTATAAATAGTATTTTTGATAACAAAACTATATAAAATTAAATTTTAGATAAGAAACACTAAAATAATTAAACTATACGTCGTGATTTTAAAATTACCTATGTAATATTTATAGGGGTATATTGAGTTTTTTTTTTATATATAACAGGCAATAATTCATTTTCAATAACTTTATAAATAAACCAAACTTGTTCGTTGCAAGTAATTACTTTATTCCTAATATTTTAATAACGAAATTGTTAGCATCATATCGATTTCAATTCTAAATACCCGACGTTTCAACCCTATGTGCTCGGAGTCTTTCATTTCCAGCAGACTGTCTTTATGTGTTGATGTAATTGGACAATTTATTATGTACACATTGCTTGCAGTTGCAGTTTGAGGTCGCAGTGAGAAAGTGGAACAGTGATTTAAGAGAAAAAAATATTTTTTTTTTCCTTGAAAGGAATGAATGATCAAAAAACGTATCTTTAAGTAAAATTGGTTACATACATTTGTTTGGTCCTCCTGTATAATCCTAATATCCGATAAATATGTAAGGATAATTATTCTATAATAAAGTACCAATAGAAAAACTATTTAGTTTAGTAGTTAGTAGTGTAGTAGTCACGTGTACCTTTCAAACCAATAACGCAATTAACAACTGGATTTGTTATTAACACGACGAATCATTATGGCTGCTCGTGTTTTAAAATCACACGTGGTTAACGTTACTAATAGCATATAACTAATGTTCGGTCGTTAATATTAAAATACAATTTTAACAATAAATTTATGCGTAAATCGGCAAATATGTATGAATCACCTGCACGTAACTAGAAACCAAGTGCGGATAGTTTCATACACTTCCTTTTTTTTTATTTATTGTACTTGGGGGAGGCTTTGCTATAAGAATTTGTTCTCAACCAATAATTAAAATTGAGTAGTTTTCAAGACTTCGTGATTTACAAATGTGTTTATTTTGTAATTTATTATTTTCGTATAGCTATATACTAATAAATATACACTTCATAACTATGTAAAATCACTAATATAACATTACATAAGGGAATTACCGACCAAATACTAGACTCGTCCACTGAGCGTCTCCTGTGCTAATTTCATAATTCCAGGTCAGCGGGAAGTACCCTGCGGATTTCATCACATGAGGCAAATTCGTTGCGAAATGCACCACCAACGATGTAAAATCGCTCGTAACTATTAATTGCCATAAATTATAAGTTTGCTTTTTACTCTGCTTCAAGGGGATTAAACTAGATGTACATATATTTCTATCGCCTCGACGTCTCCAAGCAATTTCGAAAAATATAATGATGATAAATGGATAAACCTACAGACCGACAACAAAGTGAACCTATAAGGATATTTTCGCTTTGAGGTACACAATTATAAAAATTATATCTAAATTTAAAATAATCTAAATTAATTTAAAAAATCGTTATTAATTATAAAAGCTACATTTACATTCGTAAACTAGAAGCACAACACGCAACACACATTCACCCAGAACTGAATATGAGCTCATTGTCTATTTAATTACTGCCTTTGTGTGGTATCTTTGAGATATGACCGCGTGCGCTGTACCATGAAAGACGATGAGGATCTGTTTTATACTGAAAATACGTTATTACTTTACAGCGTCTCCGCTTATTATTTATCTTTTGTTAGCAATGAAGCTTAAAGAAAGCAATGTTGCCCAAACGGCAGTGTTGGGATAAGTGTGCTATAGCAACGCGATATCTAATTTTCTTTTAATGTCACATAGTATATTTTACGTTAAACATTTATATTTTTTACATTTAGCAGAGAGAAACTAGGAACGCCATTTGAACACGAAGTATCTATCAAGGTACAGATAGTATTAGTAGAAGTTAAAGAAACAATTTGCTATTTTTTAGTAACTGTAATATAAAACAATAGTGAAAAACTCGTAATCAATACATTTAGTGTAATTATAAAAATATTCAGTACTAAAGAGCTATATAGATAAAAATATATAATAAACAGTTAATATTACTTGAACTTGCATTTTGAACGCAAAACACATATTGTGTAAAACTCGACTGCACGACATGCTGTCTACATTGATCGTACCGTAGCTACTGTAGTGTTCTAACACTAAAATGAATTCCTGTCCAAACTGAGAGAGCATGTAATAATGTGAGGACGAAGTGCATATTATATTTTGTATCTTGCATAGACACAAGATTTATGATACTATATTAAAGCGTGATGTAACAAATGTTTATTAGTATAAGAAAATGCGGTGTATTGTCAATTGATACCAATTTACTATACTTTTTATACTTGGTAAATGTCAAGAGTTAAAAGAAATATGCTTATCAAAAAGTCTGAATATTTTTCATAGGACTATAATATTACCATGCCATGTTGTTATTATTATTATTATTATCCATTTACCATGAAAAAATCAAATGAATACATAAAAAAAGATGAATTTAATTTAAACATTTTTCCTGTCGTTATTCTATGATAACACCAATACAAGAATATTTGACAAAATAATTGTACTAACTGGATACAATTTTACAAAAATGGAAAGAACTGAAGATGCCTTTGACAAGCACTTCCCAGCGGCTGAGTGTTTACCTGCGCATGTTTGCTAATGCTACTGATTGCTTGTTTACTCGTCGAAGTTCTTATTTTCCTAAGAGACGAGACGGTATTGAATTTTCTTTACTATATCTTTTTCGTGTTTAATCGTGAGACCTGTTATGGAGTCATATGGAAAATATGTGTAAATATTTGAGGTTGAGGATAATTTCAATTCCGTTTAGAATGAAATGGAATATATAATGAAATAATTGAAATCAATTTAACTAATAAATGTATTTAGTCAATAAATAGTAGAATAACGTAGGTTTAAAAAGTAGAAAAGAAAACTGTATTTGTAGTTTTACGTTTCATTTTACACAACTCTAAAAAGAACGTCACTTAATCAGATTCGAGACAGTATGTGTTAAGGGACGAAATTCACCTGCGTATTGTTTTTCTAGATAGGTAAGATGAAATTCAAGCAATATGACATATCCACATGTGGATATCGAACCCGCACCCGTCGTGTTCATTATATAGTAAGCCAGTTCAGTTATTAACATTAACTTTAACATAAAAATATAGGAAGTACTTGTAAATTGTGTAGCATACACTACTAGTAATAAACTTCAGTTGTACGATCTCTATGTGTATTTGTATTATTTTTATATAACGGGGTATGTTTCACAAGCCAATATAAAATGTGATAGAATATTAGATAAAATATAACAGAATACTAAAAATTAGTGCACATATTAATCAGTACGTATTTTAATTCTTTTAACCTATAAGGAAGAAAAGTACTGATTACTTTCTTTTTCTATATAGGGTCATTATTATAAAAATTTAAATTATTATAAAAATTTAAAATTTGTTATAAAATAAGGATTTTGTAAGGTGTATATTGTGTTCAAGTGATATTACAGTACACAAAAGTAAAAGAAAAGGTCCTCAGAGGACCTTTTCGTATACCGAGAGTTATTTGAGCCCATCGTTATTCTGCATTCTGGGACGTGCACTCTATTCCAGTTATTAAATTTCAGTCAGCCATATTTTATTACACTTCCTATTTTGTGAACAGTGCTCACGATTGCTCGTGTTATGCATTTTAAACGCTTCTACGAGTTTTCAAATAAATATCATGAGAAGTTATGACCACTTCATTCTACTATTTCGGAATATTGTTATCAGAAGAGGCATAAAATTTTATTATAGATTAAAAATAACATTTTAAAATAAATATAACAAAATACTATAAAAGTTGAAAAAATGTGTACGTCCACAGTAAAAAGAGACAAAATTAAGCATATTGAGTTTAGTTTACGTAAATATCCCGCTTATAATTTCTAAGTCAGACGTAATGTAATAATTTTTAAATTCTGGAATACAAATTGCATTACGTGACACGGTAAATACAGGGCGAGAGACAATAAAGCAGCCGGACAAGCTGCCATCGGTCAGCGGATCAAGTGGGCGCCAATTTTCTGACGTGGAAGAGGCGTCGTCCGTCTCATACCCGACGCGCTGCTACGATTAGCTCGAATGCTACGGAAAGAGCCTGCAAGTTGCAACACAGATAAATTATTCATGCGAGTTATGTTATTTCCTATTTAAAAGGATTTGAAATGAAAACATTATTCTTATGATAATACTAAGAAGACTCTGAAAATTAAATAGTTTGTAGGTACTTAAAGTTCGTAAATTAAATCTTCTTTGTTTAGCATTTAAGTAGATTTTTACTTATAATTAAGTAAATTTTGTTATTTAGTAGAAATTTATTATATTAAGTAACAAAAGTAACTTATTTATAAACAACCTGAGTACGTTATATAAAAAATAAACTTTAAAAATTGTGATATATATTAGGTAGAAGGCAACTATATAATGTTGTTTTAAGTATTTAAATAAATTTAAACTAAAATTTGTCTTAATATAAAACTTATTCCTGTCTTAAAAAGTGGATGTAAGCTATTGTTTAATATTTAACCCGTAAATAAAAAATATTACCTCTCGCTTGTAAAAGAAAATTTAAAAAAACGTTTGATGTAACATATTTAAATCATGAAAACGGGAACTTTTCTCAAATATTTCTGAAGACCCAGATGAAGACACGCGATGAAATGGGTACAACATAAAACAGTATTTCATGAAGCAATTGGCTACTTAATAGGATTTTATATAAAAACGGAGCAAACGCATTGAAACGCTCTGACAACAACTTGAGCGCGGTGCGGGCCCGAACATGTTTGCGTACTTTGAGTTTGCAAATGCTGCTGATTGGTTGTTTGCTTCATTTTTCCTTAGATAGAATTTAGAAAGAGGCAAGTTTCAGAATTGACATTTCTATGGTTTTGTGGAATAGAAAAGAGTCTATTGGAAAATTATCCCTGTAGTGTCACTCTTGTGTCCGTGTGACTACACAGACGTCTGTCCGTCATGACCATTTTCGTTAAAGTATTGAAAAAATAAATTTCTTTATTTATGCATATTGTATAAGATTCGCACACTTATCTAAACAAATAGTCCTTCTCTATGATTTATGAACAGCAAGCAACTGTGAAATATTTCTTTTAATCAAGCAACTACATCTATAACTAATTAAAACCCTTTGAAGCTTTCTATGCCCTATTTAGGAATCTAATTAGTAGTGTGGACTATAATTGGGTATCTCGAAATGTCAGCACATTATCTAACACACGACACTGCACAGGTGCGCGGCGTACCTAAAAAATAGCACAAGCCTTGAATGAAAACAACCTGCTAATGAACATTGCGGGCTAATTGCCACAAGCCATTATTTCATTAAGGATTTCTTGAATATAGTTAGACTATTGTAAATAGAGAAAAAAAATAATTTTATAACGTGTTTTAATTAAGATGTGGATCGGACAATTTTTTATAATTAGGTAATTATAATTTACCAGATAAGCATGAAATTTATAGACAAATAAAAAAGCTAAAAAATTATAAAATACAGACGAATGATACAAGCCATGTTAAAAGCGTATTCGAATTCAAATATTTACTTATTATTTATTTACATTATTATTTATGCACCTAAATATACATCTGCAGACATAAAATCGCTAAGTGAAGCGCTGCAAGTTGGAGTGTTGTCACAACTATGGCAGCACTCAGGATGAAGTTGCATTTGCGTATAACTTTTAAAATGAGATATTATTTGCATTGACGATTATCTTACTAAATATAACTTAGATAATCGTGGCTATTCTCTTACCTGACTAGATATTCAGATAAAATAATAGATATATGTGTAAAGTTTAAATATCTTAAACACTGCTTAAAATATTGAAGCTGACATAACATTTTAACAATACGACGTGATTATTAGAACAGACTGATACGGTATCTTATACTCGACGTAATGAAATGTCTGCCTGCAATTTGTGTACATCCATCGCTTCAGTTGTCACTTAATACGTTTATTATTAATTATTTATATTAATTAGTTTCTGTCACTACATACATATATTATGTATATATGTATATATCTACACATATATGTATAGCTTCACGCTTTATCCCGCACATGGCAGGGTAGGCAGAGGGAACTGCAGGAACCATACGAACCTAGTGTTACGACACTCCGTTCCTTAGTTCCTGCTTTTTTCCGTCCCCGCTTTCCGCCTTTTTCGAGGCCTTGCGTGTTGAGTGGCGGAACTCAACGCCGCGCTTTGCCTAGTTGCCAGAACGAAGAAAATGGAAATAGAAAAATCCATCTTCCTCGAGTGGGAATCTAACCCAGAAACCGTTGCGTTTACAGGCAGACGCTTACGCCTCTGCGCCACGACGGTTCACATATATGTATATATCTTCTGCATTCAAGATTAACTAAGTATAAAAAATCTTGTGAACACGTTTTATTCTTTTCTTGACCTTGTATGTAAAACATGTATATAAAAAGCAAGAAATACTTAACACTACAAAAGAAAATATAAATTGAATATTTTTTTTAGCTTCACGTGTTATCCCGCACATGGCAGGGTAGGCAGAGGGAACTGCAGGAACCATAGGAACCTAATATTAAAACACTCCGTTGCTTAATTCCTGCTTTCTCCGTCCCCGCTTTCCGCCATTTTCGAGGCATTGCTTGTTGGGTGGCGGAACTCAACCCCGCGCTTTGCCTAGGTGCCAGAGCGAAGAAAATGGAAATAGAAAAATCCATCTTCCCCGAGTGAGAATCGAACCCAGAAACTGTGGCGTTTACAGGTAGACGCTTACGCCTCTGCTCCACGACGGTCGTCATAATACATTGTTCACAAATTGCTAAAACAGATTTTAAAATCCTATAAATTCCACCGGAAGCCATATTTAATCATAATTAAAATATCCCGATAAAGAAAATTAATAGATTTAATTCACGCGATAATCAGTTATAGTACTCATATCTCATCTATATAGTACTCATATTTCTAAAAGATAAAGGAGTAATCTATTCGTGCAAAAGGCGGATGATCGTGACCGTCAGATGACCAGTCAATCTAGGCGCACCGAAGTGAGGCTGCGAAGTGACCTTTGGTCCTATAATTAATAACGCTTCTCAATAGCAAGTGAACAAAACAAGATTGTTTGCTCACCGGCCTGGCCGGTGTGAAGCTTAACTCTTACGATTTACGATAAAAGATACAACAAAAACAATTGGTTTTTGTATCTTAATTAAAATAGAAATATCTATCAGAAAATTTTCTTTTAATAACTGTTTTTACGTAAATTACAAATATCTCGCACATAGTATTTATTCAATATTAATAAGAACAATAAAATAAATGAATAAATTAATTACTTTGACGTAAGATAGATCTTTATTTAATATGAATTTGTGGTCGCCGAATCTCATGTTTCTTTCCTCATTTACCGAGCATTTGTCAACACGTTACGAGTTGAGTGGCGTAACTGAACGTACTGAATGTGAAAATTACATCTTTCTGAATGAAAATGGAACCCATCACTCTCAGGTTATGCCACTATACCACCACGACCTTAATTAGATATTGGTTACGTTAAAATTATTAAGCAAAATTTACTAATTAATTATTATTACTTTAGTTTGAACGTTAAAATAATATAATTAACACAAAATACAAATATGCGAGCAGTGGAAGCTGTTAACCTTTTCACATTAACACTTTGCACTGGCGGTCTGTTTGGGAAGTCAAAAAGACCGAGTTGTAAATAACGGAAATACAATGGCCCTACTCCCGCCCAGCGCCGAATATGAACTCATTGTTTACTTAATTATGGCGGTTGTCCTTGAGATATAGGTGAAAAACGTTCTGCCATAAAAGCCTGCCTTTGAAACAATATTTAAACCCGAGGCTCGTCTTTTCAAAGCAATTAATTCGTTGGTAAATAAATATGGCTTTGTCGCTCATATATGGCACGTATTTTAGCACAGTACCTTTAATTATGGCAATTTAAAAATAAACGGCTTAGGCTTTAAAATAATGACAAATCTATCAAAAATAAACATACCACTGACATAATTTGAATTTAACAAATTTTATTATATTGTGAAAACAAAACACACTTCTCTTAACACTGTTGCTTGCGTATTTCCCCATAAAGTATACTGGTTTTTGAAGGATTGTTTTTTTCAAATTTTCGGTGGCAAATAATTAAAGATGGATATTTTTCATATGCCTTTCTTGTACATAGAAACGTGAAACCAGACGATCTAAAATCTGGCTGTATGAATAAAAAGTAAGCAAAAGGGAGAGTAGCAGCCTAGATAACGCTATTCAAAAGGAACCGTTAAAAACAATTCAGAAGATTAAAGATAAATTATCAAGTGCGGCTCGGCCTCTTTGTTCAAAAACAAACTCCCTTCGCCCTGTCAGTTATCATGCAGAGAAAATACCATTGCGGCGATTCATAGCTAAGATATTAGAGTTTAAAAGCCTTTAAAAAACATTCTTAACTTTGCGTTGTGTTTTGAAGAAGATGTTTGATGAATTAAATTAAGTACATACTTTTATAAAACTGGTACACAGATAGTTTTTAATGTATTAATTTTTAAATATTTTAATTGTAACTCGCTGCAACATTGAGGTAGCAGATTAATATAATTAGTAATACAAGTAACTTTTGTAGATACATATTATTAGGTAAAGAAAAAAGAATAAAGATATATTTCTAAACATTTTCCTCATCTTATCATAAATCGACTTACCGAAACTGTATAGCTCCACATTCAATAGACACGTCCGGTGAACAAGGCAGGTAGGAGCAACAAGAAAAGTAATGCTTTTGATGTTTCCTCCTACAAACACAGAATAAAAAGAAACTATGGGTCTATTATGTTCAATAGAAGTTAAATTTAAGAATTAATTATTTACAAAATACAATTTTCCTTCAGCTCCTTCCATGTTGTCGCAACTAAGTTGATTTACAAAGTAGGTGTGGTTAAGTGGAAACAATTAAGAGACATACTCCTAGTGCTCGACGCAACTGATACTTGTGGTCTGCGTTGCTTCGAGAACTAGTAAAACACAATGGACTACATGAAAATCATTGAGGAACACGTTTACGTTTCCAGCAGTGGCAAAAGAAAATAAGCATTTCCTTGAATATTATTGTGGTCCATTATAACTCACTGTCAAGCAATGTAGTGCATATAATAAATATGCAAGCATAACAAATGACGACGCTATCCATTTATAATTAAAGCGTCAATTATAAAAATTAATGATATGAATCTGCTAAACGATATTGGTACAATGCATTTCGTTGCAAGAATAAAATCTAAGCTCAGATAATCTTACGCCTTGTATTATGAAAGTTTTTATTTCCTTAGTATCATCCACCTGGGCGGCTGTATTCTTTATAAAAATAACCGCTCCTATTATCCGACTTCCTGTTATCTTATCTCACGCTCGTATTGGCTTTTTGCGTGATGCATTAAAGCCAAATATTGTCGTGAAGAATCTCTTATTGTTTTTTATGATTTGAATTTTAATAAATGTTTATTTTTATATTAATTTATTTAATTTCATAGTAAACGTTTATATATAAGTAAACCAAATTATAATTAACATTCATTAAATCAATTTACATTCAGTACTTGCTTTGTATTATAAGTAATTAGGTAATCTAGCAATATAAAGATGAATTACAAAAAAATAAATTGCGTCTATTATTATAACAGATGTTTGTGAGATATGACGCGCACACTTACCTAAAAAGCCTGTCACATACAAATAGCGCTTATATTAGGAGCAAGAACGTGTCCCTTCAAAAGGCAATTAATGCGGGTAAATATTTATCAATCATATAACATGTCATATACTACCCACTAAATTTCACATCACAACGCAAAAAGATATATTGTTGTACATTTTTATTAATATATAAATATTAATATATCCTACTTTATGTGATTTTATTATGAATCTGAAAAATATATACAAAAAGGATAACACGTTAGAACAATTGAAAGTACACACGAGAGTTTTAATCCAAATATCACTCTAGGAAATGTTATATTATCATTTCTTGATCAGCAAGACAAAGCGTGGCGATTAGCTACTGCCCAATACATATTTTCTGGACTGTTGCAAGGAAAAAGTTTTAGCACAAACAAGATATTTTTATTTTCTAGCTCATATTGTATATATGTACATTAAAAGATAGAAATATATGTAGTGTGTCATATAGTAAACATTTAAAACGACAATTCTTCAGTTGACAGTTACAACTTTATAATTCAAATTCAGTATGGTTCTATATAAAATATGAAAATATTTCAAGAGAGTAACAAAAGATGTTCCCTCCAAGTAAGTTTACAATTGTTCTTGATTGCGCTTGTTGTCGTGCACAGTATTTGCGTTTCTCGGAACAAATTCGCACTATTAAATATTTTGGCTCGTGACTATCTTACATATGATTTTTTTTTTTTAATTTTTATTAAAACAGAATAGGTAAAACACGCACAAAAAAAATACTATCATTTTTTGACACACATAATATACTTAAAATAAACTTGTTATCAGTTTATATTTTTGCAGTTGAAACTTATCTTCTTTGCAATCTATTAATAATATTGAATTAATATGTATTTCTATTGGAAATTGCTATTTTATCCGATACTAGCTATCGAATCATAAATAATATTAATTTAAAATCAATCGCTTTAAATTCATTCGATACACAATATAATATTTCTATTCGGGTCAAAAGCCGAGGCGTGAAAAGCTCAATGTGTCAATTATTCAATGAAATTGCATCGTAATTGAAAAAATATTTTACAACTGTATGACATGTTGGCAGGATATTGGAGTAACGAACAAAATTGATCCTGACCCGAATAGAAATATTGAAATATATTGAAAATTTGATTTGTGATGATTGATTATTATGGGATTCCACCAACATAAATATGAATATTCCATAGATACAGAATTGATGTTATGTTGTATTTGATGGAAATGATGGTATATCATAAATATAATATCATTTCCATATTGGAAATGATAATAATGATAACGACAATATTTCAAAGTACATATGTATTACATGTTAAGTCTAAATACAAATAAATAATATGTGCACATAATGTAATCAAACACGCAATACAGAGCAGTAAGCGGGAAGTCGAAGAAACAGCAGCTACGAGTTTTGAATGAGAACGGCCTGCTAATGAGCAGCGCGAGTTAATTGTTAACGGGTGTCATTGTTCAGGTAAGGATCAAGTAAATGCGTACAATAGATATTAAAACTTATTTTATACGTTTACGGGATATGTTTTAGGAGATTAATATGGTTTATTACAACATTAAAATTTTGTTTGCAAGGTTTAATTATTTATTTTATACGACACTAGCGTTACTGTAGTAGTTCTGCCCACATCATTTTAAATTTTCCAATGATTTTTTATTTGTGATAAATAAATAATAAAATAAAAGTACAAAAATCACCTAAAGTATCTAAAAATTAAATAATAACTTTAGTTTGTTATGCTAATTAATAGTTTTAATTTAATTTTTTTTCTATTTACTAAATTACAAGCACTTGCCCCTTTTTTGACAGTTTGCTCCTCACTTATCTACCAAAATAGGTAGACTACTAGTAGATATTTTATTTTGTTTTTTTTAGCTTCACATAGCAGGGTAGGCAGAGGGAACTGCAGGAACTATATGAACCTAGTGTTACAACACTCCGTTACTTAGTCCTTGCTTTCTCCGTCTCCACATTCCGCCTTTTTCGAGGCATTGCGTGTTGAGTGGCGGAACTCAACGCCGCATTTTGCCTAGCTACCAGAGCAAAGAAAATGGAAATATAAAAGTCCATCTTCCCCGAGTGGGAATGGAACCCTAAAACCGTCGCCTTCACAAGCAAAAGTGTAAACGACTACACCTCTGCGCCACGATGGTCCTCAACTACTAGTTGATAGACACACTAATACACTAGGTATATTCCTAGTTACGAGAATATACTCGTATGAATTCAATAGTATATACTCGTATGAATTCAAGGAAATGACGATACAAAAAGGGATTGACAATTGTATAGTGATTTGCCGCGCTATTTTTATTTTCTAAAAAGCCATACATGTAATGGCAAAATTCAAAATATATATTTTTCCATAATGTAAGTTGCTAGAGTATAACATGTTTTTTCCTGTACATAGGCTGTTACTTTTAGTTACAGCCCATCGTGAGGGACTATAACCATCGGCAGGGTGTCATATAATGACTTAGATATTTGACGCAGAAATCCCAAGGGGCTTATCTCGAGAAGCCCATCGTTAAGGTTTATCTGCCGCTTCTGTTCGAGATCATAGTAATGTACTTAGTCTTGCCATAAATATTGTTATAAAGAAAAGCACGATTTTTTTTTTATACGTAACATTTATTCCTTTCATAGTGAGTTAGTTTAATATATCAATATATAACTATTAAAAATATACAATGTTTATTCGAAGTGGTCCCCATTGGCTGCAATACAGTCTTTTAAACGTTGAGGCCAGTTATCAATAGCAGCACGAACTCTTTCTAGAGGAAAATTCTTCACTGCCAACCGAATGGATCGTTTTAGGGACTCCAAATTATCATGGCGTTTAGAGCAAGCCTTACTCTCTAAAACTGAACATAAATCATAATCCAATGGATTTAGGTCAGGACTTGACGACGGCCAGTTTTCAGTGCTGATAAAGTCCGGAACGTTAGTTTTCAACCAAGATTGGGTGGATCGAGCTCTATGACCCGGTGCCGAGTCTTGTTGAAAGCACCATTCTTTGTTATTGAACATGGTGTTAGTTAAAGACTTAACTACCGTCTCAAGAATGGTATTTTGATAAACTTGTGCCGACGTTTTAATACCTTTTTCACAAAAATATGGCTCAGTCACCCCTTCATAGCTAACACCCCACCAAACCATCACTGAAGTGGGATAATGCCCACGTTGTACTCTGTTTACTAATTGCGAAGCTTCTTTAGAGCTTCCAGCATAAATACGGTCATTTTGTTTATTAAAATACTGCTCAATTGTAAAAATTTTCTCATCCGTAAACAAAATTTTTTTGTGACCTCCCTTTGCGTACCGCTTAAGTAGTTGTTTGGATTTTACCACCCTATTCTTCTTTAAATTATCAGTTAAGAAGTGACCAGTACGTCTTTTATAGGCTGCAAGTCCTAAGTCATCTTTTAATATACGCGACATGGTTCTAGGAGCTATCTTCATCTCCCGAGATAAAATCTTTTGCTTACGGACAGGATTTCTTCGAATTCTTTCCCTAACTGCTTTAATCACCTTTTTCACACGAACGGTACGTGGACGGCCAGATCTTTTTCTGTCACAAACAGAGGAGGTATCATTGTACCTATCAATAGCCCGGTAAACAAGCATTTGACTAATACCAAGCGGGTGGAGGGTTTTAAAAATTGCACTTTTCTCCATACCTACTTTATGTAAGGCAATCACAGCGATTCGGTTCTCTTTATCACCCCACTCCATTTTAATATAACAAAATATTTAACAATATAATGGCGCGAAAATAAGAAAACACATCAAGCAATCATATAAAAATGACAGATTCCAAATTCAAACGTAATATTTTCTTTTTTTGAATAGTAACAGTATTTATGGCCAGACTAAGTATATAGAAAAATAAGAGAGCTTACAAATAAATTGGCCAGTGTGAGGCTTTATATGTCTTGTGTTTGGGAAAAAAATAATTTTAACAATAATCATATTTAGCATAGTATTGAAATAACTCAAATCAAATCAATCGAATCATCTCAATGTTTTTAAAAAATTTTAATAAGTATAATAAAGTAAGTCACATCACTAGCCTAAAACAAAGTCGCTTCCTACTGGTGGAGGTTGGATGGAGGTTTTTATTGATAGCTATATATTAATTATAAATATATTGAAGCTCGTGGGTAACTTATTTAATACTGAAGGTATTAAATAAGTATTATATTTGATTATTCAACTTTGATTTTTTTATCGAACGCCGAGCAGTAAAGACATTAAAGCATTAAGTCTCCAGCAAGTTGTTCTTTATTTTATTTTTCATTTTTTTTTTCATTTAATCTACAAGCTAACATTATAATAGATAAAATGATTTAAGATATATACTTACAACACATGCACAGTATTAAAGAGGAACACTGTTTATTTCTTAAGTTTTGGGCTAATGTAATTTGTATAATTTTTCGCCAGGCTGTCGGCGGCCAACACGGGTTCATTTCCCACAGAAGAAGGATGGATTACTTATATCTTTTTCCTCGCTCTGGTTCTTTCTGGCACATGAATAATGCGGCGTTAAGTTCCGCCGCTCAACACGCAAGTCTTCAAAAGCAGGTAAGCTGAGAACGGAGTATCTTGACACTAAGTTCTCACGGTTCCTGCGGTTCCATTGGTCTACTCTGCTATGAGCGAGATAAAGCGTAGAGCTAGAAAAATGTCACTGTTCAAGCTTCAAGAGTATATTTCTAAAGAAAATCGCTAGGGTAAAGGATATATATTGCGATAAAGCGGCATTACGTCTAATTGTAAACTTGACGATTATAGGTTTGATTCTCGCTTTGGGAAATTAATTGTTCTAAACATGGAATAGCGCTGCGTAGGCGTTCACGTCTCAAAACAAAATGTTTTGAATGTGGAGAGAGACAGAGCCGAGTCTGTAAAAACTCTCAATCATTATATCAGCTAATAATCTATAATAATGTTTCTTATAACCATTTTTTATTTCAATTATAATCCTTTAATTTTATAAATTAAGATATACTATTTCGTTTATGTTATTATGGACTTTAAAATTTGTAACTCTTGTTAATGTGGGTTAGCCTTTTAATAATGGATTGGTATGGAGTTCTTTGTGATTATATATTATCATCACAATTTCATTCAATCACTTTTAGTATATAAAAATATAACAAATTAAACTCTGAATTCGGTTTACATATAAACGTACCTAAGAAAATATTTTTAAATTTTATTTACCTAAAATATGTGGATTTATATGCTTATTAATTTTAGTTTAATAAAAAATAGCGACCTTTCTGAGCAAGTGTTTCGCACGGGTGCAATGCTGATAAATAACAGAATGTCTTTACACACGATATTCACAGCTTTTTTATTATCAAATACAGATATTACTGATCCTAAACAAGCGACATATAATTGGCCATTTGCAAAAGGAGCAGTATTCCTCTACTATATAAAACATATGTTTTATCAATAATCATTACTCTTAAATCATTTTAATTATAAAAAAATCGCATAAAAGTTCATCAAGAAGTTCTAAGTATACATGTGGATAGACGGATAGACAGATAATTTCCGCCCTTTTCGAGGCATTGCGTGTTGAGTAGCGGAACTCAACGCCGCAATTTTACATTATTTTATTATTTTTTATATTTAAATATAGTTAGTTTAAAATATTTCTAAAGTCTCTACAGACAAAGGCGCGTGATGAAACGTGACTTATAGTAAACAATATTTCATGAAGCAATCGGCTATTAATAGATTATAAAAAACGGAGCAAACAAATTCAAGCGCTCTGACAACAACTGGAGCGCGGTGCGGGCCCGAACATGTTTGCTTACTTTGAGTTTGCAAATGCTGCTGATTGGTTGTTTGCTTCATTTTTCCTTGGACAGAGTTTAGAAGGAGACAAGATCTCCAATTGATGTTACAAACGTTCTGAGAAATAGAAAGGAATCCATTGGATGAGGACCGACGTTTTGCATAGGTGCAATTTCTGTCTGTAAACGCGACGATTTGTGGCTTCGATACTCACTAAGGGAAGATGGAATATTTCATTTCCATTCTCATCGCTTTAGCAACTAAGTAAAACGCAGCAGTGAGTTCTGCCACTAAAAACATAATACCTCGAAGGCGGAAAGCGGGAAACGGATTATATTACACTAGGTTTCCACGGTTCCTGCGGTTCCTTCTGCCTTCCCTGCTATGAGCGAAATAAAGCTTTAAAAAAAGAATCTATTCAAAAATAAAAAATAATAAAAGCCTTATAGTATCGCCTATTTTCTCAAGAACGCGTGGAGTTATACGGCTCACTTAAATATTAAATTCTTATGGTCTATAATCCGATAGAGCAAAGGAAAAATATTTTTTTTAAATATAAACAGTTAAAGCAACTATATTATAATATATTTCATAGGGCTATTTTTAATCAAGTAACTACATCTACAACTAATTAACACCATTTAAGCTTTCTCTGCCCAATTTAGGAATCTAATTAGTAGTGTACTACGTGGACTATCATTAGGTACCTCTAAAATGTCAGCACATTATCTAACACGCGATACTGCACAGGTGCGCGGCGTACCGAAAAAATAGCACAAGCGTTGAACGAAAACAACCTGCTAATGAACATCGCGAGCTAATTGCCACCAGCCATTATTTCGTTAAGGATCTCTTGAATATTTTCTAGTTGGACTATTGTAAATAAAAATAAACTATTTTATAACTAGTTTTAAGTAGACGTGGATGAGATATTTTTTTATATTTAATTAATTATTATAATTAACCAGTTAAATATCAAATTTATAAACAAATAAAAAAGCCAAAAAATTATAAAGTACAGACGAATGATACAAGCTATGCGAAGCTAAGTGAAGAAAATATTCGAATTCAAATATTTACTTAGTTATTACTTATTTACGTCATTATTCTGACACCTAAATATATATATGTGCAGGCATAAAATCGCTAAGTGAAGCGCTGCACGTTGGAGTGATGGCCGCACTGTCACAACTATGGCAGCACTCAGGACGAAGTTTACGCTACAACGAAGCCCGGCCATATTGAAGACACTAGTTTTGTATCACTTGAGAAAGTTAGTTTTATGTTACATTTGCGTATTATTGTAAGGTTGAAATGTTTGCATTGACGATTACATTAATAAATAGTAGTTAGATAACGCATTCTTTTACTTAATTATATATATCTGCCGACCTGTCGTTGATACGAGTATCACAAGAAGTGCCTAGCAGATTTGGTTGAAATTGTTGAATTGTTCTGGTTTTAAGAAAATTATCAGTGAATCAAAAGTTGTTAAACTAACATATTTGAATACAGCAACATACATTTTAATTTTGAAAGCTTTTATACTCAAAAGTCATTAACTACAAAAATCATGAACCATAAGTACCTAATAAATACCCAAAAAAATCAATGAATTATTTTAATATTTTTGTATTATAAATTTTAATACAACTGTAAAATGTGAAACTGATATTACATTTTAATGACACGACGCGCTTATTAGAACAAACCGATACGGTATCGACGTAATGAAACTTATGGTACATTTGTTGGTCAAAAAGACCGACTAGTAAATAACGGAGATACAATGGCCCTATTCCCGCCCAGCGCCGAATATGAATTCATTGTTTACTTAATTACGACGGGTGTCCGTTGTATATAGCTGACACACGTTCCTCCATATAAGCCCGCCTTAGAAATAGCAAGGTTCGTCTTTCCAAAGCAATGAATTTATCGGCAAGTAGACATGGCTTTGTCACTCATATATAGCACGTATTTAAGCACAGTGCCTTTAATTGTGGCAATTAAAAATTAAAATAGACGGTTTCCGCTTTTAGAATAAAGTCAAATCTATCATAAATAATCGTACCATTGAAGCAAATTAAATTTGACATACTTTAATTCTATTTTGGAAACAAAAAACACTTATTAAAACTTTCCCATAAAGAATTCTGCTTGTAGGATTTCTCAAAATACTCAAAATAAAAACGAAGCAAATAATTAAGAGGAGTATTTTTTCAATATGCCTTTCTGTTCTTTAAAAAGAAACTTGAAACCAAGACGAGTCTAAAATCACAGCATGAATTGAATAAAAATGTAAAGTAAAGAGGAGAGTAGCATCCGAGATAACAGCTATTCAGAAGAGGAAACCGTTAAAAACAAATTCAAAGAGTAAAGTGAGTAAATTATAAAAGTGCGGCGCGGGCTCTTTGTTTCCACGTCGCCCTGTCAGTTATCATTGCAAGAGAAAATAACCATTGGCAGGCGATTCATAGCTAAGATACTAGATGTTAAAAGCCTTTTAAAAACATTCTTAACTTTGCATTGTTTTGAAGAAGATGTTAGATGAATTAAATTAAATAAGTACCTACCTACTTTTATAAAACAAATACACAGATACTTGATGTATTCATTTTTGAATATTTTAATTGTAACTCCCTGCAATATTAAGATAGCAGATTAATATTATTAGTAAAACTAATAACTTTTGTAGATTCATATTATTAGGTAAAGAAAAAAAAATAAAGATACGTCTTATCATAAATCGACTTAAAGAAACTGTATAGCTCTACATTCAATAGACACGAACAAGGAAGGGAGCAACAAGAAATGCTTTTGATGTTTCCTATATACACATAACAAAATGAAACTATAGGTCTATTTTATTCAATGGACCTTAAAGTTAAGAATAGAATTATTTTTAAGATACAATTTTCCTTCAGCTCGTTCTATATTGTAACTGCGATGATTGACAAAGTAAGTGTGGTTAAGTGGAAACATTTAAGATATGTATGTGACACATGGTACGTAACATACTACCAGTGCGAGATGCAACTCAAACTTGCGGTCTCAGTTGCTTTGAGAACTAGGAGAGCACAATAGAACACGTTTACTTTTCCAGAAATGGAAAAGGAAAATAAGCATTTCCTTGAATATTATTGTGGTTCATTAAAACTCACTATGTCAAGCTATACTATCTTTAGTAGTTCAACTAAATTTTACAGTGCATATAAAAATATTTAAGCGTAATAAATGACGAAACTATCCAATTATAATTAAAACGTCAATAATAAAAATGAATGAGAGGAATCAGCTAACTGATATTAGTACAATGCATTTCGATGCACGAATATCTTAAAGTGAACTGTCAATATCGCGGAGGCGAAAGCCACAAAGTGACGGTCTCTGAAATTAATTACCCATCTCAATGGCGACGGAACAAAGGCGATTGTTTGCTGCGGACGAGTCGATGCCGACCCTAAGCCCAGATAACCTTACGCTTTGTATTATGTAAGTTTTTATTTCCTTAGTATCATCCGCCTGGGCGGTTGTATTCTTTATAAAAATAACCGCTGTACTTACTAACATTTGAAGAAAAGCTAATAACTTATATAGTTATTAAAAATATTATATTTATAAGTAAAATTATTAATAATTACACGGTAGTATCGGCTTACTTAGAGCCCACTTCTTATTAGCTCACAGGTTAAACAGATTTTTTTCTTTTTAAATATGTATTTGTGTATGGGATTGATTCGAATTGCCTTAAATATGAAAATTAATTACAAGTGTACGTAATTGACGTTATAAAGACGCCGAGACATTTGCATTTACCTTTTATTTGTAATCATTGCAATCGAGCAACATTTATTGAGTATAATGTGATTTTACTTAATTAAAACATTATATATAACACATAATCGTTTAAATATTTTTCTTTACAATATACGAAGCATATTATTTTCTTATTTTATAAAATTATATATAATACATTATAGGTTTCATGTTCACTGTGCTTAATTCGTTCACTAAATCTTCTGAATATTAGTAAGTCAATTCAATAACAACACATTGTGAAGATAATCATTTCACGCTTACCGATCAACTGAGCAGTAATTTAGAACTATTTTTAAGTTTTATCTTTAAGGTAGATGAAAACGCGAAATTCAATCATCATTCAATCATTAAAGTCATCAGTTAATTTGTAGAATATACTTTCGAACAGTTTAACTCTTAGGGACAGAGCAACAGCGCGGGATAAATTTAAGTTTAATGAAACAAGTTTCTCTCCTTCTTTCCTCCAGTGAGTTGGTATAACTTAAATAATATTTTTGTGGGACGAAGTAACTTAGGTTTTCTGCATTCCTAAAACTTTAGCATAAAACTCTATATTTTTTATAATATTTCAAATGTTTATAAATTAAGAATCATGCGTTTAACTTATCTTAATGAAAAAAATATAATTCTCAAAATATATAATTCTCTGTTGCAAAAAATACGTTTAAATATCACCAATACTGACTGATATATTTATAGCAATTTTTTTCGTACAAGTTATTTTAATTTTTTTTATCAATGATTTTATTAGAATATTTTTTAAAAATAGAGGTATATTAAGTAACTTATAAAATATAATATTGTATGATGTACGGTTTATACTTCATAAAAACATACTTACTAGATATGTAAACAAATAGCGTCTAAAACGCTTAAATCCTTTATGGATTTAAGCGGTTAGTAATTTCAACGAATTTTCTAACCGTAATTTGGAGGTTACTTCCATAAATAAATTGCACCTAGACAGGTATTCGATGACAAATGGAAGCTCGACGGCAATATAGCTGGCGGAGGCGCGGTCATCGGTCAGCGGATCAAGTGGGGCGCCAATTTCCGGTGGAGGAAGCTCTCGTGTATGTCTCATGCCACTACTTCATGTTTAACGATGAAGTAGACGGAAATAATGCTTTTACAAATAATAAACAAGATAGACTAAGTTTTTTATGTCAGATATAGAAACATATGTTAGATTTTTATATGTATTTGATATAATGTCTTTTTACATTCAGTGGAGTTTTGGTGTTCAAAAAAATTTAAAATATTTGATCTGTTAGTAAGATTGCTTAAGTTCTTGGGGAGGCTTTTCTAAGAATTTGTTCTCGATGTTTACATTGAATAGTTTTTGAGAGTCTATAATTAACGAATGAATTTGTTTTATACATTGCATAGTTAAATAAGTTTATAGATAAAAGTGATATAAAAATCACTAATATAACAATACATAAAAAAATAATCGATCAGGTGCTAGACTCGTCCACTGAGCGTCTCCTGTACTAAGCGAAACGAAGTGAGGCAAATTTCGTACAAAATGAATCAATAACGAAGTACAAGTGCTTATATCTTATAATCACATTATATTGCTCCAGGGATCTGTCGACTAGATGTATATTACTATCACCTCGACAACTCCAAGTAATTTCGACAAATATGGTCATGACAAATGGATAGATCGATCCACTACAACATAGTGACCTCATTAGTATTACTTATTATATAGTAATACACTACAAAATTGATGTTTTATATTCATAAAATAGAAGCAAAATACGCAACACACACCCACTCAGAACTGAATATGAGCTCATTATCTATTTAATTACTGCCTTTGTGTGGTATCTTTGAGATATGACCGCGTGCGCTGTACCATGAAAGACGATGAGGATCTGTTTTATACTGAAAATACGTTGTTACTTTACAGCGTCTCCGCTTAATATTTATCTTTTGTTAGTAATGAAGCTTAAAGAAAGCAATGTTGCCCAAACGGCAGGCAGTGTTGGGATAAGTGTGTTATAGCAACGCGATATTTTATTTTCTTATAATGTCACATAGTATTTTTTACATTTGACATTTATATTTTTTACATTTAGCAGAGAGAAACTAGGAAAGCTATTTGAACACGAAGTATCAAGTTACAGATAGTATTGGTGGAAGTTAAAGAAACAAACTGTTATTTTTTAGTAACTGTAACATAGAACAGAAAATATAGTAAACAATAGTGAATAACTTGTAATCAATATATTTAGTGAAATTATAAAAATATTGATTATTATGGAGTAATGTAGATAGAAATACTTAATAAACAATTAATATTACTTGCACTTGCATTTTGAATGCAAGACAAATAGTATGCAAAATTCGACTGCACGACATGCTGTCTACATTGATCGTACCGTAGCTACCGTAGTGCTCTAACAATAAAATGAATTCCTGTCCAGACTGAGAGAGCATGAAATAATATGAGGACGAAGTGCATATTATATTATGTATCTTGCATAGACACAAGATTTATGATACTATATTAAAGTGTGATGTAACAAATAAATTTTTTTTTACTTTTTAAACCTAGTAAACGATAAAGTTAAAAGAAATATGCTTATCAAGAAGTCTGAATATTTTTCCATAGGACTATAATATTATAGATCTAAATATCATGAAAAAATTAAATGTATACATAAAAAAAAAACGAATTTAATTTAAACCTTTTTAACGTCGTTATACTACGATAACACCAATACAAAAACATTTGACAAAATAATTGTACTAACTGGATACAATTTTACAAAAATGGAAAGAGCTGAAGATGCCTTTGACAAGAACTTCCCAGCGGCTGAGTGTTTACCTGCGCATGTTTGCTAATGCTACTGATTGCTTGTTTACTTGTCGAAATTCTTATTTTCTTTACTATATCTTTTTTGTGTTTAATCGTGAGACCGTTATGGAGTCATATGGAGAATATGTGTAAATATCGCTAAAGAGGTTGAGAGGACGACTTCAATTGTGTATAGAATGGAAGAAATTTATCAATGATTAATGTAATCAGTCAATAATGTAAATGAAAGATGAAGACTTAAAACAGTGAAAAGTTTACATTTTATTTCGATAGGAAAGATGAAATTCAAGCAATAATGTAACATTTCCACAAGTGAACATCGAACTCGCATCCATTGTATTCAGTATATAGTAAATTTTTATTAATATACAAATGTAGTATACAACACTACCAATAAATTTAAGATGTACGATCTCTATGTGTATTTGTATTAAATTTTATATAACGGAGCATGTTTCAGAAGCCAATGTAATAGAATATAATAGAATACTTAAAATAAGTCCACATACGGTACACAACACTTTGTACACAACAACATACAACTGCATGTAACAAATTAAGTATTAGTATTTTTGTGTTTTGAATATTTACTATATTCAAAAGACAAAGACTGTTTAATTTCTTTTTTATTTAGGTACCTATTAAATTATCAATAGAGGAACATTATAATAATATTCTCTATTGATTAGAATTGATCATTATAAAAATTTAAAATCTGTTATAAAGTATGGCTTTACAAAGGTGTATATTTTGTTTACTTCCGCATATCTCGTCACACACTTATCGTCTACTCTTCTTACAGGTAAGTGCTACGAAAGCCTAAAGTAAGGATTCGTTTTCCGCAAATATGTTTCAATTTGAACTAAGCCGCTTGTCGATACAAGCTTGCATGGAATATCTTCACAGACTGGATATGAAAACGGAATAAAACGTATTAGTTTCTACGATTTAACAAAAACTCCTAGCCTTTTATAAATTAAAGAACATTTACTGTTATATATATGTTAAATATTAAAAGAGTATGAAAATAAAAGAATACCGACGAATAATGTCATAGGTATAGTGGTTCTTTAATACAGTTCATTATAGCGCGGTGAAATAGTGTCTAATCGAAAGCACAGTATTTGTAAGTTTGGAATTGTTCATTAAAAAAATATAATATTTTTTACTAACGTAAGTATTTAAAGCTGGATTTGAGGCTGTAATTTGAAGTGCGAAGATAAGAAAGAGAAAAAGAGATAATATGTCGAGACTTTGACTCTTCTACTCGAATTCGAGCGGGTAGAAGAAACTTCTGCCCCCCACCAACGAACAAACACAATCGATGTATATACCGACAGTAATGTAATTAATACCATGTAGTGAAATTAAACATATATATATATATATATATATATATATATATATATATATATATATATATATATATATATATATATATATATATATATATATATATATATATATATATATATATATATATATATATATATATATATATATATATATATATATATATATATATGTATATATATATATATGTATATATATATATATATATATATATATATATATATATATATATATATATATATATATATATATATATATATATATATATATATATATATATATGTATATAGTATATATAATAACTACGCTCTGCTACCAGAAAATGTATATAGTATATAATATGAATATAATGAACTGCGTTCTGCTACCAAAAAATATATATTGAATAGTGGGTAGGGGTCAGCAATTGTGGAAGCGTGCTGAAGTGGAGGTTATTTATTAATTATTTACTTTATAGTCGGTTTTAGGATAATAGAAATTGTACAGTACCTTATCTTCATAATTCACAACACAAACACTGATTGTCCACGTGGAATGTTTCACATTAGTTTTCTTCACTTAGGATTACTTGCACTATTATCTTTTGTAGGTTTTGTCTTTGTCAGGTTCAATATCAAGAGGGAATACACAAAAGGGAAATCAAATAAGGCTGAGGGAAAATCACACCGCTAATTAATATTAGATTCAGGAAGGACGTGCGCTCGCGTCGGCCGTCTCACGTGCCCCCTTTACTACAACTCGACGACTACTCCTGACCGCTCGCGCCGGGAGTTGGCACAAGACTTTGACGACAACCCGCGCGGGGGTCATCGCAGGGGGCGGCACAAATAGGAATAAACATAGCCCCCGCCCTAAACATCTAATGTTTACGAGAAAATGGGAGTAGCTAACTAATAGGTAGACGAACTAATTTGGTTAAGGCTCTCTTTAGGATACCTGTCGATGTCTTAACATCGACCACACGCACAACGCTATCTTTACCAGGATAAATTTGGGAAATGCGACCACGTCGCCACTGTAAAGGGGGTAAATTATCATCTTTGATGAGGACTAGCTCGCCTACTATTGGAGGATTCACTGGATCAGTCCACTTCTGCCTAGTCTGCAGAGTGTATAGGTACTCTAACTGCCACCGCGACCAAAAATGTTGAGTTATCTGTTGCACTACTTGAAAACGGGTTAAACGATTAATTTTTACATTGTTATAGGGATACTCCGGCAAAGCACTAAGAGGTTGGCCAATCAAAAAATGACCAGGCGTCAAAACTTCTAGATCGTTAGGGTCATTAGATAAGGGACATAACGGCCGGGAATTTAATACCGCCTCAATTTTAGCAAAAATTGTAGTTAATTCCTCGAATGTTAAAGGAGTTTCGCCAATCACTCTTTTAAGGTGGGTTTTCGCAGATTTAACGGCTGCTTCGAACAATCCTCCCCAATGAGGGCAGGCAGGTGGGTCAAATAACCAATTTATACACTTTTTAGCGAGGGTATCACTAATATCAAGTTCATGTTTAACTAAAAAATCATAAACATCGCTTAAATAGTTCGAAGCTCCTATATAATTTCTACCGCAATCTGATCTTACTAGACTAGGGAGACCGCGACGGGAAACAAAACGAGAGAATGCAGCGATAAAGGCTTCGGTTGATAATTCTGAAACTACTTCAAGGTGGACTGCCTTTGTAGAAAGACACACGAAAACACAAAGGTAACTCTTTACTAATCTTTTATTTCTAAACACCTGGGTTTTGGTCAGGAATGGGCCGGCAAAATCTGTTCCAACACCATCAAAGGCACGGGTAGGAGTAACACGATCTCTAGGGAGTTCACCCATAGGAGGTTGAGATGTGGCAGTTTTAAGGCGATAACAAGGGAGGCACTTAAAAATTACATTCTGGATAGCTCTGCGAGCAGACAATATCCAGAACTCACGGGATAATAAAGCTTGAAGAGCATTGGCTCCAGCATGACAATTTTCTACGTGGTAATGGGATATCAATAAGGTAACAAAATGACACCTTTTAGGAAGGAGTATAGGATGACGAGCATCGTAAGGAAGATTAGAGTTTCGTAAACGACCACCGACTCTGATGATTTCTTCCTTGTCAAGAAAGAGTGAGAGTCGTCTTAGGGAAGACCGCAAGGAAACGCCACGTTTTAACAAACTCAGCTCATCAGAAAAACAATAAGACTGTACTATTTTTACTAAATACAGGAGTGCATGCTTTCTTTCTTGGGTAGATAAAGATACAGATAGCTCAACGGGTAAGTTTCGGGTTTTATTTACAAATCTCAACATATAACAGGTCACGCCAATTAATTTTGTAAAGGAACTAAAACGTTCAAGTAAGAATAATGGATCAGGTGAAGGTAAGGAAGTAGTGGTTAACAAACAACGAAGTCCGGGAAGATTAGGATCAGAATCAGTATTAAACTCTGCAACGGGCCACTGGGTGTGAGGAAGTAATAACCAGGTACAGGACCACCATAAATAATTTTTAAGTAAGGTTGATGCTGTTAATCCACGGGATGCACAATCGCTCGGATTCACATTACCAGGAATATGCCGCCACTCTGATTGAACTTCTGAGCAGGATATCTGGGAAACTCGATTGGCTTCAAAGGTTTGTAAGTTATGAGGAGGGGTCTTAAGCCAGGCCAACACAATTTTACTATCGGTCCAGGTAGTGATGGAGTCTAACTGGATTGACTTTCGTAATTCAGGGACAACATGATTAATTAATTTAGTAAGCAGGATAGCACCAAGTAATTCTAATTTAGGTATAGTCAATCGGGTACGTATAGGGGCAACTTTAGTTTTAGAAATTAGGAGATGAACTGAACACTGGCCTGAAGGATTTTCTGCTCTTAAATACACTACTGCGGCAAAGGCGGATTCTGAGGCATCACAGAAACCATGTATGGAATAGGAAAAGGAACTGTCAGTAAAGACACGCCGCGGGATTGAAATATCTTTAACACACTCAAGGTTTCTAATAAAAAGGTTCCATTCTAGGGTAAGCTCAGGGGTAAGTACATCATCCCAGGAAAGGCCAGACAGCCACAATTTCTGTATAAATAATTTTGCTTTTAATACAACAGGGGATATCCAACCGCAAGGATCATAAATTCTGGCTATTAAGGACAAAACCTTGCGCTTTGTGACTGTCTCAGTAGGTTGAAATGAAAAACGGTAAGTAAATGCATCACTGGTGGGGTTATAAAGGACACCGAGGACTGCAAATGTTTGAGGGTTATCAGGGTCTTGAAAAGAGTGAGACAGCTGCAGATGATCTGAAGGTAAGTCTGCGAGAAGTTCAGGTTTGTTACTAATCCATTTCCTAAGCTCGTAACCACCACAAGTCATAATATTCTCAAGTTCAGATTTAAGGATACGAGCATTTTCAAGGGAATCCGAACCAGTAAGACAGTCATCAACGTATACATCATTCTCTAGGACTGCAGCAGCTTTGGGGTAAGTATCACGTTCCTGCTCAGCTAACTCTAATAATGTACGCATTGCAACGTAAGGACTAGAACGCAAACCATAAGTTGTAGTATTTAGGGAATAGGTGAGTAAGGGATCAGAAGGGGATTCACGCCATAAAATAAGTTGGTATTTACGATCATCCTGATGTACCCACGACATACGGAACATCATGCGTATGTCTGCCACAAACACAACGACATGCTTACGAAAGTTAAGGAGGATTAGACTAATGTCCTTTTGTAATTTAGGACCACTATGTAGGCACTCATTAAGTGAGATACCGTTAGACGAGGGACAACTACCATCAAAAACAACACGTATTTTAGATGTGTCTCCGGTCTTAAAGACACCATGGTGGGGAATAAAGTAATGTTCACTGGGTAAGGGGAAGGGATAAGCACTCATATGATTTAACTCAATATACTCACGCATAAAAGAAATATATTTATCACGTAATTTAGGGTCCGCGTTTAAACGCTTCTCGAGGCCAAGGAAACGACGGATAGCTGTAGGTTTAGATTCTCCAAGAGTAGGTCGATCGTTCAGGAAGGGGAGTCTCACAATGAACCGACCGTCAGTGTGACGGGAGGTTGTACTTTTAAAAAATATCTCACACACGTTATCTAAGGGGTTAGCAATCATAGGTTGAGGGGTCTCTTCGACCTTCCAGAATCTCTCGATGAGACGGGATAAGGATATTCCAGTCATAGGGGGCTCCAATTCACCATAATCGGCAGCGACTGGACCGCAAACAATATAACCAAAAATTGTAGATAAAGCAGTAAGGCCGTTAAAGTTAAATATTTTATCTTGTAATAAAAGCGCGCCGAATACGTCAGCACCCAATAGTATATCTATCGGGCCAGGCTTATTATAGGTAGGGTCAGCAAGGGAAAAATCACTACTAGGAAAAAACACAGACTCAGGGAACTCAAACTCAGGATGCGTACCGGCAATCACATCTATAACCATAGCAGAGGTTGACACCTCAGGGAAGGAATTATACAAAGGTTTAAAACACAGGGAAATAGAACCACGGGAAACCACTAAAGGAATATTCCCTATGCCACGTACAGGGGCACAGGAGGGGGAGATGGTCAAATTGAGGTAATTAACAACAAGATCGGTTGTAATGAGGCAACCCTGGGCACCGGTATCACATAAGGCACGCGCTTCAATAAAATAGCCACTAGCAGTTTTAACGTGTAATTTAACAGTAGGCAATAATATAAAGGAATTGGGTGAGATATTAAGGCAAGGGGAAGGGGGAGTAATACAAGTATCTAGCTATGTGGGTCTATCTTCTCTATTATAGGAATTATCACGATATCTTATATTATTTTCAACCTGTCTAGGTTGGGGCGAAGCATTTTCTCTGGGGGGAGAAGCTCTCTGGGAATGTCGTTGGGGGGAGCGCTGGAGTTGCGAAGGGGAATATTTCTTATGCTGGCCCCCGCCCATATGGGGACCGCGGGTAGAAGAAGGACAGGTACGCGGATAATTGCGTTTATTAAATTTGGAATTATAATTATAATTGCGATTGGATGAGGTGGGATACATTGGGTTACGGGAATCATTAAAACATAGCATAGTATGATGGGATGAGCGACCGCAGGTTGAACATTTGTAGTCCCGCTTGCACATAAGGATTGAATGTTTGTCCAAACACCTATAACATAACCGGGAATGTTTTACAAATCCCGATCTTTCTCTAGGATTCATAGCTCTAAATTCAGGACATTCATGGAGGTAATGGGAAGAGGAAGCACACAGGTAACATTTTTTACTATTATTTATTACAGGTAACATTTTTTGTCTATTGTTTAATATAGGGGAGGGAGGAGCCGCAAAGTAAGTATGTTTAGGTACAGTACTTTTAAATTTCGTCAGGTTAGAATCTACAAGGGAGGTGTTGCCAACGTTGTCATGGTGACGACATTCGTCTTCCAAAAAGGTAATAAGATTTTTAAAGGTAGGTAATTCATTAGCGTCACCGCCATAACAACGCTCAAAACGGGATTTCAAATCAGAGGGAAGCTTAGTCAAACATATATGTACTAACATATAAGACCATGAGGAGACGGGTAACTCTAAACGCTCTAAACAGCGATAGGCAGTTAACAAGGGGTTCAAAAAGGCCGCGCGCAAACCTGTAAATTTATTCGAAATCTCCGGCAGGGTAAGTATCTGGGTTATGTAGGTATCAGCAAGAACCCGTGTATTGTGATACCGCTGTTTCAACAACTCACGAGCAACTTCATAGTTGCCCTCTTCAATTTTTAAATGTAGCAACAACCGCTTAGGTTCATCTGCCAAGGATCCAACCAAGTACTGTAATTTCATTGTGGGGGTTAAATGGTGTTGGGAATCTACTACACTGTCAAACTGATCAATAAAACTTATCCAGGAGTCAGGACGTCCATCAAACTTAGGGATAGGTAAATCAGGTAATCTATTATAAGGAGTTCGCTCAGTAATATTTTTATTACTCACTCCCACGGGTGTACCGGCCATAACAGGATCAACTACGGGAGCAGGTGGGCACAACTCTAACTGACGCACCCGGAGGTCGTCTATTTTCTTATTTACTAAACGCACTTCTTTTTTTACATAACTAATTTCTTGGTAATCGATAGCCGGGTCTAACCCACCCAGGAGCACTGAGGACGCGTTTACAAATAAATTACAATGAGAATCTAAATCCTTGAACCTAACTAATAATCTAGGTATTTCAGAAGTGCCAAGAAGTTCCGAGGTATCGGCAATCCAATCGGAAACAAAGCGTACCACACCTATATTTTTTCTATATTCCGCGCTTTCCGTAAATAAGGAACATTTTACTGTTTCATCATGAGTAGCCATTTTAAATTATCAAGTAAACTAATAACTGAACCAAAATATTAAAAATTAATAAACGCGTAATAAACAATGAACCCACTACCAACGGGCGAAATCAGAAATCAAGTAAACAAATAACTCAACTAAAATATTAAAAAAATAATAAACTCGTAATAAACAATGAATCCACAACAGCTGGCGAGATAAGAAACCAGTTACGGTCAAGTTCAGGGACACGTCGCATCTACATATATCGCAACACAACAAAATAATATGATATACAATATGACTACAATTAAGGCTCAAGCTTCATTTAAATAAAAATAAAAAAAAGGGTGACAATAAAAGTGTAGGGATAATATTTTAAAGTAAGTAAGTTTTTTAAGGAAATTATATTAAAATATTTTAACTAACTTCAATTATAATTTAAAACGGGATAGGTAATAACGTATAGGCGTAATATTATAAAATATATGTAATCATATTATGTGTATTTATTATATTTTGTATTTAATATATAAAATTATATTCAATATTTATTTATATATTTTACACATTATACATTCACCCTACACAATTATATTATATGTATAAAATTTCATATAACATTATTTTTTAAACAACTCGATGCGAACACGTTTTAAAAGGTTAGGAAATCAAATTATATTGTAATTATGCGTTAGGTACCAAATTAAGAGCCAAAATACCAAAACGGGAGAATAACACTGTAATCAAAGGGACTCAGGGGCATGAAACTACGCTATAATCAGGGGGACTCAGAGGGATTAAACTACGCTATAATTAAGGGGGCCCAGAGGGATGAAAACCACGCTCTGCTACCAGAAAATGTATATAGTATATATAATAACTACGCTCTGCTACCAGAAAATGTATATAGTATATAATATGAATATAATGAACTGCGTTCTGCTACCAAAAAATATATATTGAATAGTGGGTAGGGGTCAGCAATTGTGGAAGCGTGCTGAAGTGGAGGTTATTTATTAATTATTTACTTTATAGTCGGTTTTAGGATAATAGAAATTGTACAGTACCTTATCTTCATAATTCACAACACAAACACTGATTGTCCACGTGGAATGTTTCACATTAGTTTTCTTCACTTAGGATTACTTGCACTATTATCTTTTGTAGGTTTTGTCTTTGTCAGGTTCAATATCAAGAGGGAATACACAAAAGGGAAATCAAATAAGGCTGAGGGAAAATCACACCGCTAATTAATATTAGATTCAGGAAGGACGTGCGCTCGCGTCGGCCGTCTCACGTGCCCCCTTTACTACAACTCGACGACTACTCCTGACCGCTCGCGCCGGGAGTTGGCACAAGACTTTGACGACAACCCGCGCGGGGGTCATCGCAGGGGGCGGCACAAATAGGAATAAACAATATATATATATATATATATATATATATATATATATATATATATATATATATATATATATATATATATATATATATATATATATATATATATATATATATATATATATATATATATATATATATATATATATATATATATATATATATATATATATATATATATATATATATATATATATATATATATATATATATATATATATATATATATATATATATATATATATATATATATATATATATATATATATATATATATATATATATATAATATACCTGTTTCAAAATTGTGTGGCTCTTAGAACGTTTATTATAAAATAGATCCGACTTTTATTTTGCTTAAATTGTTTTACAACGAACCTTTTATTTTGCTTAAATTGTTTTACAAATTTTACGTCTTTTTAAAGCTCCACGCTTTATCCCGCACATGGCAGGGTAGGCAGAGGGAACTGCAGGAACCATAAGAACCTAGTGTTAAGACACTCCGTTACTTAGTCCCTGCTTACTCCGTTCCCACTTTTTTCTTTCTATTTTTTATATTTGATAATTTAGTTTACCATACAGACGAAATTTCAGCTTCCCCACGCACAAAGAACCAAAACGAATATATTCGTTGCTATAAGAGCGTTCAGGTGATATTGCAGTACACAAAGGTGAAAGAAAAGGTCCTCAGAGGACTTTTACGTATACCAAGAGTTATTTGAGCCCATCGTTATTCTGCATTCTGCGACCTGCATTCCATTCCAGTTATTAAACTCACGATTGCTCGTGTTATGAATTTCAAACGTTTCGAGGAGTTTTCAAGTAAATATCATAAGTAGTTATGACCACTTCATTTAACTATTTCGAAATATATTTATCAGAAAAGGTGCATAAAATTTTATTACAGAATATTGATGTTCTAGCGACTTGATTAAAAAGATTACAATTTTTAAGTCAGACGTAAAGTATTAATTTTCAAATTTTGGAGATGGAGGTCAGCGGACAACCAGCATAGACCGCTCCTATTATCCGACTTCCTGTTATCTTATCTCACGCTCGTATTGGCTTGTTGCGTGATGCATTAAAGCCAAATATTGTCGTGGAGAAATTTTTATTGTTTTAAGAAGAATATTATTTTTTATTTGATTTATTAAGATTTGTGTCCTTATAAAAGCATTCACTTGTTTTATTAAATTATTTTATTTAATATTAAACATTTATATGAAAATAAACCTAATTATAATTCTCATATACTAAAATAATTTACATTCAGTGCATTGCCTAGCATTAAAGATAGTTAGGTAATATAGCAAAATGAAAAAGAATTGCAGAAAAATAAAATGCGTCTATTATTATATCAGGCGTATTTTAAGATATGACCTGGATACTTTCCTTACAATACCTGTCACGTACAAGTAACACTTATCTTTGGAGCAAGAACGTGTCTTCAAAAGGCAATTAATGCGGGTAGATGTTGCGGCGTCAATGTTATAACGTGTCATATTCCTACTAAATTTCACATCACATCGCTGTAACATATACTGTGGTATATTCGTGTTAGGCAGAGGGAGGGACCGTGGGAACTTAGTGTTAAGACACTCCGTTGCTTAGTCCCTGCTTTCTCCGTCCCCGCTTTCCGCTGTTTTCGAGGCATTGTGTGTTGAGTGGCGGAACTCAACGCCGCGCTTTGCCTATTTTGCCAGAGCGAAGAAAATAAAAATAGAAAAATCCATCTTCTCCAACTGGGGATCGAACCCAGAAACCGTCGTGTTACAGGCACACGTTGCACCTCTGCGCCACGACGGTCCTCTACACTGCTATATTTGTTATTATTATGAATCTAGAAATTATATACAAAAATATAACACGATGGAATGTTTCCCTATTGAAAAGACACACGAAAGTTATGACCCAAATATCACTCTAGGGAATGAATTATTTTCATTTACCAAAACGTGGCGATTAGCCCTGCATACTGCCCAAGACACATTTTCGTGGCAGTTGTAAGGAAAATATTACAAAACCTTTAGCCCAAACGAGAGAGTTTTATTTTCTAGCGCATATTATATATATATTAGAGAGAAAGAAATGTATACAATGTGTCATATAGTAAACATTTAATAGGACAATTCTTCAGTTGACAGTCACTACTTTATAATTCAAATTCAGGAAGGTTCTATATAAAATAGGAAAAGGTTTCAAGAGAGTAACAAAAGATGATCCCTCCAAGTGTAAGTTTACAATTGTTCTTGATTGCGCTTGTGTCGTGCACGAGTATTTGCGTTTCTTGGAACAAAATCGCACCTATCTAATCACATTTCTCGTGACTACATATATATGATTTTTTCACAATTTATTAGAGGAGAATAATGTAACAAGCAAAAATCTAGAATAAGAACATATAATGGGACGGAGAAAGAAAGCAGGGACTAAGCAACGGGTGTCTTAACACGTGGTTCCCAACCGGTCCTGCAGTTCCCTCTGCCAACCCTGACATGTACGGGATAAAGCGTGAAGCTACAAAAAAGTTGAATTTTTGATAAAGAAAACAATAAGTTGCTTACTGTTTTGTGACAACAGTATATCCTTAAAATGAACTGGTATCAGTATATGTTTTTGCAGGTGAATCCTTTATATTCTTGCAATTCTTATTATATATAGAATTCAAATGTATTTCTATTCGTAATTGGCTTTTTATCCATACTAGCTATCGATCAAGAAATAATATTTAATTTAATATCTATCGCCTTAAATTCATCGATACACAATGCAATTATTTCTATTCCGGGTCAAAAAGCCGAGGCGTGAAAAGCTCAAGGTGTCAATAATTCATGAAATGCATCGTAATTGAAAATAATCATTTTACAAACTGTATGACATGGTGGCAGAAAATTGGAGTAAAGAACAAAATTGATCATGACTCGAATAGAAATGTATTGAAAATGGCATGATTGATTATTATGAGACATCATAAATATTAGGGGCCGCGAAAAAAGGCGGAAAGCGGGACGGAGGAAAAGCAGAAAACAAAGCAAACGCGAGTGTTTATACTAGGTTCATATGGTTCTTGAAGTTTCCTCTGCCTACCGCAATATGCGGGCTAATAGCGGAAGTAAAGTAAATAAATAAATAAAATATTGAATTTCCATAAGATATAAATTGATATGGACATAGTATTTGAGGGGAAATGATGGACACTTATATGGACATGACAGTACGGATAATGATAATATTTCAGAGTGCATATTACTACATATTTATAAACTAAAAACAATCCTTTTGACACCTTGAAAAAAATCATTTTTAAAAAACGTGATCATTTTAAAATCCGTGCTCTGCAGTAATACACCAGAACCACGGCCACATAATAATCATAAAATTTAAATAACCCCATTAGATACGTAAACTGGATATATATGTACGTGTACAATATGGAAAGGAAGGATCGGTTGTCGCATTAAGGACCGTCTTTATGTTTATTGTTCTTTTTTATGATATATAAATAATATTTATATTAAGTATTAAAAATACAAAAACGGATCTAAATCCTATTGGTATTTATAGGCATACAAATTTCATTTGCAAAACACTAGAAAGGACTTTTTTTCCCGCCTTATACAGGCGACATTGCAATAATCTAATCACACACCACATAAAGAGCAGTAAGCGGGAAGTTCGAAAGAAAACAGAACTTACGAGTTTTGAATGAGAACGCCTGCTAATGAGCGCGCGAGTTAATTGCCAAACGGGTTGGCACTATTCAGCTAAGATTCAAGTGAAGGGCGTACTAATTAAAACAATAGATATTAAACTTATTTCCATTTAAATTTTGCGGAATTGGTTTTAGGAGATAATAGTCTATTACAACATTAAAACTTGGATGTGAAGTTTAAATTCATTTATTACTATGATAGTAGCGGTGCATCGTAGCTTGCACACATTTTTTAAATGAACCGACGTACGTCTTTTTTTTCTTTATTTTATTTAGACGAAGACGTCAGAAGCTAAAGATATAAAAATCAACTAGAGTTTCTGATATGAATAGTTACTTTATTATATTTTGCTAAACATTTTAATTTTTTTCTATTAACCTAAACTACATACATACACATAGACATCAATTTTAGTTACTCCTGTAGTGAGTTGCTAAAATACTAGGTTATATAGTACGTATTTAGGAAATGAAAATAGAAAAAGGGGGATTCGCGGTTGTTATCGACTTGTCGCGGTAGTTTGCTTCCAAAAACCCATACACGTTAATCAAGCACTATGAAATTTAATTTTTGCGTCACAACAAGGCAAAAATCCACGAAATATAATAAAATGTTTCAAACAGCCAAAAAGTAATTTTTTTCGATAAGTAAGTGCTAGAGTATAACATGTTTTTGTCTGAAATAAGCTGTTACTGTAGTTACAGGCCATCCGTGAGGGACTATAACCATAGGCAGGGTAGGGTGTCATATAATACTTAGATATTGACACCAGAAAATCCCACAGGAGATTATATCTCGAGAAGCCCATCGTTAAGGTTTATCTGCCGATTCTGTTCGAGACCATAGTAAAATATATAGAATAATAAGAGAGCTTACAAATAAATTAACAAATGCATGGCTTTATACGTCTTGTGTTTGACAAAAAAACGTTTTTAACAGTAATCAAATTAAATATGTTCGATATAACGAGGAAGGTGATGCGTTATAGGTTCCATTTCACACCTTTAGGTATTTATTGTTCTATTTAGTAATTAGCACAGAAATGAGCGCGCGTAGACGTTCGCGTCCCAAAACAAAGTGTTTTTAGAAATTAGAGAAAGAGGAAAGAGCTGAACTGTAAACACTAGGTATAATATGCTAATGCGAAAACAGAATGTAACACCAAAATTAAATATCACAAACAAACTAATAAAAACCATTTTTCAATATTTACGTCAGGTATTTAAAAGCGTTTAAAATGTTGACTGCATTTAATCTTGCCGGTGGTCGGTTATGTGACTTAAGGGCCAGTAGTTTATTCTATACTAGACGACTTCGTCCGCGTTTCCGTGTTTTTTCGAAAAAAATTAGCAGATGTCCTCCCTCATAGTTTTGACCCCGTAACAGGCAGACACTTTCGTTATTTTAGAAAGGGAATAGTAATCTAATATTGCAATCCACAAAATTATGTAATATTCAATAAAACTTCTCTTATTCACGCGCGATGGCTTGTTAGCGAGGTACTTTTTTTCATGTATAAGTGTGGTGTGTTTGTACCGATTTTCTTAGATTCTTTTGTTTTTAATTTAAATAGGTACTAAATAGTCATTACAAAAAAAAGGATGATGGTTGAGTGTATTGGTATTTATCTTCTACGTATAGTTAAACAAATATAATAAAAATCTCTGAACGGCTAAGCTACTCGGGAATACATCTGTGTTATTGGAGTCAACTATAAAAGTAAATATATGCTGTCTTGGGATATTTTTTATTAATTTTATGTGAATATTTCCGTATACATGAGTTATATGGCTTACCATTAAGGCGCACAGCGAGGAAGCTAAAAAAACCAAGTAAACTTACCCGTTTCCCAACATTTCCTTTTCACAGCTTGCTCCTATTATGGTTAGTAGCGTGATGAAAAGTATATATTACCCGGCTCAAAGTATGTAGGAATAAGGTACCAAGTTTCGTTAAAAATCCGTCGAGTAGTTTTTTTTTTCTAATAATAACAATACAGACAGGACAGACAGACAAACAATTTTACTGATTCATTTTGGCAACAGTCTCGAATCAATAATCACCCCCCGATAGTTATTTTGCTATAAATATATTGCATGTACAGAATTGACCTTTATAACAGATTTTATTATAAGTATAGATAGATTTAATACAAGGCTTACATTTAGTATTGTATTTAGTCAGACAGATTTTCATGCAGGTTTTATGGAAAGCTGCTTAAAAATGAAAAACTTTTACAGCAACGCCAGGAATATCAGTCACACTCAAATACATATAGACGGTGAATGATACCAACTATGGTAAACCTAAATCGGCTCAAGAAGCGCTACGTGCATTGACACACCACAATTGTGGATAAGGCATGTGCGAGGTGCTGATAGCTCACCTAAGAATCTGTAAACACTAGGCTACTAATATGCTAAATGCCGAAAACAGAATGTAAACCAAAATTAAATATCACAAACAAACTATATAAAAACCATTTAAATACTTACGTCAGGTATTTTAAAAGCGTGTAAAATGTTGACTGTATTTTAATCCTGCCGGTGGTCGGCTTATGTGCTAAAGTGGCCAGTAGTTTATTCATATATTTAATACAAGGCTTACATTTAGTATTGTATTTAGTCAGACAGATTTTCATGCAGGCTTTATGGAAAGCTGCTTAAAAATGAAAAGCTTTTTACAGCAACGTAAGGAATATCAGTCACACGCAAATATATATAGACGGTTGGAATGAAAACCAACTATGGTAAACGTAAATCGGCTCTATGAGAAGCGCTACGTGCACTGACACACCACAAACGGGATCAGGCATGTGCGAGGTGCTGCATAAAACCTACAGATATTTGCTTCGGCTGGATCTGAATAGATTGACTGGATTACCTATTCTTGAACTGGAAATTGAAGTAAAAAAGTAACATATAAATCAATTGACGCTAAATAACGTCCTTGGAATAAAGGATTATTGTTTATTATCATAGAATAATTAATAAATTTTAGTTCATATGCCAGGGTACAGCCCTAAGTATAAGCGGGTAGATCCAATTATAAAATTATTATAAATGAGCTTCTAAAAATTGAATATATTTCACAAGCTAGGCTGATAAAAATATCAAAAGAAACTCAAATGTTTAAAATATTTAAAAAAGATCATGAGCATTCTAAGTAAGAATAATTCAAACCAGATTTAATTATCTCGGCAGGAGAAGGAGGAATACAAACCAAAGCTAATATCGTTACCATGGAATTAGAAATCGGCTTAGGCACGATGCTCTAAACGCTGAAGGATTTGGCTAAGAAACCTGTGCGAGAGACAGATAACAAACAAGTGATGCTCGATGGTACCCAACAAGGAAAATTTCAATAGAACTGAAATGAGGTATCTAAATAAAGTAATCAAATTGCTGAATTCCATGATGATATCCTATCACCTTTCATTATTAGAAATCACCAAGTGTTTAGATTCTTTATTGGATATCGTAATATTAATTTGTTTATTTTTCCCCCAAATATTTCAATTGCCATAATTCATTTAATTATTAAAATTTTACACAATAAAAACCGATTGACTTTTTACTTTTATTTTAAGTGTCTTGAGCTCTATATGAGTTCGTATGATAAATGTACATTTTTAAATAATACATTTTTAATTTGAGTATTAATTAGGGTAGTGAGAATGTAATATTAGATAGATACTAGTGATATTACACTTTCATTTAGTTTATGATATATATTTATTTAGTAGAAATTTATTCTCCTAAGTAACAAAAGTAAATTAATTACAAGCAATTTGAGTACATTATATAAAAAATAAACCTTAAAATTATAAAATATTTTAGGTAGGAGGCAACTATATATATAGTGTTGTTTTACAGTACTTAAATAAATTTAAACTAAAACTTTCTTGATAGCAAACTTATCCCTATCTTGACAACAAAAAACAAAATTTTTGATGTACAGTGATTATGTTACATTGGGCAGTCGGATAATTAATATAATTAATATATATTTGTCGCCATTCTTTATTTATACTCTAAGTAAGAACTAAGATTAGAATCGAAGAGCAAACATTTGGAAAATAAAAAATTATTGATATATCACAAAATTAAATGTTTCAAATAAAATAACAATATAACATTCCCTTGATTTGAGTAAGATTCGCACGTGACCGATATAGAATCCTAGCTTATTATCTTAGCAATGGAATCAAACTAAGACTCACTACAAAAGTGGCTGAAAGCTGTTGTTTATAGTCATACGCCGTGTCACTGTGCCAAAACGATCTCAAATAGAAATTTATTCAATTTAAATTATTTAGCACCACTTACTATTAACGTATTATTACTTCAGTTTGAACATTAAAATAACATAACCAACACAAAATACAAATATGCGAGCAGTGAAAGCTGCTAACCTTTTAACATTTACACTTTGCATTGGCGGTCTGTTTGTCAAGCCAAAAAGGCCGAGTTGTAGATAACGGAAATACAATGATCCTACTCCCGCCCAGCGTCGAATATGAACTCATTGTTGACTTAATTACGGTGGATGTCTTTGAGATATAGCTGACGCACATTCTGACATAAAAGCCTGCCTTAGAAACAATATTTAAACGCGAGGTTCGTCTTTTCAAAGCAATTAATTCGACGGTAAGTAGATATGGCTTTGTCGCTCATATACGGCATGTATTTAAGCACAATGCCTTTAATTGTGGCAATTAAAATTTAAAATAGACGGTTTCTGCTTTAAAATAATGACAAATCTGTCATAAATAAACGTACCATTGACGCAAATTCAATTTAACAAACTTCGATTTTATTTTGAAATCGTAAAAACTATTTCTGTGTGTTTCCCATAAGAATTCTGTTTACAGGATTTTACTTAAAATAATGACGGAGCAAATAATTAAGAGGAGTATTTTTTCAATATACCTTTCCATTTCTTTAAAGAGAAACTTGAAATCAAGACGAATCTAAAATCAGGGCATGAATTGAATAAAAATGTAAAGTAAAAATGGAGAGTAGCATCCGAGATAACAGCTATTCAGAAGAGGAAACCGTTAAAAACAAATTCTAAGAGTAAAGTGAGTAAATTATAAAAGTGCGGCGCGGGCTCTTTGTTTCCACGTCGCCCTGTCAGTTATCATTGGAAGAGAAAATAACCATTGGCAAGCGATTCATAGCTAAGATATTAGATGTTAAAAGCCTTTTAAAAACATTCTTAACTTTACATTGTTTGATGAATTAAATTAAGTAAATACTTTTATAAAACAAGAATACAGTACTTTTACATACAATACTTTTAATGTATTCATTTTGGAATATTTAACTTGTAACTAACTTCCTACAATATCGAAGGGCTAGTAAAATTAAATTTTCTTTTCAATATTTATATATAAATATGTCTGGATTTTACATTAAACTTAAAACCTTTGAAATTTATATAAGTGTAACAAAAGTCTACTAAGTAATAATATAAAGAGGAAAAGTTTCTTTGTTCGCATGAATGCACTAATCTCAGCTCTCTGCTTAATAGCCTGTCCATCATGCTGTGTCTAATAAGAGTGATAAAGCAATAAAATAATTTAAAATATTGTAACAGCGGTGTACTAACAATATAATAACAATAACATAGTATGTAGTGGTATAAAGTTTATAATACCTTCGCTAAGGGCTTAAAATAGGGGCTCCAAGTTTATATGAAACTTGGTAGCGAAAAACTAAAGTTCACACAGCTACTTGTGGCCACCTCTACTAATAACATATATTAAATTGTATATAATTTTTTCCCATCACAGCATACATAGATTCACCTTATCTTTAGCGGGGTAGCCAGGGAGAAAGCCAGAGCGAATTGAGTGAGTGAGTGAAACAAAAAAAATATGAATGAAACAAAAAAATATGAAGTTCACTGCGAGCCATAACATATTATAAATAATCTTTTTTAGCAAGAGTTCGTATAAGACGATTGATGATTGTAGATAGCACTTATAAAAGTTGACAAACTTTAAATTAACCGGCTTTAAGTTTAACATATTAATCGTTGTTTCCTTTGGTGTCCCTATTTTAATTTCTATGATTTTTCGTTCTCTTACTTACACTAAGCTCTTATTTAAGTACTCTCTATTTATAGATTCATACTACAAGTTTTCATATATTCCATACAATATGCGACAGAACGAAGCATATGATTTCGTATCTTTTCATTGCATTATCCAATATTAAAAATATCAGTCAAGTGCGCTTTCCTCACCTAATCGTAATTCGACTTAACGAAACTGTATAGCTCCGCATTCAATAGACACGTTTGGCGAACAAGGCAGGTAGGAGCAACAAGAAAAGCAATGCTTTTGATGTTTCCTATATACACATAACAAAATGAAACTATAGGTCTATTTTATTCAATGGACTTTAAAATTAAGAATTATTATTTGTAAGATTCAATTTTCCATCAGCTCCTTCTATGTTGTTGCAACTGAGTTGTTTTACAAAGTAAGCGTGGTTAAGTGGAAACAATTAAGAGATGTATATGACACATGGTACATAACATACTCCTAGTGCTCGACACAACTGAAACTTGCGGTGTGAGTTGCTACGAGAACTAGAAGAGCACAATGGACTACGTCAAAATAATTTAGAAACACGTTTACTTTTACAGCAGTGGAATAGGAAAAAAAAGCATTATTTGAATATTATCGTGGTTCATTAAAACTCACTATGTCAAGCTATACCATCTTTAGTAGTTCAACAAAATTGTACAGTGCGTATAATAAATAAGCAAGCGTTATAAATGACGAAACTATCTTTTTGTAATTAAAACCTCTTTATTGAAAATGAATGAGATGAATCAGCTAAATGATATTAGGACAATGAATTTCGATGCGAGAATATAATCTCAAAGCGATATTAATATCGTGAAGATATATTTTTGTAGATTTGTGTTAATATTACCACTTTATGTGATTTTATAATGAATCTAGAAGTGTTTCACTATTAAAAATACACACGAAAGTTATGACCCAAAAATCACTTTAGAGAGTGAATTATTTTCATTTCTTGATCAGCAAGACATTGCGTGCCGATTAGCCACTGCCCAAGACACATTTTCTTTAGCCCAAACAAGATAATTTTATTCTCTAGCTCATATTATATATATATATATATATATATATATATATATATATATATATATATATATATATATATATATATATATATATATATATATATATATATATATATATATATATATATATATATATATATATATATATATATATATATATATATATATATATATATATATATATATATATATATATATATATATTTTAGAGAGAAAGAAATGTAATGTGTCATATAGTAAACATTTAAAACGACAATTCTTCCGTTGACAGTAATTTAAATTCAGGAAGGTTCTATATAAAATATGAAAATATTTCAAGAGAGTAACAAAAGATGTTCCCTCAAACCAACCTTTTTATCTTGGAGGATAATACAAACTAAAGCTAAATATCTGTTCCAACGAATTAGAAATCGGCTTAGGCACGATTGCGCACGCACGATTTGTATAAGACACCTGTGCGAGAGACAGATAACACAAGTGATCCTTCCGATGTTACCCACCATAGGAAATTCAATAGACCTGGAATGAGGTATGCAAGTAACTTAATCAATTGTTAGAAATTTCATTCTGTTTCGTTTCGACTCTTTATTTTATTTTCGTTATACTATTTACTTAACTTTACCAATATTTCATTCAATTAAAATAAAATTTTGATGACCGTCGTGGCGCAGAGGCGCAACGTCTGCCTGTAACGCGACGGTTACTGGGTTCGATCCCCAGTCGGAGAAGGTGGATTTTTCTTTTTCCATTTTCTTCGCTCTGGCAAACTAGGCAAAGTGCGTCGTTGAGTTCCGCCACTCAACACGCAATGCCTCGAAAACGGCGGAAAGCGGGGACGGAGAAAGCAGGGACTAAGCAACGGAGTGTCTTAACACTAGGTTCCCAGGGTTCCTGCAGTTCCCTCTGCCTACCCTGCCATGTGCGGGATAAAGCGTGAAGCTAAAAAAAAAAAAAAAATTAAAATAAAAATGTTATTGTTATTAAAATACTAAGAAAATTTAAAAAATTTAAGTAGTTTGTAAGTACTTAAAGTTCAAAAATAAAATTTTCATGTTTAGTATTTATGCAGATTTTTTGCTTGTTTATACAAGTTTATATGATAAAAGTCTGATATAAGCATGAACAATTTATCTGTGTTCCAACTTGCAGGCTCTTTCCGTAGCATCCGAGCTATTCGTAGCAGTGCTTCAGATATGAGACGAATGACGCCTCTTCCACGTCAGGAAATTGGCGCCCACTTGATCCGCTGACCGATGGCAGCTTGTCCGGCTGCTTTATTGTGTTTCGCCCTGTATTTCTAGAACGTACTTCAAAGGCGGCATTAGCAGAATCATTTCGAATTTGGTTAGGTAGTGGGAGGAGCTCGGACAGTGAAGGTGAGCGTTAATGCATTTTAAAGGGGCCCCTTTAAACCTACACTTGGGTCGCAAGTCCCAAGCGCTGATCGGAGCTCCTCTTCCTACAACACGATGGGCCCGGCACCCGCTCGGTGAATCCATGGAATGCTAAGCAGTTTCTTCTCATTTCTCTCTCTCAAGTTACTTTTGATACTTAGTAGCATAAATAACTTGAATACTTTACTCTATATGAAAAATAAACCCATAAATATTGATACAGTCTACGGAGTATACAACTATGAAATGTTATTTTAAATTGAAATTAAAAAAACGTATCTCTATCCTGAAACTAAAAAACAGAATCCTTGAAGCATAGTGATCCTGTTACTTTGAGCGGACGGATAACTTAGTGTACTTATCGACTTTCTTCATTTATACTGTAATTCAGACTTAAAATAAAAAGGAAGACTTGAAATTTGAAAATGCGTAAAAATGATATATCACAATTTTAAATGTTTAAAAAAAATGAGTTAAGTCTAGGGGACTTTAATAAGATTCATACTTGACTGACATATTAATATCTAGGATATAAATTTATTATCTTAGCAATCGAATCAAAATAAGACTAATTACAAGTGGTTGTAAACTATTGTTTAAAATTAAGCTCGTAAATAAAAAATTTTGGTGTGCACTCGACTGTAATAAATATTGGAAAAAACGTTTGATATAACATATTTAAATCATGAAAATGACAACTGTTGTCAAATATTTCTGAAGACCCAGATGAAGACACGCGATGAAATGGGTATAACATAAAACAGTATTTCATGAAGCAATTGGCTATTTAATAGGATTTCATATAAAAACGGAGCAAACGCATCGAAACACTCTGACAACAACTTGAGCGCGGTGCGGGCCCGAACATGTTTGCTTACTCTGAGTTTGCAAATGCTGCTGATTGGTTGTTTGCCTCATTTTTTCTTAGACAGAATTTAGAAAGAGGCAAGTTTGGAAATTGACATTTCTAGGGTTCTGTGGAATGGAAAAGAGTATTTCGGAAAATAATCCTTATAGTGTCACTTGGTGAATGACATTTGAAGTTCTGAAGCTAAAGTTAATATTACATATACAAGTCTACAATCCATTGGAGTATAGATAATATAAGTTTCTTTATTTATGCCGCATATTGTATAAAATTAGCACAGTAATCCAAACTTATAGTCCTTTCTTTTTAATTATGAACAGTTTAAGCAACTGTACTAGTTTCAAGTAACTGACTAATTTTGCTACTTACTAATTGAAACAATTTGAAACAATATATGTCCAATTTTGGAATCTAATTAGTAGTCGACTACGTGGACTATAATTGGGTACCTCGAAAATGTCAGCACATTATCTAACACGCGACACTGCACAGGTGCGCGGCGTACCGAGAAAATAGCACAAGCGTTGAACGAAAACAACCTGCTAATGAACATCGCGAGCTAATTGCCACCAGCCATTATTTCGTTAAGGATCTTGAATATTTCCTAGTTGGACTAGTGTTAATAGAAAGCAGAACATTTTTATAACGAGTTGTAAGATGACGTACATAAAACAGTCTTTTATATTAAGGTAGTTATTATAATTAACCAGTGTAGTATTAAACTAATAAGCACGTAAAAAAGTTTAATAATTAAAAGTATAGGCGTGATATTCAAGCTATGAAAAACAATCTAATTCTAATATTAATTTACTTGTTATTTATTTACATAATCATTTAGGCACCTAAATATACATGTGCAGGCATAAAATCTATGAATTAATATAACAATAAAAAACTATATAAAAGGTTACAATATCTTAAACACTACTTGAAACATGAATCTGACATAACATTTTAATGACTCATGTTTATTAGAACAGCCTGATACGGTATCTCATACTCGACGTAATGAAACGTGTGGTACATTTGGTTTCACTTTAACTTGCAATTTGTGTACATTCATCACTTCTGTTACCATTTGATATTTGTTTATGTCGCTAAATACGTATATATCTTCTATATTTAAGGTTAACTAAGAGTAAAAAATTGTTGTGAACAAATTTTAGTCTTATCTAATGTCTTAGTCTTATCTGCTTTTATGTAAAACATGTATATAAAGACCGTCATGGTACAGAGGTGTAAGCGTCTACCTGTAAACGTGACGGCCTGAGGGTTCGATTCCCACTAGGGGAAGATGGATTTTCCTTTTTTTTTATTTTCATCGCTCTGAAAACTAGGCCAAGTGCAGCGTTGAGTTCACTCAACACGCAATGCCTCGAAAAAGGCGGAAAGCGGGGAAGGAAAAAACAGGGACTAAGCAACGGAGTGTCTTAACACTAGGTTCATATAGTTCCTGGGGTTCCCTATGCCTACCCTGCAATATACGGGATAAAGCGTGAAGCTAAAAAATGTGTATAAAGAAATATTTAACACTACAAAAGAAAATACAAAATTTAATAAATATACATTATTCACAAATTGCTTAAACAGAACAGTACATGTCAAGGAGGCAGAAACTTAATATCTGTAACCCTATAAATTCCACCGGAAGCCGCCCTAATCATAATTAAAATATCCCGATAACGAAAATTAATAGATTTAATTCACGCGATAATCAGCTTATCATATTTTATGGAAGATAAAGGAGTAATCTATTCGTGCAAAAGGCGGATGATCGTGACCGTCAGGTGATCAGTCAATCTTGGCGCACCGAAGTGAGGCTGCGAAGTGACGTTTGGTCCTGTAATTAATAACGCTTCTCAAGCCAGTGAACAAAAGACGATTGTTTGCTCACCGGCCTGGACGGTGTGAGGCTCAAATCTTGCGATTTACGATAAAAGCAATTGTTTTCGTATCCTGATTCTGTTTATACGAGAAATTGTTAATTGCTTATTAATATTTTCTTTAAATATATTTCCTTACGTATATAATAAATTTCAAGCACTCAGTATTTATTCAAAAATAATCAAAATAATAAAAAAACTGAATAAATTAGTTAATCGGTATTTTGACGTAAAGTTAGACCTTTATTTAATATAAGTTTGTGTCAACAGGTTGCGTGTTGAGTGGCGTAACTCAAAGTACTAGGAAATGTAAAATTACATCCTCCTGAGTGGGAACAGGACCGACCTCTTTCACGCTTGTACTCATATACTGTGCCACTGTACTACGATAACCTCAATTTGATATTTATTATATTCAAATTATTAAGCACCACTTACTAATAGTGTATTATTACTTTAGTTTCAATATTAATATAATATAATAAGCACAATACATTAGTAAGTTGAAGTGGCAATGGGCAGGGCACATAGTACGGAGAACTGACGGCCGCTGGGGCAGAAAGGTTCTCGAGTGGAGACCACGTACCGGCAAGCGCAGCGTGGGACGGCCTCCTACCAGGTGGACGGACGACTTGGTCCGGGTTGCAGGCAGCCACTGGATGCGTATAGCATTAGACAGGGCGCACTGGAGGTCCCTGGGGGAGGCCTATGTTCAGCAGTGGACGTCCTACGGCTGACATGATGATGATGATGATGAATAAGCACAAAAGATAAATATGCGAGCAGTGGAAGCTGCTAACCTTTTAATAAATTAAAAGTAAAATATTAAATTTGACAAATTTCAATTCTATTTTGAAAAAAAAAAAAAAAACATTTATTATGTCTGCTTTTGTGTGTTTCCCATAAAAAAGTCTGTTTGTAGGATTTTGCTCAAAATAATGACGGCGCAAATAATTTAGAGGGGTAGTTTTCAATATGCCTTTCTTTAAAGAGAAACTTGAAGCCAATACAAGTCTAAAATCAGGGCATGAATTGAATAAAAATGTAAAGTAAAAATGGAGAGTAGCATCCGAGATAACAGCTATTCAGAAGAGGAAACCGTTAAAAACAAATTCAAAGAGTAAAGTGAGTAAATTATAAAAGTGCGGCGCGGGCTCTTGGTTTCCACGTCGCCCTGTCAGTTATCATTGCAAGAGAAAATAACCATTGGCAGGCGATTCATAGCTAAGATATTAGATGTTAAAAACCTTTAAAAAACATTCTTAACTTTTCGTTTTGTTTTAAAGAAGATATTTGATGAATTAAATTAAGTAAATACTTTACTTTATAAAACAGGTACACAGATAGTTTTTAATGTATTAATTTTTGATTATTTTAATTGTAACTTGCAAATGCGGCAATGATTGGTTTTTGCCTCAGTTTTTCTTGACGACCGAATTAGAAAGAGGCAAGTTTGAAGTGACATTCGAGGTTTCTGTGGAATGGCAAAGAGTATTCTAAATATCCTATACTAATATAATATCACTGCTTGGTGAATGACATTTTGAAGTTCTGAAGCTAAAGGTAATATTACATATACAGGTCCCTACAATCCATTGAGTATCAGATAATATAAGTTCTTTATTTATGCCGCAATATTTGTATAAAATTAGCACAGTAATCCAACTTAGAGTCACCTTTCTTTTTACGTATGAACAGTGTAGCACTGTACTATTTCAGTAACTGACTAATGTTGCTACTTACTAATTTGAAACATTTGAAACAATATTGCCACATTTTGGAATCTAATTAGAGTCGACTACGTGGACTATAATTGGGTACCTCGAAAATGTCAGCACATTATCCTAACACTCGACACTGCACATGTGCCGCGGCGTACCGAGAAAATAGCACAAGCGTTGAACGAAAAACAACCTGCTAATGAACATCGCGACTATTCCACCACCATTAATTTCGTTAGGATCTCTGTAGTTCCTGTTGGACTCGTGTTAATAGAAAGCAAACATTTTTTATAACGAGTTTGTAATGACGTAACATAACCAGTCGTTTAGTATTAAGGTAGTTATTATATTAACCAGTTGTATTATTAACTGATAAGCACGTAAAAAGTTTTAATAATTAAAAGTATAAGGCGTGATATTTCAAGCTATGAAAAAAATCCTAATTCTAAGATTAATTTACCTTGTTTATTTAGTATCATTATAGGCACCGAAATCTACTCCCAGCAGCATAAAATCATGATTTAATATAACATAAAAAAGCTATATAAAAGGTTAAATATCTTCAACAGCTCCTGAAACATGAATCTGGACTAACAGTTTACTGACATCGACTTGCTTTTAGAACAGCCCTTATACGGTAACCTCAACTCGTCGTAATGGAAACTTTTGTTGTCATGGTCATTTTAACCTTCGCAATGGTTACTCAGTCACACGTCTGTCCATTTGATATGTTGTTTTATGTCGCTAAATACTATATATCTTCTATATTAGAGGTTATACTAAGATACAAAAATTTTGTGAACAATTTTAGTCTTATCTAATGTCTTAGTCCTTATCTGCTTTATGTAAAACATGTAAATAAAGACCTCATGGTACAGAGGGTGTAAGCGGCTACCTGAAACGTGACGGCCTGCGGTTCGATTCCCCACTAGGGAAGATGGAGTTTCCTTTTTTTTTTATTTCCAATCGCTCTGAAAAAACTAGCCGGTGCAAAGCGTTTATGTTCACTCACACGCAATGCTCGAAAAGCGAAGCGGGGAAGGAAAAAACAGGGACTCAGCACGGAGTTGTCTTAACACTAGGTTCATATGGTCCTGCGTCACTCTGCCTACCCGTGCATATACGGGATAAGCGTGGCAGCTAAAAAAGTGTACTACAAAGACTATTTAACACGACAAAAGAAAAAATACAAAATTTTAAATAAATATACTTTATTCCCACAAATTGGCTTAAACAAACAGTACATGTTCAGGAGGAGAAACTTAATACTGTAAACCCTATAATTTCCACGGAAACCGCCCCTAATCCAATAATTAAACATATCCGATAAAGAAAATTAATAGTTTAATCCACGCGATAACCACTTATCCATATTTTTTGGAAGATACGGAGTAATCTATCGTGCAAAAGGCGGATGATCGTTACCTGTCATGTGTCAGTCAAAATCTCGGCGCACCGACGGAGGCTGCGAATTTGACGTTGGTCCTGTAATTAATACGCTTCTCATAAGCCAGTTGAACAAAATACGATTTGTTTGCTCACCTGGGCCTGGGACGTGTGAGGCTCAAATCTTGCGAGTTATATAAAAGCAAATTGTGTTTCTATCCTGAATTCGGTTTATACGAGACATTGTTAATTGCTTATTAATATTTTCTTTAAATATTGTTCCGTAACGATATAAATATTTCAAGCACTCAGTATTCTTCAAAATAATCAAAATAATAAAAAAACTGAATAAATTCATTAATCGGTATTTGACGTATAGTTTAGACCTTTATTTAATATAAGTTTGTGTCACAGGTTGCCGTGTTGAGTGGCATAACTCAAAGTACTAGGAAATTTGTAAATTACATCTCTCCTGAGTGGGAACAGTACCGCCCTCTTCACACACGCTTGTATCATATACTGTGCCACGGTACTAACGATAACTCATTGATAGTTAATTATATTCACATATTAAGCACCACTTACTAATAGATTATTATTAACTTTAGTCTAAATATTACTATAATATAATAAGCACGAAAAGTAAAATATCGAAGCATGCAGCTTGGCTAACTTTTAATAATTTAAAGTAAATCTAACTTTGACAAATTTCATTCTATTTTGAAAAAGCAAAAAAAAAAACATTTATTATGACTGCTTTTGTGTGTTTTCCCATAAAAAAGTCTGTTTTAGGAATTTTGGCCTCAAAATATGACGGCGCAAATAATTTAGAGGGTTAGTCTTCAATATGCCTTTCTTTAAAGAGAAACTTGACCAAACGACTCAAATCTGGGCCATGAATAAGGAATAAAAATGGTAAGTAAAAATGGAGAGTATCCATCCGAGATAAAAGCTATTCATAAGAGTAAACCGTTAAAACAAATTCAAAGAGTAAAAGTTAGTTAAATTTATAAAAGTGCTGCTCGGGCTCTTTGTTTTCCCCGTCGCCCAGTCAGTACATGCAAGGAGAATAATAACCATTGCAGGCGAATTCATAGCTAAGCATAGTTAGATGGTAAAACCTTTAAAAAACATTCTTAACTTTGCGTTTTGTTTTAAAGAATATTTGGATGAATTAAATTAGTAATACTTTACTTTATAAAACAGGTACCCAGATAGTTTTAACTGGTATTAATTTTTTGAATATTTAATTGTAAACTTCCCTACAATATTGGGGCAGATAAATATAATTAGGCAAAACAAATATTATTAGGTCAAAGCAAAAGAAGAAAGACATATTTCTCACATCTATTCTTCATCAATCATAAGTCGCTTAACGAAACTGTATAGGCTCCGCATGTCAATAGACACGTCCGCGAACAAGGCGGTAGGAGCAACAAGAAAGTATGCTATGGGGTTTTTCCTATATACCTAAAATGAAACTTTAAATGTTTATTTTATTCAATGGACTTTAACTTAAGATTTGTTATTGGTTTAGATAAATTTTCTTTCAGCTCCGTCTAGTTGTCGCAACTGAGTTGTTTTTAACAAGTAATTGTGGGTTAAGTGGAAACATTAAAGATGTTTATATGACACATGTGTACATACCATACTCCTATTGCTTCGACTCGACTGAAAACTTGCGGTCGTCATCTCCTAACGAGAACTAGAAGACTACAATGGACTACGTCAAAATAATTTAGAAACAAGTTTACTTTTTCAGTAGTGGAAAAGGAAAATTAGCATTTCCTTGAACATTATTGTGGTTCATTAAAATTCACTATCTCAAGCTATACTATATTTAGTAATCCAACTTAGTAAATTGTACAGCGCGTATAATAAATCTGCAAGCGTAATATATGACGACGCTATCCAATTACAATTAAATCACCAATGATGAAAATGAATGAGATGAATAAGCTAAATGATATTAGCACAATGTATTTCGATGCAAGAATATCTCAAAGTAATCTGTCAATATCGCGGAGGCGAAAGCCACAAAGTGACGGTCTCTGAAATTAATTACCCATCTCAATGGCGACGGAACAAAGGCGATTGTTTGCTGCGGACGAGTCGATGCCGACCCTAAGCACAGATAATCTTATGCTTTGTATTATGAAAGTTTTTATTTCCTTAGTATCATCCGCCTGGGCGGCTGTATTCTTTGTAAAAATAACCGCTCCTATTATCCGACTTTCTATTATCTTATCTCACGCTCGTATTGGCTTGTTACGTGATGCATTAAAGCTAAATGTTGTCGTGGAGGAAAAATTTTAATTATTAAGAAAAACATGATTTTTTATTGAGATTTATGTTCTCATAAATATTTATTCGTACGAAAGTAAACCACATTACAATTCTCATATATTAACACAATTCACATTCAGTACTTACCTTACATTATATGTAATATAGCAATATAAAAAAAATACAGAAAAAATAATTGTCTATTATTACAACAGGTGTTTTTGAGATATAATCGGCACACTTTCCTTACAAAACCTGTCGCAAACAAATAACGCTTACGTGAGGAGGAAGTCTTTTCAAAAGGCAATTAATCGGGTAAATATCGCGACGTCAAATCATATAACGTATCATATTATAGTACGCACAAGGTATATTGTTGTACATTTGTATTAAAATATCCTTCATGTGTTTTTATTCTGAATCTTGAAAAAGATAACACGTTGAAATGTTTCACAATTGAAAATACACACAAAAGCTATGACCCAAATATCACTCCAGCAAATGAATTATTTTCATTTCCTCATCAACTACACAAAGCGTGGCAATTAGCCATTGCCCAATACGCATTTTCTTGACAGTTCTATAATTTAGCCCAAACATGATAGTTTTATTTTCTAGCTCGTATCTCGTAATGTGTCATCAATCAAACATTTAATACGACAATTCAGTTGACATTCACAACTTTATAATTCAAATTCAGGGAGGTTCTACATAAAATATGAAAATATTTCATGAGAGTAACAAAAGATGTTCCCTCCAAGTAAGTTTACAATTGTTCTTGTTGTCGTGCACAGTACCTTACATATGAAACAAAATTTTTTGAAATCTTTATTAAAATAGAATATATATAACAAGCAAAAATATAAATAAGGACATATTACTAAATAATTTACTATCGTCTTTTAACATACATAATATACTTAAAATGTTCTTGAAACTATATAACTTCTTTGCAATTGCTATTAAGTATTGAATTAAAATATATTTCTATTCGAAATTGCTATTTTATCCGATACTAGCTATCGAATCAGAAATAATATTAATTTTAATCTATCGCTTTAAATTCATTCGATACACAATATAATATTTCTATTCGGGTCAAAAGCCGAGGCGTGAAAAGCTCAATGTGTCAATGATTCAATGAAATGGCATCGTAATTGAAAAAATATTTTACAACTGTATGACATGTTGGCAGAATATTGGAGTAACGAACAAAATTGATCCTGACCCGAATAGAAATATATTGAAAATTTGATTTGTAATGATTGATTATTATGGGATTCCACCAACATAAATATGAATATTCCATAGATACAGAATTGATGTGATGTACTATTTGAGGGACATGATAATATATAATATGGAAATAACATCAATGATAGTGATAATATTTCAGAGTACATATTATATGTTATGCCGAAGTAGAAATAAATAATATCTGCACATAATGTAATCAAACACGCAATACAGAGCAGTAAGCGGTAAGTCGAAGAAACAGCGCTACGAGTTTTGAATGAGAACGGCCTGCTAATGAGCAGCGCGAGTTAATTGCCAACGCTTGTCACTATTCAGCTAAGGATCAAGTGAATGCGTACTAATTAAACAATAGATATTAAAACTTATCTTATACATTTGCGGAATATGTTTTAGAAGATAATATTGTTTATTACAACATTAAAATTTTATTTGCAAGGTTTAATTATTTATTTTATACGTTACTAGCGTTACCGTCGTGGTTCTGCCCACATTATTTGATATTTTCCGACGATTTTTTTATTTGTGATAAATAAATAAAAAATAAAAGTACAAAAATCATCTAAACTATCTAAAAATTAAATAGTTTAAATTTATATATTAATAGTTTAAATTTCACTTTTTTCTATTTACCCAAATTACAGATACTTTCCCTTTTTTCACAACTTGCACCTCAATTATTCACCAAAATAGGTAGACTCCTAGTAGATAGACACACTAATACACTAGATATATACCTTGTTACGAGTATGAATTTTATCGATAGAAAAAAAATACGCATATATATATAGTGATTCACGGCGGCGGCGCGGCGTTGAGTTCCGCCACTCAACACGCATCGAAAAAGGCGAAAAGCGGAGACCGAGAAAGCGGGAATAAGCAGCATCTTAACACTAAGTTTCTATGGTTCCAGCAGTTCCCTCTACCTAACCTGCTATGTGCGGAATTAAGCGTGAATCTAAAAAAAAATAGGTCACATCGCTAAATAGTAGTAAAGAAAGTCGCTTCCAGCTGTCTGTTGCAAATTTGGGAAACTAATGTCAAGTTAACATTAGGTTACCACAGTTCCTGCGGGTCCCTTTGCAAAAATGTTTGTGTTGCAAATATGTGACTGTTATAGGTTCGAAACCTACATTGGGAAATTTATTGTTCCATTTCTAAACATGGAATAGCGGGGCGTAGACGTACGCGTCTTAAAACAAAATGTCTCGAAATGGCGGAGTGAGAGAGCGGAGGGTATGAACACTAGGCTCCCTAATATGCGAAATGCTGAAAACAGAATGTAAACCAAAATTAAATTTTACAAACATACTATATAAAAAATACATAAAGACTTACGTTAGGTATTTTAAAAGCATGTAAAATGTTGACTGTATTTTAATCCTGTCGGGCAGCTTATGTGCTTAAGTGGCCAGTAGTTTAATTGTACATTTTATAGAAGGCTTACATTTAGTATTGTATTTAGTCAGATAGGTTTTCATGCAGGTTTTATGGTAAAGCTGCTTAAACATGAAAAGCTTTTCCAACAACGTCAGGAATATCAGTCACACTCAAATATATATAGACGGTGAATGAAACCGACGGTGGTAAACGTAAATCGGCTCAAGAAGCGCTACGTGCATTGACACACCACAACTGCGGATAAGGCACGTGCGAGATGCTGATAACTCCAGTCATGTTTGCTTCGGCTGCATCTGAATATATTGACTGGACAGATTGCCTATTCTTGAACTGGAAATTGAAATAAAAAAACAATATATGAATAAGTTGACGCCAAATAACGACCGTGGGTTAAAGGGTTATTCTTATATCATAGAATAATATAACTATTAGTACATATTCTAGGGTTGCAATAAACTGGTGTAGATTTAAATTATAGAATTATAATTAAATGAGCTGCTATTATTTGAATATAAGATTTCACAAGATATCTTATATAAATAAACATATATAACACAAAAAAAGGCTATAAGTAATTATGTGGGTTTTTAAATATTTCTAAATAAAGAGCATTCATATTTTGAGTAATAATTAATTCAAACCTGGCTCAATTATCTCGGAGGAGTATGTAAATAAAAGCTACATATCTGTTCCATGGAATTAGAAATCGGCTTAGGCACGATGCTCTAACGCTGAAGGATTTGTATATGACACCTGTGCGAGAGACAGATAACACAAGTGATGCTTCCAATGTTACCCACCATAGGAATATCATATCATCCTTTCATTGTTAGAAATCAAAATGCTTCGACTCCTTATTTTATATTCGTAATACTATTTATTTACTTTTTCATTCAACAATATTTCATTCAATCATTAAAGCTTTTCACAGTAAAAACGATGATTTTATATTTTGTTTTTAATATCTTATATTATGCTCTATATGCGTTTGTGTGATAAATATTAAATGTACATTTTTAAGTAAGAAATTTTTATTTTGATTTTTAATCACGCGTGTAGCAGGGTAATGAGAACGTAGTGTTAGATACTAATGATAATATAGTTTCATTTAGTTTATGATTATATGTATTAACAATAATATAAAAAACTTTAAAACTAACACTAGTGAAAAGAAATAGCAAATTTCAAACACTAAAGTGTGAAAGTTCACACTTCATGAAATTATAAATTGCATTATGCTACACGATAAATACAGGGCGGGAGACAATAAAGCAGCCGGACAAGCTGCCATCTGCATGTTAGGTTAGGAAATATCCTATTTAATTGAAATGAAGACGTTATTCTTATGATAATACTAAGAATGCTTATAAAATAAATTAATTTTTAAGGAATTAAAGCTCACAAATCAAATCTTTTGTTATATATTTATGCAGATTTTTATTTATATTAAAGTTACTTTTGTTATTTAGTTGAAATTTATTCTACTAAGTAACAAAAGTAACTCAATTATAAACAATCTGAGTACTTTATATAAAAAATAAAACTAGAAGTATTGATATATTTTAGGTAGGAAGCAACTATATAATATTGTTTTAAAGTATTTAAATACATTTTAACTAAAACTTGTCTTAATAGAAAATTTATCCCTGTCTTGAAACCAAAAAACCATTTTTGATGCACAATGATCATACATGGGGCAGACGGATAATTAAGTGTACTTGTCGCCTTTCTTTATTTATACTCTAAGAAAGAACCGAGAATCGAATTCGATTCGAATTGTAGAGCAAAATTTTGGAAAATGCGAAATTATTGATCACTTTCTACTGTATAGCCATTTTTTAATAATTTAATATGAATATTACTTTTATTTTTGTACACATTATGGTTAAAGATACTTTATTTCTCAAAAAGAAATTACATTTCACTTATTTGAGAAAATTATGACTATAAACATATTTTAAACTAAAACTTCGACAAACAAGTTTAACATATTATTCTTACAATAAATTTTGCTTTAAACAAGGAATTTAAAACATAACCTCAAACAACAACTCAACAATAATTGTGTATAAAACAGCGACAATAAATGCAAACTCATAGACACATGGTAACAAAAACAGTTTGATCATCAGTTATTTATTTCATACTTTATTTTTATTGTATTTAATTTTACTTATTTATTTTTTTATTTGTGCATTAGTTTAAATCATTTATTTTACTTTAATAAAAAAAAAACATTTATATAAATGTCCGGCGTGAGCATCAACTCGTTATTGTCACGTGTCGCCATTGATGAAACAGTAGCATAGCGGAAATGAAGAATATGGACTCTATTCCATTCAGAACAAACAAAAATGCGCAGCATGACCGGAAACTAATGAATGTGAGTTTTATACAGAAGGCGCCCCTCGCCCAATAGCTTTATTAAAAAGGCCAAACGGACGACTAGGGAGCGGCCATTGTTGTGGCGACCAGTCGTGTTTGTCAAGTGGTTTAGTATGATAGTGTTTGTGAGATCAGTGATAGTGAAATAAGTGTTCGTAAAGTAATTGATTAATTAGAGTAAATTATCAATAGTGATTGCTTAGAATTACCTTGTGCAGGGCGAATTATTTGAAAGTGTGTGATCTGTGGTGAAATATACTACATAATTAGCAACTGTGTTGTTATTGAATCATGAGTGAGAGCGTAATGGTACGCTTGATGGCGATGTGGATAGAACCGCTTCCCCATCCTATCGTACCCGAGTTTAAACTCCGAATCTTAAGATGGGGTAGCAAGCACCTAAGCTCACCCACGCCCTGCCTGATGAACATCTGCTGGTCTTTGGGAGTAACCTGTTTTTTCTAATAATGACACTTTCTGCCATAGGCAGTTATACTGGAAGGCTTTCAAAACAACAGCAAGAAATTATGAGATCAATAATGAGTTTCTTACAAATCTATTTGCGAAAACTGATAAACCGTGGAAAAACCCAGCTATCTGACGTTTATATTGCTTCGTTTTGATCCTGATTAGTATCCTTTTCCGAGACTGGTGAACATGTTGACCGGGCGAAAGATCATTGGAGCTTACCGTTATGAAATTTGCACTAAGATTTGCTAGTTTATTGAAAGGAGAGCAAAGCCTCCTTGGCGATGCGTTGGGTGGTAAAATCACCTGTGTGGGCCGCTATGAAACCGCATTAACAAACATTTTGAACGCAGAAGCTCGTTTTATTCTAGACGTGTACTTAAATTTAGAAACTTCAAATTCGATATTTCGAATCCTGTTGATTCTGTTACTAAAGCCTGGAAATGTTGAAAAGATGTTAAAAGTGCATTGAGAGGGACGCGGTAGAAGCAATGATCGGTTGTATTGGACAACAATATTTAAGATTGCGCTTATTAGCCAGCAATGTACCTTTGTTGCCCCGTTGATTCATGTTGTGTCTACCATGAGTTGTAAATCACAGGAACAAACTGGAGAGGCCAACCAATTAAGCGTTCCGCGACGAGGATACACGAAAGAAGACGGCATTAACTGTTACAGTTCGCAAAGCAGGACATGTTCAGCCAATGCAACAAAAAAAAAAAAAAATAAGGTAGAGAGACCTAGACCCTTGTTAACTCGAAGTGAAAAAGGCACTGAGGTTAAAATGGTAGCCAAAATACTTAAATGTCTTATTGTGAAGGCCTGGACATCCAAATTCATTTGTTATAAGAGAATGAATGCGAAGCTAATAAAATACATTTAATTATTCACCAAATTATATTCTATCCAATGCGGTTAATAAGCCACTTCAAATAGTATCATTATTCGACCAGTTGTGCAGATCCGATCTCTAGTACGAAAATCGTTAAGTAATACGTTACCTGGTAACACCGTATACAATGCTTTCATCAAGGGCTTTGGTGCTTGGCGTGCCAATAACATCTATGACCGCGTTACAGTGACTTGTGACATTATGATGTTTATGTCGAAATAACTTTTATGTAGTTGAAAAGATCACTAAATCCGTGTAATCTGTTGGGTGGGAGCCGATATTTTTACATTATTCCCGGTCTATCAATCAACATAACGAAAAAAGGTGCACTGTAAGAAGAATTATAATCTCATGCAAGTCCCTTTAAATGATTTTACAAGTATGATACCGATTTGACACGACTTGCATCTTGAAATTAAAGCTGTTTGGAAAAGCATAAAGATTTTTTTTTTGGTGTTTACTACTGGTGTCCCTAAAACGAAAGTAAAGACAGCAACATTAGAAATAAATTTTTTTTGAAAGACCGCCTAAAGGGGTACGCGCAGCCATATCGGATGGCACCCATAGAAAGACAGAAGTAAAAGCTATTATCGAAGATGCTCATGTCAAAAGTATTGTCCGCGAACAGTACCTTCTAATTTTGCAAGTCCTTTTATTCCCCTCGTAAAGAAAAGAACGGAGAAGACGAATTGTTGTCGATTATAAGAATTAAAATAGGAACCACATTCTATTAAATTCCCTTTGGCCTATTAGTTCGGATCAAATTGATAACAGCAGGTTTCTCCTTATTTTATAAGCCGAGATTGCACAGATTTCATCAAATTCCAATAGATGAAACGCCCTTCATAAGACTGGGTTTTAATTACACACCAGATGGTTTTGTTCGAATATACAATGATGCCTTTTTTGGTCTTATGAATGGCCCCTGCCGTATATCAGAAGGCTATAATGTGGTAACTAACGACCCTTATTAGATAAAAGATTGGTTTATATTGAGGATATCTAATTAATGCCTCAAATATTTCAGAAGGCCTAGCAATTCTTGATAAGGTGCTAACGGCTCTTCGTGTACTGGTTTCGCAGTCAATACTAATAAATTTCGTTTTTTTAAAACATCCATAGAATATCTTGGATGTTAATTTCTAATGGAACAGTTTAAACCCGCCCTAGAAAGTAGAAGCATTGGAAAAGCCCTGTTCCAGACCAACTAGGCAAGTTCGCACAGTTTGTCGGATTAGCCAGCTATTTTCGTCGTTTTCAATCCCTTCATTTTCAACGAATGATTCCTTATATAATCTTACGAAGAAGACACAAGTTTAATTGGATAGCCGAATGCGAAAATGCCAGCCCGCGATATTATAAGAGGTTACACAGCTTCACCGATACTCACAATATTGTCAAGAAGGTTCCCCGTAGAACTTCATACGGATGCCAGTGCTACAGGCTAGGAGCAATCTTATGCAGTAAAAAAGATCGGCGTAGACAATGTGGTAGCCTACAGGAGTATGAGGACGACTGAACCAAAAGCCACTACCTTCGTATGAATGGGAAGCTCTTGTGCAATCTACGGGCCTTTAAACATTTTAGGCCTACTTGTAGGGACTAGTAATTTTACTGTGGTCCGGATTGTAATGGCTAGCAAGCGTCGATGACAAAACATGAGGCTGCTGCCAGGAACATAGATGGTGTTTCATTTTAAAAACCTTTTTAGTTCGATATCTGAATACAGACAAGGACTCGGATGAAACTGCGATTTTTGTTAGTCGTAATCCATAATGTGTGTCGTCTTGCTATACCACGGATTCATGGCTCAAAATTGAACAAAGAAGAGATAAAAGACTGTCTGCATTATAACTACGCTGGAGCAGGGGAAGACTACCGTGAATATCGATTAAAGATAATATTTTATATAAAAAAGCCCTGACCCAATACGCGTGCATATTACATGGAAGAAAGTTTTTCCCAGCTCATAACCAGTGGATCATAATAAATGCTTTTCAATTCTGCCTAAAACATTTTGGATGGGAGAAAACTTTAGACAAAATTAAAGAGGAGTCTGGTTTCCAGATATGTCGACATTAGTGAGGCAATTGTTAAAATGCATCCATTGTAAGACAAGTAAAGGCCATCTGGGGCAAAGCAATGTCAACTATATTCCTATAAAGAAGGAACCTGTACCTTTTCACACGAAACATATTGCTATGACTGGAAACCTGCTCTGTTTACAAAGGAAAATGTGAATATTAGTAATTTATTATAGACGGCTATACAAATTTACCTTATAAGCTATTTTACAGATAAAACCATCCACTCCTGCTGTAAAAACAAACCACTTAAAAAGGTAGTTTCTCTTTTTTTGGCGCGCCCAAACAGAATAAGCTATCAAGATACAGCTTTTAGGCTGAATTCGGTGAATTTGTAAACAGCATGCATTCATCCCATTTTATTTGCACTCGGTGTAAGTAGGGGCCAATGGACAAGTCGAACGTGTAATGGCGATTATCAAAAAGGACTAACAATTATTCGTACTAATGAAAAAAAACTGAAAAAAGCCTAGACTCTCTACAATTAGCAATAAATTGTACAAAAATAAGACTAAACAATGTCATCCTCTAAAAGCTTACGTAGACCATGTGCGGTTTTCATTGGAACTTATTTCACTGTTAACGACTCCTGATTATAGGATAGATAAAACAAACTAAGCGAGTAATATTCCCAAAATAATGCTCGATAAAGGTTTTAATTGACAAGCAAAGATTCGATAAGGTTAAAGCTCAATTTCGAAGATTTCATAAGGGTGGAAATCGTTCTTTTTAAAGTTAATCCCTAGAATACCAACTATCTTGATCTCAAATACCCCGATGCATACGAAATATGGAAGTGTTTGCCAAATGTACCGTTATTTTAATACAAAAAAATTTTGTTGGCCGGGTCGACCAAAGAAGCCTCATGATCAGTTGCGCTTAGCACCTATTCTTTTTCCCATATAGCGTGTCTGGCGGAGAAAATAGTAATGGAATTTAGTAAAATACGGTGATTTTATAAAGTATTTTTGGTATGTTTGACTGCGAGTGCGATGTGTGTGGTGTGTACCAAAGTGTGCAGCGAGTCTAGCACCCCTTTGTAATGTGTGTTTCCGCTAGAGGTGTGCAGCAGTGGCTAGCACCCGCTGAGTGGTTGGTGTGTACACAATTTGGGCATCGAGGGGCCTAGCACCCTATGTATTTAGTGGTGTCGCCACTAGAGGTGTGCAGCAGTCTAGCACCCTCTAGTGGTGTATGTGTTTTTGTGTGTGTCTCACTAGAGGTGTGAGTAAAAGTGCCGCAGTGGCTAGCACCCTCTGATGGTTTGTGGGTACAAAAGTTGTGCAGGCGAGGGCTGCACCCTAGGTATTAGTGTGTCCCCCTAGAGTTGTGCACAGTGGCTAGCACCCTCTAAGTGTTGTATGTGTTTTGTGTGGTCCACTAGAGGTGTGCAGCAGTGGCTGGCACCCTCTGTGTGCTGTGTGTCACCATTGACAGGTATAGAACGATGGCTGACTTCTTTGGTTTTTCATGAGCCTCCTACCAGAGGTGTGCAGCGATGGCTACACCCTCTCAGTGGAGTGAAATAAACAATTTTTACGATATGGTCCAAGACAGTAATGAGCACATTGACGGGAACCGTCCCTGAATAAATCTAATTCTGTACTGATACAAAGGGTATGTGGCAGTAATATAATGATATTTTGAGTATTTTCAGGTCAGTCCAGCACGACCTGCTGCCAGAATGCCGGGTCGGCGTAGCAATCAAAATCGTTAGTGTCACAGTGTCGCCATTTATGAAACAGAGCAGGCCGGAAACTGAATGACTCGGACTCTATTCATTCAGAATCAAATCTCATCATGACGCGGAAACTAATGCTTGGGTTTTACATGCGGCCCTCCAAATAAGCCTTTATAAAAAGGCCAAACACGACTAGGCGGCCTTGTGGTGGCGCACGTGTTGTCAAGTGGGTTATAGTGTTTGTGAATCAGTGATAGTGGAAAATAATTGCTTCGTAAAGTACTTGATAAGTGAGAGTAATTATCATAGTGATTGCTTAGAGATACCTTGGCAGCGAAATTGTTGAAAGTGGTGATTCTGTGTGAATAGCATACATAATCGCAACTGGGTTTTATTGATATCATGAGTGAGTATCGTAAATGGTACGCGTGATGGCGAATTTGGATAGACCCGTCACTCCATTACCCCGAGTTGAACTCCGACATATAGTTATAAGATATAAATTCTTATAGTCCTTGCCTTGAATTATGAACATTCCCAAGAACTGAAAATGTTATAATATTTTCACTAGGGCTATTTTTAATTAAGGTACTACTTCGTACTACTATTTAAAACCTTTGAGCTTTCCTCTGCTCATTTAGCAATCTAATTAGTAGTGTACTACAGGACTTTAATTAGGTTTACCTTGAAAATGTCAGCACATTATCTAACACACTACACTGCACAGGTGTCGCGGCGTACCGAAAAATAGCACAAGCTTTGAATGAAAACAACCTGCTAATGAACTCGCGGAGCTAATTGCCACCATCATTATTTCGTTAGGATCTCTTTAATAGTTCCCTATTTGTGCTATTATAAATAGAAAAAATCCATTTTTATAACGAGTTTTTAAGTGGCATGTAAATAAGAATTTTCTTTTAAAATTAGATAATTATTTTAATTAACGAGTTAAGTATCAAGTTTGTATGCAAATAAAAGAGCTAAAAAATTATAAATACAGGCGAATGATACAAGCCATGTTAAAAAAATATTTAAATCAATATGTCCTAATTATTATTTATGTTACATTAGTCTTTAGGCAACTATTAAGCATATATGTGCCAACCTAATTGATAAGTAAAGCCGCTTGGATGATGGGGCCACCTTGTCCACAACTATGGCAGCACGCAAGATGAGTTTACTCTACAAAGGAAGCCCGCCATATTGCAAGACACAATTACATAAGAGACAGAAGTGCATTAACTAAGAAATCATAAACCATTTGAGATCAATGAAAATTTTAAAGACGATAACTGAATAAAAAAATACCGCAAAATATTTTCAATGAATTATTTTCATATTTTACATACTATATTTTGATATAACAGTAAAAACCATATAATAAGTTTATAATATCTTAAACACTGCTTGAAATATGAAACTGACATAACATTTTATGACTCGACGTGCTTATTAGAACAGCCTGATACGGTATCTCATACTCGACGTAAGAAACGTGTGTTGTCATGTCATTTAACTTGCCATTTGTGTACATTCACACTGTCTGTTTACCCATTTAATATTCTTCAGTCGCTAAATACGTAATATCTTGTTTTACGTAATTACAAATATCACGCATATTGTATTTATTCAATACTAATAAAAACAATAAAATAAATAAATAAATTAGTTACGAATAAATATCTATAATATTTATTCATTTCATTTTCCGCGCATTTGTCAACACGTTGCGAGTTGGATGGCGCAACTGAACGTACTAGGAAATGTGAAAATTATCTCTTTTTTAATGGGAATGGAACCTCATCACTCTCCACACGTGCCACTCATCACCACCAACGACCTCAATTAGATATTTATTACGTTCAAATTGATTAAGCAAAACTATCTATACAATAGTTTATTATTAATTTAGTTTTGAACATTAAAATAATATAACTACACAAATACAACATACGAGCAGGTGAAAGTTGTTAACCTTTTCACATGACACTTGCACTGGCGGTCTGTGTTACGAAATCAAAACACCGAGTTGTATTAACGATACAATGACCCGACGGTGTCCTCTGAGGTTAATGCTGGCACACGTTCCGCCTTTTAAAATTTTCCTTACAAATAATATTGAAGCGCTAGGTTCGTCTTTTCAAAGCTATTCCTTTATCGGTAAATGGATATGGCTTTTGTCGCTCATATTCGGCACGTAATTTAAGCACCTAACCTTTAATCGTGGCAAGTTTAAAAATAGGGGACGGCTTCACCCGCTTTAAAATAATACAAATCTATTATAATCATAAATAAACATAACCCATTGACACAATTTGAATTTAACAAACTTTGATTTTATTTTGAAAACAAATAAACACTTATTAAAACTGGTTCTGTTTATTTCCCATAAAGGATTCTGGTGTAGGATTTTGCTGAAAATTCATGTCGGTGTGCAAATAATTATAAGATGGATCTTTTCAATATTGCTCTTAAAGAGAAACTTGAAACCAGACGACTTACAATCAGGGCAATGAATTGAATAAAAATGTAAAGTAAAAGTGGAGAGTACATCCGAGATAACAGCTATGCCAGAAGAGGAACCGTTAAAAACAAATTCAAAGATAAAGTGAGTAATTAATAAAAGTGCGGGCGCGGTCTTTTTTGTTTCGCACGTCGCCCTCTTTATCATTGCAAGAGAAAATAACATTGGCCACGATTCATAGCTACTAAGATATTAAGTTAAAACCTTTAAAAAACATTCTTAGCTTTGCTTGGTTTTGAAGAAGATGTTTATGAATTAAATTTAGTAACTTTTATAAACAGTATACCTGTACTTTTTAGTTATTAAATTTTGAATATTTTATTGTAACATCCAACATATTGCGGTAGCAGTTATTTATATTACGTAAAACAATAAGCTTATGGATACTATGATTAATACAGCACAGAACTACAGCATACAACCATAAATCGACTTAAAGAACCTGTATATCTATGCTCCACATTCATAGACACGTCCGGCAACAGGCAGGTAGGGCAACAAGAAAAGTAATGCTTTGTTTCATATATATTAAAATGAAACTATGGTTTATTTTATTTCAATGGACTTAAAATAAGAATGTTAATTTTGTAAGATTAAATTTTCCTTCAGCTCCTTCTAATGTTTCGCAACTGAGTTGTGTTTTACCAAAGTTCAGTGTGGGTAAGTGAAACAATTTAAGAGGTGTATATGACCAAGGACATAACATAACTCTATCTCAACTCGACTGAAACTTGTGTCTCAGTTGCTTTGAGAACTAGAGACACATAGACTACGTCAAAATATTTAGAAACCGTTTTATTTTTCATTGGTGAAAAGGAAATAGCATGCCTTGAATATTATTGTGTTCTTAAAACTCCTATGTCACTATAGTATCTTTAGTAACTCCTACTTATAACTTGTACAGTGTGGAGTGCGTATCAGAAATCTGCAAGCGTAAATATATAACGACGCTATCCATTTACGATTAAACCGTCCAATGATGAAAATGAATGAAATGAATCAGCTAAATGATATTAGACAATGCTTTCGATGCCAGAATATCTCAAAGTGTCTGTCAATACGCGTGAATCGAAAGCCACAGTGACGTTCTCTGAATTATTACCCATCGCATGGCGACTGAACAAGGCGATTGTTTGCTACGGGCAGGCGTGCCGACCCTAATCCAGATATCTTCTCTTTGTATTATGAATGTTTTTATTTCCTTAGTAACATCCCCTGGGCGGGGGCTGTATTCTTTATAAAAACTACCGCTCCATTATCCTACTCTTGTTTATCTTTCTACGCCGATGGCTTGTGGCGTGATGCATTCAAGCCATAATTATATATGGTAAATTTTTTTTATGATTTGAATTCTAATAATGTTTTATTTTTTATATTAATCTTATTTATTTAATAGAAACATTTGTATGTAATAAACCAAATTATAATTTCACATATATAGCAATTTACATTCAGGATGCTTTGTAATTATAAGTAATTTTTTTTTAGGTAATCAGCAATATAAAAGAATTACAAAAAAATTAATGTGTCATATTATTATAACAGATGTTTTTTGATATATCACGCGCTACGTACCTCAAAAGCCTGTCACAACAATAACGCTAGCTTAGGAGCAAGAACGTGTCCTTTCAAAAGGCAATTAGATGTCGGTAAATATTGCGGGTCATCATATAATGTTTCTATTCCCCACTAATTTCACATCACCTCACAGTACTATCGTTGTTGTACATTTGTGTCCGTATATCTACTCATGTGTTTTTATTACGATTCTAGAAAATATATAGACAAAGATACACGTCAGAATGTTTTCACTATGGCAAAGTCACACGAAAGTTATTACTCCAAATATCCCTCTGGGGCAATGAATATTTTAATTTACCAAAGCGTGGCGATTAGTCCTGCCTACTGCCCCAAGACACGTTTTGTTGACCGGGAAATATTAAGTTGCAAGAAAATAGTCCAAACTTTAGCCCAAACCAGAGGAGTTTATGTTCTAGCACATATTATAATATCAATTCATCAGTAATGCTTCTATAATATTATGAAAATATTTCAAGAGAGGTACCAAAGATGTTCCCCCCTTCCAATAAGTATACACTTGTTCTTGAGTGTGCTTGTTGTCGTTACAGTATTTGCGTTCTGGAACAAATTTGCACTATGTAAAATTTTTGCTCACATGCTACCTTATATATGCTTTTTTGACATCTTTATTAAGACAGGATAATATTACAAGCAAAAAACTAAAAAAGTCATATTTTCTAAAAAGATTTACTACGTTTTTATGTACATACATTAGATCATAAAAATTAACTTGTTATCAGTATAGGTTTTTGCAGTTACAACTTCTCTTCTTCTTCTTTGCAATTCGTATTAAATATTGAATTAAAATGTATTTATCTATTTAAATTTGTTATTTTATATCCGATACTAACTAGCGATCAGAAATATTATTATATGAATCTAGTCGCTTTTAAATTCATTCGATACACAATAATAATAGTTCTATTCGTGTTAAAATCCGAGGCGTGAAAAGCTCATGAGGAATGATCGAGGTGAATGCATCCTAATTGAAAAAAATATACAATATAATATATATAATTACAACTGAATGACATGTTGGCATGATATTGGAAAGAAACAAAATTGATCCTGACTGAACGAGAAATATATTGAAATTGATTTGTAATGATTGATTATTATGGGATTCCACCGACAGATATATGATATTCCATAGATCAGAATTGATGTGATTGTACTTTGGGTGAGGGACATGATAATATATAATATTGGAAATAACAGCAAGTCTAGTGAAATATTTTAGAGTACATATTATATGTTATTCCGAAGTAAATAAATAATTCTGCACATAAGTTTTTATCAACACGCAATACGAGCATAAGCGGTAAGTCGACGAAACATCTGCTACGAGTTTTGAATGAGAACGGCCTTCTAGATGACAGCGCGAGTTATTGCACGCTTGTCATATTCAGCTAAGGATCAAGTGAATGCGTACTAATTCAAACAATAGATATTAAAACTATCTTATACATTTGCTGAATAGGTTTTATAAGATCATATTGTTTATTACAACTTAAACTTTTTATTTGGCAATGTTTGAATTTTATTTTAGACTTTTACTTAAAAAACTAGCGTTACCGTCGTGGTTCTGCCCACATTATTTGAAATCTTTCGATATTTTTTATTTGTGATAGATAAATAAAAAAATAAATTACAAAATCACTAAAGTAATTAATCATAAATAGTTACTTTATTTTGTTTTGCTAACTAAAATTTTTAATTTCACTTTTTTCTATTTACTCAAATTACAGATATTACTATCTTCACAGTTTGCCCCTCAATTAATTACCTAAATAGGTACTACCAGTAGATACACTAATACACTAAGTATGTACCTAGTTACGAGTATATACTTGTATATAAATTCAAGGAAATGACGATACAAAAAGGGATTCGCAGTTGTATAGTGACTTGCCGCGGTAATTTGCTTTCCAAAAAGCCATACACTTAAATCAAACACTGAAATTTTGCGAAAAAAATTTGCAGAATCACGATATATAAATTAAAATAGTAAAAACAGTCCAAAAAGTATTTTTCCATAATGTAAGTTGCTAGAGTATAACATGTTTTTTCTGTATATAGGCTGTTACTTTTAGTTACAGCCCATCGTGAGGGACTGTAACCATTGGCAGGGTGTCATATAATGACTTAGATATTTGACGCAGAAATCCCAAGGGGCTTATCTCGAGAAGCTCATCGTTAGGGTTTATCTGCCGGTTCTGTTCGAGACTATAGTAATGTATATAGAAAAATAAGAGAGCTTACAAATTAATTGGCCAATGCAAGGCTTTATAAGTCCTGTATTTGGAAAAAAAAACTAATTTTAACAATAATCAAATTAATTATTGTATTGAAATAACTCATCGAATTAATCGAATCATGTTTTTAAAAAAAATCATAAGTATAATAAAGTAAGTTACGTCACTATATAGCCTAAATTAAAGTCGCTTCCGACTGTCAGTTGCAAATTTTTATAATACATGAAATGATTCAAGGTTTATATGTACAACACATTCACAGTATTGAAAACGGACACTGTTTATTTCTTTAGTTTTGGGCCAATATAATTTGTATAAATTGCCGCCAGGCTGTCGGCGGCCAACACAACGGCTTGTGGGTTCATTTCCCACTGAAGAAGGATGGATTACTTATTTCTCTTTCCTCGCTATCTCTGGTTCTCTCTGGCACATGCCTCATGCGGCGTTAAGTTCTGCCGCTCAACACGCTATTCTTCAAAAGCAGGTAAGCTGAGAACGGAGTATCTTGACACTAGGTTCTCACACCTGCGGTTCCTTTTGCTCTGCTATGAGCGAGATAAATCGTAGAGCTAAAAAAATGTCGCTGTTCAGGCTTCAAGAGTAATTTCTAAAGAAAATCACTTGGGTAAAGGATATATATTGCGATAAAGGATATATATTGCGAAAAACAAAATATTTTGAATGTGGAGAGAGACAGAGCCGAGACTGCAAACACTAGGCTACTATGCTAAATGCTGAAAACAGAATGTAAACAAAAATTAAATATCACAAACAAACTATATAAAAAACATTTAAAGACTTACGTTAGGTATTTTAAAAGCATGTAAAATGTTGACTGTATTTTAATCCTGTCGGTCGGCTTATGTGCCTAAGTGGCCAGTAGTTTAATCGTACATTTTATAGAAGGCTTACATTTAGTATTGTATTATTATTCATGCAGGTTTTAAGGTAAAGCTGCTTAAAAATAAAAAGCCTTTCCCGCAACGTCAGGAATATCAGTCACTCAAATATATATAATTAATGAAACCAACGGTGGTAAAACGTAAAACGGCTCAAAAAGCGCTACGTGCATCAATAATAATAATAATATAATAATAATCATTTATTTAAACAAGTTTCTTACAATCAGATAGTGATTGGAGCCTCCTTTTAAGCATGGTATTGCCTGTACCAGGAGACTCCGCTCTTCCAGTAGCATACAAATAACACTTATGCATTGACACACCACAGCTGTGGATAAGGCACGTGCAAGGTGCTGATAACTCCAATCATGTTTGATTCGACTGGATCTGAATAGATTAACTAAAAAGCAATAAATTAATCTATTAACGCCAAATAATAAAATCAATATGATAGAATCATATAACTAAAAGATGTTAAAAGAAACTGGTGTAGATCCATATTGCAGAATTCTAATTAAATGAATCGTAAAGTAATTGAGTACTATTAAAGCACTAAATAAATGTGATATAAAGGCTGCAAGCACGAAGTGTAAACGATCGTCTCTTTTGATCGCGTTGATTCAGAATTTTATTTTTTTCAGGTTTAATGAACGAAAAACATATTATGTTTTAATCTGAGCTGCAAGGAATCAGAGACCCATTGAAATTAATTTGAACTTGATACCTAACTTTTGAGAAAACGGTCATGACAGGTGTATGTTCCAGACGATAAAAAAAGTGATAAGTGTCACATTTTTTCCTTTTGTACAGTACCCTAATAAGCAATATGATTCGAGTTAATTGCTTCGCTTGGTGACTATTTATAGATAAAATGATATTAAAACATAATTTCGAAAGTTTATCTACATGTTTATAGTAAGGTTGAAGTATTTACTTGACATATGCTATTTTAATTACTTTTTTGGGTTAAGAGTTAAATTCTAGCAATGCATGCATACATGCATAAAACATAAAATTAGGACAACCCTCGCACTATTTGACGACAAAAAGTAACACCTAACAACGTTAACAAGACGATGCCAAAAAGTAAATAGAGACAATTTAAGCAAATAGGTTACGTGCTGTCGATACAAAAGATGGGAAAATCACTATAACTGGAAGGCAGCTGTGGTAGACCACAGTCAGTATGTTAGCCAACATGTGATACAATATACGATAAAAATCAAATAACACAGACGATAAAAATCTTTTAAAAAACGGTCTTACATTTCTAAAGGCATTGTAATACTGACACCACTAATACTTAAAGAAAATTTTGATCTTTTAACCATAATTAAATACTACGTCGTAATTTTTGATGTTACATATTATTGTAAAGTAGAATAAAGAATATATTTTTATAATAATGTTTATTTTCTTATTGTATCCGAAAAATATAGATAGATAGAAACAGCTTACGTTAAAATTAGACGGAATAAACTGCTAGTATATGTTTACAATACATAAGGTAATCCATATTGTACGAAAAAATATTACTACCTCAAACCTAACTTGAATGTAAAATTTTCAAGAACTCTCGCCAACAAAACAAGCTAGGGGACGTAATGACCGCACAAAATGTGTGCGTAAGAAATCGGCATTGACTTGGTATGTTTGGCAAATAAGGTCTGTGGTCGAGGTCTGCGCGTGACAGGAAATCTAATAACCCTCGAACGAGTGCTACGTATAAATTTCTTACATACGTTTCTTTGTCCCTTTGTAAGATTTTTTCTATGACTACATCACCCAAATAACAGTACGTTCGTGCCGAATTTCTTCCTACAAATAAGGATCAGGTTGAGATTTTTAAAAACGAACATACAATTTAAATAAAAGGAAATATTTAATAATAATATACAGTAATAAATATATACAGTATATTTACGGTTTTTGGTGTGATGTCGTAAGTAAAAGTGTGTTATTTAATGGCTTATTATTTTATATTTAACCCGAGTGAAGTTTGAAACTAATGTTAAAAATTAATTTAAGCTAATGGTCTAAGCCTGAATGCAAGTAAAAAAAAGATCCTGAACCTGGAACCCATTTGAAAGAGCCGAAGGAAGGACAGAATGCAAGATTTTTGTCAATTAGAACATTAGAACAAGTGAATGCAAATACTTGGGAAATATACTAACGGCCTTATTCATAAAAAAGTCTTATAAAACGTTTTAAGTATACTTTAGTTAACACGCTCTTTAGGCTTATAAAACGTTCGATAAATGTTTGTATTCATAAACTCTCTATAAGCCTTCTATAACTAAAGTGTCACTAATTTGATTTATACGTTCACAATGTTGCCACTATACTGAAGTCGGTCGACTTGTTGCCGAAAATACCAGTAAATCCACAGATGATAAGTGACAAACGCATTGACATAGTATGACCACAGATAATATTACGTACAAAAATATATTTTTGGATCTGGCTTGACATTTACCGGCTTCATTTACGTCGTTGTTATCACAAATACACGAATGTTTATTTTATTTTAGTTTATAAACTTACTTAATTTTTAAAAAAATGAAGTCAAAAGAAGTAAAACGACAAATAATTGAAAATTGTTTAGACGTGGACAAGTATTACCTATGTTCTGTGCACCTTTCTTATGTAGAATTTATTATTAATACACTTGTTAATAACTAAATATAGTTAAGAAATATCGAACAAAATGTCAATTGTTATATTGTTTTATTTACGAAACTGAAATTGACACTCTTGATGACAAGCGACTCGACGACGTCATATCAATGCTCATATTAGTATGAGCTATAATCAGCTGTTATATGAATCGGCCATCTTTGGACGTTAAAACACTCTTATAGTAGGGTTCTCGGTTCTATAACTTTATGATAGGTTTATAGAACTGATTGGCACTAAAATGCTGTTATGAATAACGTTTTTTGACAACTGTACTGTATCGAGTCTTTAAGCGTGCTATAACTTTTTATGAATAAGGCCGTAAGTAGAAATAGAACATACAAAATGGATGTGGAAAGAGGTGTTGCTGCCGGCAACAAAATGAACGGCGCCTTAGCTGCTCTGTTGAGATGGCAGAAGGTCAGTGTAGCTGCACGTTTGGCTGTACACAATGCAGTTCTGGTACCGAGGCTATTATATGACAGTGAGAGGGTATTGCAGAAGAAGAATGAAAGAAATATGAACGCTGTCTAGATAAGATCTCTTCGGAGGGTATGTGAAGTTTAGCAATAGAATTGGCAATTAAGTGATATATAGAATGGCAGGTACCAACGAGGATGACACAGTGCCTTTTTCCTTCTGAATGAAAAAAGAACGTGCTCGGTTGGTTTTGGGTACGTTTAGAGAATGTATGTTAAGACACTCTGTTCCGTGCTTTCTGCCTTTGGGGCATCGTGTGTTAGGCAACCAGGCAAAGCACGCCATTGAGCCCCAACAAACTCACCACCGTATTTTGCCTGGTTGTCAGAGCGAAGAACACGGAAATGGTATAATCCATCCTTCCCGAGTATCATAAATAAATATGTAAATAATATATCCCGAGTATCATGTATTACTGTATATATGCAGAAAACGTATATGTGAGACAAGTAGGTTAAATTGTAGTCAATGGAAGGAAGTATATAGGTACAACAATATTCGCATTTATAGTATATATATATATATATATATATATATATATATATATATATATATATATATATATATATATATATATATATATATATATATATATATATATATATATATATATATATATATATATATATATATATATATATATATATATATATATATATATATATATATATTTATTATTTCAGTTAAAATATCATATTAACTGAAATATTGTATAGAACTCTATTTTCAAATCGTTCTTCAAAGCACTTACACTGTATCAACAAAGATAAGGTGAGACATGGTTGAATGGTTTGGTAATAAAGACTACACCTATAGGTAGAACGTAGTGGGGCTTATTGGCTATATTTCACGTTACTTTGTTTACTTTTTGTTCATTATACTGAACAAGAGGCGGCGTGGCGCAGCTCCATTTTCTTCGCTCTGGAAAAAGGCGGAAAGCAAGGACGGAGAAAACAGGAAGCAAGCAACAGATTGTCTCAACACTAAGTTCCTATGGTTTCTGCAGTTCCCTCTGCTTACCCTGCCATGTGCGTGATAAAGCTTGAAGACAAAATAAAATACTGAACAAACTGCTATTGAGCCATTTCTGTAGCCTTTTTAGTCTTCTTATATTGCTAATAACTTTTAAGATATCAATAAAACAATATATCTTTGCCAAATACAGTGAAATACAATTATTTGCTACCTACATTAAACGCACTACATATATAGTGTATTTGTTGAAAAAATTCATGCTTAGATGATGAATAAATATTAAAAACGTTCTTATGAAGATTTTATCTAATTTAAGCCGTTTCTGTAACGAATAAACATCGCACAGATTATTGATCTGTATTCAGTACCTATATTTATCTGTATCCTGTACCTGTATTTATCTGTATTTTATATCTGTACCGACTACAAAATTGAGAGATATCTTTAGTTTTTGTTTTTTCAGACGGACAGACAGGCAACAAATTGATACTATAAACATTTATTTCTTTTTAATAAGATACAGGACCGTAAAAATCAAAACATACGTTATGTTAAAACAAAAAGATAGTAAACATAGACATGTAAATAAAAATATCATGCGCGTTGATATATTAAGCTCCAAAGCATTGTTGTTAAGGAATTTCACTTAGCTGTATGACGTGTCCCTGATCGTAACTCATCTCGCCCTGTCCTGCCTCATATTAAACTTTTATAGGCCTTTCATAGTTTATATATTATCTTATGGTGTTCATGTTGCTGCAAATTATGCTAAGATAATAATCAAACAATCTTGATAAAAATTGGAATATCTCTTAGTGAATTCCAAATAATTGTAATTTCTATAGTGTTAAAACACAAACAAACTTAGTTGTCCGGCCGAAGAAAGAGGTGCTGAAACAACACAGATTTATTATATGTACATTATTAATCGACTCATATAAAATAGATAAAAGTTTAAGTAAAATTAGTAAAATTAATATAGTGATGAATGGGAAATATACTAATGGTGCATACTACAACTTAACCACTTAAGAAATCCCCAAGATTAGCATCCTCAAGCGCACATGCAAACAGACAAATAGACAAAATATAAAAAAAATATTATTTTGATTTCTATGACATTCATTAATATCCTCGATAATAGTGTTTTTATAATATCTTCCAAATACACACAGCGCTCAGTAACATTTACTGTAATTGGTTTGGAGATATTGAAAATTAATAACAAAGGAACAAGCGCCATCTGCTACTAAACAATTAAATTGTGTATACACCGCTATGTAACAAACCTCACATCGACAACTTGATTCGATGAATTTATTGTAGATGGCGGCGTCTGCTCATTTGAGAAAGGAGCTATATTACAAAATGAAAGAGCAAGCAAATAATTGAGCCAAATTCATTTGACGCAATACAGTAAAATAGAGGCAGTAGTGTTTTTCTGCAATCGTGCTGTAATACCAAATAATGGATAGATTTTATGATGAAGATAATGATGTCTCAGCAATATTCTTCGATTTAGATAATACTTTAATTCAAACTAGGAAGGGAGACAGCAAAGCCTGCAATAAGGTATGTGAGATTAAATATTAAAATATTTTGACATTGCCACGGTCATGGGAAGTCGGAATGAAATACGAAGTACTGACTGCGCGCGCTGTCATCGTTAGATTCTACGTCGTCGAAATTTTCGTTTTACATCGCTTGCACCCGCGTGTTTAGCGTTCACGTTCCAGTGTGTTATAAATAGAACTTTCATAGTTGGAGAACGTGAGCTCGACGTCCAGATTTAGTTATTTTGGAACAGAACTCGTGCTAATTATAAAGGTGATGTAGACAGTTCGCTCAATTCGATTGCTCCGCGCTCAGAGTAGCGTGTGATCTACTGCGTTTTGTGTGCACATCGAGTGCTTTGTTACGATGGGAGACATATCAGAGCCGATTAAAAAATGCATACTCATATTAAAATCTGCAAAAAGTGACACAGAAAAATTCGCTGCGTTATTTATGGTGACAAAATTGGTAAAGAGTAAGGATTGTAATGCTGCAGCAAAAAAAGCATTATTTGAAGCGATTGGATTTAAATTCTTGAAGAAGCTTTTAACCGGCAATAATAGCCAAGATGATTGTCCGCCATCTGTTTATAAATCCGTCGCTTTATCCATTCTTACTTGCTTTTGCAATGAGCCTGAACTATCAACGCATCCTGAAATGTTAGCAAATATACCTGTATTCCTGGAGATTGTACAAACATCAGACAATGAAGATTATGATGATAACCTTATTATTATTAGTGAAGCATACACTTGCCTACAGTGCATTGCAGAACATGAAGCAGGTCAAAAAGCTCTCATTGAAGTTGGTGCTATAACAAAGATGTCAGAAATCTACTCTCATCAAAGCTTCCAAACTGATGAAGCTCTTAATATTCTTGTGAAACTGGTTAGTAGATATGGCCCTCAGGCATGGGGCAGTGATCCAAAACCTTTCCATGCATTAGTAAATAAAATTGCATTAGATTTTGCTACTGATCAGTCTGAGAGGAAATTTGAATTAGCTACAATATTAAGTGCTTTACTGTACAGCTGTAATAAAGCAACAGTGATACCAGGGTCTTCTGATGAAACTTGGCCACAAAGTATCTATAAGGCTCTATATGATATTTTAACAAGTAAAATTGGTAAAAATCAAAGGGACCCTGCTCTTAAGCTAGCAGCAAATATAATTGATTTGCTTGGTGTGGAGTGGACATTCAATGATGAAGAAAATCCCAAAAAGTTCTTTTTGTTATTGTTACAATTATGTGCAATTGAAGTACGAATGCAGCTTGAGGATAGAAGTTTTAAACAGGCATATTCAAATGCTGAGCTTGTTACTGCTTGCTTTATTGTGCTAGAATCTTCTATTAATTACATGGGCAGTGACCAGCTAGATTTAGAACAAAAAGAAAAGCAGTCTGTTTACACCAGTCTCAAAGGTGCATTCAATGCTGTTGTATCAATTTTAACTAAAGTATCGAATGATAAAAACAAAGACAAACTTCCAGATACTGAAAAAGTTTTTATATGTGCCATGGTAAGAGTATTAGTTGCTTGGATTGCCCAAGAGACTACTGCAATGAGAGAACAAATTTATAATTTGCTTCCATTTATATTTACTCTTGCAAATGATTCTTTTCATGCCTACAGAGCCAGAAAATTGGCTGAAAAAAGCAAATCTGATGGAGAAGCCATGGATTCTGACATATCTTTGATGGGCCAAATTGATTTGTTGCGTTTAATGTTACCTGCATTATGTCATCTTGTTGTAGAGGACAAAGCTAGAGATATTGTTTTAAATTTAAAACAAGAGGATATTTTATATGAAGCAATGAATTTCCACTGGTCCATTGTACATTACAAAAAGCCCCCTATTCCTAAATCAGAAAGAGGAAAAGCTAAAACTCAACCAGAACCAGAGTTAGACCCTAAAGTACTTGAAGATATGAAAGATTCAAGAGCTGCCATGGTTAGTCTTTGTAATATATTTATGAACCTGACTGTATTAGCACCTAAAGTTGTAGAGAACAGTATGTTATTTAATACTCTGCTCAAATTCATATTTAATAATTTACCTGAATTAAAAAACATCCCAGAAAACCTAGTTCTCCATGGGCATCTGGCAGTTTTAGGCCTACTGCTTCTCAAGCAACAGGCGGCTAGAGTAAAGAAAAATGATTTTTCAATATGCCGTTACATTCAATCAACTATAAGATTTCTTTGGGATGCCTACAATGTTGATGAATCAAATGACCCTAATGCACTAGTTGTGTCTATGACTTACAAAGAAAATTGGAATGAAATTGCAGATTTGTGGTTTTTGGGAATGCAAACCTTAAGTGGTGTTTTAACTACAATTCCATGGATCTCTGAGTTTGCTATTGAAAGTGGTTGGGCACAAGGAATAGCAGAAATGTTGGTCAAAGTCAAAGTTGGTACATTGCCACCTAATGTAAAATCTGCATTTGAAGACTTTTTATGCAGATTAGTAGATTCAAATGAAAATGCCATACCAGTTCTAAAGAAAGGTGGTGCATTAAAAATGTGCCGGAATCACAGATTAATGGACTTAGGCAAAAAACTGTTTGGAGACTAATAATGAAGAAATTGTATTCTTTCCTTTTATATTACACCTAATACTTTTTATACTGAGAAAAAGTACTTAAATACTTTTTATTGACTACTACATTCTTCTTTTTCTGTAAATATTACCTAAATATTAAGAGTTGTTTGTTACTAATGTAAGAAATATATATTTTGTCACAATATTCAAAAAGAGATGAATCTAAATAAACTGTGTTGCTTAATGTATTTGTTTTATTTTATAAGCATACAACATATATAGCATTGATTTATATTTGCTACTAAATTAGTCAGTACTAAAATAAATAACTTTTACTTTTAACTATATTTATTTACTTGTAGTAGACTAGTATCATCTTACAAACATGACACTTTGCCAAGCAACAGGTGATTGTACTGCAGTAAGTGTTAAGATCATTGCCCTCATACTATTCCTGGATTAGACACTTCCTTTTGCTCGAAGAGTGTTACTTTCAATTTCAATATAAATTAAAACTAGTACAGAGATATAATAGTGACTTGACAAACGTTTTATATATAGTTGTATACTATATTGTAATTAGCAATGATTATTTAAATTAGCGATGAATCTAAGCCTATAATCTAAAACGAAATTTTGCATAGTAAAAATAATATTCTCTAAATATCACATTTTAAAATAAGTTGTAAAAACAAAAGTTACGTCACAATAGATAAGCATCCTCGAAAATAAATTTGATAGTTGTTTACGTAATACGGAAGTATGATTAAATAAATATCGTATCAAAATATATAATAAGACTTGTTATGCAATATTTATCCATTTTTTAATTCAAACTTATTTCTTCATTATTAACAATTTACTATAAGTTGTAAACAAACTTTACCATATTTAAATTTATTTCACCAATAAATTTTGTTGTGTAATCAATAACGCGATAAGAGTATTAGATACTAGGCTAATCTCTTGAATTTCTTCTTATGCATTATGAGTCATTTCCACACTATCCATTTTAAGACATTGTATGGAAGACAGCGACACCCGATGCCGCGCTTTATTAACCGAGATACAAAATGAAAATATTAAATAAATTTGAATAATCAGCTAAATAATTTTGGCTATCATTATTATTGTAGAAATAATTATTTTACACTTAAGTACAATTCCACAGTAACGAAAAATATTTTATAATAGTTAGGGATAAAAAAAATTACGTAACCTCTCATAATGTATTCTCAATATATTTATAACATTAAACTAATCACTAGATGACGAAATATTATTGAGTAGAATATAACAATATATTCTACATAGCTACTAAGCTAAATTATAGTATATTTAATACTATAATTTAGCTTAGTAGCTATGTAGAATATATAGTTATATTATAAAAATGTGACCTTAGAACTGGATCTAACATATAATTTAATGAGCAAACAATATTATTAAAAACAATTTTAACACAATAACAATTTAAAATATATTAGTTCGAGATAACCACGTTGATAAGATTGTCAATGTTTGTAAATAACGAAACAAAAAGATTAGAAAAAATAAGTAGGTAACTTTTTTTATATTCTTAGTTAACATATTTTTTTGCTTGTTTTTTTGGCAGCTCGTTGACATACTCGATCACAAATATGGCTTACCTCATGAGGTGGCAACTGAAAGTGCTTCCACTTTCCTTCGTGCATTTAGATCCAGACCTGACGATGAGTCCTACGCAATAGATGAATGGCCTACGCATCTATGGCGAAACTCCTTGCCGAAAAACTATAGGCACATTGCCAGTAAGTGTATTTTTAAATAATTTTAAAACATTTAAACTAAACTTTTCTATGACAGTTACATGTTCAGACTTTAAATAAGAGTTAATTTAATGTTGACAAATCTGGCTTGGCTTGAGAAGTTGCTTATAAGTATTCCGTATTTAAGGACGCCCTTTATTTAATCAATGCCTTCAAAAGATACAAGCTGTAAATTATAATATTTGCCGAATCGAATGGTTTTTTATATGTATTCTGTGCTTCAAGAGGTGATTAATCGATACTAATATCTTGATTTTTCCAAGCGGTCTAGCGAAAGTGGTCTTTACAGGTGGACAATAAAGTGAACCCTAAAAATAACTCGAATACTGCGTTATAATCATACCAACTTTTTAGAATTTCACAAAATGCAAAAAAACATTTTGATATATAATAATATATATATATGTATTTAACTTGTTCCAGAAAATGTAGCGACCGAATGGTTAAAATTAAGATTTCAATATTTAGCATTGACACCAGATGTGATACACCTTTTAGAAACTTTAAGGTACGTTGAAAGATATATACATACACTTTATATTATGCAGAAATATTTGTTGTTTATATCGAGTAAAATATTTCTTCATGATGTTCTTAGTTTAAAACATGAATAATATGAGCAATGACTCTGATGAATTCGTTATAATGAAAAAAAAAAACAAAGAATTATAATATATTACACATCAAGTTATATTTACAGAGTAATTGCTCATCAAAGCCAAAAGTTGTTTTGAAATTTGTTACAAACAAATACGAAGTAATATTTGGAACATTGACAAAATGCACCACCATGTAACTCTAATTTTGGGACAACTTTGGAAGCTAAGTATGCATGGTGTTATGTGGTTAAATTTTCAAGCGATCATCGTCATGATGGACAGAATAACATTTTATTTTCTTCATAAACCATTAATTTACATCAATGCCTACATGCATGCCACATAATACTATGTGCCCACACATCATTTGATTTTACAAAATGTCATAAAGTCAGCTCCAATGTTTGCGGAGATAAAGTGTTAAAGTTTTATTTTTAAATGATTCCAGTTAAAATTATCTAAGCATATTGGGCTGGCTTGAACGCATGTCGCTAATAAATGACTTGTTTTTCAACAGTTGTTGCTCAACGAGTGACTAAACTCTGGGCGCCGCGTGCGCAACACTTAGGTTTGAATTGTATAATGTAAAATGTATGAGGGAGTACAACAAGAAGGTAATAACTATTGCCCCAAAAATTTTTATTGAACAATGGAGATACTTTACCCAATTATTTGCTTTTGTAGGTCATAAGTAAATCGTATGAAGTATCTTCATTGTGTACTATGAATCCAACCATGTTGAACATTAAATGGGAAAAGATCAATGACATGCTCTAAAACACATTTAAAATTTCAACATGGTGTAGTTTTAAGATGCTTTCTTTCAGTTTAACATATGATTTATAAAGTAAATTATATGTGAACTATTTATTTTCCTGAATGGCCTTGCATGTCAACAAAATGTTACAAACAACTTTTAAATTGTAAAAATATGCAAGGTCATACTCTCATGGACGTGGCTTGGAATTGGGATAAAAAGCATACAAAGTCCCAATCAATATGCTACGTCCATGGTCATGTGTGCTGAATCAGCAATTATAAGAGATAACAAAAGGCTGGTCGATGAATGTGGCACAGGGAGGATTACCTTCTGGGTTTGATCACGAACGGGCCGTCCCGAGCTCAATGGCAGAAGATCGAGCGCTTGGGGCTTCGCAAGTACTTCGACTGTGTCCTCGTGTCCGGGGACCTGCCCTGGGAGAAACCTGACCAGAACATCTTCTTAGAAGCGTGTAAGCTTCTCAACGTTGAGGCAAGGACGTGCATCATGGTTGGAGATAAATTAGAAACTGACATAAAGGTAATGTACAACAAGCCATACATGTTTAAGCTTTACAAGCTGGTTTTATACACAAAATCAATTTTGCCTGGGCTTATTATCATAATTAATTTTTTTAACAGTTCATGTAAAAATATTTAGTTTGTAATAACGTTTACTTTTCAGGGAGGCAAAGAAGCAGAATTAGGTGGTACAGTGTGGATACCATTGCGATACGATGAAATGGATTCAGATTTACCTGATTTCAAAATACAAAAGGTGACCGAGTTACCAGAAGTTTTGCCAAACTCCCCGAAACTTAAAAAGAAAACATCACAGCAATGTGTGTGTTAATGCTATGCATTTTAACACACCATTTACTTTCAAAATATGCACAACAGTATCAAAAATAGATCTTAATATCTTTATCAATTCAAAAATCTCTGAGTCGCTACAATTGTAGTGCTACATAGCTTATATTTTCTAGATTTAGTAAATGGTTCCTTTCAAGTGAAACATTATGGATTCAAGACTATGGTGATAGATATTCTTCATGGGTCATAGATTAAAAAGATAATGATTTAAAGCAATGGCAGTAGACATTCCTAACAGGAACATGTTGTATTTTTAAAACTTTTAGAGCTAAGCAATAGTTTGGCATTTTTACCAATAAGAATTATCACTCATTTTTTAATTTCCTTTTATAGAAAGTGTTAATATTTTGAACCAATACTTGAAATATTTTATGATCATTTCTTTGTTTTATAATCATGCATATTATATTCAAAATAAGCCATCAGAAGTACAAAACGGAATTTATTTAGGGTACAAAGTATATTGTTATGCTTAATTGTTGTTCTATACATAGATTTAATTAAAAATTAAAGCTTATAATTTTAATAATATTTGTTTTTGCAATTAAAGTTCTTATTCAATTTAAATGTAATGTTACATTAAATAATATTATACCTCCATTGCTTGACCTCACTTTTATAATTACCTCACGAAAATTTTATTTTCTTGTGATACTTCAAATTTTAGGCTTACTTCAGCTTTAAGAAATATTTTATAAATATTTTGTCTAATAGATATAAAATAATTATTTCTTGCGTTATATTCATGTAACTATGAATGTTGCACCTATTGAAATGTAAAAAAATATCTAAGTTACAGTTTTAATTCTAGCTTTTAAGTAAAGAGAGACATGTAAAGTAAATAATTATATTTTAGTAAACTTATTTTTGTACCTAAATAAATATTATTTTTTGTATGATGCTAAGTGTAGGTTCTATTAAATTTTGGGCAGACTGCATGATGTGATATGTATAATAATTAATAATACTACTTAAAATGTATGTAACAAAGTAAAAAGCTTGTTATAAAAATAACATTTTTGCAGATTTTTCATCAGTATCATATTGTTATTAAGGCCAAAATTTCGAATTACTATAATAATGATATATTTTTATCATGATAAAAATAAATTTTAATGAGTGTATAGTTTTTCTAGGCTTACATTAGCATAACTTAGGTGCTAATAATTTGTTAATTTTCAAATAATTTATTGAATGTTGTGATTAGTATTTAATTGTATCAAAATTGGTAGACTGATGTGGATAACTTAGACATATGTTTGACTCTTATTATATAGAATTAGTAATAGGATTATTTGAACCTATAATTCTATATTTTATGTCCAATACATCTTTGTAGACAACAAGGACTTTTATTTGCATTAACCCTTTACTATAAATATTTAAAAATTTTATAGCATTACATCATTAATTTCTATTAATAAATATTTATTAATTAATTTCAAATAATAAATTTCTATATTATTATATTATTTTTAATTACTAACATATTACTACAGTAAAATAACTAAGCAGTTCTCAACATTTTAGCTTCTCTCTTCTCTTGTAACATTTTCTTTTGTTCTTCAACCTTAATTTTCCTTTCTGCCAAAAATTGTCCATATTCCTAAATAATATACAAAGTTATTTACTTATTTAATTAAAAATAGTATTTAATTTCATTGTTTTAAAAGTGTACCTTAGGATCAAGTTCTTTAACAACTTCAATACCACATGTTCTGGCTGTGGCTATAAGCATTGTACAGATTTCTTTCAATGGTTTCCACTCAAGAGGTGGGTCTTGTGACTTTATTTTGGCAATTTCGTATATGTGCTTCAATGTCACTTTTCCACAAGTTTCTCTAACTATAAATGTTGACATAAAATAAGAATGGTTAATATTCTACCTTTACTATATATAAAAATCATGTAATATAAATAAACATATATACCTGGCTCCATTGCTCCACGACTTACCCCAGCAGCTTGTTTCAAGAAATAAGAAGAAGGTGGCTGATGAATAGTTAATTGATAAGATCTATCTGGATTAACTTTAACTCGAGTAGGCAATGGTACCCCTTCTTTAATATTAGCTGTACGCTCATTAAAGTCTTTACAGAAAGCTGCTATGTTTATATTACGCTAAAAATATATAGGAATTTAAGTTATTCCGTATTATCAAGATAAAATGTGCATAATGTGCATAGAATAATTATTTGTCATAATTTACCTGCCCGAGCATTGGTCCCAGAGGGGGGCCTGCTGCTGCCATTCCAGCAGGAATATTTGTTCTTAACTTAGAAGAATGATCAATTTTATCAGCTACCTTTTTCATAGATTTTAAACGAGATACTGATTTAGACATATTAAGTTAAAGAAAATATAAAATGTTTATGAAAAAGTAAATATTATTTACGTAACTTTATGTTTTGAAAAATAAATAACCTAAAGATTAGAGGCCCCTCTTAAATATTTTATCTGACATTTCTGTTGACAGTTTTGTAACAATAAGCTGTTTTGTAATAAATATATAATGTACAATTAGTCAATGTTATTCTGATTTAATTATACTCAAAGAAATAACTAAAATATAGCATATCTCCAATACATAAGAGGTTCCCTTTTATACGGTACTGTGTTCTTTTTGTACTGTGTTTTTTCTGCTATATTATTTTGAATATTGGCAATACTATTGAAATTGACAGTTTTTTATTGCATTTTATACTATGTCTCCGTGTACCGTCATCTTTTTTAAGAAAGAAGAACTCTTTATAAAAATAAATCATTAAAATAATGCTTATACCTCTCTTGATCTAAGTTTAATGATTACATTTGTGCTATATTAAAAACAATTTACACGTTTAAAGCCTTTTTGTATTATGAAAATACGTGTACCATTGTGCATTGTCAGTGAAAATATGTATGCATTTTGTAAATAATCAGTAGATAGTTATATTGTTGAAAATGTGGTCATTTTTTTCACGGGATCCCACTAAGGATTTTCCTTACGAAGTAGGGGATCCAGTACGTGGCTTAGAAGATAAAAGTGTGTGGACACTACATAAGGGCAAGAAAAGGGGTACTCAAGATGAAGTATCAATATTTTTGTTTGATGTCAACAAAAACTCTGAAACCCTTTTCGATATTGCTAAAGCCTCCTTAAAGAAATTAAAGACTATGAGACACCCAAGCCTTTTACATTATTTAGATAGCTGTGAAACTGAAAAATTTTTATATGTAGCAACAGAATATGTAGAACCTTTAGCTACTCATGTAGAAGATATGAAACTAGAAGGTCCGCAGAGAGAGTTATTCCTAGCATGGGGTGTATTTCAAATTACTGTATGTATTTTAGAATCTTGTCAAGCTATTTAGTAGTTAACATAATGATCCTATTTAATTTTATGCACTACAGTGTGCCTTTTTTAACATATTTGTTAAATTATTAATATTTTCAGAGAGCATTATCATTTTTTAATAATGATGGTAATATGAAACACAACAATGTGTGCTTGTACTCTGTGTTTGTAACACTGGCTGGGGAATGGAAACTTGGAGGATTTGAGTTTCTAACAGCACATGTACAGGATAATTCCAATCCCATTCCTATCAAAATATTGCCTGCATTAGAAATATATGACCCACCAGAAAAAAAAGATTCAACTAAACTAAAATCAGTAACTAAATGGTAAGAATGTAGTAAAAATATATATTATAATAAAGTATAAAAAAGACATTTAAATATTTCAGACAGAGTATACACTACAATTTCATTTAATTGAAAATATTTTGCCTGAACTGTACTTGTTTAGCCAATTGAGACAATTACTATCCTATACAATATCTACTATCTACTCTTTATAACAGACAAATTTATCATATATGGAGTATTTCATTATTTCTTATTGAGGTTATTACTCTGCCCTACTTTTTAATGATAATGCATATATTTCACTGTGAGTCATAAACATTTTAAAATTTAAAAAGCTTTTACATTTCATAAATGAGATCACTCTATTATAATTTTGATATTACTTACAAACAAAGCTTTTTAAGCTAATGGCTTTTACATTAAGCAGTGAGACAACTCTCTGGTGGAGAAATGAAAAAGATCATTTGTTGCCCTAAGTGGAATTAAAACCATAATTTTTATCAGTAATTATCAAAGACCTGTCCTACTGAAAGATTGTATAATTAATATAAAATTGGAACTTTCTTATTAGCTCATCGGACATGTGGGGTCTAGGCTGTCTTATATGGGAAGCATTTAATGGACCATTGACAAATCAACCAGCTTTGAAAACAGTTGATAAAATACCAAAACAATTATGTACACTGTATTGTGAATTAGTTAGCGCAAATCCTGCCTCAAGACCAAATCCAGCTGATATTATAACAAGGTATTCAGTTGACCAAATAATATTTAGATTTTTTACTAAAAGAAAACTACTTAATATACCATATTGATGAATTAAAAGTTTGCTTCCTGTCAGTTTAGAAATCTAGATAAATAGTCCAAAAAATCTAGATTTGGCCAACTTGGAAATTTTAAACTAATTATTATAAAAAAAAACTTTTAACAAAATCAAAGTGAAAGTAAGAAATTACTGTAAAAGCATTTATTGATCTTGAAATAGCTTTATTTTTTATAACGATAATATTAAAAATTTAATCAATGTAGTACCTATTTAATGATTGTAGACAATACTACTGAAGACAACTTACAAATTTACAGACTTACATTTGTAATTGTATTAATTAATTTTGTATGGAATTTTTAAACAATGTGAGCAAGAGTTACCTTGTGCCTTCTTGTTTAAACATACTGTACATATGTAATCTACGTAAATGCTAATATGTATTGAAATTAATATTTATTTTTATTATATAATTGCAGGTGTAGAAAAATTGGTGGTTATTTCAAAAACGATCTTATAGATACTATGCTATTTCTAGAAGAAATCCAGATTAAGGATAAAATGGAAAAGGCAAAATTTTTCTCTACATTAAGCAGTTACTTGGATAACTTCCCAGAAGCAGTATGCATCCACAAAATCCTGCCTCAATTGCTCACTGCATTCCATTATGGTGACGCCGGTTCGGCTGTACTTGCGCCTATGTTTAAGGTATTTGAAATTAAGTTTTTTAAAACCTTTCATAATTGTCCATAGATTAAAACTTGGTTTTGACTTACTGATTTGACATTTGACTAGTAGGATAATTGATCCTATCTAAATTAGGAACCTGCAGTCAAACTAATATTTTTAATTCACTTTGAATTTTTGATGAACCTTTTTTTGGTACAGTAGCATGTGTTCTAAAGAATATAACTGTTAAAATATAATTTTCTATTTTAATAAAAACAAAAAAATAATATTTTTATGAAATTGTAGTTGGGTAAGCTATTAGAAGATGCAGATTACCAAAAGCAAATAGTACCGTGTGTAGTGAAATTGTTTGCCTCAAATGACAGGACCACAAGGTCGCGGCTGTTACAGCAATTGGATCAATTTATAATGCATCTACAGAATTCAACTGTGAGTATAAATAAAGTATATAAAGTTCTAGTCTTTATAGAAGCCTTTGAAACTATTTAATTTAATTAAAACCAAAGGAATTAAGTAAATTAAGTTGTCGACATTTATAGTATATTATAATTCCGACTCATTTAATTAAGGATTCCTTAAATAAATATATATAAACTTATTATGAACACTGTTTACTGATGAGAAAAAGAATTGTTGACATTTCCTCACCCTAGTTAAATGTAAGTAAGGAAAGTGGAAAATGTATGGAAAACGCTAAATTCGGGATGAAAGTGTAAAGCGATGTTTTAATCAAAAACACCCTTTTTGTTTTATCTTTTTTACTTTATCACTTGAATTACAAACACAATTGTAGTAAAATTAATAAATTTGTATCTTTCACTTATCATATCGTACTAAACTATTTTCCTTTTTGCTTAGAATGGGCATATAATTCTTTTTATTATTACCCATCACACGGTATTTCTTAAACGGTGGAAAATTAGATTCTTTATAATTTTAACTATAGGTATACAAACAATGAATGTTAATCTAAATTATTAATATATTTTTTCATATAGGTAAACGATCAAATATTCCCACAAGTAGTACATGGCTTTCTGGATACAAATGCCATAATAAGGGAGCAAACAGTGAAATCAATCGTCCATCTGGCACCTAAACTTAATTATAATAATTTAAATGTTGAAGTACTACGCCATTTTGCGAGGTTACAGTCCAAAGATGATCAAGGTGGAATCAGGTTTGTTTATTATTATTAAATGCATGTACGAATATTGAAATGTCCGGTATAGCAGGATAGAAGTATAAATAAAGAATGATGTATAAGAACTGTCGTGGCGCAGAGGCGTAATTCTGCCTGTAAACGCGACGGTTTGAGGGTTTGATTATCACTTGGGGAGGATGGATTTTTCTATTGAAATTTTCTTCGCTTTGGAAACTAGGTAAAGCGTGGCGTTGAGTTCCGCCACTCAACACACAATGCCTCAAAAAAAGGTGGAAAGCAGGGACAGAGAAAGCAAAGAGCTAAGCAACGGAGTGTCTTAACACTAGGTTCATATGGTTCCTGCTCTGCCTACCCTGCAATATGCGGGATAAAGCGTGAAGCTATAAAATTTGTACTTTTATAAGAATATTTTATATTAGTTTATTGTAAAACTTACTTAACGTTGGAAATTAAAATGTGGTTTAAAATACATTTGTTATTTATATTACTTATAAGAATCTTTTTATATTTTCCTTTCAAATTCCGAATCACTTTGTCGATATAAGATTTTATATATAATATTATCACATGTAATATATAATAATATATAATATTGTTGGATGGCAGTAACACGCGTTTTCGATATCGCGATATCCGTATCGATAAATAGGTGGTCCTCCCATTTTGGCGCAGAGTCGCAGCGCCTGGCTGTAAAATCATTTCCATATTCTTCGCTCTGGCAACTAGGGAAATACGGCGTTAATTTCTGCCACTCAATACGCAATGCTTAGGAAGGCGGAAAGCGGGTAACGGAGTATCTTAACACTAGGTTTCCACAGTTTCTGCCGTTCCCAAACACTAAGTAATTTTGATCACAAACAGAATCACAAAAAGATTTATTTGTTTAGAACTGTAATTTAATAAATAAATGAATAAATTAAATACTTAACTGAGTGATAAAGTGTTTATTAAATAAAATGATTGAAATCCTTTCATATCGCAAACATGAGTTATTTATTTATATCAATAAAACAATGAACTTATTCCAGGACAAATACAACGGTGTGCTTGGGCAAAATAGCAGCACATTTACATCCACAAATCCGACAGAAAGTTCTAGTGTCAGCGTTCGTGAGAGCGACAAGGGATGCCTTCCCACCAGCAAGACAAGCCGGTGTACTGGCGCTAGCAGCAACACAGCAGTACTTCCTGCTGTCAGAAGTTGCCAATCGAGTGTTGCCAGCATTGTGTCCGTTGACTGCTGATCCAGAGAAACAGGCAAGTTTTATTTTATTTGATTCTTTCACATTCCCAATAGAGTGGTATCAGGTGTTATATCTGGCCTCTATTTGTTAATAATTGCTATTATCTGTAGTTGCCAACTGAATGTGGCCAGTTTCATGTTTGTTGACTGCGAAAAGCAGGTTTTTATGTATTTTATTATATCACTTGAGTATGAATCTTGACAGCTGATTGGGAGGATATGATTTTTTTATTTTATCACTTCAAAATAACCTGTTATACTGGTACTGGTAGATAGTTTTAATTTTGATTGAAAATTTGTGTATTAATCAGTTATATATCATTGCGACTTTGTTTTGTCTAAGCAGAATTTTTTAAAAAGCTAAATTTGTTTTTAAAATAAGCAAATGTCAAATATTATATAAAAAATATGAAATAGTCTATAAAAAAATGTATATCTGTAAAAATTCTAAATTATTAATAACATTATGAGGGCACAAACATTTTAAATATTAATAATTAAATAATAATACATTTATATTTATAAATGGTAGGTCCGTGATGCTGCATTTAGAACAATAAAAGGTTTTCTCGGGAAACTGGAGAAGGTTTCTGAAGACCCTAGCTTAAAAGAAGGAATGGGTATGTTTATTAATATATTGAATAAATGTTAAAACCAAGTAAAAAGGCACAATTACACCAAATAAAAACAGTAACAAATATGAATGCAAATAACTTTTCTGTGTAAAGTAACTGAAAGGAAAACTGAAAGAATGCACTTGAGTACTTGTGAGAGAATGTGTACCTATAATTGTAAGTGACAATACTAACTAAAAAATAATAATGATAATCCCTGCTGAGTTTCGATCGCCGGTTCTTCTCAGGTCTGAGGTAATTAAATATTGAATATTTTCATGATTTTTAAAATGTTAATCCATGCTTGCACGGTTCGCAAGAGGGCGCGTATTCAAATTTTTATATGTTTTCTGAGGCATTTGCTTTAGTGAACTGATAGTATTATTTTTATTTAAAAACATGACAGTCTAACATCTACATTTGTCAGCAGGCGAGCAGGTGGTGCACTTAATTGCATAACCACTACTGCATAGCGGTTGTAGCTATATATATATTCCTTTCTTAGTTAAAATGAATCATGTCTTGTTATTTGGAAAAAATATTTGAATTTGTGTGCATGTGTGTGTATGTGTGTATGTATGTGTGTGTGTGTGTGTGTGTCGTATTTTATAAAATTATTTGAAGTTGTGTTTATGTGTGCGTGTGTGTGACGTCACAGAGGCGGACGTGCACACGGCGACGCCGTCGCTGAGCAACGCGGCGGCCACGTGGGCGGGCTGGGCGGTCACCGCCGTCACCGCCAAGTTCTACCGCTCGCACTCCGACACGGCGCGCGTGCAGCACGCGCCCAAGTCCGTGCTCTCCAAGCCAGGCTCCTTGGGTGAGTGACGCTTCACTTTATGTACACGCTCATAGTGAAGAGTTTTAGGTCACTAAATAGTTGTCTCTTTTAATAAGTCATTATTTATTTTATTTCTTTTGTAGTGTTTGTTTTTTACGTGTACACTTCCCTAGTGTCAATCAGGAAATTATACCTGAAAACGTGGCCTTTGGATACAAAAATACAAAAAATCTAGTTAAGAATTACCAAGGCATAGAATCATTTTTTTCTATTTCATGATATTTATACGTGCTGTGTAACGCGTATGTAGACATGATCGTACAACAATCTATCACCTTTCATTCAACCGAAAGTGAATCTGTATCTCTTCGCCGCTTTCACAGGACGTTTGCGTCATAATTGACAAATGGCGTTTTATTCTATAACAATAATTTAATTATGTACTTTATTTGAAAAAAAGAACATTATTTTATTTCATGAAAATATTACTTGATTTATAATTTTACCAAGTTTATAAAATCTAGTTAATACTATGCTTTAAATAATCACGAGTACATCGACAACCTGTATATCACCCATATTTTATAACTAATAATGAATTAAAATTGCAGAACAACCGTCGTCGAGCAGCATGTCGACGACGACGTCATCAGTGACGTCGATGACGTCACTCGAGCACAGCGAGTCCGCCTCCGACTACGACCCCGAGCACTGGGACATGACGGCGTGGGGCGAGATCGACTCCAGTGCAGGTGTTTTATCATTTTGGAATTTAGATTAGTTTTTGTCGTAGAAATTAATCCGTTTATGTCACGTAGTATAGTGAGTTCGAACCCCAATAGGGTAATGATTTGTGATATTTTGAGGACCGTCGTGGCGCAGAGCCGCAACCTCTGCCTGTAACGCGACGGTTTCTGGGTTCGATCCCCAGTCGGAGAAGATGGATTTTTCTATTTCCATTTTCTTCGCTCTGGCAAACTAGGCAAAGCGCGGAGTTGAGTTCCGCCACTCAACACGCAATGCCTCGAAAATGGCGGAAAGCGGGGACGGATAAAAGCAGGGACTAAGCAACGGAGTGTCTTAACACTAGGTTCGTATGGTTCCTGCAGTTCCCTCTGCATACCCTGCCCATGCGCGGGATACAGCGTGAAGCTAAAAAAAAATTGTGATATATCTGCTTTAAATTAATAGTGTACATAATATTTTTGACGTTCACAAAATGCAGCATGTAACTTCTTATTTTAAATAAAAATGTTTGACTTTTATATTTATGTCGCAGGCACGACAGCGGCCAGCGCCAAGTCTCCGCCCAGCAGCGGCAGCGCGCACGCCACGCCCGGCCTGGCCGCGCTCTGCGAGGACGACTGGGACAACGAGTGGGGCACGCTGCAGGAGCAGCCGGTGCGTGCACCTCGTTATTATATTTTAGTAAAAAATATTGGACATAATGTATATACTCTAGATGTATCTGTAAATATAGAGGAGAGTTGCCATAGTTGCCAGTGTCTTTGCTCCTAAACAATTATTAATACACACCGGTGCGTACACTTTGTTTTTATATTTCAATAAAAAATGTTTGACAGTATATACTACAAATGTGTTCGCAAATTTTAGAGGAGAGTTGCCATAATTGCCAGCGACTTTGCTTTTTAACAATATTTTTATTGATACTTCAATGGTGGTGAAATGAAATTACAATAATGTAGTCTTGCTCTGCGAGTACCACTAAATGACTAATTGGTAACCTAGTCTGATATCAGTACAATATTAAGTTTTTTTAATATTTTTGTAGCAAGTGTTTGCTGGACATTTTAAATTTATATTTTGTATTCTTAGTCTTTTCAAATGGTTTTGCTTTTTATAAATCTTTTAATATGATTTACTAGCATTTATTTTTTAAAAATATTTATTTAACATCTTAAAAACTGTTCCCAACAGACTGCTGAAGCGGACCTAGCAAGTCCATCGGAAACGTGGAACAACGCTCAATGGAACGAAACCCCCAACCCACCCACCAGCCAGAGCAACCCGAGTAACATCAACAACGCCAACGCGACGTACGTGCGCGTGTCCCGCCTCGAGCACCGCCCCGCGCACCAGAACAGCGGCGACTCCTTGGGCGGCTGGGAAGACGGGGATTTTGAACCTATAGAGGAAAACGTCGATGGTTGGTATATGTTATTTATTTACTAGTGATTTTATAGTTGTTTTCTTTTTTGGCCTCACGCCGTTATCCCGCACATGGCAGGGTAGGCAGAGGCATTGTAGAGGGAACCTAGTGTGAAGACACTCCGTTGCTTAGTCTGGGACTAAGCAAGTTGTTTACAACCCGTAATTTAATTGTTATAAACTTTTTTTGTTTATTTTTCGTGTTCACTCTGCAGACATTTAGTAATTTTCCAGTTGAGAGTGTAATAAAGAGAGCATTATTGCTAACTTCTTCTTCGGTTTCAATTTTTTGACTATGAAGACAGAAGCTGTTCATTACACTCAATGAATAATACTAAAGATATTTTTACTTAAGTATATATACTCTGGTATGCATCTTATATATTGGTACTACCTACCTACTCGATGTTAAAACACATTTTTAATTCGTTCGAATTGGTCAGCGGTCCTGGGATCAATTAATTAATTAAGCCAAAAGATATCAAAACATAAGCTGTAGTAGTGTTGTTTAATTATATCACAATATACAGTATTTTTAATTAAGTTTTAATATATAATTAGTAGTAGTGAAAAGTAATTTTTAATTTAGAATTTATTATCTATATGCATATGTGTTATAATTGTATTTCTAAAAAGTGTACAATAGTTTAAAACGTATGTGTAAATATACTAATAATTTCATTTTCATATAACAGAGCACAACGCGTCCAAAATGGACGAATTGAGACGAAAGCGGGAAGAAAGGAAGTTGCAAAGACAACGCGAAATGGAAGCGAGACGCAACGCGCGCGGACAAGGACCAATGAAATTAGGCACCAAAATTACGACGCCACCGCCACCTTTTTAACCTTACCTTACTTTAGTTTTAACCTCGTTTTTCCACTTTTTCCATAATAACCCCCCCTTACACATTTACCCCTTAAAAATGTTTCCCCCCTACTTGTACTTTTTTAATGAAATATTCGTAAATTATATGAATTATGACTTAAAATACGAATTTAATTTATTTTGTTCTTTTTAATAAAAATAATATTTATTAATTACAATACAGTTTAATTATTTTTGGTTTTATAATTACACATTTGTTACAACATATATTGAATGTAATTTATGAATACTTCAGCAGTGTCTAAAGAATAGTATATTTATTCCGCATGATTACCATATCTACTTCTTTTGCCTCGATAAGTTCATTGAACCTCGTTTTAGGTTACCAAGGTATATCTGACCGCAGGTACGGTAGATTACTTTGAAACATACTAACTAAATATAGCTTTATAAGAGCCTTCCTTAAAATATGGACTATAAACAAGAAAGTTTTGTTTTTTTAATTCGAACTGTCAGTTTCTGTGATTTGTTACAAATAAATCAGTTATAGCAAATAATAAATCCTAATTATAAAGACAAATATGATTCCTTCCATTATATATTTAATATAATAATTGTTGAGGATAGTCATGCGAAATAAATATAAAATAGCATAATATAAATCTATATTTCTTAAACACCAGTTGTTTGAAGGGATGGTTAAAATAGATTGTCATATAAATTAAATGTAATATTATTTAATATACTTACTACATATTATTTATAAACTATGAATAATTAATATCTTATCTCTACACTTAACTGTCGCACAAATGATAAGTAAATGTGTTTTATCTCATATCTGTATAGCAATCTAGATAAACTCGATAATTAGATTTATTTAACCTATAAAATGATATCCTAAAAGAAATATACGTTTCTTTTAAAATCAGTCAACTAAAAGGTCAAAGGAAAAATAGACAATTGTATTTGATTTAATTTTTAATGTAATTTTTTACGTACATATTCCTCTCCAGAAGTGTGTAGTCATCCACGATATTATTCATACCCCTAAAATAATTGATATCGAAAAAACGACCGTCCCCTAAAATGAAAAATTAAATTTTTTGTTTGAACTGAGAAATTTATAGACTACATACATACGCTTACGAAAAAAATATTCATTATACATAAATAAATCCAACAATATTGTATACGAGAACTTGAAACAATTAAGACTTTTTGAAACCAGTTAAAAACATGCTAACAATATTTCATAATTTGATTTTGACTCATTAAGCGCGCCATTTTCTTCAAACAGCTGGTGGAACAATCCAAACAATGTATCGGTGGTCGCGTGACGTCACAGCGTGCGGCGCGGCGTGGTTAATTGTAAACAAAGCATATCGACTGCGGACGACCTTGACTGTGTTTCATCTTAATTATAATATGATAATTAAAGATATTATTTAAATTATACATTTTCCAATGCTTATGAAAATTTATTATTAAATTATATAATTTTGAGTATCCGCTCTTTGTTTTTTTTCCTTTTTTATCCTGTAGTGTAATGAATTGCAGTTGAATGACTCTTGGGTCTAGAGCCCAAGACTGCTTCTATGTTTTATAACTAATTACATTTACTAATTGTTGCTATTTTACAGAATACGTTATACATAAAATATCATACAAGGCCCTGTTTCGTTTATGAAATGTTAAAATTTGTATTACATAATTGATACCTAGTTATTATCGAACTGTCGAATTTTAAGGAACCAATAGAAATAGAAAAAACTTTTAGTTTATTATATATTAACGTGTGTTAATGTTATGAAATATGGCTTTATTGCTTTTGTATAGGAAAGTGAGGGCCGTCGTGGCGCAGAGGCGTAAGCGTCTACCTGTAAACGCGATGGTTTGTGAGTTCGATTCCCGCTCGGGGAAGATGGATTTTTCTATTTCCATTTTCTTCGCTATGGAAACTATGCAAAGCGCGGCGTTGAGTTCCGCCACTCAATACGCAAGAAAGTGGGGACGGAGTAAGCAGGAACTAAGCAACGAAGTGTCTTAACACTAGGTTCATATAGTTCCTGCAGTTCCGTCTGCCTACCCTGCAATATGCGGGATAAAGTGTGAAGCTATAAAAAAATAAAAAATAAGAAAAAACACATACAATATGTATAAAAAAGTCCTTTGGTAATTTAATATCAATTTCTTAATACAAGATTATATGAAATAGATTATGTTATAACATTTTTTTTTTATATTACCAACGCGACTAGATAATTAGACAACTATACTTTTATCGCCCCGTCGTTAGATCTGAAAAAAAAAAAACATATAATATTTTACTTCAAAAAACAATGCTTCACGCTGTATCACGACCAAAGCAGGGTAACAAACCTAAAGACATTCCGCATTCCGCTTCCGCCCTTTGAGATATTACGTGTTGAGTGGTTGAACTGAATGTCGTATATTCTAATCTTGTTATTAGAACGAGAGAAGAGAATAGTTGATTGGCCCTAAGTGGAATCTAGGTAAAGAGAACGTAATACCAAAAGACTCTGCTGCTTCTCTCACATTTTCGGGAAGTAAAGAACGAGTTTTAGAATACAAAATGTACACAGGAAAAACCACGAAAGTAAAAGTTAAATAACAAGACATAATATAGTGACCATAATTTTCGGTGACAATTTAATATATAATGCTTTTTTTTTTGTCATTTTTTATAGAATTTTAATTATTTTTCTCTGTATGTGCTAATTGATATTATTGAAGTATCCATATTAAAACTTTGAACATTATCACACCACATGGGTAAAACGTAATTAATCATTCCTCAGTGAGAATCGAACTCACAACCATTGTCCCAATAGCAGTGAGACACTGTCCCAATAAGATGGAATGAATGATTTTTATTCTAATATTATGTTATAATCTCATTTTATTTCTATTTTATATATAACGGATAACTTTTAGAAATCTTATATATTTTTAATTAATTATTCAGGCAAATAGAAAGCATATAATACAATGCAAGTAATTCTTTGAAAAGTATCAAACATTTTCTTTTATGTAAATTTATAACAAATTAACAAGCAAAAGAAATTGTAGATAAGGAATTAATTTTGTAGTGCACATGGAGCTTTAAAAAAGTGCAAAAATAATGAAATTTAAATGAAACAAAAAATGATGCAAAAACATTTAATAGGCAACAGGTTAGTAAATACAAATGGCCATTTACATTCTATTAAGTACAAAATCAGCAAGCTCATGTTATTAAACGAATGATTTATTAAAAACAAAAGAAAAAAAAAACTTAAATAAACAAATAGCTAAATAATAAAAAAAAAACAAAACATACATTGAATAAAGCTAAATATCTAGACACAATTATGTGCTAAGACACCCATAAATCAATTCAACACCCCATCAATATGTGAATTTTACAGTTTTATACGTAAAAGAACTTTAAACAACTATATAAAATACTATTTCTTTTAATTAACATGTAAAACACCACCATTGATGGATAGAAGTATTGACCCTGCTACTGTAATAACGCGAACCAAGCAGTGACCTCAACTACGATGAAAAAAATTGTCGATGATTTTTTTTTTATATTTCTTAAACTCCATTTATTTTTTAAAGAAATGTTGCCAGATGTGAATATTTTTTATAATTTGCTCCTAAAAATTTGTAAGTCACAAACCAATGTTAGAAACAACAATAAGTATTGATTTATTCATTTATTTTCAATAATTTTAACAATAGCATAGCATTAGTGCGATGTTTCGATGCGAGGTCAGCTCGGCGGCGGCTACTTACAGTTTGGAGCGCAGGTCGGATGCCCCAGCGGCTAATTGTCAAGATGGCTCTTCAAATCTGTAACATTATCATTATATATGGAAAGTTCACAACATATAGACGACTTCGAGCTTCCGTATAAAATTATATCTAAATTTTACATAAAATTGTAGAAATAATTATTGAAATATGAGAAAAACGATAAGATTATTATTTGTAGTATTATATATAGGTCATTTCTACTTCAGATATAGTGCAGCTGTGTCAGTACGTTATCTTGTTTACCGTGATCTTCACATAATACGGATATAAATGGTATTTTGAAGTACATGCCATGATGTAGTTTTATTTTTATCTTCCTAGGTTAAGCACAAAATAGCTGTTTTGCTATAACTTCAAGGTTTATCTTTTATAAAAAAAAAGACATTATGCTATAATGAGTACACTTTTTGTATTTGTACAAAGCTTTTGACATTAGAACGCTACTCGAACTAGAACGTTCTCTGTTAAATGTAATGAATATAATTTAAACAATTCCTAGTTTTTTATACTTTAGCTTTCATAGAGAAAGGTCACGTGAGATACTATATTTTATATAAAAAACAAATCTTATAAAATTTTAAAATCACTTTCAGCGTAATCACAGCTAAAAGAAGTAAACACTCATAAGTACAATTAAGGGAACAAAATATCATAAAATAAATTAAACAACTGAAAAGAACAATTATGTTCTAAATACCTCATGTTCATAGCGTTAGAGTTGCCCGGCTCGAGCTTATATCCCAATGTTTCGTAGAACTTTATAAGCTTGTCCTTGCAGTCCAAAGACATTTTGTAGCAGCCAAGCTCTTGTGCAAGTAAAGAAACTGTCACGACGATTCTATATACAATTAATAACTTATTAATATAAAATATACAAAATAAAATAAATAAATAATTAGTTTCAGGCTTTTGTCCGCATATAGGACACGGGAATCTTGTGTTAAAACACTTAAAGGCCGCCTTTTCAGTTTCTGGTCTTTCAAATATTTTGTTATTTTTTTATTTGGTGTCAAATAACTATGTTTTTTATATCATTTCTTTGTGTAAAATTTTGAGACATTGCGTAATATAAATCAAACTAAGCTTGTCAAAGTAGCAAATTGGAAATGATTAATTACCAGGTGATCTTACAAATAAAAATAAATATATAAATATCAATAAAATAGATAAATATCAGCAACTTACAATTTCCCTAGTTGTTTTCCTCTGTATGTATCGTTTACAACCACATCTTCAAGACGACCTCTCTAAAACAAAATACAAAGTAAGCTTAAATATTAAACAATTACGTATTTAGAAATACAATAAAAAATTTTAAGTAGCTTTAATAGTTAGTTGTATACTGAAAGCGGCTGAGCACAGTTTAACAGATTTGTACGCGAACCTCGTAGAAACCGTTCAAGCACTTTAAACACTAAGCCATGCGTTTCTTTATCACTTAATAAATTAATTTTATCACGTCGGACTCAACGACGAGATATAAGCTTCTTAATGTATCAATACGTAATAAACTTAATTGCTACACTAATAGCAAAATCAATGTCACATTGAAAATTTTAAAGGTGTCAGTACAAATGATACATTCAAAGTGTTCAAAATTAAGTTAATGGGAGAACATATATTTTATGAGCATTTCAAACGTACATTTTTAGTGTGGCTTGAAATCCAATAATCATTATCAATTGTGTTCCATAATACCTAATACTAATAGGTGTATGGACCTAATCATATTTTTATTATTTTTATTAAAAAAATAGCAAATCACATTTAATAACAAATCAGATTTTTTATACTTTTATAAGCAAAGAAAAGCTCGTGTTAAGACACTGCGTTACGATGGCATAGAATTAAAATATTTTTTTAGCTTCTCGCTGAAACCCGCACATAGCAGGATAGGCAAACAAAGGCAGAAGGAAACAACAAATAAAAATAAAAGATAAAAAAGAGACATGTTTGCGTGAAAATTCAGAGAAAAAATAAATAAACTTACAACAGAGCAATTGTGTATGAATTTTTGCTCAATTGTTAATGTTGCAGCGCCAATAATTTTTGATATGCGTTTATCTTCGATCACAGTTACATAGTAGCCGCCGGCGCTTTTCATTTGAGTAAATCTCTCTATAAAATAATAAATAACGGTTAATATTTTTGTAGAACAATTTATAAACATTTTTACAGTTTATTTTTCTTTTTCGTTTATTTCTTTTCGTCGCACATTCCCTTGTATATAAATACTTGGTACTTCATTTGGTATTGAGTGACCTGAATTCCAACCTCGGATTTAGCTTTAATTACAGCTTTATATAATTTAGATGAGATCTAGATGATTATGCAGCAAAAGAAAAGAGATGGTTGTGAGATAAATAAGCACTCATTTATTCATTCATTCAGTAATCTTCGTATATAAAGCACTATATTCACATTCGCATAAATATTTTAATACCAAGTAATTCACAGGGAAGTGAATTATTTTTATTTTGCCGCTTTGTCAAACTAAACAAATAAACTGTCAAATTACAGAGTGTGCGATATGCAAAATAAAGTGTTAAGTCAAAAAAATGAATAAATAATTAGTTTAAACACTATTTATATTCTTACATAGCTTTCCTAACTATGTACCTAACCTTGAGATATTGCAATTTCGTGTAATTAAAATAAAATTCCTTAGCTACAAACTTGCAACAAAAATTTCAAAATCTATTTGCCTTTCACTTGACGTGTGTTACAAAAAAAAATTGTCAATATACACACACATTTATTCTTTTTTCATTCAATATATACCTATAACATACTAGTCTAACTTAAGTTTTGAGTTCCAATTTGAGTTTAATCAGAATTAAAATTCAATTCAATTCAATGAGACATAAAATTCAAAAGAGTTTCGATAGGTTTCAATCTAAGAAAAATATTTACTCACATTAATATAATTTAAAATGATTAGTGCCTAGTTTTGCACTGTGCAAGTTAATCTCATAATATAAAAATAAATTAAATATATACAACAGGTTTTATAACAAAATGAAAATGTAATTTGATTGCATTGCTAATTAGCAGGAAGAACAAGTTGTAAATGTCAGTATAGTACACATACTAGTTTTGAAAGGCCATGGAAATCAAATGTCTCCAATGACCTTCACATTCTTATTGAACAGGATTTTTATAAGCATTGTTTATGTATATTTTTTTAATATTTTTTAATAAAGTATACATTGTTTAAAAACCAGCCAGAAATTATTTTACTCTTTAGATGTCTTATACTTAATTATGAGACATCTAATTTTAAAATAGATTTAAAATTTACTAATTACATAGATACTTCAATGTGTTTCATACCATAAGATAATGGTAAAGTTATTTAAACTCAACTAGTATGCTTGGAACACAATAGCAAAAAGAATGATTATTTATTAAACAGCTTATTCACAAATAATTCAACTTCATTCAAATATATTTCGTCCTTAAAAGAAAAAAAAAATTGAGACATACCATCAAACTGTTTTCTACTAATATTCCCTGTACTTGTAAGTTGGCTTAGAAGCTGTAAAAATCCTTTATCATAATCAGCTCTCTGTAATGGTCGTACCACCATCCAGTCTTCACCTGGATTTGCAGCACTTATAGGAGGACTAAATTTAGCAGGACTCTTGCTAAAATCCAGCTTCAGAAGAATTTCTGGCCTGTATAAATATTCTGAATATCCATCCTACAAAAAAATATTGTCTAGAAATTCTTTTATTTTCTTTTAAATTTTTCTATTAAATTTAAACTGTTGGGTAGACACAACACTGTGTACTACTGGTAAATAGAAAGCTAAGATGAATCTTAGCTTTGAAACAATACTTTGTTTAACAAATATTTTAAGAAAAATCGTATTAAAAATTGGTATTTCATAGTAATATGTTCAACCTGAAGACAATATGGGTAAGCGTGTTTTAAGCTCTGAGTGCTGACGGTATTGAAATAAAATATTGGCTTAAGCTTAAAATTTGTTAAAAATTGTTAGCACTTTACCTCGATACCGTGATGTTTTTCCATACCCATCTTCGCTAGTTTATTGAATGATTACTGGAATAACACAATTACTTAACACATTTTTTAATAATATACAACCAAGTTAACGTCGTCGTGGCAAGAGCAACATAAGCGCACTTATCACCGGTCTAGTGAATGCCACTATCAAAGGAATTTAGTTTAATTTTACTTCAGCCAGCAGACGACAATTACAAATGATTGGTTAAATTTCGTAAGCTCTACACATTGAAATATCCGTATTGGTCACAAACTCAATACCAAAAGTGAAAGTAAAATGTGTATACACAACCCATTATAAGTAAAACTTATAACAAAGTAATTGAGGAAAAATTCAATTTGAATATTGTTAAAAGTGGATGATCATACTTGAAGAATTAATTAATAGCTAAATAGCAATTTTAAAATTGGCATTTACTTTCATGTAAATATTGACATTGAACTTAGAGCACGTACACACGATATATGATATGACTAAAAGCATTACGCAATTACATTCCTTTTTGCTATAGTAAAAAAAAATAAAAATGCTACAAAAAGATATTGTAGTGTATTAGAAACTTTGTGCATTAACTTATATTAAATTTTGTAATAGTATATCTTTAATTTTATTAAAAAAGCAGAGCTTATAAAACAGCTGATTCTGACGTCTCTGAAAGTTATTTTAAGTTAAACGTCAAAGAAGTGGTAAATTGACAATGTTCTAGTTGTCAATTAGGTATAATAATAAAATAGGTTATGATCTACACTAAAATAATTTAAAAATAAATATATGAAAAAAAAATGGTCTAAAGATATAAAACACAACCCAAAACAATGGCTTTATGTAAAAAATTAAGCGTGCATAACGTGATACAAACGTATCGATTGTGTGCAAGCTACAATGAAACACTTTTAAAAATTCTAACTCCAACTTATAAATTATCACAACGTAATCTTTTTTGGGAAAGAGACCGAAAAGGAGGATATGACACCAAAGAAAAAATTTCTCCAATTCAACACCTTAAACATGGAGTTCAAGAGATTAAAGAAGAATTTAAATTATTGACTCAAGAAGTCAAAGAGACTTTGAAAGCTGATCCTTTACTTATTGCAAGACCAGGTGAGTTTTACTATAATTACATTATAATAAAAAGCTTTTCTGTTTAATTTCTACCTGAGCGACCTGCTAGATGTAAAGGCTACAAGATTTATTCCCATCCAATAAACATGTTATATGTTTTCATTTTCAGTTCAGGTTCAGGAGATGTTTAGTTTCTTTTCATTACAATACATTAAAATGTAAAAATAAATAAACATATGACAATTGAGTATAAATATTGGTATAATAACACAGAGCAAATGCTTAATTTAGATAAATTAGCTGAAGAGAAAAATAATATAATTTTAATTATGTATCATGTAATCTAATCTCAACATGGTGCTCAATTTAAGGTTTCCTTTGGGCTCAAGTTGCTTGGGTTTTTTTAACTCCTCTTGCCTAATCAGCAGAGCAGAGATATAGAAATGAAAAAATCCATCTTCCTTGAGTGGGAATCAAACCCACAAACCTTGGCATAATAAACATTTTAAATCAAAGTACATCATATCTGTGAATTGTTATTACTAATACTGTGAATTATTAATAAAATTCAGTCACTTTTATTCTGATTTAATACATTACACATATTTAACAGCATACTACTTCAAATTAACCAATTATACCTGATAGAAAATTAATAGTTAATTAATTATTTTCATTTGTAATTATTCACTAATGTAATGTATATTAAATATTTTATATTCAATTATTTTTCTGTTTCTGACCATCATTTTATTTAGTAATATAGTATTTTATTTTATATCGAATTTTTAAACTTTATGTCATTTTGATACACAAATTTTAAATTACTTTAGTATTATTGTTTATATATACTACTCACTATTTTGCTTGTTTATTTATTTAGATATATTGTATACATTACATGCAAAAAACTAAATATTATATTTAGTTTTTTGCATAAAATATATAGTATATAGTTTATAATTTTGAGTGAGGACTGTCTTTGCACAGAGGCACAGTGTTTGCCTGTAAACGCGACGGTTTATGGATTCGATTCGGATATAATGGACTTTTTCAATTCCATTTTATTCCCTCGGGAAACTGAGCTAAGCGCGGCGTTGAGTTCCGCCACTCAACATACAATGGCTCGAAATGGTGAAATGCGGGAAACAAAGTATCTTAATACTCGGTTCCCACTGTTTCCTGTGCCCTGTTGTGAGCGGGATAAAGCGTGAAGCTGCGTATAATGAATTCATAATATAATGAATTCATAATATAGTGAGCAAGCAATATAACATGTGACTACTGATTAGTAAAAAATAATTATTGTTTTCAACCAACGTTTGTTTTGGGATTCTTAGGAATTTTGATAATTCGCATACAATAGATACACACAAATTCTAAACACTATTTTAAATTGTTTAAATATGTTTATATTGTCTGAGGTTATTTTATGCTATCATTTAAATGAATATAGCAATTACGTTTGAGTAATATAATATATAATATTATTTGAGTTTCAATTAATATATGTTATTTTAGTTTATGTCTGGCAACTTTAAGAACTTCAGTTTTAAATTTGACATGTAAATGTCAAATTCGTAGAAATCTGCGCAAGTCTGTCGCTTTCAAAACTTTATCCGTTACGTGACTCTGAACTGTGAAGATTTGGGAAATTTATAAATTTTCATAGATATAGTGTTTTGTTTTGTTTGATAAGAACCATTAAGCTTAAAGATTAAGCGTATACATGTTCGGTCTCTGCAAATTCTATTAAGTATATTGGAGTTACAGTTATTTAGCGTTACAGTTAACGAATGCTTCGAGGTGCCTAACTGTAGATATTTTTTCGATAATGAATAACGTATCTTAAATAATATACAAGTACAGATTTCTTATTTTTATATATCTTTTTGACTACTCGAAAGACTTTATTGTAAAATTTACGTAAAATGTTGTCTTCAAGATCGAGTGCTATTAACTCTGAAGGAAGTTTTTTAACTCCAGTTTCTTCAGTCGGAGATCTAATGGCATTGTCACCAAAAAGGTCTACTGAGCTCTCGGAACAACCGGATGTTACTAGCGATCTTTTAACAGGCGATGAATTCGATAGTGTCTGCGATATAACAATGCAAGAAGTTCCTATGTATGACGATATGTTTATTGATGCAAATAGCTTAGACTATTTGGTAAAATGTGCTGAATCTAATCGGCAACATAACCTTATAGACAGAGGCAAGGAAAGTTTATTTGTTAAATTTGATCCTCTCTATGCAAAACAAATGCTACAAGCAACTGATTCTGCAGAACAATCACTTCACTCTTCAGACCAAGATACAGGTTACGAAACAAGCAGTGCCACTTCAGTTATAACAGATAATATTATAACTACTCCTAAGCAGTCTTTATCTACAAGTTCAGTGCTTCCCAAATGTGGGAAAGAAAAACCCACACAAGTTGTGCCACCTGTAGTAAGTGCTGATCTCCCTAAAACCAGCTCTACACAGACAAAATCTACACCAGCCCTTATCCGCAGTGTTTCTGCAATTTTAACTTCAAGCCATGTAGCTACTGAAAGATTAATAAGTATAACAGGCAGCACCCCGCCTACAGCAGCCCCAAGAAGTCCACGCCATAAACATTATGGAGCACCAGAAGTTGATCGCTTACAATCTTTGAGAGTAATATTACAAAATCAAGATCAAGAAGTATTACAATTGAGACAGCAAAATAGAGAATTAAAATCATCTTTGCAAGATCTTGAACATAACTATTCCCGAACAAAAGAAGAATTGGAAAATAAAGTAAAAAAACTAATTGATGAAAGAGACACATTATTAGACAGGGAATGTAAATTAGTGCAACAAGTTAATGACAAAACTTTAAGCAACAAACAAATGTGCATTGTTATGGAAGAGTATGAGAAGACTATTTCTTCACTAATTGGTGAGCAACAAAAGGAAAAAATTGAAACAGAAGAGATTTTGGATAAACTGACTCAGGAAAGGGATCAAGCATTAAATCACCTATCAAGTATGGAAAGTTCTTTTAATGATCTTTTGGCAAAGTATGAAAAATGCAAAAGTTTAATATTAGACTCTAAAAATAGGGAGAAGATACTTAGTCTTAAAATAAATGAATATGAGGAGGGAATGAATAAGTATGAGGAATTATATAACAAACTGAAACATGTAACTGCAGAAAATTTAGACAAAGCTAATGAAACACTTGAAAATATTAAAAAAGCTCACAATGTAGAATTAACCAAAATGAATGCAACAATAAAAAAACATGAAATAATGATCTCATCATTACAAGAATCTTTGGCACAAAAGACAAGGGATAATGAGGAACTAACTAGAATATGTGATCAGCTTATTAATGAAGTGCGTTGATAAATTGGTTGCTAAAATATTTTTGAAATAGCTCAACATCTATTTTAAATTTTAGTCATGTAATTTTTCACATTGTAATAACAAAATTAACAATTAGTATTTGTTACTTTGTTGTTCAAATAACAATGAGACAGACTTTTATAATTTTATTTGTGGACTTTGTTTGCATTGTCTGAATTTTTAAGGGTATTTTGTGGTGGTGCTTATTTAGGTCTTGAAAATTAAAATATTGTTAAATTAGTTTTAGACTTAAAAATTGCTGTGCTGAATCTCATCTTTTTAATTAAGACATACTTTTAAAATATTTGGATTTAGTATTGTATTTTAATTAAATAGTGACATTTGTATTTTGAAGTATTTGTGACATAAAAGTTTTTAGATAATTGTTTCTTTTATTTACAACCAACCAACAAGCTTGAAATATGTTATAAACTATAGATGGTTGTGGCAGATTGGCTGTTGGTGCCCCCAAAAGATTCAAAAATATTTCAGAACAGAGTGTATTTAATATGTAATTTATTTTGGTTCAAGATAAAAATAAATATACAGACACCCCGCCTAATGGCCGCTCTTTATTCAGAAAATCGTGATGAATAAAAAGTTTATTTGTAGTTTTTTACTATGATTTTCTAATCGGGACGATTTTTTAAATTTGTAATTTTTACCTTTAAATAAACATACATCTTACAATGAAAACAAATAGTGTATTATTATTTTCAAGTAATTTTGTTATAATGCTATTTAGAAGAGGTAACAACCCTTATTTTTTATAAATTAGAATGGATTTTTGATGAAACTACTTTTTTCAATTGTTTTTGAGCAAGTGCCATTTTTTATCAAATTAAATATAGAAACGAAAATAATATGTAAAGTTACTTTAAGTGTTTCAACATAATACAGGGAATATGGTTTTTTGGGCCCCCTAAGAAGTAGGGTTGAATAATTTTATTATTTTTATTACTTTTACAGCTTATAATTTTTTTATCAGATGCAGTCTTTTCATAATAATAATATTTTTTTAATCATAGTTGAAATTTTTTGGTTCTTTCAGGTTTCAGGCATATTTTTAAGTAGCAGGCAAAAAAATTAAAAAAATAAAATAATATTGGACTCGCAGGCCCATTCTCAATGTATTTTTGCTTAATGGGCCAGAAAAATTAACAAATAGGCTCTTTTAATACAATTTTACGTATTTACAAATTTCAAAATGCTTGGCGGGCCATAAAAAATGCTTCGAGGGCCATTTGTGGCCCTCGGGCCCAGTGTTGTTCATCCCTGGATTAATTTGTACATTATTGTCAATTTTTATAATTCAATATTTTTTCACAAAAAGAGTTGTTCTAAACAAAAATACATTTACAAATGAATATCTTAAATGGAATCGTAAGATTTTAGCAAATATACGCACTTTTGTTGAATTAATGTTTGTATATTTAAAGTCGGAGTTTAAGTTTTTCATTGACTCAAATTATATATTCCTTCCTAATCGGCATGATTTTATGATTTTGGGAGCACTTAAGTCGCAAAAGTGTTCCTATTGATTCCTTTAAATATTTTCAAATTTTGTGCCCCCCTTGCTTATGGTGCCGTAGGGCGACCGCCCCTCTTGCCACCCCCTGGCTACGCCACTGATATATATAGCACATGTATATATGCATATGATAATATTACAAATTTGAATATTACTTTTTGTTTTGTTATTTCACCAAAATAATAATTTAATAACAATTGTCATTATTGTTATTATATCTCCAATTATTTTGGGTTCTATGATCACAACCTAATTTGAGGCATGTCATATTTTGTATTAATAATAACCAGGTCAAATAATTGTAAATAATTCTTCTGAGTGGAGTTAATCTACAATCGATGCGTTGCAAACCGCCGTGGGATTGCGCGATTAGTTTGAATTGTGTCAACGAAATATTGGACGAGGCAAATGTACATAACATCTACGGCATTTTACCTGAATAACTTAACATTGCATCTAAACAAAAAATGAAAATAATTTTAATGCATTAGTTCCCAACCTCAACCTAAAACAATCAGCCTCACGCGAATTACGCCACGATGGGCTCCTTCCTTTGTTTTTTAGATAAACAGTCATTGAAAAGTTGTATTTTCTTCAGGCGAAACGGATTTGCTATGGTGTTTCAATGATCCAAAAGTCTTGGATAAATTTATTACCACGTGCGATAGTGATCACAATGAAGGGTATAGTTCTTGCGGATTCGACGTAAGTCCCGCCGGGCGTGCATTATTTCATGGGTATCTTGATACAAGAGTACCAAAAGATGGACGTATTAAAAAGGCAGGATACTGTGCTCTACGATCGAAGCGGATAAGAGTAAGAATTTAAGTTATAATATTAACCTATTTTTCGAAACCGAGGAAGAACAAAAATTAGTTAGTTGTTACTAAATATTTCTAAATATATGACACAATGGCGTCTGTCGAACAAATCTACAACCAATAAGCCACATTTTAATAACACTCGAATAAGTTTTAATATCACCTTTTAAATTTAAAGCTTTTACTACTTAACATTTATGTATAATATTTTTTTATGATATTTAACTAAACACTGTTGTAAAATGTTTCAGAAATCTTTTAAGCGTGAGAGTACATTTGATTGGAACCTTTATAATACAATCGTGTTGAAAGTCAGAGGAGATGGAAGATCGTATTTGTTGAATATTTCTTGTGAGGGCTACTACGACATAACGTGGAATGACATCTACCATTATGTTTTATTCACCAGAGGAGGGCCTTACTGGCAAATCGCAAAAGTAATCAAATATAATTAACTGTAAAAGTCAAAAGATCTCGATTATCAGTCTAGTAAAAATACATCATGTAATTGTAAAAACTTCCTTATGACCAGTATTAAGTGTATATATACAAATAATATTATTGTTAATATTTATAATAACACAACAAAATGAAAATAACGTGTATGTACTGTCTGTATATTATAGAAAATTTAAATAATAATAAAGATAAGAATAATTAGTGATGAAGATTTTATGATGTAGAAAATTAATATACATTAAGTATGTATTTATATACTATTGTACTCTCCTAGTAAGTTCAAGATCTGACATATTCCATGATTATATGAAAAATAATTTAGAGCAATAGCTTAATAAATATATATAAGGGTGTTCTACAGGGCCGTAGCTAAGGGGGGGCATATATTATCTATCTACGCATAGCTATTGAATGTACTTACATCACTTTAGGTGATCGATTTAGGGGCCCGTCCTTCGAGGGCAGATCAATTATAATGTTTTTTTACTTCCGCCATACCTGTAACCAATGCTACCCTATTTTAAATTCGACTCTAGCTACAGCCCTGATGTTCTACCATTAAGACACTCTGTTTCCCAGTTTGTAGTTTAGCTCATTTTTACATGTTGAGTGACGGAACTTACCGCTGATCTTTCCTTTCGAGTGGTAAACCAACTTCCAAACGTCTTGTTTTACAATCAGGCGCTGCGTCACATTATTAACTATAACATATGGTATGTTAGGAAAAACAACAGTATTTTAATATTTTTTTTAGATTCCTTTTTCGAAATTTATTTTGGGATCAAAAGGCCGCATTCAAGACAAACAAACTCGTATGCGGCTAGACAGGGTTACACATTTTGGCATATCCTGTGGCGACAAAATCAATGGTGTCTTCAATCTGGAAATTGAATATATTGGTAAATTGCTTTGTTATTTAAAAATAGGTTAAACAAAATAATAAGTTGATCAATATTTAATTTACAATGTTAATTTTTCAGGTTTGGAGTATGACCCGACACATAACGAAGAATTCGCTTATGAAATGTACAAAACTGATAGATACATAGTTGGAGTGTAAAAATTGTAAATAAAAATAAAACATTAAAATTTCCTTACTTATTTCTTTCCTTTTATGGGGTTCCATATCTCAAAGGAAACTTACAGTCTGTATTATGTTACCGACAAAAACTATTTAATATTGATATGATAAAAATATCATTTATTTTCTAGTCTTGACTAGTTATCATTAGTTTTGAAGATTTCCCAGTACGTCACAGACCCTATACTGTCAAGACGTCACGTGCCCAGGAAGCGCTTATCAGGACTTGGGTTTACGATAAAATAAAAAATAACAAACATGAGTGAACCTAAGTCTTCCCACCAAGTATATTAAACAGCAAACTCTATTCGCCTTTTCATTGTCCATTATCCGGATACAAACTATTCTAATTTTGCCAACACTAGTTAAACAAACTTACGCATTTTGCTGCTATGCATATATGTTATAGATAGTATTAATTAAATATAAATTTGAGAACTGTATTTTTAATATGTACAATGTCATAGACATTACGTTGCGTTTGTTATGTAGTATATCTAAGATGTCGTAGTACTGAATGGGTCCGGGTCCCCGTGGAAAATGTATGTATGCATAACAGTTGTTAAGAGTTGTTTGTCACAGCAATATATTTTTTCAATGTACAAGTACAATCTTTTTGACTAATAAGAACATCTACGTTTAAGTGTTTTAAGTAAATTCAACCATTCTCCAAACTTTGAATATTATATCACAATTTCTTTTAACAGTAATAACGCAGAGAATTTCATGGTTACAAAAAAGCTCAAATTTATTTAATATATAACTGGTTACTTTATGAATGACATATGTTTTAATAAATTATCATCTAGTTAACTATACTGTTGATTAGAGAGGCCTTAGCCAAAAACCAAACGCTTCGTATCATTCCATAAGTACTGTCACGAGCAGATAATATGCATTTTCATTTTCAAGACTTATATCGTAGTTCTACTAAGACCTATGATGATGCATATTATCAAGTTATTTTTTGGGCGCAGCTCACTCAGCAGCCGCGCGTTTTTTGTTTTGGAATTCTTTAACGCACTTTGAACGTCTGAATAAAATTAAAAGCTTTATTAATGAGCCTGCGGAAATTCAGAAAATATAAGAGCTAACATAGCACCCCAGTTTAAATTCTGCCCAGTTACCTCAGTAGATGTGGAGCAATCATTTTCGACCTATAAAAATTTTTTGAATGATCGAAGACAAAATCTTAGCACTGAACGTTTGGAAGAATACTTGATTGTTAATACAATATTGTCTTTTCCCCTTCAATTTTTAGGTACTATTATTCGCAGCAACATCAAGTGATCATCATTTTGATGTACGTTACAGTTATTACTTAATATACTCTATTATTGTTATTAGTATTGTCATAGGTTAGTTAATTCCGCTAGCAAAATATCCACAATTCTGTTCTATATCTGTGATTAAATAATTTCATAGTCTTTTTAGAATTTTCGCTTTACTTTAGAATTAATCGTACTAATTTCAATAATTTAATTTCAATAATCTTTCGCCGATACTTTTCGAAATCTAACAAAAATATATAAAGCTTGAATATTTATTCATTGTTTAGTAATTTTTGGACTTCATAATTAAAAATCTTGACCACCTTCTTGGCTTGTACTATTTAAAAAAGTAATCATATCAATAATAACATAAATATTTCGTTATGTTTTCAATTTTTTTTATCAATTGTTTAATATATTTTTTTTTATTTAATAAGAATATGGAACACAATTTTTAACTTTATTGAACAAAATTATTTTTATTTGTGAGAGTACAGGTGGTAAAAATACAAAAAATGTTTTTTTTTGGTCCCCGCGGTGACTGCCCTTAAATCCATTTCTTACGCGTACGTAAAAGGTAAAGAGTTAATTTATACTTATAATGATATAAATATAAAAATGCCTATCTTACCAAAGATAGTTTAGCTGTGTGCTGATTTTATTTTCGGGCTTCCTCTGGGTTTCAATTTACATTATAAAAAAGTTAAGAAACGTCCTAAACAGATATACACTTCATATTAACACACTATATTAATAAGAAAAAAGTAGACATCTCTAAAGTTAAAATTATATTTTATAATCTCACTATACTTAAAATTTAAAACCATATAAGTAAAAACTATATGACTTACAATCATTTTTATATCTCTTAGGTGTTTTTGACTATGACAGTTATCTATTTTTGTTTAAGAATCTGTGAAATATTCTGCAATCTGCATTCTGAATCTGATGTCATCCATCCGTCGACCATTTAGAGAAAAATTTTGAGTTTATTACCATAAAAAGTCAAATATTGTGAAACAGTGCTATATACATTATATGTACGGGAAAATATTTTCAAAATTCTTTTTCCATTAATACATGGACCGATGGAAATCTCTGATATAGTGAATCTATAATACTATTCTTAATTCCATGCGTGGGATGTTTACAATTATTTTAATAAATTTGTAAAATTTTCCAAACAGCAGGTGAGCTTTAAAGTAAATTTGATTTGTTCCATAATAATATTTATCATAATTAATATCGTTTCATGAACGTAATTAGTAATGTCATTGTCCTTGGAAATGCATTCCTTTATATGGTTTTAGGAGACGATGTCAGAGGAAAAAAACAGAAAATTGTAGCGATTTCAAATAGTGCAATATCATTTTTCGTGTAGATTTTGTAGAGTACCATGTCAGGTACAGAGCAAAATATTGTTAATTCTATGCAACAATTGTCTGTGCAACCAACAAACAGTGGCCACACAGAGAAACCTACTCAAGTTGTGACTCCAGCTGTGAACAGAAGCCAGCCTGCTGCAGCTAAAGTTACTCCTGTTAAGGCAAACACAGTTTCTCCTGCAATTGCAACTATTGACAGACTTTTAAGTTTGGGTGTTAATATTCCTCCACCACCACCAGTTATTACTAGGTCATCAGATATGGATCCTCATACTCTGGAACAATTACGAGCAGTAAAAGAGATGTTGACAGCACAAGAGGAAGAAGCTCAAAGCTTGCGTGATCTTAATAGGGAATTACGAGAGCGTTTGGAAGACTGTGAAACAAAAATAAAGAAGCTCTCTGATCAAAATGATGAGTATGCTGAGAAAGAAAAAGCTTTGTCACAAAGAGTTGCTGAGAAAGTTAGAAACAACAAACAAATGAGTGTTGTAATGGAAGAATATGAACGTACAATATCTTCATTGATAGGAGAACGAGAAACTGAAGCTAAAAGATGGACTGAAGAAAGAGCTACTTTACTACGAGAACGAGATGAAGCCGCTGCCCACTTGGCTTCTATGGAGCATGCTTTTAACGATGTTCACACAAAGTATGAACGATGTAAAGTGATTATTCAGGGATACAAAAGCAATGAAGAAACTTTAAAAAGAACAGTTGAAGAAAATAATGATGCAATTCAAAAACTAGAAGCTAGATATGAAACATTAAGGCAACATGCTATGCAACAACTAAACAAAGCAAATGCAGAATTAGATTCTGTGAAGAAGTCTCATCAGGCTGAGATTTTGAAGTTGAATGCTATGCTTAAAAAGAGTGAAGTACATGCTTCTTCTCTGCAAGAATCTTTAGCTCAGAAAATTAAAGATAATGAAGAGCTTACTGCCATCTGTGATGAGCTGATAAATAAAGTGGGTTGAGCTAAAGCACTGCATGCTTTGACTAATCACTCATAAACATTTTCATTGAACTAACAAACATTTAGCATTGTAACAACAACATTTGAGCTACTAATCACTTAAAATCATTCTTATGTATGATAACAATTACTTAAACAAGTAACTGCTGTTACCACTTCATAAAAATACATGTTTTAATATATAATTATTTGTAATATGTGCAATTCAAATGTCCTTTTTTATTTTTGTACAATTATAAAAAAATATTATATAGAATTTAAGTTTTACCTAATGACATTATTATTTTTGTATTCTTTGTGAATTGTGTCATATTTCACTAATTCTAAATTTGGCAATTCACTTGGTGCTTTCCTGAAATTTAATCAACCCTCTCTTTGCTTGCTGAACATTATTGTATTATTCGTAAAAATATAAGTTATGCCTGCTATTGTTTATTTATGTGAGTATTGTTTCATGAACTCTGCTTGAAATCCAAAGATTTATTTAAGAATGTGGTCATGAATGCTTGCTCAGTAATGGTGCAAAATTATGTTTGAAACTTAAATGTTTTACTATCATTATTGGATAATCTTTTTTAACTCTTGGATACTGTTTTTTAACAATTTAATTTTCTTGTGAATATTAAATGCATAATTGATACTTGTAAAATGTTTGCTGCCATAAGTGATTGAATTAAAACAAAATATTAATATATAACTTAATAATAAGGGTAGTTTGTTATTTTTGTGCTTTCTAATATTTAAAATAATTATTATTTTGTGTTATGATCATTGTAAGTTCTAAAGTATTAGATACATGTTGAAGATACCTTACCTGGGCTCTAAATTTGCTTGTTGATTGATCTAGTCTTAATACTTATTTTCAGAACAGTTAATGCTTTCTTAAGAGATTATGAAGTATAATGTTTAATATATAGCGAATTTAGATATAAATGCTGCCTTTTGCTACACTCAACATCACACCATATACCTTGCATGGATAATTGGCCTAAATTAGCAAAAGATATTCTAAAATTTTGTTCCTATTTCCATATTCTCCACACCAATATAAGATAGTTTTTATTAAGTGTTTAACATTTTGATTTATTAATGGTATTAATTTATTTAAATGCATTTGGTTGTATAGTGAGTGTGCCTTTATAAAAATGAACACACCATCCATTCAGTCCAATGTAATAAAACAGAAAATTATTACTAATTTTTCTTGAAATTTGTAATATTAAGAATATTATTAGGTATAGTAACAGTAGTGTCCAAGATTTATTAGTAATATTGACAATGCAAAAATATTACAGCTTGTAATATTATGGCATTCTATATTGGAAGGTATTATATTTACAGAAAGAATTAGGTCTTGACTGTCTGTTATGTTGATATATGATTTCTTAAAATTAACATACAATTAATTTATCAATTAAAATTTGGCTAAGAAATAACAAAGAATTCCTCTTAACAATTATCAACATTCCACATATTATTTTTGTACAAGTTTTATGGGAACTGAAATTATTTAGCCTTCAATGGTATGTGTAATTTGACAAAATCTTAAAAGCAATAGTATAATATGCTACTATTACATAGTATAGTATAATGCTCTTCAAAATTATTGTTATACAAATTTGTTTTATTCAGTTAGTCTAAGTATAATTTTGTACTTTGTCATTTTTTTTATAATATATATATTTTATGCATAATTGTGCAGTTTATTCATGTGAATACAATGAGGAAATAAAAGTATCCCTATTTTATACATATTGGGCATTTATTTAAACCACATAATAACATTTCTTAAAATATAATATTTATTTTTAGATATTTTTATATCATTCATTTCCACAGAAAAAACACAAATTGATTTAAAAAACAAACTTATCATAATTTCTTTTTTAAAACTTTATAGGTATCCTTACTTAATACATAACTCATAGCTGAAACAACAGTAGATATAGCTGTTAGTCCACACATTGCTTTCAATGCAGGATGATCTATATAGCCAAAAACTGGTGACGCCAAAGTAGTGCCTACCTGAAAATATTATTCTCTTTAAAAATAATATGTATATGTACATCAAAAATATAAAGTTAAACATATGGACCTTATTTACAAATAAGTGTCATGGCCTTTATAAGGAAAACAAGAATATTAAGAGCAAGGATTTTACCAATAACAGCTGAATTGCAGTATTCATTTTGCTTATAAATGTAGGTGCAAGTTGAGCAGTTGCATGAGTAACATCAAAGTACCTACTGAGTGTTTTCTGCAAGAAATATAATAACTTCAATACTATATAATTTATTATATAGGTAAATAGTAAATATTGCCTGTCTTCAACTACAATGCGCTGAAGCAAAATTGTTTGTGAGAGTGCATGTTTTAAAATTATTTTTTTGTTCTATTGAGTTAAGACATTTTAATTTGTTATAACTAACTTTTTTACCTTTTAGCAACAATTATATATTTAAGAAATATAATAGACATTTTCTATATTTTTATTCATATAATATATTTTGACTACATTATTGTGGCATACAGGTGATGTAAGAAAACGGAAAGAAATAATTCGAAACTATATTTTTATAAACAATTAAATTAAAAATATCATACTAACTGGAGGTGGGAGACTTATATATCTTATAACAAAACCAGCTGCAACAAGAGCTGCATCACGAGCCACTATAAGCAGTGTCAGTGGCAGAGGTATTAAGTTCTGCCAAGTAAGTGTAATAAAAAGAGTAGCAATCAGAACTTTATCTGCCATGGGGTCCAAAAAAGAACCCATCTTAGAAGCCTGACCTTCCCAATTTCTTGCTATCCAACCATCTAGCTGCAATTATTTATTTTTATATTAGCACAGATCAAAAACTAAGTTTCAAAGATATATAAAGTTTGAAAACATCAGAAAAGGATTATTTAATGTTAAAAATAACACTACTTCTTATAAAAGCTTACCAAATCAGTGACTCCAGCAAATACTAATAAGCCCAGTGCCAAATTATAATTGTCTTGTAATATTACATAGCCTAAGTATGGTGACATAATTATTCTTGTTACACACAATATATTTGGTACTGTAAAAACATTTTCTTTCTAAAAAAAAAAAAAATGTAATATTTTAATTATAAAACAATAACAATTAAATATAACAAAATAATCTTAAAAAATACCTCAACAACTTCTTCAATTTTCTCTCTCATTCTAGCTTTCGTTTCTAAAATATCTTTGACTAAATGATCTTTTCTTACTTTTAATTTTTGACCTGTTAATTCTTTCTGTTGCTTTAGGTCTCGAACTATTTCTACACCTTTTTGACGAATTCGGTGTTCAGTATCTTTAAACTGTACCTTTTTCTGGTTAATTACATCTTTTATAACATCAGTTTTCTTTTCTATCAAGTGTTTTTTGTTGTCAGTAGAATAAACACAAAATAATGAAGATAATTTTAAAGGCGTTGTAATAGTTCTTCTTATAGCAAGGATATTTTGAGTATTATGTACACTATATTGATGAGCATGGTTACAACTTAAAGGATAAAGTTGCTTTAGATATGTACAAGTTTTAAACCTCATTTTAATAATATAGTATAAAATTTTGATTAATTGTATAAGAAAAGAAATAGAGTTAGAATATGTAATATTCCAAAGCCTTTAAAAATTTTATAACTATTTCGTCGGCATTTCCTAAGTTGTTATAGACGAGCCAGATGATTTTGACGTTAACACTTGACATTATTACGTCGTTCAAAAATTTGTAAAAAAATTGTAAGAGCTACAAGAAAAGACTATTTGTCGATTTACTATATATAATTGTGATTTCAGATTAATTACAATTATTGTATTTAAATACTGTTTTAGCTTTGTTTTAGTTTTAGTAGCACTAAAAATATTTTAAAAAACCGTATAATAAACTAATTTAAAAATATTGAGCTTCAGCTTTGTAATTACTTTAAATATTGCATATTATTTAACAATAGAAGGAACGACAAAAAATTAATTTATTAATCCTTACTAGATTAAAACTTTTTTAATCGTATTATATTATTCATTATTATTATAATAACGATATTCATTTACACACTTTGAACATGTCAACAAGTTAGCTTTCTCATAAACTCCATAGCAAAAAAATTATATGTAAAATATAAATTGTCAAAGTCATTAATTTTCAATATTTATCATTAAGTGTCAAAATAAAATGACATGACAGCGATAATCCTATTGTTTGTCCACAATACTCTTGGTCTTGCTGAATAATCAACAAAATAAACAAATCCATTTGGAAATAACTACAATTATTAATATTGTTATCATGAATATATTTCTGAAATGTTTTATAATTTTTAGTTAATGTATTTTGAAGGTATATTTTTTTTTATGTACAAGATGATATAACAACAGTGTTTATTCAAAGTGATTGTTATTATTATTCAATAATAGGAAGAAATAATCAGATCATACTTGCAATAATTTAAATATACGTTGGCTAAATTGAAATATAATTTAAATCAAATTACTTTAGTACTTTCGATTATGTGTACAAACTAATTGGAAAACAGATGTAACAGAAACCTCGAAAAGTCATTTTTTAACTGTTCTTTTATTTAGTTCATTGATACAACAACAAAATGAAGGAAGATGAATTAAAGTACACTCTTCGCCTATTAGATCATTTAAAAGTTGAATTATTTGAGGTAAGCATAATTTTTATGTGTATTTTAAAACATATACTTTATTTAATAAAATATTAACCGTTTTAGGAAGTGATACAATTTCTATATGATGTTGAAGAATCCAAGCCAGTTAGAAAGTTATCTAATGAAATAATAGATTTTTTAAAACATAATCTACTGAGTAATCCAGTTACAACATCATTTGTTCTTAAATTTCTAGAAAGCTATGTAAGCAAAGAGGATTTATATAAAATCCAAACATTATACTTAGATGCCCTAAAACACCAACTGTCAAGTAATTCTCCTGATAAATTTATAACAACATTGTCATTGGCTAGATGGGATGATCACTTACAATCTCAATTCATTAATGATGTTTTTAAGCATTTCTCTGATGATATATTCAGACAACACAGAAAACAAATCCTCCTCAGTCTAGTTCCTCACAACAAACCAGATTTATTAAATATTGCTTATGATTTAATGCACAAAAATGAATTGCAAAAGCACTTTAAACTGAGGGCTGAATACATGATAGAACTATGTTACCAACATAAAACACATTGGCTTTTAAAAGCAGCTCAAATATATAAGCAACAATTACATGACATGAAAAATGTCACATTTGAAATTAATAATTTTTCAAAACAAATACTGATAATGGTGCTCATTGATCTCACAAACTGTCCCGAGACATATGACCTTGGTTCACTTGTAAACCAATTGTCAAATATATTTTCAATTCTTGATACATATACTACAACAGATGTTAATCTACAATTTTATATGACGGAAGTAAAAAGAGAATTGACAGTCATAAAATTCTGTCTGGAAAATCATTGCAAGATCCTAACTACCTCAATATTTTACCAGGTTTTGAACCAAAGTGCTCTTACAGTTTTATCTCAGGTTTGTAGACTCTCTAAAGTAGACAGGTATAAGGTATCTAGATTGCTAAACACAAATAATGATTTTATATCAGAATTATTGTTATTGAGTAATAAGAATCATGAAAAATGTGACAAAAACAATGCAAACTGGGACATTTCCACATATAATAGTTATTGTGCAATTGCAAGGGCTATAGATACAATTCTAAATTCTTCAGAAACTATTGATAGTGAACAAGGTATGACTGTACCTATGGATGATGTGAAACGTTTAGTCTTATCTGTTCAACCTTTGCAATATTGTATTGAAACTATTGAAACTATATTTGCATGTTTGTTTTTGAGATATGAATATTTCTCATGTTATGAGCACAACCAAGAATATCCATGTGGTACACATTCAGAGTGCTCCTATTTTTATTCCAAGAAACAAGTCAAAAGTCCTAATAATGTTAAAACTTCGAGTACTGGTTTCATGTGCAATGCATATACAACACAAATTGTTTTAAATACACTTAAGATGTGCATAGAGTCATTGTGGGAGAGGGTAGAGAGAAACAATGCTGGGCATGAGGATCCAAATATTTTGGCGCGTTTGACAACACTTGCCAATGTAGTTAATCATTCAATATGGAAAATGCAATTGGTATCAACACTCTCACCAGATACAAACCCTTTACATCTGAAATTATGCTTGGATTATGTGGAAGTGGATGAAAGCAGCGAGGATGAAGACCGTGAAAGTGATTTAAAGGCTTACAGAAAGAAACCCAAGATGCGCAGGCGACATACCAATCCTAAACCTGAAGTGGAACAAGCTATGCTCACGTCCACATTATCCGCAACTGACGATGGTAATTATATGCTATATACAAATATAGAGTATTTTGTTACTAATATTATGGGTATTGGCCTCTAAATTACGCACCATATTTTACTTCAAGAATATTATTTAATGAACTGATGTTTTTTGGCGAGAGATAAATGGAGTTTCTCTCGTAATAAATAAAAATATTTTCAATTGTCCGTTTGAAATTATAGATAATATTAAGAATTTTATTGTTTTTAATAATTATAGTTTTCATTAATTTCAGTTTGCACTTTAAAGAAGAATACAATAGATTTCATTTCGATAATGTTGGCAAAACCGAATTGTTTAGTTGCGTTGGCATTGTACCAAAATGATTTTGCTAAAGCTAACCAGATTTTGGAGGTATGTATTATTTTATTATAGTTTACAATAACTAGAAGGAATAAATTACATTCTATACTCGCTGCAACAGTCAATTGAAATTCTGTTGGAGAGTAAGAATTCCTACTATTGCTTTGCCATAAAATCTTATCCATATATAAAGGGGATGAAGTGTGAATTGAGAAAAGCAAAAATATAATGTTAGACATTTTATTAGTAATAATATGATATAATTCATATAAAGATATGATAATATTCTTTAGCAGATGTTTGCAATGTTTTATTTAAATTTAATGGGCGAATTAATCGCGCCTTTTTAAATTTAAGGTTGTATAAAAACGTAATTGCAGTAAGGTACTAAACTATTTCTTGTTACGAAATATTCATATTTATTATGAATAAATATATTTTGTTACAGTAAAGTTCAATTAATCTCCCATTTTATATTGTTCTTATTAAGTGTTCAAACTTTTCATAACAATATTTTTCGTTTGCGCTTGGTTCGTAATGGATTATCGTGTCTTTATGCAATAACACTCCTGGTGGATTCATTTCAAGATATCTCTTAGCCTCCTCTAAAGTCTTCCCAGGCTTAAAAATTTTACAAAACAAAAAACAGCAGCACCAGCCTGTGTACATATAGTTCATAGTTATTTACTAAAATACAACAAAACATTTTAATAATTTCTGTCTGTCTACTAAGGACTGTTAAACTGATTTTTAAACTTTTGCTTAATGTTGGTAATACTGGAAAAAAAATAATCAGGAAAGTTTTGTATATTGCTTACGAGTGTACCTTCAGCCCACATAAAATATTGCGTAAAAAATGATAATTTTCAATTAGTTATTATTTAATTAAGTCATATAATCTATGTTAACTTTCATTGGAAGTTTTTAATATGACCTCCCCGTATGCACTTGTTAGCCAGATTTGAATAAAATCTTACATAATTATAATTTGCTTGTACAATTTAAAAAGGTTGAAATCTTATGCAATAGATATATTATTGTACATAATCAATGTAACGTAACGTCGATTTGCATGTTGTTTTATTTAAGTAGGTTGACATATATCTATATATATATATATTCTAAAATTTTAAGACTACTAGCTATACTGTAAATTATATAATCTATTTACTGGAAACTATATAATTATGAACCAACACATGTTGGTAATATTTTATATTTCATTACAACATTTTAAAATATTTATTTCAAAACTAAAATCAATTTTTTTTAGCTTCACGCTGTATCCCGCACATTAGCAGGGTAGGCAGAGGGAACTGCAGGAACCATACGAACCTAGTGTTAAGACACTCCGTTGCTTAGTCCCTGCTTTTTATCCGTCCCCGCTTTCCGCCATTTTCGAGGCATTGCGTGTTGATTGGCGGAACTCAACGCCGCGCTTTGCCTAGTTTGCCAGAGCGAAGAAAATGGAAATAGAAAAATCCATCTTCTCTCAACTGAGGATCGAACCCAGAAACCGTCGCGTTACAGGCAGACGTTGCGCTTCTGCGCCACGACGGTCCTCAATCAAATAATTAGTTCTGGTTTTCACTAGTGAGTAGAATATTTTTTACGACGATTGATTAAGCAATGCTAAAAATATATGTATATATATTAGCTAAATCATTTATTAAGAAAAGTTACCTTTAGTACACCACAAAGGAACTGCCACTATTATATAAATAATAAATAGTAGTTTTATTAATTTCTTGTCCTTCAGTATGTTAATTGAATCAAGATGTTTATTTAACTTATCATCAGTATTGTTACTGGTACACGTTCTAATTGGATCAACGAACTTATGAGGTGTCGTATTATCTGGAAAATATTCCCCCCATAATTTCTAAATAATATTGTTCTTTTACACGCTCTTTCACGTTAAAAATAATACAAAATAGTAATTTTTCCGTGATTTTATACATATGTCAGTACTATGAAAATCTAAATGAACTTTGATTAAATTAAACATAACCAGACTTTAAACTTTTAAGCGGCGTTTAATTCCGTCTTAACACTAGGTTCATATGGTTTCTGCAGTTCCCTCTGCCTACCCTGCCATGTGCGGGATACAGCGTGAAGCTTAAAAAAATCCGGATACCAAAATTAGATTGACATCCAAATTGAGAGAAAATAAGCTTTGCGTGTATCAGTTTAATCACTATCAAATACTAAAACATTAAGAATATGTTGGTGTAATAAAATGTTGAAATAAATACCTATTGTGTTTATTTCAATTAAAAGGAGATTTTTTAGGGATTTACCTTTCTTAAAATGTTCGTCCCTCTTAAAATGTTCATTTTCCTGAAAAATAATTTCTATTATCGGCAATCTGAGAAGGTACAATAGTTATATTATTAGAATAAAATACAAATATTTTTATTTTACTTAAACTACTTTTCACACTTTATACTAAGTATTGTTAATTATTTAATTGTTCAAGAAATTTGCTTGTTTTCGTCGCTATAACATTTAACAAGAATTAAAAATCTTTTAAATATATAAGGGTAGATAAATTATCTAATGACAAATGAATAAGTCGTTCATTTATTTCATATTATTTAACTTTTACCATACACAATATATATTTAGATACAAATACTGAAAGACGTTCAAAAAATTAGCAATTTCCGTATTTTTTATACATTGTATTTATCAACACAAAGTCATTAACCTATCTAGGCATAATAACTTCTCATATTTTATGATATTTTGATAACGTAATGTCCGTGCATGTTCAAACATAAACAAGTCGACCCTGACTCATATGCAAACTATAACAATATTATGTAAACAGTTGCTAATTGAAATTACTAGATAGTGTGAGGGCAAGTTATACTTCGTTAGTTATTTAACAAACACACATAGAAATATATAAATATTCCATTAAAATTATTATTATGCTATATTAGACTTTTTGTAAATGTTAATTGATTTATATAAGAACCTAATATTATACGTAAACACACTGCGTTCCTCTATTTTCAAGTTTGTATGACTCTTTAGTGGCAGAACTTAACATAGTGCTTTGACTTTCAGAGAGAAAAATTGAATTTATTTCAATTTAATACCTACATATATTTTAATTTTGTACATGCTATACATTAATTATACTCTGATGTACATATGTATCGATAACAAATCTGTCTGTGTGTTCTCTATATTTGTGTTATTACAGATGTTCTACAAATCTTTTTAGTTGTTTAATTAAATTGTACCAATTATGGTATACAGCGCATAACACTATGTATGTAACTTTCACTTTTAGTCTGTAGGTAGCTGTTTAATATTCAAGTAATATTAAGATGTTTCATCTTACTATTATCTACTTTTATTGCAAAGGCATTGAGAATATCTTGAAATTACCCCACGATTATCCGTTTTGTTAATAAATTGGACATTACTCGTCATAACTCCGTTTAATAATGTACTGAGAAATATTAAATATTTAAAAATAATCTTCATTTCATTGTGACATAATATGTCTAATTGACATTAGATAACCGCTGGCTAGAAATATCTTTAGAATTATTACTTATGTATGTACTAGTTAAAAGAGTTCGAGCTCTTTAACTTCACTTAAATAAAAATGTGATATGTCTTCGGAAATATTAATATATAAATTTATATTTTTTTACATTTTGTTGGTACCATTGTAAAAAAATAATTAGACGGACGAAAGTACATTAAGACTTTAGAGCAAAATAAAAAAATACTTCATCAAACCAATGTTATATTAAGATTGGTTTCATTATTTTGTCAAGACATTTTTTTCAACAACAAGACAAGACAAGGTTTTCCACTTTCTCTACGAATCCGCAATCTTTCCCGAATCTCTAATGTTTTCCGAATCCGCATTGCATGATGGGTAGCCAAACTCAAAGCTGCACTTTGTCTTTGTGACATTGTCCATATTGGACAAAAATATTAAATAACTAGACTATTGAAAATATTTTATTGTTTCCTCCAAGGTGAAGTCTGGCTCACATCTATTCCGTTTACAATCAAACGATTTACACCCAATAATAATCTTAAATTTTAAGTACTCATCTTATTTTGATTTTTAAGATATTAAATATTACATCCGCTAATATATTACTTCTTCTTGCAGATGTTCGATTTATCTGATTCAGAAATTGCCACTGAGGTAACATTTACTGAGCAACTAAGGCATTTAGTGGCGAAAATAAAAAATATAATTTGCTATCGAGATTGCTCTCGGTACCCTACGAAAGAGCTGTCAGCCCTCTCAGTCGTATCTACTGAGGTTATGGGTCTTGTAGAGGGCTTTTTGGCATCAAATAGAGCACCAAATTCATTCGACATTATAGAATTAGGCGTTCGACACCCGCATTTGCAGTTATATAGCCATCAAAATGCACCGTTCATAAATGCTGTAGACATCCTTATAAGTAGTGGACTCAACAGAGAAATAACATATGGACTGATAAATGTTGTTGAACGAAAACTCGCGGAAGTACGCTGTAGTACTGATGTTACAGCTGTTAAGAAAACGAACTACATAAGATTTGTGGAAGATATTGCAAGTGTTACTTTTGAAATATTTGGTAATACTGAGAAATCATTTGATTTTGTTGATAACATCTGTGAACTAATTACAGATTGTCGTATCCCCATAAAGCATAGAGAATTCTGTAAATTAAATCAACTTTCGAAAGAACTTAGGCAATGTTGTTTCGACTTAGCTGATGTCGTAGCACCAAATCAATCGAGTCAGTTGGATGAAAACGCGTTGCAGAAATATCATCAGATATACATGAACGTTGTTGCAGCTTCTGATAAGGACTTGTGTAATATAGCAGAAGTTTCCCGACATGGTTCTAAAAAATCGAGGGTACACTACTTAAGAAAATGTTACATGTACACGAAATCTGTCTCCCAATTGGAACAAGAGGATAAAAATAATGAAGCTGTGATTGATATTCCGTACTTCCACATATTAGATAAGCCCCTTCACGATATATTTGGATCTATGTTAAATAACAAAGAGTTGCCAATTACTTATTTAGAACCGATATGCAAGAAACTTAACATAAACTTGATTCCCAAATTGATTCTCAATTTTTGTCCGTCTATCACATTATCTGGCCCTTTGAGAGAAGCTAGCGAGGAAAATTTTAACAACCTTTTACAAGCTGTATATGATTTTAAAAATGCTGAAGAAAAGTTATTCGTTGATCCAAGTGCAGATATGGCGCCTTTACCGCGTACTCCCGATCCACAATGTCTTACTTACATAGTATTGCACAATTGGGTTTTGGCACACATCATAAGAAAAATCCACCCAGTTTTGATAGAAAGTACTACACAACAAAATATGGATGCGAGGACGAAATATCTTAACAAGTACATGGATTTAGATAGATTTGAGTTTACTAAAGTGTTATTCGAAGGAAATAAATGCTTAGCTTCGCTTCATACAGTAATCAACTTGGACAAATTATTTGTTTACATGCCTCAATTGTTGGAAGCCGGAAAGATACTGCAATGCTTAAAAATAATAGATGCGTTATCTGAACGTCAACTTATGTGCAGTGCCAATCTAACTAATTTACGTGATTTGATTTTGTTCAAAATAGCTACAAATCCGAAAATTACCCCAAAATTGGAAATACTGCCAATATTTAAAGTGTCCAGAATTAAAATTAGATCTTATTCTCAACAATTTATCGTGTTGGCCAGCAGAAGGTGCTCTTGAAGCTATTAATTACTTAAGATTTACCTTGGACCACTCAGTAATGGAAGATGGCTTATTTGAAAAATGTACTGATTGGATTGTTAAAATTCCAATTTATGAACAGGTAATATTAGTAATATTTGTTTAATTTGTGAAATATACGGAAATGTTTACGCAAAGGCTCAATTTGTTACACATTAATTTTACAGATATGTTCGATTATGGGATTTAATCACTGGTATGTTATTTATGAGAAATCTCTACAGAGTCCTGAAAATATTATAGAAGTCCTTATGGATAGCCAACAGGTGAGGAACAAGCAAAACTATTGTTATTGTTAAATTATTTTATCATCCTTATTGAGTCGATAATAATAAATCATAAGAGTTAATAATAATTTCTTGTTTTAGTTTAAATTGTGCTTGGAGTGGGCAGATGTTCATGAAGTCTCAGAACATATGAAAAGCTTAATTGTTATGAACCTCTTGCGTCAGTTATTTGAATACACTAACCAGGCAACTCCGTCCTTAATACGTGAGCTCTTAGAAAGATTACCAAAACCCCAAGCTATGGAACTAGTCATAGATGAAATATCGAAAATTCGGAACATTGACATTTTAAAAGTCTGCATTGAATTTATATCTTCAAGTGCAACTGCATGGCGGACGTTTGAAAATATTAAAATTGGTTTTCTTATAATGCTGGAAATAGAACCAAATGCAAGAAGTTTATTCTGGGATTTGATAGAGAAGCCTTTGATTATGATTGAGCAGATTTTAATGAATGGCAGATTGGAAATGTTAGCGCAAATAATAAGTAAAATATCACCTGAACTGAAGAACGATCCCAGCGGAGATAATTTGTACTATAATATAAAATCTATAGATACGATTTTGATCTCACGAAACGCAGTCGATTCTTTATTACGATACTACGCAGAAAAAGCCTTAGATATGAAAAACCCTCGGCATAATTGTCGTACTCCACCAAAACCTTGGGACGACTCTCTGCTGCAATCAATAGATTCAATAAACATAGAGGCTGCGTCCAAACCATTTGTGATGCCAGAAAATGTGCCGCTGAAAGATCAATGGGTCGAAGATTACACAACTGACAGGTGTATGCTGTGCAAAATATCAATATTCTCCATGATTATTCGACGACATCATTGCCGGCGGTGCGGTAGACTTGTGTGTCATGGCTGCTCTAGAAATAGAATGCAGGTAAGTATATATATATATATATATATATATATATATATATATATATATATATATATATATATATATATATATATATATATATATATATATATATATATATATATATATATATATATATATATATATATATATATATATATATATATATATATATATATATATATATATATATATATATATATTAACTTTAATACTGGCATCTAAGGCAAAGCGCGGCGTTGAGTTCCGCCACTCAAGACGCAATGCCTCGAAAACGGCGGAAAGTGGGGACGGAGTAAGCAGGGACTAAGTAACGGAGTGTCTTAACACTAGGTTCTTATATAGTTCCTGCAGTTCCCTCTGCCTACCCTGCCATGTGCGGGATAAAGCGTGAAGCTAAAAAAAAAAAAAAAAAAAGAAACTTTAATATATAATAAGCATACAATAATCATATATTATAATTTTCCCGTACTATAAGTTACTCCCAATTGCATTTTCTTCCAAGAACGTCTTTGAAATAATTATCATATCGATACCCTATAACTGCTAATTAATTATTACTTTGAATTCCAGGTGCCGACATATCCTAGTGGTGTTAAGTTCCGCGTGTGCGACGACTGTTACACACAAACTATGAATAAAAAATCATCATCGGATCAAGACAATATGATGCAAAGCAGTAACTCAGACTCTGCCGCCAGTGGCACTGTGTGCCTCGACTGGTGTCTCTCCGCTAATCCAAAAAAGAATGAAGCGATCAGAACGGAGTTTAGTTACGAGTTCACACCGAGCGTCACACTGTGTTTGTCCATTATGAAAATGCATTCTATTAACTTGGATTATCCTAGGTAGGTATTAAAATAAATAAATCTACCGTTACATTTTTGACACATTACTAATGTGAATGAAACTTAATGGCGCGTTTTGTTTTGTTACTAGAGCCAAAGGTTGGAAATAATTAATTTCCCAAGAAGGGGGCTCTATTCGATATTTTATAGGCCATAGTGACTTAGTGGCAGAATGTTCACACTTACGGTCTTATTCATAAAAAGTTATAGCACGTTTAAAGACTCACTATAGAACAGTTGTCAAAAATTTTTATTCATAACAGCATTTTAGTGCTAATCAGTTCTATAAACCTATCATAAAGTTATAGAGCCGAGAACTGAAACCCATACTATAAGAGTGTTTTAACGTCCAAAGATTCATTTAACAGCTGATTCACGATTCATTTAACAGCTGATTATAGCTCATAATAATATGAGCATTGATATGACGTCGTCGAGTCGCTTGTCATCAAGAGTGTCAATTTCAGTTTCATAAACAAAACAATATAACAATTGACATTTTGTTCGATATTTATTAACTATATTTAGTTATTAACAAGTTTATTAATAATAATTCTACATAAGAAAGGTGCACAGAATATAGGTAATACTTGTCCACGTCTAAACAAATTTCAATTTTTTGTCGTTTTAATTTTTTTTATTTAATTTTTTAAAACTTAAGTAAGTTTGTAAGCTAAAATAAAATAAACATTCGTGTTTTTGTGATAACAGTGACGTAAATCAAGCCGGTATATGTCAAGCCAGATCCAATAATATATTTTTATATGTAATATTGTCTGTGGTCATACTAAGTAAATGTGTTTGTCACTTAATAATCTGTGAATAAACTAGTATTTTCGGCAACTAGTCGACCGACTTCAGTATAGTAGCAACATTGTGAATTTATAACTCATATTAGTGACACTTTTGTTGTAGAAGGTTTATAGGCGTTTATGAATACAAACTTTTATCGAACGTTCTATAAGCCTATAGAGCGTTTTAACTAAAGTATGCTTAAAACGGTCTATAAGACTTTTTTATGAATAAGGCCGTTAGACTATAGTTTAAAGGTGGAACTCTACTCGTGGCATAGTGGCATAACATAGTACGATAAACTCAACACGCAATAACTATGTTGGTAGAGAGGAAGGATTGTGTTTAACACCTAAATAGGTGTTTTAGGTTCAACCTACTCTGATATGCGGAGTAAAGTAAAATTAATGGATATATTATTATTTCACTATTTATTAAATGTAACTTATTTTATCAGATTTCTCCTCGACCGAAGTGACGAGGTCGCCCGCGAGCTCGCCAGCGGCGGGGATTCCCGACTTTTGGTGCGAGCGAGACGATCTTTACTGCTCGCAGCCGCTGAACTGTATTCTAGAGCGCCAAATGAAAAGTCGTGAGTCATTTGTATTTCTATAATTATGTTGGGATAGTAATGTCTTTCACATTATAGTTGGAACAGAATCTCACTAATCCGATATTGTTAAAAATTACGTTACAGAGATATATGTATGCTGTAGTGCACTGTAGTGCTCGTTAAAATACTTTGTTTTGCACATATTAGGATGTTTCGATTTATCATAGGAGTTTACATTGTATTGTTTTATTAACTAATAAGTATTTGAAATTTTAACATGTTTTCAAAATATTAATTTATTTTTAAGCATATCATGTGAAATTGCTAAATTTTTGCTAAATTAATTAAAATATATTATTTTCATTATTTAAATAAAGAGGACCGTCGTGGCGCAGAGGCGTACGCGTCTGCCTGAAAACGCGACGGTTTCTGGTTTCGATTCCCACTCGAGGAAGGTGGATTTTTCTATTTCCATTTTCTTCGCTCTGGCAACTAGGCCAAGCGCGGCGTTGAGTTCCGAAACTTAACACGTAATGCCTCGAAGAAAGCGGAAAGCGGGAACGAAAAAAAGCAGAGACTAAGCAACGGAATGTCTTAACACTAGGTTCCTATGGTTCCTGCAGTTCCCTCTGCCTACCCTGCCATGTGCGGGATAAAGCGTGAAGCTAAAAAAAATAGAAAATGAGACAATATATGTTTTTCTTACTGTTTTTGAACAATAAAGAGCGGGTGCCCGCATAGCGGAGACGGGCGCGGCGCACGCGGCGCGCTGCCTCGCGCACGCCGACGCCATGGCCACCCTTGTCAAGCACCAGGTCCACCACCTCGTGCCGCACCAGGGGGCGCATCCTAGTATGTCCTATATTTTTTTAATAGAGAACCATGTAATACTCCGTTATCTAACTTTTTATCCGATGTCTTAAAGATTGCATTTATAACGGACAAAATCAACGCTGAGCTTTGTTTTGTTAGCAGAGCAAGGAAAAAAGCCCGTGCAAACATTGTGTTTATTTAAAACATATGGAGGCAACAATGTCAGCCTCAATATATTTTAGTATTCTAAAATATTGTTCACAATGCACTATTGCTGGTCAATGCAACTAATTTTGTGTTTTTATGATTTAAAGTAAATAAATTTCTAATTTCAAATTTCCGTTTTCTAATTTTTCATCTAATGTAAAACTCATCAACTTTGCTTTGTGGACAGAGCAAGGAAAAAGAATTTCCAGAATGGAGATCAGAGACCCACATACTACCCACAAACGTAGTGTCTCATTATGTTTTAATATTTTATAAAATATTATTCAAACACTGAATTATATTTGCGCAACTATTTTTCATAATTTTAGAATGTTTTTGTGTTTGATATATAAAAAAATAATAGGTAAAAAGTAAATAAATAAAAAAAATACTAACACAATATTCCTTTTTAAATAATAATACAATTTTCAATATATATACAAATGAAAAGTAATCAAATTTGTATCACAGGTCAAATAGTGCGTTCGTTACTTGAGGCTGAGAAGTGGGAGTTGGCATTGGAAATAGCTACCAAATCGGGAATTCCCCGAACAAGTGTACTAGCCGCGTGGGGCAAAGCTTGCTTAAAAGCAGGATGCTACAAAGAGGCTCGAAGAAAATTTGCTCTATGCTTTAAAAACGCTCCACATGTATGTGTAGATGTATCAGACGAGTTGGAATATGGCAAAGAGGCATCAGAAACTAATTTTACTAGCAAAAGATTGCATAGTTTACGATCTACTGACAGAACTTCATCAGTTTCGAGCGTTCAATCTGATGGCCGTTCGAGAAGTAATCCGCTTTTGAATGAAATTATTAGTATGCTTGAAGATATGAACTATCCTGTGAATCAACAGCTCTTGGATAAAGCCGAGAGTATTAAAGTAAGATTGCTTTAGTTCTCTTACAGTATATTTAGCTAAATTACTGAATTTTATGTAAGCTTTATTTTATTACTAATATTATTGTGACGTCATTCAGTTCTGATTTTCTTATAATTTGACACATTTTGTTCTATAAGTTACTTACTTCTATGACAAATATTTAATTAGTTTGTTTTTTTAAATAATCCCACAGAGTACAAACGAAAAGCTATCAACAATGAATACTAGTAAAAAGAAAATATCTCTAACTGAACCAGCTTTAAACATAATGCATACTTTAGCGAGTGTGAAGAAAATAAAACAAGGTGACTATAGCGACTTTCAAACAACACCTGTACAGCCAAAAAAGTCTTTGGCCCAAGGTCTTTTACGTAGAAACAATAATAATAGTGAACCAAAAGTCGACCATCAAAATAAAAAGCTCGATCCGTTTTTCTATCGTGAGTGCGTTTACTATCTGAGTAATTACGGGTCGTATGTATCGAATATAATGTTTTATATGAAGCATAGCACTTTAGGCGAAGTTTTGAGGTACTGCTATGATAATATGGTGGACAAGGAAACGTTTACGGACACAGTATACATGGAATGCTTGAAGAAGGACAAAGTGAACGATCTATTGAAGGCAATGAGCGATATGGATTCTACTTTCTGCATGTGGTCGGTAAGTCATTCAGTGTTTTTTTTTTCTGTTAGAATGTACTAGAAATTTGTCATTTCGCGCTTCTGCATGTCAACACGATGGTTTGTGGGTTCATCTCCCACTCGGGGAATTTTCATATCCATTTTCTTTCCTGGCAACTAGGCAAAACGTGGCGTTGAGTTCTGCTACTTATCACGAAATAACTAGAAAGGCGGAAAGTGGGTAACAAAGAGTCTTTACACTAGGCTCCCACGGTTCCTGCAGCTCCCACTGCCTACCCTGCAATGTGCGGGATAAAACGTGAAGCTATAAAAAGAAAATCTTATTAATTAGAATATCTATTTGTGAAGCTGTAAAAAAATCTTAGTTTTTAGAATCTCTTTTTTTTTTTTTTTTTTAAAATACAAAAAGTTTTATTTTCCTCTCACAATTATCATGCTTACACAAATTGTGGTCACTACATAGTTGATTGATTGTGGTACATAGTTCACATACTAAATTACATAAACAATCCGGTAATTATGAGAGACAGGAGCCTAAACTAAGATTCCTTGTGTTTTAGGACTCCTGGGCCTCACCACTTAGATTGCACTGAATTTCAACTGCATTACTGTTAAGCATAAACATATAAAAGGGTGATTTGTGTAAGTATGTGTATGACTGTGTGTATGTGTGTGTGTGTGTGTGTGTGTGTGTGTGTGTGTGTGTGAGTGTGTGTGTGTGTGTGTGGGTGTGCGTTTTATATACATATTTTTATATATATATATTTTATAAACTGGTTATGCGTTGCTTGCGTTAAGAGAGAGATAATAATTTTTCGATTTCATCATAAGTTTGAGTTTTGAGCCAATTAGTTGTAGTTATTTTACATTTCTGTAGTATCTTCGGATATATATTCAAAATTTTATTAATTGTGTTATATAATCTCGGCGCCAGATAATAATAAAACTTATGTGCAAAGGTTGTTCTGCAAAAAATAGTGGAACACACAGCATGCTTTCTTCTTTTAAGTATCACAGGATGGTTTAAATAATATTTCAAGCAAGAGTGTTGTCTCAAAATAATTGATAATACAAATAATTGTCTTACCGTCAGCACATCTGCATCACTATATAGTTTCGTTGTAGGGAACAAGCGAGGCTTGCAGAAGATAACCTTTAGAACTAATCTTTGTGCTCTTTCTAACAGTATCATATGTGACTTAGCAGCTCCTCCCCAGGATGAAATACAGTATGTAAGTAAAGATTGACAAAGTGCAAAGTAGGTTCTCTTGAAAATGTCCTTGTCCATCACATGCCTCAAATTTTTAAAAATATATGTTAGCTTTCTTATCTTTATAGATAGATTTGCCACGTGCTCGTCGAACGAAAGACGATTATCAATAATTATTCCCAAATATTTGATATTTTTAACATTTTCCATAGTTGGACAGGTGCATGTTATATTGTTACACGTATGAATTTTTTGGTCTTTACACATATGAATTTTTAGTTTGTAATTGTCAATGTTAGATTTTTGTGCCCCAATTGAAAATGGTATATATTTAGATTTTTCAGCATTCAGAGTAAGCGAATTAGAAGCTAACCACTTCACCACCACGTCAAATCCTCTCTGGGCATTTTCAAAAACTTTATCCCAAGTCTCGCCATAAAAAGTTAAAGTGGTATCATCAGCATAGGATATGATATTACAGTTTTTTAGCCTCAGCTTGCATAAACCATTTATATAGCACAAAAACAGCGTAGGCCCTAACACACTGCCCTGAGGGACACCATAAACAATAGAAGCTTCGTCACTTACGACATCTCCTATCTTGACTATTTGTGTCCTTTCAGAAATATAGCTTTTTAATAAGTCCAGTGGTCCACCTCGCACGCCGATAGCTTCTAGTTTTTCAACCAGGATAGGAAAAGAGACCGTATCGAAAGCTTTTGCCAGATCCAAAAAGATAGTTAAGCAGTTATATTTCTTATCTAGTTTTTGAACTAAAAAATTAACGTATTCGTGTACAGCATCGTCACAAGATCTTTTGCTTCTAAATCCAAATTGAGACGGTGATAGCAAATTCTTGGACTCTAAGAAACCAAGAAGTCTTTTATTAATGATTTTCTCAAAGATCTTTGATAGTGCACTCAGAAGCGAGATAGGACGGTAATTATTTATACAATCTCTTTTGCCATTTTTATGTATAGGCACAAGTACAGATTTTTTAAGGGCACGGGGGAAAACTCCACAAGAAATAGATTTATTGATAAGATATGTAAGAGGTGGCACTATAGATTCTTTAGCTTCCTTCAAGATCGTAGCCGATATATCGTCCCATCCTACAGCTTTATTGGAATTGAGAGACATAATTAAGTTTTCAACTTCATCATAAGTTGTATCCAGGAAGACAGCTGATTCTACAAAACCTTCTGATTTTTCTTTTAGGCTAGGCTCTTGTGCATTTATGTTAATCTTACTGGCTAATTCAGATCCTACATTAGCAAAGAAATTATTAATTTTATTGGCTGATTCTTTAGCACTAGGACAGATATTTAAAATTTCGTTCTGAAGATCATTCTGTTTATTCAAATTAGCAATGCTTTTAAGGGTTTTCCACATTTTTCTGCTATTATTTTTGGACATATATATTTGGCTTTTTTCATATTGTTGTTTACAATTTTTTGTTATATTATTACAATAATTCCTGTATCTCTTGTATGTTTGTTCCAGTATTTTATCTTCTTTATTTTTCTTAAATTTAGCATGCATCCTATCTCTCCGTCTAATACACTTCAATAGTCCCACTGTTATCCATGGTTTCATGGTTATTCTACATCTAGGCAATTTTGTAAATATTGTATTTTTATATATTATATTTTGTAAATATTCTATAAATAAATTTGTGGCATCTTCAACATTATTTAAGATGTATATATCTTTGTACTCCAATTTCTTACATTCTGCAATTACACTTTTATAATTAATTTTTTTACATTGTGAGTAAAAGTTTTTATTGTAGCTTTTTTGCGTTTTTAAACAGCATAATATCCCTGCGTGATCAGTTATGCTAGTTTCTAAAACAAAAGTACAAGTAGGAAGCTTTGTTTTAAGTATAACATGATCCAGGCAGGTTCTATCATTACGAGTGGGTAGGTCATATGCAGGTAGCAACCCATAAAAAGCAGTTAGTTCTAAATACTCAATAATACTTGGGTCATTTTTCCTTATATTAATATTAATATCTCCTATTAAAATAATATTTTTAAAACTTTTGAATCGTTCTATTAGAAGGTTCAAAGACTGTAGAAATGGATCAATATTTTTATAACACGGGGGTCTATAAATTGCCATGATAAGAGTATCTAATCCTATCTGAATCAGTATGCAGCTAGCATCTATGAGTGATGGTTCTGTAAATTTAACACTAAGATTATTTTTGCTATAAACTGCAACACCATCATTTTGGTTACAAAGATGTTGAGTTCTATAAGATACATATCCCTCTAATACTGGTAAATTGACACATTTCTGGAGCCAACATTCAGTTAACACAATTATATCACAGTCTAATTTTAATCTAGCTTGAAGTATAGATATACTTAAGATGTTTTTATTAATACTTCTAATATTTTGGTGCACTATTTTTAGGTAATGGTTGGGATCTTTGATATAGGAACGACAAAACTCAGGCTCACATGTATATATTTCACTTATTTGCAGATTATCTATGTTATTTAATTTATCATCAAGATTAAGCATTTTTAATTTTTAATGTAAAATGTCCATCTAGTAGTACAATCATGTTTATTCTATTTTTATAAGTGTAAATATTTACTCTTTGCAAGTATGCATTTATTTTATAATTAAATATGAACAATATTTCAAATTGATATGAATAAAGCAGCTGTTTATGAGTGTTTATATAAATGTATATACATGTCAATAGCAGTGGGAATATATATATGTATATAAGTGTAGTTATAAGTGCATGTATAAGTGTGAATTTTATAAAGCACATAAAGGTTAATCTAAACATAAAAATGCATAATATTTTATAACTAACATAACAATAAAAAAATACTTCAAAACAGAGAAACTGATAAGTAAAAATCACTACAAAGCACAAGATTTGATAACTAGTGTAAATAAATAGTCATTTTAAGCTTGTTACTCCTTTCTTCAGCTTATTTAAATCTTCCTCATTTTTTACTTTCATGAGTGCATTTCCATCATTTTTTCGTAAATAAACTGATGATCCCGTGGCCCAGCAGTATTTTATATTGTGGGTTGATGCAAAATCGCGTGCCAAAAAATATAATCGTTTTAATTGTGGGGTCAAGAAGTCAGACACGTATATTTGAGAAGGTGGACCCTTAATGTTTAAGTCAGATGTAGTTAGTTTGTTATTTGATTTTCTATATATTTTAGCTGATTTTAAAATGTTTTCCTTGTGTATGACCGAAGCTAGTTCCAGTATAATTGGTTTGCTTTTTTGATCTTTAGAGTAACCCCTATGGATGTTCCTTACATCTGACTTCGTTATCGGCACTTGTAGGGTGCTTCCTAGACCACCAGCTATATTGAGAAGGTCCTCCACTTTTTCATCACGAGATGACGGCACATTTCTGATTTCGATCGTTGAGCATCGCGACTTAACTTCAAGAAGTTCAATCTTTCTTTCCAATGTACTAATATACTCACGATCGGCCTTTTTTTGCTGCTCCAACTCGATTATTTTATTCTTCATATCTTCATATTGGTCAGACATAAACTTAATTGAATTATTTATGTGTTCGTTTTGCTGTTTAATTATATTAATTGAGTTTAAGAGAGCTTCATTTTTAAAATCTTGTTTAGAGGTCCAGTCTTTAAACATATTTTCAAGCCTCGACATAAAACAATCGTATTCATCAACTTGTTTACGCTTAAGTGGACGATTTACTAACTTATAAGCTTCAGTAAGATCTGGAGATGATTGAGATGAAGCCATTGGTAAATTTTCATCCGGAAAGCATTGCTTTTGTGGTGACCTTTGAAGCGGCATAGCAAGAAAGCATGCAAAATAGGCCTATTTTAAGGTGTAATTTGCCATCGGCAAACAATATTAGTTACTTTTTTTATCAGAGTCGTATTGGTATATAAGTGACAGAGAGGAGCATTTATGAGCAGGACATCAATAAGTTAATAAGCAAAGCCAATAGGGATGCGTTTGCACAGTTTAATCAGTTAAAACGTGCTTGACAAAACTCGCTTGATCTTCTTCACACCACTATATTCATCTCACCCACCGTTACACTAAGCAACTCCAAATTAACACTTCACACCTAATGTCATAAGCGTTAATTTACTATGTTTAATATTCCTTAAAAATTTAAAATAAATAGCAACATCTAGTCGATACGTCTACTCAGCGCGAAATCCGAAGTGGAAGTAATCTCTATTTGTTATTAGAAATTTCAATATTTGATTCGTTTTAAAAATACAATAGTTTCATATAGCTTTCGGATAACCTTGTCATTGTGTGCTAGCGAAGAGAGTGAATTGTCAAGAATGACATCAAGATCCTTAATAGATCCTTAATAAGTTAGCCTAATACTCAAACAAACCTCGTCAAAATTGATAGCTGGAAGACTATGTATATAAAATTTTTTTAGTTGCCCTGTGTTACCAATAATAGTTACTTAGGACTTGTCAGAGCTAATAATCAATTCAAAGTCTTAGAAAAAAGTCTCTCGCCACTCTTTGAACCCAGCAACTTCCCGATATCTTCTTGCGATCGTCAGTCTCGGCACTACGCCACTAAAAATAATTCTATTACTTTTTCGTATTTAAAAAATAGGGATTATGGATACCTTATCTATATTTCACAATAACACACTACCAGGAATACATAATGCACATATGCCGCACGCTAGAGGCGAACAAGAAGCTGGAGGCCCTGTACGCGGTGCAGTGCGGCACGGCGCAGCACGCGCGCGCCGCCGCGTCGTGCGCACTGCTGTACGCGCGCGCGCTGCCCGCCTCCCCCTCCCCCCCGGCCACGCCGCACGCCGCGCTGCTCGCCCGGCAGGCGCGCCTCAACGCCGCCATGCACCACTTAACGCTGTGCGTGCCGTGCGCGCCGGGGGCTAACAGTTAGTATATTGTACACGCTGCTTTAGAAATATATGGACCTCAACGTTACCCACGTTTTGGTACAACAAGAATAAATTGTCAAATTTACTGACATAAAAAAATTAAAGCGAAGCTTATATTTTACCAGCTCCGATAGTAATTAATGCTGTCTACAGCTATGAGGCTTAAAGTTAAATAGGTCTTTGTCTGCTAATTATTTCTATTTGACACCTTTAAGACCTGTGAAACTTAAATTTGTTTCTATCTGTCAAACAAGGAACATATTTCCTGTCCGTGACTTTATCAACCATGACTCTTAGTGGAATATTTTAATTAATTTAGTAAAAAGACCTTCGTGACGTATGGAGACTATACACATTATAGTTGTCCATTGGACTTATTTTGGGTAGTGGATGATTTTTCATCACGTCTCCTTGAAAAAACAAAATGCTACATTGAGTCCCTTTCAGTACTTTATGTCGAATATTACGAGTGGAATGAGGTTTATCGGTTGGCTTGAAAATAATCACTACCTAACATTCTCCCCACAAAGGAGTGTATATAGGAAAAATATAAATAAATAGTAAAGCATCATCTGCCGTGCCCTTTACCTACAACTCGTCACACATTTCTACACTTTTCTAATTATGCTTAATACTTATTACTTATATGTTTAATACGTCATTAAAATTTAGTAATATAATTTATATTTCAGAAATAAACGATCCCCGATCGATACAGTTCAACTTGGATAAATCTACAATAGATAACCTTATGACAACAATATCCAGGCAGATTGAGTTAGCTAAATATCTTGCTGCTTGTGAAGCGAGTGGAAGATTGACGGAGAAAGTGGTCCATGATATCATTCCCCTCCAAAATAGGAGAGACGAGATCGACTTAAGACCTTTAACTCTCTTTGGCTCTAACACAGATAAAATAAGAATTGTCGCCATTGTACTAGCGACAGGAGAAACTATTGAAGGCGGCTTTGATTTAGCTTTTAAGTATGTATTACAATACTATTATTTAAATATAATTAACTTCAAAAGTTAATTTTTTTTGTTTCTTTTTTTTTTTTTTTTTTTTTTTTTTTAGCTTCACGCTTTATCCCGCACATGGCAGGGTAGGCAGAGGGAACTGCAGGAACCATAAGAACCTAGTGTTAAGACACTCCGTTACTTAGTCCCTGCTTACTCCGTCCCCACTTTCCAAAGTTAATGGTACAAAAATTTATATACTGCAGTTTAGTCGGATCTGTGCACGTGTGATCAATACAAACACTGTGCACACTATTTAGGTAAAAAAAATAAATTGATGTTACAAGACTATGATGTTACATATATACAAGTGAAAATTATAAAATAATATTATAAATAATACAAATAGTCTTTTAAATTTCAAGAAAAACATTTATCCTTCGTGAACAGAATAAAGAGAGGTTCTATAAGTATCCCTGTGTTAGTATATTTATAAACATTTTATTCAGTCAATTGGAGAAAAGAGAAATCGAATTTCTAAATTAACACAATCAACGTTTGCGTCTATTTCTATGCCACTTTTTTGGCTTTAAAACAAAAGTCTAACTTAAACTAGACTAGACTATTTATTATTTTACATGTATTTCTAATAAGAATTTATTCGCTAGAAATATTTAGACATGTTTTAGTAAAAAACATATTATTTCAGGATAATCACAGAACACAAACTAGATTCGATGAACATATACACACACGTTGCTAAGTATTTGGTGAATGTGGACCGCTTTATGGAGGTGAAGACTTTAGCCAAATGTATACGGAATTCAAAAGAAACAGCTGCAAAGTAAGTTTTATATAAAAAAATCTAATTCGTTATTGTTTGTTATTTTATTTTGTGAACGGGTAACGTCATTATTATTTGCGCCAATCATTTGGCGGTAATATAACGGTCACTCATTTTAGTGTAAAATACTCATAAAAATCATGCATAGCTAATAAAACAATATTTTTTACGATTATATTTGGCCGCCACTTATAGTAAAATATATTTTAGTTTAAAGTTCGTTATTTTATTTATAAGTTTGCGTAAAATAAGGTAATGAAGTATTTTTTGATGTGCGTTGCTTGTCTATTATCTTATTATATAAATCAAAGTATGAATAGAGCTTACTAGCGTCAGTACAGTTGAGGTATTAACGTTGCATATCGAGGAAGAAAGAGTCGAAAATTGATATAAATATATATTAAATTAGGTAATTTGACCAGGTATTATAAGTAATTTATATTTTCTTTAATTAAAATCTTATTCAATGAGACACTTGTAACAATTTACAAAAAATGCCGTGAGATGGCGCTGTACAGTTTGAAGCGATTTCTGAATCGCGCTAATGAAATATTCTCGCGCACAATGACTACCCAGCGGTTTCGAACGAGAGACAAGACCTTACTTCATAGGATCATTTCTATAGTAAGCTCTTCACGAGATCCACACAACGTGTGAGATCGTGCCAGCCGCGATGAGGAGACTGTGGCGCGGCGCCCTGAGCGTGAGGCGGGCGCGGCTTCGGCCGACAGCCCTCGATGATCGTTCACTCCGTCACTTGTGGTGGAGCGTGGGGCGTTGTCGCTGTCTGAGTGGTTGTTTTTGAACCCTTTTAAAATATGAGAAAATGTAAAGAAAGTCTTTAACACCATTAGAGTAAGTTATTTTTGATCCCTTTCTTGTAACGTAAAATGTAAGCAAGCATCATCTTTTTCTTACTGATTGGTTGTTTTTGAACCTTTTTTATAATATGAGATGAAGCAACAGTATCTTTTACTCTTGGCGTTGCAGCTTGTGCTAATGTATAACCGGTGATGTCTTTATTAATGTACGAAATTAAACTCGGAATCAATTTATCGTGCGATTCTTTATTATTAGAAAATCACTGTAAGAATTTTGGTTTTGAACCTTCGTAATACTAGGAGTGTGTTGTAATTTTTATATTTTATGGCTTACCAAAAAAACTTATTTTAACGTGTTGCGATTTCTGAAGTATAATACAGTTATTATAAAAAATATCGTTTCGTCATAGAAATAAGACTAGCTACATATTAACTGTTTTCCAACGCTTCCGCACCAATGTTATATACATTTATAATTGATCTCTTTATTTATCATTTGATCAGTTTAATGAGCGACCAAGTGTTAGAAGCGGGTACTGCGGCCGTGGTGGCACGTTGCGAGGCGCGCGGTCAGCTGCACGACGAACAGGCAGAACTACTCATCGCTGACATCAGTAGTATTGCTATAAAGGTTTGATATGTCTTAATTTTTTTCTTATTTTATTATAATATGAATTAAAAAATGTAGTCATAAAAAGGCAATAATAGAAAACTACGTGTCCATGTTAAAGCTTTTATTTGTCTTGGGTCCAATGTTCATGACAAAATAAGTTATGGGTTATATTTATTTCGCTTGTAAATTATTGTGGTAATACCTTAAAACCCTAGGATAAATTATTTTTATATACCTACAGTGCCTTGCACAATGGAAAGTAGGTATAGACATATATCATCATTCTAAATATATTATTTCCAGATATCTTGCTACCTAGTGTGTCGTAACGTGAGTAACGCTTACATTCTTGCTGCAAGACACGATCGGACAAACGACCTACGTAGAGTACTTCAGGAAGCTGAACGCATTGGCAATGAACAAGTACGGAATGCCTGCCTTAAACGTCTCACTTCTAAGAATGTATTATTATAACCAAAAATTGTGTTTAGTGCTTGAAATTAAATATTTTAATATACATATATCGTGATAAAGTCATGTATTTGATAATTAAGTATGGGACATGGACAAGTGTAATAAAAGTACGACATTTCTTATGTAAGTTAAAACTAAAAATCAACATTCAAAACAAATGAAATATCATGTATAGTTTTCAATTTTATTATCATAATATTATGTAGAGTAATTGATTCTCTTTAAAGACAACTAAAGTAGTTCTATAAATTTTTAATCTCTGGCGGTACTTGATATTATTACTTTACAATTAATATTTATTGTTTTGGAAGTTACCTTACAACTTGTTATTTAATACTCAAGTCATTTATATTAATTTATGTATAATCTCAAATGTAAATCTATGTACATATACAATGGTATCACTCTAATGTGGACAATACTGTTAAAAAAATAAAAAAGTAAACAAATAACAAATTTACTTCACTGTAACAATTGATACAGTTTTGTACAAGACTTTACAAAGTTTTTGTAAAATTTCATATCTGAAAATAAAACAATACATTAGTCAAAATAATTTATGTAATTATGAAAGTAGTTCATTTTAAAGTTACCAATCTGCCAATGCTTATTTTTCAGTATTGTTTTAAGAACTGGTATATTTACACAATTGTTTTTACATATAATATTTAAACTCCTTGAAATTTAAATTAACCTTAAAGATTACACGAGAACAAAATTCACCGACGGTTTATATCATATTTGTCGTTACCATATTTATCGGGACCCAAGTCTAGGACACCAATCTCAGGGGGTCCATGGGCGACTTGCAATCAACAGCAATACTTAATAATTAATAACTAAATAATTAAGGACCAGGCTCCAAATTTGCAACTTCCACATGGCTCCAATATGCCCTAAGACAAAACAACTAATATTAATAGTTTAATAATTATAATTGTGTAATTGAATGCAATGTAGACTTTTATAATTAATATGGTGTCAGGTAAACATTAAATGTGTTAATCATAAAAAGATATTTTTACAATGTATTACAACCATACTTTGCCTTGAAATACATTATTGCCCTTTTTAATGCCAATATAATATATTAGGCTTTATATATAAAGCCGCCAGCTGTATTTGTAAGTGCAATTTGCTATCATGTGATAATTTGTAAATAAATGTATTGTGGCAATATAGTGGACTTTATAATCTTACCACAAAAAGTAATTTTATTAATATAAATATATATATTTGCTTATAATATTATAAAATTAATTAATGTTACTAATCAATTAGTTAGTCCAAATAAAAAATTATAATGCACTTTGAAAGTCTCAAGAAGCTATGTATTTTATTTTATACAGCTTAAAACTATATGGGAGGTGTGCTTTTCATTTCATTTATAATTATGTTAAAATATTTGTATAAAATCATAGAACAACTTTTGTTTGGTAGTTTATATTTTGTCCATTATATAGCAAGCAAATATTATTGTGTATAATGGTCTCATATTGTGATAAAATATAAAACTAAATATATATAATGGTATTTATATAACTCTTTTATTCATTTACTTTAAAATAAACATTTTGAATCTAAAGCAAGTATTGATACAACAGTTTCAGCATTTTGTTAGCAAAATGTTTCTTTAAACTTATATGACTAGAAAAATGAAAAAATCTTTATACAAACCAGCATTATTTATTTAATAAATGTAAAGAAGGTTTTTTCTTCGGTTTCTTTAAACGTTTGAGCCCATTCACACTTGTTTTCAGTAAATTTGAGTAAGCATCAGTAAATTTTTCAACATCTCTCTGCTCAATAACTGTTGAAATTTTATTACTTCTAAACTGTGCTCTTACTAGACATTTATATTGAGGATTTGTAACAACAGGTGTACCATCCCTGGGTTCTGGTTTGGTTCTTCCATCATCTATTATAAAAATAGTAATTAATATTATTCAATATCTATTTTTATATTAAAGTATATATTACATATTAAACGATTTTGTAATAAGAGAATAGTACGGACAACATTTTTTAAGCTAATACTTAGTGAGCTTACATCGTTTCATGGTCATGGTAACCGATCCATCTGCACGAGCTTTTTGAAACAGCTTCGACAGCTCCGTCAGAAACTGAAATATAGGGCATATTATTTAAAGTAAAATAAACGATAGTCACAACTGCACAAGACCGAAAAACTTACTTCATCATTCCCTAACAAGACCATGATAGTAGTTTTAAATAATAACTTTAGTTTATCATTAGGTATATAACTAAGATGCACGAGATGTTTTATATGGTTACATATATATGAAAATCAAAGTCTTTATTTTAATTTAAAACCACTATTCGCTCCACGCAAGGCAATTTTCATTTGACAAAATACACGTTGACGAGTTCTTTCATGACATTGTCAAAATGACATTAATTTTCTTTTCCATTTTAACAGACGTTTAAACTTATAATAAAATAAATGATAAATTTAATTTTTTTTCGTCAAGGTGGAATTACTAGGAGTCTTTCTGTCATTTTTATATAAGGCATTTTAAAAAGCGATTATCAATGTTCTTGAAATTGATAGCAAAATACATATAATTAAATTTGATGCTTTCAGAGCAAATTTAAATATAAAATACTCTAATTTTATGCGTGAATTGAAACATAAAAGTAACTGATTTTCATACAAATCAAAAACTTCGCTTAAAACTTTTATTATTTGCAATATTTGTAAAAATTACAAGAAATATGATCTTTTTAAATTACCTAATAATTTTCATAAACAGTTACAAGCTACACATTTTTGGCAACTTTATCTTGATAAAAGAGTAATTCAATTTTTATTCCTCTTCTAACCCTTAAGAAAACATAAAATAAAATGTATCGATAACAATTACAGTACTTATTACGTATATTGAACTGCCCATGTCTTGATAGAGGTGAAGTTGTTATCTTGCAGTTTAAATAAATGTCATGAGTTATCGCAAATCACTGTTAAGAGTCCACGAAAAGTTGATGTGAGATCAATACTTCTTTTAAAATTATGCCCTATCAAGGTAAGTTTATCAATAAAAAAATTAAACAATCTGAAAATATTTATTACAGAAAATTTTTATAATAAATACTAGCTTTGGCTTTAATTTAAAGAACAAAGTACCAACAGACCAGTACCAGAACAATACGCAGTTGTGTGTTATTGACTTATTGTTATTATTTTTATTAAGTTATCAACTTTTCTACAGCTGTTAATATATGTACCTACATTACGTATTCTTTATTCAGTGATTAGATATTTTTTTGTATCATATATAGTTTCTTGTTGTTTAGAAAACTTAAGTAACTTAAAATATCACAATGTACAAATTTCGCAAAAATATTTTTAATAAAGAAGTGAAAAATGAGTATGTTATAAAAATATTAGTTTATTACTTATAAAATATTTGCAGGAAATATTTTAAAAATATAAATCTTACACATTTTACTTAGCTAATCTTATATCTATATATTATCTGACAGTACTAATCTAATTATCTGTTTAATATTAAACCTTGCAAATCCATTCAAATCCAAATACATCTTTATGCTATACATTGTTCTTTGGGACAAAAAATGTATTATATTTTTTATTTCACGCTTTTTCTTGCATACCAAGATAGACAGGGGCAACTTGTGTCTATAATCTCTGTTCTCCGCTTTTAAAATATTGCGAGTTTAGTGGCTAAAATCAAAGTCACGTCCACATTAAAGAAATTATTTTTTATTACTTTACCGGAGATCGAAGTCACATCTATTGTACTTAAAATTTCAATATGTAATTTCCCGGAGTAAGATACCTAATCTAAACCCACTTCACGTGCCAATCTACTAAGTTACTAAAAGCTAAACAAGCAGCGCATTACTAAAGGCACATTAGCTTTGCGGTGTGTCAGTCATATATATTTTGTGGATTTTGTGGATTTTATACATGATTATATAGATTAGATCTTCAACAGGTTCGACTCTGACTGCGGCCGGTTGCGACCGCAGGAGTGGTTGGTGGTGCATATTGCGCTTATCACATTTATAAAGAGCTTCAAAAACCAAAACTACCAACGGAATGGACACAAGTTGGAACATTACAAGATATTTATGCGTATCCCATAAAATCTTGTGGCCCTGTAGTACTGACTAAAGCTGAATGTACTACTTTAGGACTTAAAGATGGGTGGTTGAGGGACCGGTGTGTACATACCTTAAAATAATATCTATCTATTATTAATAAGGACATTTTTTCACATTTATAGGCGCAGAGAAAGAGAATTTGTTTAATAAAATCAATAAGTGACATTATTTTGATTTTAGTTTGGTAAATAATTTTTGACCTCTTTTAGTACTGCTAGATATTTTATTACAACAATAAGTATATTCTTCTATGAGTGTTGCGATTTAAAACGATAGTCATACTTACTCTAGTTGATAATGACAAAGACAAAGCCTTTTCAAAAATATATATCTTTATATAATAAGTATTATGAGATTCGAGGCTTGTTAAAAGTGGGATTACGCAGAAGAATTATTTTAGCCAGCCTTTGTTATTGACATTGATTTTCTAGTTAATTATACAGTGTCAATGTTTATGTGGAACTATTTGGTTATTACATAAATTTTAATGTAATAACTTATTTTTAGGTTTCCGTATCTAAAAAGGAAAAACGGAACCCTTATAGAATAATTTTGTTGTCAGTCTGTCTTTCTGTTCGTCAATACCATTTTTTATAATCTCGTAAAGGAACTAAACTGTAGTCAATATCAAATATTCAAGTGAATATCGTGTTGAGGCACATAAAAACAATTTCTTGCACTTATTTTTTTGCATTTTTTATGAAAGTTACTGCTAGTATAAGTACTAGGAACCAAAGGAAAAATTCCAAAATTCGTAAATTTTTAGGTTTATCCCAGGAAAAATAACCACTACAAGCTTATAATGTAGTTCATTTCTTAAAAATGAACGGCTTTTTTAACTTAAATTTTTATTATTAATTTCATAAGCTACGCACGAACATTCGTTGCGCGAGTAATCACGTGTCATATTCAATAATAAACAAAAATAAAATTTGATTAGTACCAAATTTGTTTTTATTTATTATTTTTTAATTACACTATTCCTTCCCGCTATTTTTTTGACATATTCACTGCCATTGGTTAGGTGAAAGTTTTTTTGTAAAAATAAGCCCACCTTTGCCATCTAAATATAACTTAATTATTTTATTATTATATTTCCAGAACGTTAATGGTTGTTGACGATAAAAATAACTTTATCACGGCGCGAGGGTACCCGGACCTCTTGCTAATACAGCCGACCGTGCGGAATTCCGTACTCACCGTGAACCATGTTGACATGGAACCATTGAGCGTTAACTTGGCAGAGGTATGCTAAAACCAGCAGCACTAACTATTTTTTTTTTGTAAGAAAAGAAAATTAAAATTTTTAGATAAAAAAAGAAAAACAGTGCCCTTTTTATATATATTGTGTAAATAACAAAATAAACACTATAAAAAACATGCATTTTACTATTTTTGTACATATATAATGTGGTTGTGTAATAACAGCTTGAATTGTTATTAATAAGATTGCCGCATCAATTTCGTCAAATAAATTTTTGCATGGCGCACAAAAAATAATAATAATAATAAATTAAACTTTATTTCACACCAAATTTCGAATACGACAAAACATTTCAAATACAACAAAATGTATGTCCAGGCAACTAAATAGAAAAATGAAAATATCATATTGTTAGAGCGAGGCGTGCAAATAGTACCTTAATTGGACAATAACGGTTTATTAGTAATAATAATTTATCATTATATAAATAAATAATATTAATTATTAATAAAGTAACACAAGTAATATGTCATATGCGTGTACAATTTTTGTTTTGATTATATACGGATAAAAGATAAAAGCATAGAATTAATATTTAAAAGAACAGATTATTTTATTAATATGTCTTCTTTTCAGATTATGGCTTCAGAAAAGCCTATAACGGCAAAAGTATGGGGAGTCACAGTGCCAGTGTACAACTGTGGCGGATACGCCAGTGAATGGTTTTCTAGGTATTTTCATTACTTAAAAGCCTTTATTAATATTATTTGCTTATACCTATGTCTAATTTTAGAAGGCTCAACAAGTTGGCTTATCATTTATTAGAAATTTTAGAAAAAAAATGTTTTCATATGAATAATTTTAATTTTTAAAATGATTTCCAGATTGCTCGACCGATCGTCCAACAACTACAGACTCGTGTACTACGCGTCACAGAGCAGTCGCATGCTAAGACCGAATGCCAATAAATTCTACAAATTTACTAAAAGTGACACTGTATGGCTCCTCTGTAATATTCTCTTGTCATTGTTTGTTACATACACAAGCAATTTAGTACTGCTATTTAACACTATATCATGTAGAAAAATAACTATTTTGAAAAATTTGCGAACTATTAGTCCTGTCTTAGGTCATTTCGGGCCACTGGATTCCTATTTGTACCAAATAATACATGTAAAAGTTATTTATTTGTAAATAATTCGGGATTTATCTAGTAAATATAGGATATCTAATAAATTTCTGTATTTTTAAGCTATTTTTTTTACTATTTTAAGGGGGCTCTTCCAGACGAAGTACCATTCAATTTAATAAACCTAGCTTCTGTAGAAGACCTGAATACCAGGCTCAAGGACTGCCAAGTCACTCCACGCAATTTTAGACCAAACTTTGTCCTCGCAGGGGCAAAGCCCTACGACGAAGATAACTGGAAATATGTTAAAATCGGAGAAAACGTATTCGAAATTATCAAACCTTGTGGCAGGTTTGTTACATTAATATTATATACAAAATAACAAACAAGTATGTTATTTAAGACAAAAATTTATTATGTATGAACTATTTTTAAGGTGTGTTATGACCACTATTGACCCCGAGACGGGAGTCCGCAACGCCAAGACGGAACCACTGGAGACATTGAAATCGTGAGTCTTTAATTATAATCAATATACTATGTTATTTTATAAATAATTTTATTTTCTCGTTTATTCATTGGTTAAAGTGTACCAGTTGGCCTAGTGACAGTTTATAAGATTCATAATAGAACTTTTTTTTGTAAAACAAAGAAAATCATCATAAATGTAAATAAGCTAACTAAAACTTCATATGAGTTCAGAAATTATAACTTTAATAATTGAAGCACAGCGTCCTATCGTCTTGGTCTAGTTCAATTTCCACTGAGAGGAAATTAATTGTCTTCCTTACTTTTGGAAAAAGCGCATAGTTCCGCCACTCAGTACGCAAATGCTTCCAATGGCGGGAAATTAAGTTCCTGTATCTACTCTGAATCTAAATCTGAAAGATACCCGACCAGAATCAAATTTAGTACAAACTATTACTGCAAAACTCAATCAATACTTTGAAACAAATATACAAGTACACGAAATTGACAATATCCACAGAATAGGAAACATAAAAATCTCTCCACGCCCTATCCTAATATCCTTTGTTTCATACTGGAGAAAAATGGAAATCTTGAGAGCGAAAAAAAAATTACCTGAAGGCATATACATTAAGGAGGATTACACTAAGGAAGTACTAGAAGCTCGTAAAGCATTACAACCAAGGCTCATCGAGGAACGAAAGAATGGAAATATAGCCTACCTAAAAGTAGATAAATTAATCGTGAAGAACCAGACAGATGCAAATAGAGAAAAACGTAAGAGGGACACATCTTCTTCTTCTTCTTCTCCATATTCTTCTCCAGCACATCCTGGTACGGAAGGAAAAGATAAACCGTCGTACGTAGTACCGAAAAAAGCCCACACGACAAATGCATTTGAGTACATGGCACGTACGAGATCAAATTTGCTGAAAGAAAAAACCAATGCATAGCAACCACTGTGGCCTTGCAACCGAGAAAATAAAACAAATAATAAACAAAAAAACCGACAACAAACAACCAAGAGAATCCCTCCCCCAAGCCGGCTGGTCCCCGTGGGGGAAAACGACCAAAACCCTCCAAAAAGAAAAAATGAAAAATCATCACAGAAACCATTGCTGATTGGAACGTTAAATGTAAGGTCCTTGGCATCTACAAGAAGATATATTGAACTCGTACTCTCATTGGAAAAAATCAAAATAGATATACTAGGCCTAGCTGAAGTAAGGAGAATGGGCAGTAAAATAGAAGAATATGATGATTACATACTTTGTTACAAAGGAGAAACTCTTGGCCTGTACGGAGTAGGTTTCCTTATAAAAAAGACATACAAAAATAACATTTTGCTGTTTCTGGGACTGTCTGAACGAGTTGCACTACTTCAATTGGAAATCAACAAGAAGATCATTTCAATAATCCAAGTATACGCGCCGACTGAGAGAGCCTCAAATGAAGAAATCGACAAATTTTACAAGACCCTGCAAGAAGCACAAGCAAAAGCAGGAGAGAACACACTGGTCATTGGGGACTTCAACGCTAAAGTAGGCCAGGCTAAGACAAACGAGGATACAATTCTAGGAAGGTTTTGTTATGGGACAAGGAACGAGCGAGGAGAAAGGCTCATAGAATATGCTTGCGAACACAAAATGTCAATCATGAATACTTTCTTTAAAATGAGACAAAACAGGAAATGGACATGGATTTCACCCAACGAAAAAACAAAAAATGAAGTGGACTACATTCTTTCTAACCATCCTAGCAAAATAAGGAAGATAGACATATTACACGGGTTACAATTCAGCGCCGACCACAGGCTGGTTAGGGCTACTTATATTCTACAGAACAGTAAAAAAAACAGTAAAACTATACACACAATGCTTAGAAAACAACATGAAGGAACTGGTTAAATTAAATGGCGACGAAGACGTCTAATCATTATACAACATAATAGAAAATATAATTAAAAAAAGTATAACAAAAAAACACGAACAAAATAAACAAACTACTGCAAGCAAAATAATAACAAAATCAACACTAGAACTAATAGAAAGACGATCAGCACTCTTGAAAACAAAACAAAAAAACAAGGAACAAAAGGTAGAGTTAAGCAAACTATTCAAACAAACTGACAAAGCCATCAAACTAGACTACTCCTGTTATAGAAAACGTATAATAGAAACTAACCTAAAACAATTCAAGAGCACCAAAAGAGGATATAAACAACTTGCCACACATAAAAACTGGATACAGGGTCTAAAAACAACGACAGGGACAAACACGAGGAAAAATATAATTGATTGTAGCACGGAATTTTACAAAAACTTATATAAAAGAAAAACGACAACTGTTTCCAATATAGTGGAACATATATATAATAACAATACAGAAGATACAGAAGTAGATGCGAAGGAGGTTGCAATTCACATTAAGTAACTTAAACCTGAAAAGTGTCCGGGGCCGGACGGCATACCAAACGAAGCTTTAAAATATGGTATAACATTACTCGCACATCTTCTATCAAACTTATTTAACAAATTCCTAAACACAGGAGAAGCACCCGAACAGTGGAAGAAATCAGATATAATTCTGATATATAAAAAAGGTGACCCCAGACTATTGGCAATTATCGCCCAATTAGCCTCCTTCCTAGCACTTACAAACTGTTTTCGTCTATTATACTCAATAGAATCAGCGCGTTGGTCGAAGCTCACCAACCCATAGAACAAGCCGGTTTCCGGTCTGGATTCTCGACAACAGATCATATTCAGGTAATGCAGCAAATTATAGAAAAATACAAAGAATTTACCAGACCACTATACCTGGCGTTTATCGACTACGCCAAGGCATTCGATACAATATCACATGATGCAATCTGGGCGGCGCTTGTCAAATGTGATATCCATGTAAAATACTATAACGTCTTAAAAAACATATACGACAACAGCACTAGTTGCGTCAAATTAGAGAGGCGTGGTCCAGAAATACCAATACAACGAGGAGTGAGACAAGGCGACCCTATGTCACCCAAAATCTTCATAGCAGTCCTACAAAACATCTTTGAGCACCTGAAATGGGAAAACGAAGGTATCAAAATCAACGGCCGGAACTTAAGCCACCTCAGGTTTGCGGATGATATAGTCATCTTCGCTGAGAGCAGCAACAAACTAGAGAAAATGATAAACCAACTACACGAACAAAGCGAAAAGGTAGGACTTTTGATGAACAAAGACAAAACAAAACTTATGACGAATAGTAACACTCATATAGTAAAACTTGAAGGACAAGAACTGGAATACGTAAATAAATACATATACCTAGGTAAGGAAATATCGTTTGGTGATAAAAACGAGGAGGACGAGGTAGATCGCCGTATTAACTTAGGTTGGAAAAAATATTGGTCATTTAAAGAAATTTTAAAAGGTAACTACCCACTTCACTTAAAGAGAATAATCATGGACACATGCGTTCTCCCGACTCTTACGTATGGATGTCAGACACGAACCTACAACACTAAAATTAAAACAAAATTAGTTCGATGCCAGAAAGCCATGGAAGAAGTCTCCTTAAAATAAGGAAAGCACAAAAAATAAAAAGCGAATCAATACGGAAAAGGACAGGGATAATCGACATCCTACATTACAGTCTTGGTTTGAAATGGCGATGGGCTGGCCACGTTGCACGTTATAGCGATAAGCGTTGGACAGTTGAAGCGACAATATGGAAAGGCCCAAGTGGAAAAAGACGTAAAGGGCGACCAATAAAGCGGTGGAGTGATGACATAGTAGCTACGGCAGGCAAAGAGTGGATAAAAGCAGCTCAAGACAGAGATAACTGGACCAATTTGGAGGAGGCCTATACCCAATCAGGGGTTCCTATCTAAAAAAAATATAAAACAAAAATAACATAGTTCATAAATATTAAATTAAGATAACATTGTACTAAATGATGTAATACTACGGTGATGGGAAATAATAAAGGCTTTATTATTATTATTATCTACTCTGAATTATGCGATATACGGTGTGACGATAAAAATATTATAATTTTGATTTTATAACTTATTAAAGCCGAACTACGTTTCAGGTACCGCCAGATCACGGACCCGGCGGAGCGGCGCGCGGCGGGCCCCGCGCCCCGCATGGGCGTGCAGATGGCGCTCCGCTGCGGCGGCGGCGCCGTCGGACGCGGCGACCCCATCTACATAGCTTAGCTCCTTGGTTTTCTACATCGATTTCAAACTAGCGTTTCGTTTTATTAATGTCAATATGAAATCAAATATAAATAATATAATCTATCTGCCTGGAAGAGATCACTGTTATAGCGATAAGGGCTCCTCTTGTATATTTTATCTAAGTACCATTTCTGACTGTCTTATCATATGGGTGTACAGTAAAAAGATTGTCTATCATCTACATAAATGATTTGTTATAGTTATATGAGAGCTATTTGTAACTTATTATTTTGAATTACATATCATAATAGGATTAAAATAAAATGCAATTTTTTTATAACAGTATATAATATAGGTTTTTAATAATAAAGTTGTTTACATTGACCGCTGTCTGATTATATCCTAACAACTTGCGCGGCGACGGCGTCGGCGGCGACGAGCAGGCGCGCGAACGTGCCGCCGCCCGCGCCCTTGGCGAGGTGCTCCGGGTTGACCACCGTGCAGCCGTCGACACACTGTAAAGCGGAATGTTATTTCTTACAGAGGAGAAACATGACTTTCAGATTAATATTTACACTTGTAAATCAAATTATAAAAATCCATTTTAGTTAATTGTAAGTTTAATTGTAACTATACTTAACGTTTACCGTAGTGCATTATAAATTTTCCAAAAAGATACCCTAATAAAAGTACTTAAAAATAATAAATGTACAAAGCTATCGTTATTTCATAAATTAATATTATAGAGCTGAAGAATTTATTGGATTGAATGAACTACTAGAAACTATTGGTACAAAAACGTTTTCATTTCAAATTTTGAACAATTAGTCTGATGATTATTAGTTTATAGGCTATTAATTACATCAAGTTAAGTGTGAATATAACCCACCGTGCACGTTTCCTGTCAGAGTATGAGGGTATTCAGAATATCTTTCGACTAAATAAAAGGAATGAAAATAAGACAATCAATATGCACCTTAACAAAATATCTAAAGTTGGAGGGCAGCAGCAGCACGTGCGGCGTGGCGGGCAGCTGCGCGTGCGCCGCCCACAGCGCCGCGTCCGCGCCCGCCGGCAGGTAGCCCTGCTGCTGCAGCGCGTGGCGGGCCAGGCGCGCCAGCTTGTCGCCGCCCGCGCCGCCCGCGCCGCCCGCGCCGCTGGAACAGACAGCCCTCACTTGACCTGCACTTGTACTTACTAGCAAACATGAAGTAATTGAAGGCTGTGCTATACAATATATTCCATGCTAAAACTGCCTGCCTATTGTTGTAATTAAAATATTAACATATTTTAAATGTTTACATTGTCTTGTATACATTATTATTTCAGTACAATATTAGATATTTACATAATACATCCACAATAGTAAATCTAAAATTTTATACTCACAGAGATATTTCCTCCTGACTTATGCTCATTAAAATATCAGTGCTTGTGATGCCGACGACGACGCCATTTATGTTCAGAGTACTCGGGTCTGGCAGAAAGTGAATGTTGACGTGTTTTCTCCTACTTTTGTATGGTGGTGTGGGATAGATGGGAACGTTGAATGCGTCTTTACTACTAGACACTATGTAGACTTGTGTGAAGGGACTAAAACGAAAACAAAATTTATTAATAATATTTATGCATTATAAAGATAGAAGTATATCGTAAGCTGTATGACTGTCGTGGCGCAAAAGTGAAACATCAGGCTGTAAGCGCGACGGTTTGTGAATTAATTATTTTAATTTTTTTCACTATGGCAACACGAAATGGAGCGTTTACACTAATTTTTATCTAGCAACCCCGCTAAGTGTAAGAAAAAGCGTAAAACATATCAGATAAATAATAAACTCAAAATTCCAATAATATTTATATTATTTGTAAAATATAACAAATAGTCTTAAAATTTTTAAGTCTTAATCCACACTTAAGAAAGAATATACAATACTTATTTATTTAATAGTATTCTTATTTATGCATTCTCTCTCGCTAAACGATCGTTTCTTGTTATATATCTTTGGAGAGCGGAAATTTGTAAAAATCTCCCTACAGACGTGCTAACGTGCTATCTACGAAATAAGTTGTATAAAACATAAGAATTTGACGCGGCGTGTTGAAGAACGCATGGCTCAGTGTTCAGAGCGCTTGTACGGTTTGCAAAAGGCGCAGGTGCAAATCCCACTACGTTCAATTTGCACCAAGTAGCGGAATTTGCACCTGAAAACTCTTTAAGTGCATTATTAATAATAAAAAGTTGCCATAAACCGACCTTGTATTACTTATTTCTGCTATGCTATCGAGTAATTTCTCAAAAAAAGACCTGTACGTTTCGGCCATTGTGTTATCTTTTACTTTAGCGTGATCAGAGTCCATAAAAGGGCCTGTCATTATAGCTATGTGAGGTTTATGTGTTCCTATGTACGTAATAAAATCCTTTAAAGGTTCGTAGGTCATATTGTTAGATGTCGTGTAGGGGCCGGCTGCAACCACCATGGATAGTGTTCCTTAAATGAAATTCAATTGATTAAAAATGTTGCGTATAAACTATAAAGTGACATTGGAAAAGTTTTTGAATGTTAATATCTTGGTATATTTTTTCATTGCAACAATTATTACATATAAGCGTATAATAATTTTGTATATCAGTTTTCTATATATTCCACATAAAATCAAGAAATATTTACCTTTCAACGTGTTCAATATGTCGGCTTTAATATCCGGTATGGGGCGTGCCGCATCTGTGTACACTTCGTGGGCTATGAACCTGTTACCGCGGGGGTTGACGCCACGCATTATTACTACTTGTCCAGGGTATAATGAATATTCCTTTACACTGTTGAAAAGTTACGTAGTTCGCAATGACAGTTCTTTAACTTTAAAATAAAAGCGGATATTTTATTAGTCTTGAAATAAAGATTACGATTCTTATCTAAAATTTACATATCTTTTGTTTCTACAGACTCAAATCCCCTTGAAATTTTAAGCACTTATTATTAAAAAATAATACATACTTATCCAAGTCAACCGGCACAGCCTGACTAAGGGATTCCTCCCATGTCCCTTGTAAAATAACACTCTTCGAGTTAAGCCTTGCGTCTGCATCACATTCAATACGTCCAGCAACATACACCTCAGTCTGTTATATATTAATAGCATACTTATATTATTTATTATCTACAAGTAACACGATACAATAATAATTCAAGAGTATCTTTTTACGAGTCGAACTTATGTATAATACATCACTCATAGTTCATCTTTAGTTTCTATATTTATTATATCTTTATTTTTATATTATATTTTTTATAATAAAAAATTGTACGTATATATTTGTGTATGTAATTTGCATTTAAGCATGTATTTATAAGTGATATGTATGTATATACTATTTTATAACTTTTAATTGTTTTGTTTCATCTTATTTGTAGCATTGTAATCGAACCCGTTGTTTGGCATTTATTCACTATCACTTGTTGGCTGGCACTATATATATAAACACGCAGAGATATTTTTTTCTCATTATTTAACTTAATTAGCATATCAAATAAAAGCATTTCATAAGATTAAACGATTAATAGAGCCGTTTTTATTTACCTGTGTTTTGTATCTAACTGAGACTAATTCAGTAATACTGTTTTTTTTCATTATACATTGGGATATGTATCGAATGTGATTGTCAAATATGCCAGCTTTTTCGTGAAGTAACTCAAAGCCAAACCTGAGGGCAAAGTTTTTAATTTCTTTAATACAACGGTTAAGCCGGAAACACTTGGTCTTGCTTTTTAGACCGGAACAAAAAAAATAATTCTTCTGAATAAAGATCGTATTACTAGACATATGTCAAATTTTCTTTTAGGAAAAATATTTACTTACATCGCTTTTGTATATAGATCTCCGTCATCATTAGGTATTTGCGTGACATTCAACTCCAAAACGTCATTTACTCCTGTAGGTGTTGCGATAATATTTAGCAGTTTCTCATCTCCATACGAATGCACTACTGATCCTTGGTTAGTTCGCGAGTTATACTTGCTTGAATTGTCACTACAAAATATATATTTTTAACAGGATATACTAAAAATGAATAAAAAAATGTTAAATGATAACCTAGGAACAAGATTTTGCAATATATGCCTGGATATTTAGTATAAATTTAAACTTAACCCAAACGCGCAAAGCCAAATTTTATTTATAGTTTTACTCTTAAGTAAAATTGGTAAGTTATGCTCCTATTAATACTTATACGCAAAATGCGAACGTAATTAACATTATTATTTATAATAAAGTATGGAAAAATCTTGTTTTACATAAAAAAACTAATTTTATAATTGATTATCCTGTCAAATGTAAGTAATATGTTTAGTTTTTATAGTAACGTGGTTTGCACACCACGTTACTTTAAACACAATTGTTATAAATTATAATAAATTTTCCAGAAGATAGAATTCCTATAACGAACTCATACTTAAAGAAATACATAGAAGATTGTGAACGCAGCGGGTTCAAATCTCGCCACATTCAAATTTTTATGTTTTCTTTAAATATTTTGTGATTGAACACTTTAAAAACCATTAAAAAAAAATTGAAATCATTGCAATTTTCACATGACGCGTAATAATAATGACTGGAATTGCTTAATATGTAACTTGTTTATATAAACGTATGAAGAAAAACAACAAAAAAATTAATGCAGTAATAGTTCATGGTAATTTTAATGACGTAAGCCACCTCCCACTCCGCCCACAGTATTAACTTATGTTATTTAAACTAAGTTATGTAACTCCCATTGCTTGACGTAAATGTTATATATAGTTTTCCGCTTTATCCTGTATAGTAACATGGATAACATACAGAAATTAGTCTCAAAATACCAGTACCAGTACCATTAAGTTAAAGATTCCGTCAAAACTATTGGTTAGTCAGCGCTGTCTGACTGAGCCTAAATGGTTTTATAGAATGTTTGTTGTAATATGTTTTAAATTTATATAACTTTATAAAAGCGAAATGACTAGAAATATTACACAGTAACTTTAAATAACTTCATTACTTATATATATTTCACATCTAATAAATATATATATACAAGTTTAAAAAAAATAATTTCTATTGTTTGCACCTCTTAAATTGTAAGTGGAAATTATCTTATTGGTATCGTATATATAGTATCGTATAAATATTATTGCTCAACATTTTAATGTACTAAAACATAGTAAATTGTTTATGCTTAACACATTTTTTTTATAATATTTAAATATGAAATGTAAATATTTTTATGTTTCTTAAAACTAAATTTAAAAATAGGTAAAGAAAGCCAAAGGTACAAGTAAAACAATATTCTTCCCTTTCCACACACATTTGAGGTATTGGATGCTGTTGTAACTGCGGCACTTTGACCAAGATCAAAAAAATATTGAAATTCAAACTCTTAGTTTTAATAATTAAATACAATTAAATATGAATAGTACTCATTACAAGAAGCAGCTTGATACTTACATGTTTGGTGAATATGTTGCTGGATGCAGTTCATTATTTGGAATTTTATTGGGTTCTGTAAGTTCAACTTTTACTCTCTGAAAAATTGCTGATAGTGAGAAATGTGTTAAAATAGACTTGAAAGGTCTAAATTCTGCATTAGATAGATAGTAAACAAATAGTCTATCTAAATTATAAGCTTTTCTCTAAGTTAACTACGCACATATAATATTTACATGTTATATAAAGTACAACAAATATAAAATTGCATATATATCATTCAGAACTTTTTTAATGACAAATAAAGTTTACAAGACACTCCTACATGTGCACAACAATAACAAAAAACAAATTATATAAGTATTCAACAATATGTTGATTGAGTTGATGGCTGCAGACGAGTATGGATCTAGTCATGATGTTTATGTGACATGAACCAGAAGCAAACTCGCCCACAAATATCATCAAGTCAAATTTATAATAGAACAAATTGATTACTACAAGTGGGCATCATATTTATATAGCATGCATATACACAACTAAGTAATTGAAAGAAATATAATAATAATAAGTGTTGAGTAGTATACTACTTTAATATTTACTTAAGTAAACATTTAGCCTAAATATAATTTTATATACATATCTGTATACCATCCATATTATTAAATCTGAAAAAAAGGTAATAATTAAATATAAAATAAAAAATATAACTAACAAATGCATAACATACAAAATTTTAATTTGTATAAAGCTTTTTCAAAATTCAGAAATAATTTCTGTAACAAGATATATAAAAGTTTCTTAAATATATTACTTTATTTATATTATTTCCTTTATCAAATATAATAATTTTCCTTGTAGATTTCTTTGCAAGCAATCAATGAGTGTAGATCTAGTCACAAAAGGGCACTGTGATACTAGATTCATACCCATTAACTGATAGCAAAATAAATGAATCTTCACTTTTCGTTTTTTATATTTTACAAGATGTAATAGATTGTGTAAGTCCTAAAATTGTTTTAAAGATATAAGATAAATCTGAAAAAAAAAAGTTACCTTTAACAGCATAACATTTACTTACTTTTGGAGTTCCACTCATATAATTTGAAAGCACTTCATTATCTGGTCTAAAATTTAAGAAATATTATTACATTATAAAGAAAAAGCATATACGTAATGTTACAAAATATTAAGACATTAGCTGTTGAGCCGGAACAATATATCAACAAAAAAAGTAAAAGTAACATAAACACGTGGAAATAAGAAAAAGGATACTGATTAGCGTCGGGTATACCATAAACAGTCAAACTTTTGCCGGTACTTGAAAGAGTAACTTCATTAGCACTTAGTCGGTTTGCCGAACGTTTGGAAAATTCCCTCTTCTCAAGTAATTCCAAGTTGTCTAAAGTTGGCGGTGCGCCGTTTAATGTCGTTAAACTGAACGCCATCCATTGTTCAATAAATGTTTCGGCATCTACATTATGTTCTGTGCATAAACTTACACCTAGAAAGAAACGAATAACAGTACAACCTTGAACGTAATTTCTTAGCGTTATAACTTTACTAACAACAACTAAGCATAAACTTTTGAAGAAGTTTACAAGAAGGCTCGGGGGCCGGTAAATTGAGTTAAGTTTATATATTGTTTACTTACATTTGCTCAAAACTTCTTTTGTTACTTCTATGCCTAAAAATTGAAACTGCTCAGTCACCAATTCTTCGGTAGCCATTTTCTGTAAAATTGAAAGAGCGGAGCGAATGAAGGATGCACGAAGTAAAAGAGCGCCAATCAAAAAGTATGCGTCAGAAAGTTTTGACCATAGACTAAGTTGTAAGTTTTTTACTAAAAATTTATGGTTTTGCAATTGTCACAATTTAATAGATCTAAAATATTTGTTATCTATTTCACAGATAATATAGATGTGTATTGGGCTGATATTTTAAATATTAGCTTTACTATTTCTGTTGCCAATTCATATAACTTTTTCCCCTTAAAATATTTTTTGCTGTAATTCTTTGTTTACACACACACGTATGTATACATATATACATGTATGTATAATAAATCAGAAGAAATTTAGTAACATTAAGGTCGTTAATAGTTTAAACAAAACGGCATATTTTTAATTGAATTAGATAATTAACAAATCTGTTGATTTGTTAGTAATATATAGAACAGGTATAAACACTTTTATCTGACTAGTGCTGGTTTTGGTTTCTAAAGTTGGCTAAATAGTTTTTTAGTAGAAAATTTAATAATTCAAGTTTGAGGCCCTGTATTTTGGTTTATTACTGAAACTAAGATTCGAGTATAGTTTTAATCTATGATCGCATCAATAGTAAAATGTGCAAATGTCCCTAAAAATACAATTAACGAACTAATTACGTAATCAAAAACAAATACAAATTTATAAGCAATGCAAAAAGGAGCTGGAGTTATTACAGCTATATATTTTCTGCTGTATGTAATATAATTTGCTATATATTTTCTTCTGAGTCGGACTATCACGAATTAATTTGTAAAACGTATTTCAAAGGCAGCATTTGTACAATCATTTCTTATTTGGCTAGAAGGGGGAGTGTTAATTTTAATCAAATCTACACTTGGAATTCAAATCCCAGACACAGCTCCGAATTCTTTTCCCTACTATCCCGCAAACCCCGGAACTAGTTTCCATCGTAAGCTTCTACTAACATCACTGGAACTAGCTTCTTCGTCTTCTAGGTATATAACTCTACGATATGTTTAATCATCTTATTTTTTAATCTTGTGGTGTTAAATTAGTGGTGGGATACTATTGTTTCTCGAATTTTTATGCCCATACAACTACAAACAGTAGGACCCTATTCGTTTAATAATAACAATACATTTTATTGTACACGACAAAGAATACAACAGAAAACAAAAAAAAATTGTACAAATGGCGAACTAAAGGCTCTGTAAGCGATCTCCGCCAGGCAACTTTAGGATGTAGGAGTGATCTAAAACGGTAGGCGGTGTTTGCTTGATTTAAATATAGACACATATAAACTGAAGTGTAAATAAATATATACATAGATACATAATTAATAACGAACATACTTAAGCATTATAAATTTATTTAAACACAACATAATATCCTATATATTACACATATACATCATTTAAGAATCTAAAGCCTACGTGCCAATGTTACGATTTACTTTCTTACCATGTATACTCATTACATATTTATAACGAGGTATTGAATTTTTTCTGTATTGTTGGCGTATCGTTATAATATAGTATATAAAACAAAGCCGTTACGAAAATTCCAACCTAATAAGAAATTATCAAAATATAAAAATTAAATATTTAAATAATTTCTTGCAAATGATAGCGCTTCTATGATAAAATAAAAATTTTTAATTACAGATTGAAAAATAATTGTAAAACATTAAATTTATTTGTTCACATGATATTTGTCATTAAATAATTAAAATATCTATTCATTATTACACAAGTGTTGAATATTTGATATTTACTATATACATAATTTCCCCACATACAATAATTTACATATTTAATAATTTGCAAGCTATATTTTATACTGGTATTTTATAAACGTCGAATTTTCATTAAAAAAAAAAAATAGACAGTAGTTTTAAATTTATTTCGCTATTTAAAGCTTTGGCAATTTATTAATTCGTAATTTTATATATATTGATTAAACAAGAATAATAAAATGCTTACAGTTATTAGAGTAAGTTATTATTAATTTTTTGTATATTTAAATGATGTATAATATTTATATTGAATCATTGATAAGTTGACAGCAGAGTAACTTTTATAGATGCATAAATCATATTTTATAGCAGTACTAATATTTTAGTGCTTATATCAAAAATATTTTGTTTTATTTTAGAAAATACCAATGAAACCAATAATCTTTAATCGAGGATCTAGTACATTAGCCAAGTTGAAAAAACTTCAAGCAGATTTTCAAGTAAGTAGGTATTATTATCAGCTGAACATAAAAAATTGCTTGATAACTTAATATAATATATGATAAATTATATTGTTGAGACACATTGCAGTGTTTTACAATTTATCCCTTTTTTATTTTACAGCAACCTATTCACTTGCAATAACAATATAATTGCAAGTGAATAGGCTGCTTAATAATTTGACTCAATTCCTTTAAACTAAACAACTTCATTAACTCTTTCTACTCACTTTGTTTTCTCCCTATTTGTTAGTGGGAGGGGATACAAGTATGCAGAAGTTCAACATAGTCTTTAAGCAGTACATTAAAGACTATGTAAAATGTAGTCATTTTTGTGTTGACTCCAAAAATCTATGTTAAGTTAATAAACAGTTGTGTGCCATTATACTATCATATTTATATTAAATTCAGTCTTACAAAAAATATTACTGTGAAATTTTAAGAAATATTCACATCTCTATAAACAGTTTTTTTCAATTTTCAGTGTGATAATGGCCAACCAGTTTGGCTGAAAAGAGGTTTATGTGACAAAATTCTGTATGGAACTACTGTTGTACTTTGTTATACTGGAATTCTCATGGTAATAGGCACTATTTATGATAATGCCAAACCTGAATCCTGGAAAACTCCACCATCTTAAGATAAAATATTAATAAAAGCAAGAAAAAAAATCAAGTATAGTTTATAATTTAAAGAATATATGATATTATTTAACTGTGATTTTATATTAAATAAAAAACATTTTTTATGTTCTTTGGACATGTATGTGAAATTTACAAGATGGCATGGTCTGAACTTCGGCTGTCACAATGCTGTTGATACACAGGTTTGCAAGACCACCTCGTATTAGGCCACAAGTGTAGGCAACATACTGTAAACAAAATTATTATAATTTACATGAAAAGTTTTTAACTATAAATATTTTACTGTTACTATATGTTTTTTCTTTTTTCTATTGTAATTGTATATAATATAATTATACCAAGAACTTCTTAAAAAAAATTACCCGTGGTGCATACTCCAGATATTGCTGGCCATTTGAAAAATTTGTCAAAAATCTGAATGCATTGTCTTGAAGCACATAAACACCTTGATGATTAGTTCTCAAATTATCAATTTGTTTTTTATAAATGCATGTCCAAAAATCTGTGCAAATGAATTTCATAGTATCCAATTCATCTTTAAATCGAGGCCACTCTCGCGTTAATCGCTCCATGATTTTGTAACCAGCAGCAAAACCAATATACTCCACAACAGACAAGTCAACATCCTGAGTAAATATACATGGTAAAAACTAATTAAATATAATATACGCTTTATATATGAGAAAAATACAACAAATAACTATACTTTACAAGTTTTATAAATAATTTACCTTACTGCCATTACTAGGTTTGTTCTGTTCTAAGGTATAGTTAATTATTTCCGAATGTAACAATTCGAAGATAATATCATCAGCCATATTCGTCAATATATCTTTATAATTTAAACATAAGTTCTTGATGTTTTATATTGATGTATTTGTTAACGTACAATTTGCCGTGTTTATCGTCGATTAATTGACAGATTTCAAACTGTCATATTTATAATATAGTATACCACTTGTCATTATTTATTTACAGCTTACTTAAATTTTTTTAGTCACTAATAATGCCTACTTAGTTTTAGTAAAATAAACAATTAAGATCAATTGTATTTAAATAAATAAAAGTAAGTACTGAATAATCTGTCCATTACATTTACATTTAGGTTCTTTTAGGTTCTTCTTTTAGTTTATTAGTAAATTAACAAAGATAAACTCGAATAAAAATCTCGATTCGATTGAGTTCAATTCGATTGAACACTAATATTTTGATATCTATTTTGTGGTACACTTTTCTGTCATACAAAGACTAAGTAATGTATTAAAAAAAACTAAACCGAAATACTATGGCTAGAAATTTTGAAAAAAATACAGAAAATTATTGTGAAATTATTAATACAGTCGATACTATTAAATATTACAATACTATATGAGAAAAACATTGATGTTTTCCCAAACAATTCTTTTGCTATAACTGCCTATTAAAATCTTTCACTACCCTGGGGTAGGTATGGTCACCACTATTTTATAGAAACGAAATATAAATGTATTTTAATTTTTAATATAAATATAACACCTACATACTGCCCTCGAAGGTTATTATTAAATAATAGGAGACTGGTAAGGGCAGCACTCTCTAACATTCCAACGACAGACACGCACGTTATACTGTGATGATATCATAATGCACCCGCGTGTCGACAGCATATATATGAGAAATATATTATAGGCTATGCGAAGCGGAATGTACCTAACAAAAAGTGATTATAATTTATTGAGCGAGTGAGGAGCGCAGCGACGAGCGAAGCTCTCTGTTAGTGGGGGTCTATGCATTCTTTGTTCGCTAACTCCTCCTAGACCACTGAACCGATTTTGATCGGATTTGTTTTAAACGATCACTGTGGTCATGAGGAGTGCCAACATATATAAAAAACTGTGATCGGACATGTCCTTGAGGAATAATTGAGAAAAAACCAACAAAATTCGATTTTCATTGAAAATGCATTGGATTAGCTTGCGCGTGCAATTTGTTTATATTTAGTCGAGTTACGGCTCGATTCGACAGCAAAGCTTTTGCCAAATTTGTCGTGTAGTAGTCCGATTTAGGCCATTTTTGAACAATTTTTCACTCCACATATAATTTTGCATACATTCTAATTCGGTTTGTCAAGAAAGTGTCTTTATTGTACCGCTTCCGCGCTCGCTCAATTAACAGGCCGGATGGGCTGAATACCTAGTAAATTTGTGTATCCATTAACACAGAATTTCGATATGATTTTGATTTGATGAAGGTTTCCATGTCCTGAGTATTGAAAAGGCTTCCCTATTCAAAAGAAAATGAGCATTCATCTTTATATGAAACAAAAAACTGGTATACTCAAAACCTAGACGGTACTTCCTATTAACCTAAAGTTTTGAAATTTAGTAATAAGTGAGAATTTATAAGCAACCAAAGATAAAATTCTTCAATTGAAAATTTATAGATATATCCCAGAAATAAAAACTATTTCAAATTTGCATTATAGTTCATTTCATATAAAATCAGTGTATACGACCGCAAAAATTTTTTTATGATACTGATTAGTTGTCTTTCTTTCAAATGGACGTTATAAAATTTGGTTAAAAGTGATTGCTTACAATATGTTTGAAAGACATTCTTAAAATTGATAATTTATGAATTTCATAAATAATACTAATTCTCGGTGAAATAAAATATAGATGCTTTATTTCGTGACAGAAATTGTAAGCATTGACCAACAGCTATTATGAAAAAATAATAAGTTATACATTATTTTCAATGGCAAACTTGCTTCATCGAGGGTAACACTTATAAAAGTAGGTTTACAAAAGGAGTCTGATACCACTGGTAGATCATAAAATAAATATGGCGATAGTAGAGATGTCGTGTCTAACTCGTATTATGATGAATAGGAAAGATTTGTTCTCGGTGGTAATATTGGTAGCAAATTAAAGTGCAAGTTTCAGTGTAATTATCATAGTTATTTTAATTTTAGTGTTGTGTATATTTTTTATTTAAAAAATGGATGATAATAACATATCAGCAATAAAAGATGGCGATCCAACCCGATCTCTTGTGTTAGTGGAAGCGCCATCTATATTGGAAGTGCCAAAACATAAAGTGGAAGGAAGTGTTAAAAAGAAGAGGAGGCGCGGCAAAACGAAAAGAAAAATTTTAAAACCATTTTCAAAAATGCCATGGCAAGAAAGGCGTAAACTTGATAATACGAAAAGGAACAATCGTTTTCGTAAAGTAGTTTTATCGAAAACACAAGCTCCTTTTAACAATAACCAGTTCCTAATGGAAATTCATAAGCCAGAGCCTGAAAATAATTTTCATCTTTTTAGAACGCCATCCGCTCGGACGAGGGATTCCAGTTTCAGTGTTGATTCTGAAGAAAATTACTTTTTCTCTCTCCCAGAAGATGAAGAAGAATATTTGACAAAAGAGTTTTCAAGTGTGTATGAAGATGCTCAAAGTGAGCGCTTGTCTAATATGTCTAAAAATGAGCTAATTCAAGAATACTTATTGCTTGAAGCTAAATATGATAATCTTGTTAAGAGAAATGAGCGTAACAAAATGAAAGATTATGATGATGATAAAAACTTTAGCTCATCTGGCAAAGATATGTCGTTAACAGACAAAGAAGACATGTCAACTGATAAAGATACTTCCGCTGTTTCTATTGTATCGGGATTTATAGAAGAACCTTCTTTGTCTGATATAATGCTACGATTAAAGGAACAAGAGCAACGAATTGCAGAACTACAACTTGCCAATGAAAAACTTCTGCTTGAGAATAATCATCTGAGGCAGAGAAATCCAGGCTCTAGTGAAGATTCTGAGAGTGATAGTTCATCTACTTCAGATAGCTGTAGTAGTAGTAGTTGTTCCAGTCCAGAACATGAATCTATAATTCCAAATGGGAATGTTACTGAGCCTGCACCCATTAATGGTGATTGTCACAGTGAAAATGGACCCCAGCCCCTTGTTAATGGCTTCCACAGCCCAAAAGAATAAAAATAGTAGCTTTACGTTTTTCTGAAAATGGACAGATATGTGTTAAGATATCTTGTTAAATGACAAAGTATTCATTAACTTGTTACAAGACAATTGATTTCTTGCTTCTGGTTTGTGTTTGTTCTCTATTCCATGGTATGACTTGGGCAACTGTAAGAATGTAACAGTGAGATCTCACTTTAGGTTTAGTGGACCAACTGTGATATCCATGTGGATATTTTGGAATTGAAAATTTTACTGTTTTAGATAGTCAAATTTGTTAAAAGCTTCGAGTTTTTTTATATATGAAACTAAGGTTATTATTAATTATATTGCTGTTACACTAATCTCTGACTAAAGACATGTTCTCATAAATTTCACTTCAGAACTAAAGTAATTTAAATATAAGTTAATTATATACTTAAGTATGACTAAATGTTTTAATGCATACAAATATTTATTTTGTTTTCATATCATTTCACAATATTGACTAAAAAAATTGTTTTCATACTACAATTAATATCCATAGAATGAATCTGATCTCACTTTTATATTTATACAGTGTAATAAAGATAAGAATACTGCAATAGAGTTAATATATTGTTTGATTGAAATAATATTTAGTATTATAATTGCTGATAAGTTAAACTGTGTCAAGTATCCCTATGATAATAAGTTATGCACCCAGGGTTTAATTTTTAATTATTGCCTTAATTTTTTTAAAACAAGTTGCACACTATTCATAATTGTTTATTATTATGTAAAATAGACTACATAAATGTATTTTCCGCAAGTATAGATGTAAATCAAAGCACAAAGTAATGATTTTTTTTATAAAAGTTGCTTTTCATTACAAAACATATTAAAAAAAAACTTTAAATTCCATATATTAATTTTATTAACACAAAAATACACTTCTTGGTTACTTTCTTTTCATAATATAATATGTGAAAGCAACTAAGATTTAAATTATATAAAAAATATTTTAACACATCTGATAGTATAGAAATTTTGAAACAAAAAATAGTTTAAAAGTCTAAACTGTGAAAGTTAAATGTTTAAAATGTAATGTAAATAAATAAAATGCATGCTTATTAAGTTTGTCTCTCTTTAAAGGTAAAATAAACATATTAGGTATTTTTCTTTTATTATTTTTGTCCTATAATGTTAAATATCACAGCATTTTTAAAATCAATTTATTTCTTATTATAATGTAAAAATAAAATGTTTGCTTATTTTTTGTGTAAACATTTCTTTTTCACTTTTGTTTCGGGGGCATTGGGATTAGTGCCTTTGTAAAATGCTTTTAACATAGACATAGCTTCATCAGCTAATAAGTTCCCAGTAATATTATAACAATTATCATAATATTTACATACATTTAACACAGTTTTCCCACCAAATCTGTCATTGGCACATCCATAAATAACTTCTTTAATTTGCAAATTATTTAAAGCTGCTGCACACATGATGCATGGTTCAACTGTTACATATACACTAACTTTTTGAAAGTAATTATTGTGATTTATTTTATTTTCCTTACAATGATTTAACAAGGCATCAATACAGTTCATTTCGGCATGTCTAGTTGGATTATGAGTAATGTTAACTGTGTTCCGTGACTCTGCTACTATGTCTCCGTTTACAGTAAAAACACATCCAACGGGCACTTCCTTTGCCTCTAAAGCTTCTGCAGCCAATTCGAGTGCTCTTTCCATTAAACGTTTATCTTCAAATGATGGAACCATTTTTAGTGTATTATTTTAGTGAAGGTTCATTTTACCGGCTTTGCGTTACGTTTTCATTTAAAAACTATGTACAATTTAACAGATAATTAAGTAACAAGTGCGGATTTTTTTACGATATAAACATAAGATAAAAAATATTAAAAATCTGTAACAAAAACAACACATGTAAACTTGACAATTGAATGTAAGCCAGTGCTGCCAGCTTCTTGATAATACGCACAGAATATATTTATGTAAGCCATAATCACAGATATTTAAAAACCTAAAATATCCAATACTGATTAATTATATTTTAGGTCTTCAGCACAAACTTTAATTAATACAGTAAATATTTTTTACATAACAGTAGTTGAAAATATTCTAAGCTATTCTCTTTTAAGACGAAATATTTCAATAGATATGTGATGACAACTTGTTCTTATTTATTAGATACCATCCCTCAGGAGGTTGTATGGTCATGAGCTTGGACACGGGATGAAAAAACTTTGGGAGATATCTTAGTCCCACTTATTAGCTCTCTTTGCAACCTGTGCTTCAGCTCAGGAGTCTGTCCTGATTCAAGCACTCCATTGCCGTTTCTGTCTTCAAGGAAACGTGTAAAACTAAAGTCAATAGTTGCAGGCCCATGTCCGTGCTAAATTGCGAACACAATTATGGTTATAGGAATATAGATAAAAGTAAAAAAGTTTAGCTCTAATCTTTGAGCAAAGGAAAGCTTTTGACATCGTTTTTGTCTCAATCTTGTCAACAGACTAGAGAGTATTGTAAGAGTGGGTGGAGAGGAGCCAGAAAATATTGATTTATAGTCTCACTTCATACAGTCTTTTATCAAAGGAATCTACTTTAAGCTTACAAATTCCCAATGGCCAGTTTGTACGCTTTTGGTAATTTGCTATTAATCAGCAGATTTACACAAATAATTTGATCCTTAAATAGCATAAAACGCTGACGTCTAACCCGAATATTTAAGTAAAAGACACTAGACCGGAATGCCACCATTATTTAGTTCGTACAGCTTTTACTAAAAGCCAATACGAGGGTCAAACTGAAAGTTTTTAGAACTGGCAACTTAAAAGCATTATATTAAAAAAATAAGTTTAAATTTTGAAAATAGAACTCTTTACCAATAATATTGAGTATACATTTCATTAATTTGTCATTTGTTTTACGATTTGGCGGCAAATTGAAAATTGTCTGTGCACGTCAGAATGAATTTAAGCCGAGAAAATTTTCGTGCCTTAATTTTTTATGACTTTCGATGTCATATAAGTCAACAAGAAAGTTATGATAGACTTCGATTGGCTATTCACGATGAAGCCCCATCTCGTGCCACAGTTTACAACTGGTTTAATGAATTCAAACGTGGTCGAACTAATCTCACCGATGATTTGCGTGAGGGACGGCCTTCTACAGCGACGACTGAAGATAATATCAGTGTTGTGCGGCGTATGATAGAGACTGACAAAAGAGTGACCTATCAGCAGATTCGGACAAGTCTAGGCATAGGTATGAGTCAAGTGCACAAAATCCTCCATGAACATTTAGCGGTCAGGAAGCTTTGTGCCCGCTGGATACCGCATAATTTGACCGAGGCTCAAAAACTCCGCCGTGTTGATTGGTGCCGAGAAATGATCCAAAAATTTAACGGAGGTGACTCAAATGCTGTGTTCGACATACTAACGGGTGACGAAAGCTGGAGTCACTGTTATGATCCGGAAACTAAAAGACAGTCTGCTCAGTGGGTGTTTCCTTCCGAAGAGTTGCCAACTAAAGTGAAGAGAGGTCGAAGTGTTGGAAAAAAGATGGCGGCCTCGTTCTTCGGAAAGACAGGTCATTACGCGACAGTTGTCTTAGAGGATCAGAAAACGGTTAATGCAGAGTGGTACACTAACAACTGTTTGCCGCTTGTCTTGGAAAAAGTTCGAGAGAAACGACCTCGCAGCAGGATCCTCCTTCATCACGACAATGCCTCGTCGCACACCGCCAGGCAAACGATCGACTATTTGGCGACCTTAGACGTGGAATTACTGGGTCACCCGCCGTATAGCCCCGACCTCGCACCCTGCGATTTTTATTTATTCCCGAAAATAAAAGAAAAACTTCGAGGAAAACATTTTATGGACGCCGAAGAAGCAGTGGCTGCGTTTTAAAACGCCATTGAAGAGACTCCTAAGGCCGAGTGGGCAAGGTGCTTTTCTCAATAGTTCCATCGAATGCAGCGATGTATTGATGTAAATGGACGCTATTTTGAAAAGTTATAATAAAACTAATAACTTGCTAGAATGCTTAGTTTTTGATTTTCTAAGAACTTTCAGTTTGACCCTCGTATGAATGTCAGTCACCGTTCATTTACAATCAAATTATAAGCAATTAAACAATTACCCTATGCACGTGTGTAAGATTACTTTCGATAAATCGCTAAAAAACTCTACATCTAAGGGAATTGAGAGTCTTCTGTATAGAATAATCTAATTTCATCTAAAATTTCATCATCATATGTACATGTAATTTCTCTCCTAGCACTCAGAAAACTCTCACCACACGCAACACTTATACACACACAAACAATATCTTAATCATATTTTTTTTGTTATAACTGCGGTGATGTCGAAGATATTCGTGAAATATTCTCAGTCTTCTGACTATATTTACTGGGAAATTTCACCGCAAGCAATTCGTGTGTATTTTTGTTTTAACAAAGATCGTTTTTTTTTACATTCACGTAGAGTTGAGTACGAATAGTAAGTCAGCGAAAAGTACAACTTATAAAAATTAGAAAACTTCTATTTGTGGTCTTATACATTAAGTACAGATATTAGTTCATAATAGCTTAAAAACCTGGAAATTGGAGATGTTTATTTAACAACAAATATAATCAATGCTGCACTCGTCTCCACTTTAAATATCAGCCGAGGCTCGTGGGTAATCGAATGTTATTTATAAAGAGCTAAAAGTGATCGCTATGTACATGCCTTCATCATCGATCTTATTTATATACTAAAATTATATGTAAATGTCCTGTAAAGAAATTAATTAAGTTCGTTTTTGCTATTTAAAGCTTAAAACTAAGTCTAAGACAATATAAAATACATTAGAAGACCTTTAGAATTTGTTTTCAGTTCAAAGACTTCATTCTTAATAACACTTAAGCTCCAAATATCTTGTTCTGGACAATTTTTAACCAAATCACCAAACTACAGAAGCTTTTCTAGTCATCACTAAAATTATCCTCTTTAAGTGAAGTAGCCATGGATCTATTAAATCTATTTCGGCATTTTTAAACTGATTGCTATTAAAATAACGTAGGCTTCCCTCTGTTGGTTAAGTTTTTAATGATTTTAAAGTCAAAAACTTGTTATTAGATACAATTATCTATAAAAATACTATACCTGAATATCTCGGGTCCTCATTAGTCGTCGAGTGATGATCGTAAAAAAATAATATCTATGCGTATATTAATCGCGAATCATCAATCATACATCAAATACATTTATCTTAACGTATGCTTTACAACAACTGTACATAATACTAAGAGTTTATATTAAAAATATCACAATATACATATTTTTTAAATTGATCTAAATTTATCATTGTTATTATATCTTATATATAATAAAACTTTAAGAAATGATTTTTTACCGATTTTAAATATTTTTAATAAAATAATAATAAATTCTAGTAAGCCATTAATATGATCTTTAGAATATTTATATATCTTTCTTCTGTTTATTGTTCGGCTTTCACGCAAGTACTTCTGGACCGATTTTTATGAAACTGATTAATGTATAGCTATTAGCTCTTCGCTTCTTATTTTAAAAATTTGGTCACTTGAACATTTCACGTAATTTATAAGAGAATTATAAATTAATAAAGTGCTTTAGGAAAAGGCGAATAACACAGTGAACACTATCTGTTGATATACATGATATTAAAAAGTCTGATGTGGAACCAGGGCTGTAGCTAGAGTCGAACTTGAAGTATGGCAGCATTGGTTACAGGTAGGGCGGAAGTAAAAAAAATATTATAATTGATCTGCCCTCGAAACACTAAGGGTCCCTAAATCAATCACCTAAAGTGATATAGGTACATTCAATAGCTTTGCGTAGACAAATAATGTATTTTATCTTAGTTTTGGTATTTTTAAGGTGGGGCATTGTGATTTTAGAATAGGGCATTGACCCACAATGCCCCCCCTTGGTTACGGCCCTGTGTGGAACCCCAACGGCTATGAATGAGATTGTCCAATGTGGTGTGAATCTTCTAATGGCGTAAAAAATTGAAGATCTAGATCATTTTAGATTCTTAACATCGACAGCAGAAAAAAATTCAAATTAAACTAGAAAAGCATATAAAATATACGCTTTAAAAATTTTCGTATTATTACTAAAATAAATCACACACATTGTTTTATTTACATATTATTTTCTGCAATTGTTTACATATAGAGGTTGTTAATATAAAATTAAAAAAAAAATACTCATGAATAAATTTTCGGAAAGCTCGTACGATGTGTCTCACGCTTGATCAAAGATCATCGTCTTCGTCTTTTTTCGTCTCTCTAGTAGAGGCAGTAGAAGTAGTCCATGAGGATTTCCCCCCGTTAAAAAGAAAAGGAGGTGGCTGTTTATTATAACTTCCACAACTTTGGAGAGCAGAGGGGTGATTAGCATATAATTCACTGGTTCCGATCCGAATAGCTGTCTTGCACTGGTGCCAATTCAAGGGCACAAGCAGAAAGTACTACCGGAGAGATGCGATCTGGTCCACACAACTCATGAATGTATAAATAAGACAAAACTCTCTGAATAGCTTTTTGAAAGAACTTGATGTGAGGTATTGAGTTCTGACATCTCAAAACGGTTTGCGGTCTTATTCTTCGGTCATCAAGAGTCGAATTTAAGGCAAAGGGAGTACTCAGAAGATTGGCTTTATCGTTGGACGTGTTGACCAGGCTATGATTCTAACTTAATAACGGTGGGTGCGGGGGCCAGCTAAAGTTACCGAGTGCACTCCCTAGCGCTCTCTAGCGCCTAAAACTAACACGTTCTGGAAGGGTATCCTACAAATTTCCAACCGACGATACGCTCTGACATGGCTTTGGTATTTTGCCGTTAAAAATTTTTACCTCTAGATCCCGAATTAAAATACATGTTTAAAATTATTTTATTAAATGAGTACTTTAATTGAAATATGACGCCTATATGTTTGTTTTATATAATGTTGATTTTTGACAATCTTTTTTTTTATTTGAAATATAATTTACACTACAGACGCTTGGTCTGTACCCTTTTTAACTTGAACTAAATGTTTTTATCATAAATATTACACATATTACTGTTAATGCATAGTCGTATATAGAATTAATATTATCCATAATGAATACTTACTTTATCTTTACACTATTTTTTTTATATTTTTTGTTACTTAGAACTAAGGCTATGGCTGTAAAGCAAATTACATAAATTTATATATACATAATTTATTGTGTAATGTGAATGTCTCTTTCGTCTTTCGTAATATTATCGTTTTGATAATATTATAACAGAAATAAATCAAATCATGATTTATACATATTTGGTTAAGTTTGATATTGAGATATTTGAAATGAAATACCCAAAATATTTATACTTATATTTATTCTGTAATATGCATTAATATTTTCAATATATTTTAGTTAATATCAATATATTTTATAAAATACTTTATAAATACTGCAAATATTAAATATTTATTTTTAAGAGTATTTTTTGTACAGTGTACCTGGTATATATCAGGTAGGCAAAGAAAACATAGTTTTCAGGCAATCCATACCATACTTTCTGTTTTCAAACTAGAAATATGAAAATATTTCTTTTTCCCCAAGTGGAAACCAAACAAGTTACAACAAATTTTTCTCTTGAATATTAATTATGTTCATAATACTTCAGCAGATCATGGTCTCTCAGCTGTTGCAAAGCTTTGTTTTCCCAGTCATTGTTGTTAACAGTTCTAGGGCTTGGATGGGATAAATAGACAACCTAAGAAAAATTAAAAAAATTAATGACTTTTTTTATGTCTTCACACTTTATCCCACACATGGCAGGGTAGGCAGAGGGAACTGCAGTCACCATATGAACCTAGTTAAGACACTGTATTGCTTAGTCACTGCTTTCCACCTTTTTCGAGGCAATCTATGATGAGTGGCAAAACAACTCTATGCTTTGCCTAGTTTCCAGAGTGAAGAAAATGGAAATACAAAATCTATCTTCACTGAGTGGGAATCGAACCCACAAGCCGTCGCGATTACAGGCAGACGCTAAGCCTCTGCGCAACAATGGTCCCTTAAATTTTAAAAGTAAATAAATGAGATTTAGTTATTAAATGACTTAATAACTAAATCTCATTAATTGAGTTATAAAATATATAAATAAGTACCTAATAAATTAAATAAAAAAGAAATATATGAAAAACATATAGTTTTTGATTTTTTTTTTTTTTATTTCAAAATAGCTCTACAGACACTTGGTCCGTACCCTTTTTTAACTTACACTATATGTTCTTATTACAAATATTGATTATATTAATACATAGAATTAATATTTATCATAATGAACATCTATTATAATCTTTACATTTTTTTTATATTTAATATTACTTAGAACTAAGGCTATGGCTGATAAGCGAATTACACAAGTTTATATGTTTTATCCTTGGTTAAATAAAATTAAATTTTATAATAAATTAAGGTCACTTGATAGTGTTACACAATAATGACAAAAAAATAAGAAAAAATAAAAAAATATAATAGTTTTTGATTTTTGTTATTTAATATTTTTATACCTTAATATTATGTGAAGGTAAGTACTTTTTCAATGCTTTATGTGCTCTTGTTTCACAAAATTTTCCCACTGCAACTATAATTTCAACTTCATAAAGTTTTACAATTTGAATGAAAGTAGGATCACAAATCTCATAGAGAGGTTCCATTTCCGACACCTGAAATCAACATAAAATGCTTTTTAGAATAAAATAACATTAGGTAATTAATTAAATATATACACCACAATTTTCTTACTTTGAAATCACCAGGAGTGAGATTGCAACCATTACTTTTCATCCATTGCTGATTTAAATAATTGTACACAAAGCTTGTTTCAAAAAATACATTGGGTCTTCCACAAATAGTTTTAATTAATCCCCAAAATCTCTTACCACTTATCTGTATATATAAAGTTCTATTTAGTAATCATTTATTTTTATTTATTTCAATGATATTATTACAGTAAAATAAATATTAAAACCATAGCTGACCTCAGTTCTAGTACAATTAAAGCCATTAACAGGCCGCTCTCTAATCTCAATTGGTGGCTTATTAACAGGTCCTTCAATTTCTAACCAATTTTTAACTGCAGACACTTCTCCAAATGGAACCTTTATTTTACATTTAATAAAAATTTTTAAAAAATCAAGCAAAATCTTAAATTAAAAAAAATAGTTTTTTATTTATTGTATACTGTAGGTTTTATATTTTATATATTATACCCAGACATAAATATGAAAATATGTAAAATATTGTTACTTTAAGAAAAGAACATGAATATTATTAACAAAAAACTTGATCTGATGAAAAAAAATGTAAAAGCAAAAAAAATCAAACAAATGCTATGTACTTTTAGGATATTTTCTCATTTGAATTATTATTTTCTATTAACTTACTCCAGTCTGTGACATTCCCCATGGGCCTGGATTCATTCCGAAATATAAGATTTTTTTCGTTGTATTGCAATATTTTTTTAAATACATTTCAAAAGTATATCTAGCATATATACTTGGATTATATACGCATTTTACAGATGCTGGCAATTTAAATTCAGCGAGCTTTTGGTTAAGATCGTCAATTAATTCAAGTGCATCATCAGCAATGCTATCCTTTGAATTTTCGGAAGTTGTAGTGGTACTTGAATTAATAAAATATGAAGACTTTACTACGAAATCCATCACTTAATAGTTACTTTAAATACAAAGTTAATGATTTTCACTTCTATCATTAGAATTAAGCTTAATAATTACAATATTATACAATATAATTTGCAATAGTTGAGTGCATTATTTTTTTTAATATATAAAAGTTTTATTGTCATATATAATAATAGATATGTTTTTATGAAGTTTTAAATTTAAATATTTTGAAGTAAGTATAACACAAACTTGTTTTTCTATTGGTTAACTGAATGACAATGTTCATAGACAATTAAGATAAGGCAGATATATCTGAGATCAACGTTTTTACTTTCTAAACGAGTTTAGCAAATAAGATTCTTATTTTCATCGTCTGATACTCCATCCATCATCCCACAATGTTCCCAAACAAAACAACAAACAAGATAAAAAGAGGACCAAATTTATTTAAAAAAATATATATTTTTATAATAAAAAGTAATATAGTAAATTATACAATTTTAAAATCAAAATAAATGGGAATTTATTTAAAAAAAATAAATTTTAAAACAGTAAAAACTTCCCGCCTGACTAGATTCTTTGGATATGCGGGAGATGGCAGTGGTCAGCATTTATTTTACGTTATATTCTGTGAACTGCGGCATTGAAACTGACATCTTAGAAAGGACAAATATATTGTGTAAATGTAATCTGTCATCTGCGGTGTTCCGTAAAAAGTTTGTCGCAAGTTTGTTACCACTTAGTTTTGTTATTTGTATTTCTGAATCAAACTGAGTACCTTCCTTATTTTCACATATCTTAGATATGTGACAGTTTATCAAAGTATTTTTTACAGTCTCTTTATGTCAACATTATGTAAATAATATTTTTTTTTGTTATAAATTTTTTAAAACATTGGTAACATCATGAATCCCTCTTGTAAAGAAGATCTGATTCGGAAATATATTGAGAAATCTTCGTTGCCTTTAGTTTTTCGAAATTTTATTGATTGGCCTCTACGTTATTGGGATGAAGAAAAATGGGCAACTGCGTTTGGTGACAGTGAAATACCTTTTAGATGCCTAAAGAAGAATATTATTTCCGATGAACCTTGTTGGGAAAGACGATGTAATGTAAAGAATATGACTTTTAAGAACTTTTTAAATAATTTGACTTCAAGTGAGGAATGGATGTATTTTGACTACAAATATCTTCATCAGTGGTTTAACACTGAAAATGAAGTAACTAAAGTAAGAATTAATATATACATTTAAATATGTATATACTTGTGCCATTTTCTAAAAATATTTATTTTTTAGAACATTTCATGGAAACTATTTGGCTACCCTAATAAAACAGCATCAGACACAACTGTATGGATAGGCAGTAAAGGAGCTCACACTCCAGCTCATAAAGATACATATGGTTACAATATAGTGGCTCAAATTCATGGCAAGTGAGTAAGTTACTAAATCATTTTATACTGTTTGAATATCTCTCACAAAATTAAATATTATGTATTAAATTTACTATGTACAATAAATTAATAATACTTGATTTTACTGTGTAAAGCCAAAAAAGTAGTATGTATTTTATTTGTTTTAATAATTTTTTTAGGAAGCGTTGGATTCTTTTCCCGCCTGAGACAGGAGGTTTGAAACCTACAAGAGTTCCATATGAGGAATCAAGTGTATACAGTGAATTGAACTTTTATTGTCCTAGTAAATTAGATGATTTTAGTGGTAAGCTTAATAATTTAATTACATTTTATATTCATAGAAAATTTTATATTAATTTTTTACTATTTGAAAATGCCGTAGTTTATTAATATAAAGATTTGATGTTAATTTATCTATATAAACTTATACAATTTAAATATTTTCATTATTTTTTTTTACTTTCAATATTTTTTGTAAAAATGCTAGTTAATAAATACTAATTTTAAGTAAAGTAAATAAAATAATTAATACAAATTTTTAATAAAATAAACAATTAGTACATGTAAATGTTTTTGTCACAGATCCAATAGATTCATGATTCATTGCATGCTTTAAAACTTAGTTGTTTGTTCAAATTGATTATATAAATTCTAACATATATTGCCAAGTAAATTACACAGTTCCTAATTAAAAGCTATTGATTGTGTGTATTTTTAAATTTACATTTATTAGTGTAAAGTTTGTTTTTCATGCTAGGTTTAACGGGTGCTCGCATGGTTGAGGTGTCTGCTGGGGATGCTCTTATAATACCTCAAGGATGGTGGCATTATGTACAAAATATTGATGATCTTAATATAACCTTTAATATTTGGATACCACATGTAATTATACTTTTATCTATAAATTATATTTATTAAAATAGCAACCTACTTGTGGTTAACCAGGTGTTTTGAAATTAAGACACACATATATGAATTATGAGTTGCATTTGCATGCATTTTGGAGTCTTTCGACATAAAAGTTTACAAAATCTATAATAATTTATTTTTAAATTAAATATATTTTTTTATAATTCACTTAATTAATATTTTGTAGGAAAAAGATAGTTCAACACAAGTATCAGAAGCTCTTATTAAAATATTAGTTGCTCAAATTTGTAAAGATCTGCCGCAGGAAACTGCTAAGCTGCTGGTAAATCCTAATGAGGTAAGTTCAATAGGTTAACTTTTTATTTATAAATAGCAATTATGGCAAAGTGTGACAATCTCTCACTGTAACCAATTTTTGTGGGTGTTTCCTCACTTTGAAGTAGGGAACAAAAAACAAAGTAGGGAAGTTCTGCTACTTTACATGCATTGCCAGGAGGTTCTCTCGGCCTACAAATTGATTGATACCTTTATATTTTTCATATTTTCTTTTCCTCCCAAAACTGGAAGAGATAACATTCCTTTTTCTTTTATGTTTTTTTTTTTAATTTTTATATGTGCTAAAGTGATGTCTTGTAATACCAAAATAGATTAGTTGATAAAATTTGACAAAATTGTAGGGTATATTAACAGGAAAGGTTAATTTACTTTCAATATGGACTGAGTGTGCAAATTACCCCATTAGCAAGGATTGAACGAATGTTTCGTTTAATACATTAGGTTTGAGTCGGTTGTTAATAGTTCGTAATTTTTATTAGACACGTATTATAAAATAATATGCGATATTCCTTTTTGAAGAAAATGAAGTATTAAAAAACTAAGCATTTAACTTAAATATATAAAAAAATAAAAGGATGTCTGTGATTTAAATGAATGAACACGTTCAATTTATACACCTATGACACTAAAACATTATGACCTATTGAATCATATCCTGAGTACCGCATTGACATCATCATTCGCCAAGCGGTGAATTCATTTCTATAAATATAATTTGCTTTTATGGTACACACTTATTTTACACGTCATCTTTTTTAATTTATTATGTATTATGTAAAACTCACGGAAGCCTAAAAAACTAAGTTCTGTAGTCCTTAACTACATAAATAAAAAAACGGTTTTCCTACATATAAACGTTCACATTTATATGCTTTACTGACAAAAACAGTAAGAAATAAAATATACGATATTATGCGGATTATTGTAAAGGTGTTTTTTTAATAATAATGTTTTAACAACGGACGCACCTTTATTGTCTTACTGAACACTACAACACTAGATGACTTAATCGATGTCAAATATAAATATAAGTTTGTAGCTGTGTACTATTACCTATATAATATCTATAATTAGGAATATATTATTAATATTTAGTATGGTCTGCCAACTCGATCATCATGTTAGCAATGCGAATCAATTAATCACTTTATAATTGATCTTGAATTTATAGTTGCATATGTAATAAATTATGCACATTCCTACGTCATTTAATGAATTTTATACAGGATTGTTGTTAGATGAGTATGTAGCAATCGCTAAGTTTCTTGCCGGCTCTTCTCAGCAAAACTGCCTTCTCTGAACCGGTGGTAGTAATATGTTCATTCGATAATTTATAACTTCTAAAAGTCTATATGTACATACATAAACATATAACATAGTTTAATTTTACAAAGTCACTTTCTCTACGTGTCCCTATGCATGTTTTTATGTAAAATAACGTAACTGATTTTGATGCTGGTTTTTTTTACTCCAAATTGCCACGAGCAGTATGAATACATGAAAACTACTCGCTCAATTTCACAAAACAAGAAAAAACCTCGAATAAAATTTTTTGGTCACTGAGTGATATAGGATGTATGATCCGTGTGAAGCCGGGGAGGGCCGCTACTAAAGAATATTTTGAATTTAGTTGATATGAATAAAGTTAATGTACCTAATACTTGTGCTAATTATTTTATTTATTGAATATATCAATAATTTCAGGATGATATATCTGACACACCACTTGCAGTACTCTTTCTTCAATTGGACACAGTATTGAAAACCTATTTGGACAAAAAGCGAAAAGTGCGACGCGTGAAACGACAAAGGACGACAGATGAGCAGAATCAAGACGATAACAATGATAATATCGATATAAAGTCTGTTTTAGATGCGAATATATTTGAAACAGTTCCTAATATAAGTAATGGTGATCTCATTGATATAATAAAAGGGAATTTGAAGGAATTCGCTAGTGATGTGCCACCTGATGACGACGAAGTCGATGGTGTCACAAGTAGTCTATGTCTGACGAAGGCTGTCATTGACGCGTTCAGTCAAAGCAACGTCATTGATCTCGTCAAACACAATCTTATTGCTAAAATAAGCTAGTGAACCTTTTCTTTTTGTTTTAAACTACATATCTTTAATTGGAATTGTTGCTTATTTTATTTTCTTAAATTATTTCGAACACAAAGACAGACTGTCAGATTTTATTTTAATTTTTAATGTTATTATTCATAAAGGAATATGATACAATTTGATTGTAAGCTATGTATTTAGGTATGTTCAACTTGTGCCTTACTTACTGCTTCCTCGAAGTAATTTAATATAATGTTAGAATAGTGGTATTTATAAAGATAATTTACAAAAGACGTATTTTATAATTATGTATAGATTTTTAAAGATATTCTAAATATTTTTTCTATATATTCATGACACGTCCTTTTCTCGATTAGGGTGTCTTCTGTGTGAATACTTTTAGTAGATTCATATTAAATAGGCATACATAAACATATGTTTCAAAAGCCATATAAATGCTTTATTGCTGAAACAACCATTAACTCTTAGTATTTATTAAATACTGTGACTTGCAATATATTGAATTATATGCTTACCTATTTGCATGTAAAGTTATTTTAAAATACAAATTCTAAAGTGCTAATAAAACAATAATAATAATAATATTTATTGTGCTGCAATTTTACAGGAATAAATAATTTACGACATAATAAACATGATGACTTCAATTTGTTTTTAATTTCTTTGTTTGAGACTTGATATACGTTTTATAGTAGAAATCGCTGAAAAGGATAACTATGAATAGGTTTTGTGGTATCATAATGTAGGCGGGCTGGCGCGGGAACGGGCACTCCGGCGCGAGCACCAGCGCTATGAAGTGCAACAGCAGTATCGTAAATTGCACCTACAAGTGAAATAATATTAATATTAATTACTTCACATTTTTTAGGAGAGCATCTTCCTGTAAACGCGACGGTTTGTGGGTTTGATTCCCGCTCGGGGAAGATGGATTTTTCTATTTCCATTTTCTTCGCTCTGGAAACAAGGCAAAACGCGGCGTTGAGTTTCGTCACTCAACACGCAATACCTTGAAAAAGGCGGAAAGCTGGGACGGAGAAAGCAGGGATTAGGTAACGGAGTGTCTTAACACTATGTTCTTATGTTACTCCAGTTCCGTCTTCCTACTTTGCCATGTGCGGGATAATGCGTGAAAATATAAAAAAAAATGTTTTAATATGTAATTCTATAGTAAAGAAAAAGATATTTTGCAAATTTAATCAGTTGTAATGCAGCAGGTTGTGCACAAATGGTTGTGATATCGTTTTCGAGTTGTCATAATATACTATCATTGTCGAACAATTTCTTAAATATAACCAAAATTTGTTAAGGTTTAAGTAAATTAGAAGGTGACAATTGCTACATTGATTTATAAAGTTAATTAGTGAAAATTATATAAAAATATGTCGCATCTGCATGTGCAACTTCTTTACAAACTTACGATTTGTATTTGGGTGACATGTTTTTTCCACCACAAAGATTGTTTATACTTTTCGTCCCAAGTCGTAAGCAGATAGTACGAATACATAATGATGTGGACGAATGAGTTCACTAAAACCATTGAAGTGGTGTGACCACCTGTAAATAGTTGTTAGTACAAGTATTTGTGGGTATATGGGTTACTCGTGGAGATTACCTTCCGCCTAAATGCTAATATAGAAACTCTGAATTTGAAATTAATCGCGATTCTTTCGAAGTTACGAAAAATAGTCTTTAAACTGATAACAAATAAACGCAATAATAACAAATAAACGTCTGCCTGTAAACGCGGTCGTTTGTGGGTTCGATTCCCATTCGAGGAGGATGGTTTACTTCAATTCAATTTTTTTCCCTCTGGCAACTAGGCAAATGTGCGGCGTTGAGTTCCGCCACTCAACGTGCAATATCGCAAAAAGCTTTGTTTCATTTTATTTTAACTTCATGCTTTAGATTTTAAGAAAAATAACAAATGGACGAACAGACATACATCTTCTATTATTGAATCCGATATACTTAAAAATCTGTACTTACAAGAGAATAAGTAAATTACTACTAGTACTAAATACTAACCTGGCACCCACTTCACCACCGACCAAGCGACAAGTACCATTCCGAAATGATGATAGACATGGAGAAATGATACTTGATTTTGTTTCTTTCGTAACACAAAGAATATCTGAAAAATATAATATTAAACGAAACTTGTCTTGTATTAATAGTTGAACTTAAATATTTAATACTTTAGAATATCTTAGTCTACATTTAAAAACTTTCAGTTATCAGTGGCATATTCGGATTTTACTTTACGGATAATATCGATTATGTAATAGGATAATATAAGTAGGCAGAGGGAATTGCAGGAACAGTGGGAACCTAGGGTTAAGACACACCGATGCTTGGTCCCCGCTTTCTACGTCCCCGCTTTCCGCCTTTTTCGAGGCCTTGTGTGTTGAGTGGATGAACTCAACGCCGCGCTTTGCCTTGTTTGCCAGAGCGAAGAAAATGGAAATAGAAAATCCATTTTCTCCGAGTGGGAATCGAAACCAGAAACCGTCGCGTTACGACAGACTATGCGCCTTTGCGCCACGATGGTCCTCTAGATATAGATTAAATAAGAAAGTTAATAAGTAGGTATATTTAGCTTGCATATTTACCTTTTTGATTACCTATTGATTTCATAATATACGAGTTATCGTAGTATGTTTGGGAACGTACCGTATCCAAAAGGTCGATCAATTTGATAACGAAGTAGAAATAACACACTTTCCACGCATATTCTATGGCTAAGGGTCCATCATCAAGAGGCTGACATATTAATTTGTAGTGATTTAACCAACCTAATTTCAAACTCTGAAAAATAAAGAAATCAACTAAGTAATCAATTGTCTAATTCATCATAGCTTTAAAGATAAGGGTGTCGTATCTAAACGCAAATTGACCCAAGAATTAGAATTTAGAATTGTTGCTCCACTTTGACATGAATTAGCTGATTATTTAAGTAATTCAAACATACGTATTAGTAATCACTAAAAAAAGTTTACTTTTGTTTAGGTAGGTTTAAATTATTTTATTTTTGTATTATTGTAGAAAATTTAAACATTCTAAGGATAGAGAAATACTTAAAGAAATTATATAAAAATTTAAAAGCAAGATTGAACCCGCGTCTTATGGAAGTTGAATGATCAAAAAGGCACGGCTCAGCGACGAGAAAGTGGTCGGATGGATTGGATCGGTTAACGGTTATAATGAAGCCCGCACTTAAAACTAAATTGTTATGTTTTCTTTAAATTTTAATGTTTTCTTTTAGTATAAAAATATTTGTCAGTTGAGAGAAATACATGATATAGGTCAGTGGTCTAGGTCATTGACCATATGTACTCATTTTGTTTGTATACAGAAACAAGTTTATGTTTTTTCTTTGAAATATTTCTGTGATAATTTATAACAATATGTGATTATTAGGTCAATGTTAATTTACTTATTGCAACATTTTGGTAACGCGGCAAATATCACAATTTGTTAACTTTCACTAAGAAGTACAATTTTTGTATTGTGAATATTGCACAAGTCTACGAGTCCTTTACTCTAGACTTATGCGATATTCACGATCAATCTTGTTAAAATGATATTTATAGAACATTCAGAATAAAAATCACCTGATAAACAACATATGTGCAACATACAACCTGGACAGCGTTATATATAGCGATGTACTTGCGAAGATCGAAAGGTGGACGGCTCTTCATGTAATTAGGAAGCCATTTTAGTACAGTTATTAAGTAAAGTGTCATTAGAAGAAGTCCAGGCCAGGGAGACCGCATCAACGGCCAGTTTTCTGTCCTGTGATCTAAACAAATAATCTTTTTAAAATAATAATATATGAGTAGGCAGCTATGTATATAGGAAAAACTTTATAAAGGTAGAAATATGAAAGAATAATAGAATTCATGATAAATTTAATGATAAGTTAAAAATAAAAAGACTTAAGGCTGCCGGCTGTATTGATTGCTGTTAAAACCTCTGATAGGAAATAAGTTCCGTGACTGGTAAAAAACCTTAAATTTTAACTTCACAAGATTCACACAGTTATATCTAGCAGATAAAGACGTGTATATGACAATTATACGGTACAGTACAAGCTTACTATGTGAAAAACTAGCCATTATTTTGACATTTGAGTTAAAACTATAGTAACATTTTTTGGCCCAACCGAATGAAGCGTTTGGATGGTATCAAAGAGGTGCGGATTCCAGTCCACTTTACGTTAGAAAATGTAATAGTATTTTTTAATTATTTGTCTCCCTATTGATGTTAATTATTATATTTAAAAAATGGTCAATAATATATTATAAGGTTGACCTATTAATCAAATTTGAATAGCTTCGAAAGATGTAGCAGTGACCTAAAAACGTCTTACCCGCAATCTCGTCGTTCAGGTAATAGTAAAGATTCATAGCGCTCTTCAGTACGACCGCCATTTTTATTTCTTATAATTTTTGGAAAGCACATAAATGATAAAAACTTTTAAGGGCGCAAAATAACGGCGCGTCCTGCTTTGATGCAAAGCTACAAAGTACTGAAAAGGGTTAATGAAACTTGGCTGAAATACACTATGTACAAGGAAACAGGTATTCATATGTTATGTTGAAAGTTGAATGTAATAACAAAAAAACAATCGTATTAGTTTTTATGATGTAAATATTAATACATTAAAATAATTAGCAAAAAGCCATAGGCACAAAACAGTAATTCTAACAAGCTCATATATTGAATATTTATTGAGCCCTATTAGTTATATGTCTAAAATTAAAATTGTTAAGTTTATGGCCATTTTAATAATTATTGATTATATAATATAATAATAAATTATATAGTAATAAAAATGACTCTTGACGAGTTTAGTTACTCATATACCTATTACGACAAAAATATTAATGATCATTATCTAATAAAAATAATACGTTTTTAGCGTTCATTACAGATTGTTATCAAATTGAGATACAATTTGATATCCAATCTTATAAGTGTATCGCAGAAAAATTAAGCTGATATCTTTAGTTCGTTTGTTGCAAAAGTACTAATGTACCTATGTACTTATTAAAGCCAGCAAATTTAATCGTTATAAATTGTGTGTACTTCCCGTTAACTTACAATCATGAAATCTGTGCGGAACATTCGAAGAGAACTACTCGCACTTGATCGATATTTTTTATATTATTAATTATTTTGTTTACGTGTTATACTATAATGTTTACATCTAGAGTGTTATTTTGCAATGCAAAATCATCGGTGAAAGGTTAAATGTTTTAAATTGTAAATAAGTTAATGTATTGTTGGCAGTATCAGAAGTTATATCGGAAAAGTCATTATATATTCATTAAGTTAAGTGATTAGAATATTAAATTTTAAGACTGTGTTTTTTTATTCCTGCTTGTGGGTTCAAAGACGATCTTTAGTTTTTAATTTGGTGCTCCATTAACTACAGTTTTAACCTAATATGGTTTGAATATGGAAATTGAAAAACTTATGTTGAAAGCTCCGTTCCTTGTGGATTGCTAAAGGCTGAATAGTGTTACATTTGTGTTAATGTAAAACTTGTGGCAAAAGTTACTTTTAAATTAATTACCGTCAAATGTGTCGCACGTGTACAATTTTTAGTTATTTCTTTAATTGTTGACTACTTATATTTATACTCACCTTTAAAATTATATTTATTACAAAAAAGCGTTATATATTCTAAAATCTAAATTATTTTAAGGTTATGTAGCTCAGATGGATTAAATCGGAAACTTTATAGAGTCACTTTGTTGTGTTGCCTGCAAGATATGAGTGAATTTTATAGAAATTTACTTAGAGTTTGGCAGGAAATTAGAAATGATTAGAAATAACTATTACCTCCTCCTCCTCATATAAGTAGTTAAGTTTATACAAAATTTGTGCGTATGTAAACTTGAATTTGTAAATATTTAGAAGACTGATTTTGATACGGCATTTTGTGTAGCCGAAATACTTTCTCTTGAAGTCTCATTGACTTGTAAATAAAAAGAAAAATAGAAACATTTTTTGATTAATATAAATAGAATCTCTAATATTGTAAGTTTGTATTTGTTGTTTAATTTGTTAACTATATATAATTGACAGAAAAAAACTTCATTGCAAAATAATTGATAATAGGTTTATTATTATTATTAAATATAATTTTAAAATACAATTTTAATATGTAACAATAATACTTATGTTTTATTAGGTTATGTTTATTTTTTGAATTTCACCTTTATTCTGCATAAAGCAGAGACTTGTTTTATTTTTAGGTTCATTATATTTTAAATGGATATTCAGGGTGCTTCGTGACGTCGTCGCCGAAAAATAGAAAGTCACATATTCTTCCATTGTTGCCTCTATCTAGAGAAGTTAGTTCTTGCATTTCCTTTTCGCTTAGTTCAAAGTCCCATAGAGAAATGTTCTGAAAAATAAATATTATTGGCATTTTTTTTTAAATATATCTAAAATATAATACCCACCTAAGTATTTTTATTTCATGATGTAATGTTACATCTAATCTCTTGACAAAACACTATCGGATTAAAAAATTGGTAATGCACTAAATACTTATAAATTTTTGATATTACCTTATACGTTCATATTTCCCGTTTATAAATATAATTTTACCTGTTTAATTCTAGCTGGATCAGTGCTTTTAGGGATAACAGCCACCCCTTTTTGAAGTAGGAACCGTAGTAAGATTTGTGCAGATGTACGAGAATGTATTTTGGCAATTTTGTTGACTTCGGGAAGCTCCAATATATTTGGGTATGAGCGTCTGTGAAAATTATATTTTTTAAAAAACATATAAAAACTTCTCCAACCGTCTTGGAAACAGTCCAAGCGCTCTAACCGCTAACCCGACCCATGCGTTATCATTAAGCTTTTTATTATATTTATTAAAAAAAATTATAAATGTATAAAATTTATATATTGTTAGCATTATGTTACTTATAAGTATATGTTATTATAAAAATCACTTCTATGTATTCCGCATGGTTAACAAAAAGTAACAAACATATAATTTACCCTGTTTTAGCACTGAGGGAATCAGCAAGGGCTTTTGAACCCAAAGGCGAGTATGCCACTATTGGTATTCCCAGTTCGTTTGCAACCGCTATTAGGGGCTGTTGTTGCAAGAGAATATGCATTTCAATCTGCAAGCACGCCGGCTTTGCTATAGCAGAAAGTCGTTTAAGTTGCTCCTCGTTCAAGTTAGATACACCTACGTGACGCATTTTGCCAGATTCTTTTAATTTTAAGACAGCCTGAAAATATGCAATTAGTATTTATGTTACTTTATGATATAATGAGAAATGTTCGAGAACGAACGAACTATACATACACGATATGGTTTCTAAAAACAATAAAGGATATCTGATGTTGAAGTAAACTAAATGGGGCACATAATGCATTTTAGTCTTTTCTTAAATGGTAGAATCAAAAATTTTTAAAAATCCAATGGTTATTAAATCTCTCTGATTTAAATTTAGAGGTTGGTAACTAAGGTCTCGAGGACATCCTTGTGGTCATTGACCCCGCCTCTCAGGCGACCAATAATGCACGTGCGGTCTCAGCTGTGAGACACACTTCCCAGTTTACAAAACGCATTTAACTTTTACTAAACAGAAAACTTTTTCAAGAAAAGAAAACTTTTCCAGAAAGATTTTTTTCAAGTAAACATAATAACATTTAAATGGTGTTAAAGACAGCCAACAAAGTAGAGCTAATAATGTTATAAAATTAACTATCGCAAAAGCTTTAACAAATATTTTACTAATTACTTTACATCTATTATTAGTATCTATTATTTTTATATTACAAAGATGAATGCCATATGTGGTAATAGAAAAGCAATTTGGGACATTAACTAAATATGCTTTTGCCTTAATCTTCTTTCTTAATATTATCGAAAATTTACTATAATTAATTATGATGATGACTAGAATATAACACAAAAACAAAAGTTTTTTGAACAAATTACATACATTTCAAAATTAAGATTGTGTTTTTTGCGATTGCGAAGTGTGTCTTATCTAAGAACATATTTATATTAGATTTTTTATATCATAATAAAGTATGTAAATAATTATTTCTTTTTATTCTGGAATATTTTTTTATTATCATCTTGTAATCTGCAAAATTATAGGTAGTCAGAGAAGTAGGTATCATTTATATATATATCTGTCGTTTATAGTAGTGTCGAGCTTATCAATTCAGATGGAGTATTGTTTGGACCGTGGTTTCTTTTAAACATAAAAGTATATAAAAATTGCCTCCACGTATTTCGCAACAGTGTTCTTATTGTCTTAGTGTAAAATTCTGCTACTTTTTGCTTGGGATTTCTTTGCAAATAAATCATACTCATTAAAGATGCATCTATGTTAAGTGGGAAGTCGGTCGTGGAATTTTTCTTTAGATCAATGGTTTCATAGGAATTACTGTTATCACTTTTATTATTATATGGTATTCTACACTCTTCTACGCGATCCTCGCCTCCACCGCAACATGGACATAAGACATTCGGTAATATTTTAGAATATACTGGATTTGTCCATTTTTGCCTTACAAACGATTCTGTCGAAGTTTGTGCAGTTATTTTAATAACATTTTCGCAATCATCTTTAACGTCTCTATCTGGACTCAACACATTCGTGTTAGATGCCGAGTCATTTTGATTTAATTTTTCTTGACAGGATCGTTTCGGTACTGGTGACCGATATATTTTGGTCCAAGAAAACTTGTCGTAACGTTCATTTATTGAATTACAGTTTACGGAAAGCTGTGAGATTTGAGAGGCGTGTTTTGATAAAGTATTATTACTAGAGAATTTAGTATAGCTACATTCTGTGTAAATTTTATCATTTTGCTGTATTTTATTACTGTTCTCTTTGATTATTTCATTCTTGTCTTTTTCATTAGTGGAATATTCATGGCTCTTTAGAAATGATACACCCATTTGAATTTTAACAACGAAAAAGATAATAAAGTAAAAGATAATAAAGGTATATGTTGTTTAGTTCTGTCTATATATTTGTATTTGACAATTTGATTTGCTGACGTTTTCTTTTTTAAGAATAGTATCCATAATAGACTTATAATAATTTAATCGATTTTTACTATGAGGATCAAAGTAATCGAAAATTATAAAACCTTTTCGTATCTCTTCGGTTGAATTCCACCCACTTCGGGATTGCACCAATTTTTTGGAAATTTATATTTTTTTGGTCGTAAAATAATGGCTACACTCTATTTGAAAGTACTACTACTGGAAACATTTAGATATATTTAACTTTTTAATATATTATACATGTAAAGATAGATTATTAACGGATATTAATACGTTAACTAAAACATTTTTTTTTCTTCTCTTTTAAATTTTCTTTGATATTGAAAAACTCAATTCGACTTTAATATAAATCATTGTTTTAGTTATCGGGGTTCTCTTTTTCGTACACTGTTTGGGAGAATATAAGAAGAAAGTAAATATTTAGTCTCAATTAACGCCCACCCACATGTATTCGAATTAAAGAAATTAATATATTTTTATATCTGATTATTATTATTTGTGTATTATCGATAATTTTATTATACAAAATATTTTTCCGATGTCCACTTGCTATAAGATTATATATAAAACTATTTTTATATAAAATAATATCACTTACTTTCCATATACCTTCCAGATCTGTGTTAAATTCAAATTTAATGGTACCATCAGGATTCTTAGGATGTAGATCACCTGGTACGTGCACAAAAGCAAACGGCACATGAATAAGATAAAGATCAACATAATCCAGATCTAACTCACGAAGTGAAGCATTAAAGTACTCTTCAACTGACTCAGGCCTATTTCCTAAAATAAATAATAATTAAGTATTTTAGTATTTATAGCATATTATTTGTTAAGTTAGGGTTTGCTAAGCTGTGAGTCACGGCACAGTGCCAGGGAAACACCCTGAGTTACGTAATTATAAAACTAAAAACGTTAAATATTTATCACACCTCCAGGGGGAAGTTTGGTGACCACAAATAATTCCTTCCTCTTCTTTGGATCACCACCTATCCAGCGGTTAAGTGCACGTCCTAAGGCAGCTTCATTTTCATAAACATGAGCCGAGTCGAAATGCCTGTAACCTGCTGCTAGAGCTGCATCCACAGCTTTTTCCAAAATGTCTGGGGGTGCCTATAAAAATGAAAAAAGGACTGAATGAAAAAAAATTAAGTAAATCTAAAATCATTGTTGTTAATAAAACTATTTATTATAGTTTTATTAATTTTTGTAAATAAAACTATTTATTATAGTTTTATTAATTGTTGTTAATAAAACTATTTATTACAGTTTTATTAACAACAATGATTTAAAATTTAGGTACTTAATTTTTTTTGGCTTTATCGGCCTCCTATTATGTGTATAGAATTAATTTCCTGTTACGCTAGACTAGTTCAAGGCCGGAGTACAGCCACTCATGCATGGTCGATTGTATCTATTCGCTAGTAATATTAGAAAGAATTATCGCGCAATTATTACTTACAAGCGGCTTGCTCGCGGCTTCATCTACTTACACTATCATTTATTTAATACTAAAGTAAATTGTATCCGTTTATCACATATTATATGATAATTTCATTTTTAAGTTATATATGTTATTATATTGTATAAGGTATATTACCGCAAAATTTCATCTTTATTCGTTCAGCAGTTTTTACGTGAAATCAAACCAAACATCCAACTTACTATAAACTTGCACCTTAATAATATTAAGTAGAATTTTGCAACGAGTGCCCATTATGAATACCAAAACACTACGTTACTGACAATTACTTTGTAAAAATACAGTGACGTTAATGGCAACAATATTCACATATTGAAAATGTCATCAAACAAAAACAATAAAAATATAAAAGAATTGAAAGTTACTATCATTGAAATATAAAAATAGTATCAATGCCGCCAATAACAACGGCGCTGTTTTGGTCTGGCTGTAAAATTCCGTTCTGATATGTCGTTTGAAAATGTTTCTTCAGCTATCGTTGTTAATATTCATGAACAATGTATAGAGCAGTGGTCTCACGAGAACGCGTGTCCTGCGACCACATCCAGAGCTCTATCTCCATCGAGTGGGGATCATGATGACAGTGAAACTTTTTCATTTTGCAGTAGAAAATGTTCGTGTTGTTCAAACTATCGCTATGTATACGGTTGTTGCGAGAAACCTTTGGCTATAGTAGACTCTACTTCAAAGCTTAACAAGTCAAAATGGAATACTTTTAAAAAATACTTCAAACGAAGAATTAAAATAAAACGGAATAATGATAAAAAAGTAACCGCAGAAAATAATGACAACGTTTTGTTCGTTGGTCAATCAGAACAAGTAAGTCATGAGGTTGTTTCAAGTAACGATCAAAATGTGTGAATGTATGTATTGTATACTTATTATTTATTGTGAAATTAAAACATAATATGATTTTTACTTTATGAGCTGTTTTTATTTCTTAATTAATTAGTTACTATATAACAATATTTTACATCTTCATTTGGGCAAAAATGGTTTAAGATAGTCGGTCTAGAGAGAAGCACTACATGAGAAGACATTATATATCCTTATAAAACGAATGAATAATAATTAAAAGCCTACAAACTATTAGATTTATAAAGTGATTAGCTCAAAATTATATAAATGTAAAACTTAGCTATGAAAAACTTGTTCGATCTGGATGACTGATTGACAATAACGGCTCTATACAATTCTAATTATGGTACAATGAACGAAAATGCAGTCAGGTGGCGCTGCAACGACCCATTAGTAGGTCAAAACTTTCTTAAAAAAATACTTTTCTCACATTTGATTCAACTACATATACCTTAGGAAGTAATATATAGATGTGGTAGAGGTTATTTTTTTGTTTCTCAATGTTCTCAAGTGAACTTTCACATAAAAAATTTCTTACAATAGACATTGTTACAAATAAATATGTGTGTACTTTAAATTTAGTCAGTTAAATAGGAAAAGCAAAAATTTTATTACATGTACAGAATATTTTAAAATCATGAAATTAATACTTTTTCAAATATGTATTGACAAATTATATTACTATACTTTTTTAAGCATGACCCTTATTAGGACACTCTTTAGAAAAAATATTTCCCTGATTCTCAAACGTTTAATTGTATATATAAATATGTGTTATAGGAATCACTTATTAAAATGTCCTTAGTAAATAAATATTATTGTTTTATAATATCCGTTAGCCACCATCACCATCATAAAAATATAGACAATTACAACTTGTTTTGATCGTCTACTTGCTCTTTTATATTATAATCGCACAATAGATATGTATTTATTTAAGAAGCAAGCGAAGCGAGCAGGAAGATATGGGTAATTGCAACCGTGTCGAAATTAATGTTAATCTCTTCTCCGATATACTATTTATATGTTGTACTTATAGTTTTTTAGAATCGCTCTGCCTTTGAAATAAAGTGGAATATATAATATTCTGAAATATATAACAGTCATCTCGGATAAAAAGTATTCTACAAATAAATAATATACTGCCCAACAAGCTCCTTTATCATCTAGTGGACCAATAAAATTCCATTGCATTCCAATTACATAGTTTAGCCCGAACGAACAGAACCACAGACAGACTAATAAATGATTTTACGCCCATGATAGACACTTCAACTTTGTTTATATACAGATGCATTTCGTTAGTGTTAGAATTTTTATAAAAATGTATATTTAGCAAACACGTTCATGCTTCATCGATATGCATCCTACATTATTTACCCATAAGTATGTGGCATAAACGATAACTGTATTTAAATAAATAAAAATGAGGTGAATCTCCTCTTTGAAGGTAAAATAAAATTATAACCAGCCTATTGTTTGAGGTATTCATATATATATAGTAGAATAATCATGTTTTTATGATAATAGTTAAAAACTAAAAACGTGTGTTGTTATTTATAATTACCTGCCAGGTCCCAAAACCAACTCGTGGCATACGGTCTCCACCTTCTAAACTGAAGTACTGCGATACAGACATATTAATATTTATTGAATCTCTATACACACTAAAATAATATTATTGGGAAGTCACAAAAAATATTTTAAAAGAAATATTTAGAAGCACAGAACTGTGTAATGCGACAGCCTTCGTCAGTGACTGAGTCGATTGTAGAGTGCAAACTGTAGTTTTGAAGCTTGTATAGGTTTGTTGTACAGGTTTCGTGATACTTAATGTAGTAACAGTTAGGCTGGTAAGTACTCGTTCTCATACTTTTTATTCGATTATTTAAATAAACCAAAGGAAAATACTTATATCCTTATAAGTGTAATCAGGAAGTATACATGAATATTATTTATATACCTATATAAATAACATATATAAATAATATTCATGTAAACTTCCTTTATTGTTAGTGCCAGTACCAGAAACGTACATGAGTTTAATTATTAATACTCACATACTTATTAAACCTAGCCAATTTTACCCTAAATATAATAAATATTTATCAGCTACAATTGAATTAATAATTTGCGTTTCCCTTTTTTATTTCCAAAACTAGAGTTATGAAACTCCGTTTTTCATTTATCGTTTACGCTGTTTTATTTTCCAAGCTTAAAAAGTTATAAAAATTAATTCTTTTGTGGATTAAAGATGTTGACGTCTCATTATATTTGTCCCTATAGTGGTCATTAATAATTAGAGAAGCCACTAAATTAATTGCACTGTCTATCATTTATCTCATGTCACATTTAGTTAATGTAACATAAATATTTTGGAATAACTATTTTTTCATTTATTGAAAATTTTACGAAATTTAATTAAATTAACATATTCGACCTTGATGACACGCATGGTAATATGTAAGTCTGTCTTAAATAAGTTATTCTGCAATATATTTTCGGGATTATCACTCCAAAGAGATAGATTATCAATATAATATTAAAAAATTTACTCTCGTCAAAAGTAGTGTCACAGGAAATAGATTACTTAGTTAGAAGTCGAAATACCTATAGGTATATTTTATAGTTTTAAATTTAATTTTTATTTTGTCTCATCAGCTAGGTAGGTAATGAGTACTTTTCATTCTAACTTAAATGTAATTACCTCATATCTCTATTATATTACAAAGATAATTAATTATAGCTATTTTAGTCTGAATAAAAACATAAGGTGTTTCTCTTATCATAGTAATGTAGGGCAAAGTTATTTAAAAAATATTTAACAGACAGCAAAAAATATAAAATCCTAATAATTTCCTTGTTTACTTTACTCGCTTAGCTTTTTCAAGTTATTTTCGGTGATATAACGAGAGTAACATTACAAGGTAACGTTGAATAAAACGAAGCCTTCATCAACGCTTGACTAACAATAATAATAATTGCTTATTAGTAGTGACGTTAAAATTCATAGGTACACAATAAGACAAGATATGTTTGTGTATAAGTAGATATAGTTTTGTGAAGATAATGTTTGAGACAACAAGAGCCTGAAACTGTTCGTGAAGTAATCACAGAAGTTAGGAAGTAATATTTTTTTTAAATGTACATTCCCAAAAAATAGCTAGATGTAATTAAAAATAATTATATTGTTATTTCTATAGAAATAACCGAATCTAGTTCGGTAACATAAAGTAAATTTGTTAAATTATATCTATAAGTATACTCTTTTTACTATAAACTCTACTCTCGAGTGTAGGGAGAGGGGGCGGTGTTTGATAGATACTCTCCACCTATAAAACACCGCCTTATCTCATTCCTAGGTACGGCAACTCGGACTCAATACGTGTACTACCTCCCCTCGTTCAATATCATAACTGGTTTAACAAAAGGAGACTGCCAGTTTCTCTCCTCCTCTAACATAGCCCCAACCACATTACGCAGTAAAATATATCAGTACCGGCATGCTAGGGATATAGCGAGAAGTTACGTATGTATTTATAACATATCCTTATATTCGATTATTTTAAAAAATATATTGACGGTTGATTTTTGGCACCAGTACCTTATAGTACATTTTTGTTTTTCCACTTCCCACCTCATTTCGTAGCATAGTGCGTCGAGTAATATTTTACTTTCCCAGAGCGAAATAATGAAAATTATAAAAATAATCTCCCCTAAATTCGTGTGTAGATTAAACTCACTACAATCACATTACATATTCAGCTGAGCCCACTGAGCCACAGCGGTCCATTTTTAAGTTGATTGATGACAGAATGTTATAAATAGTGAATAAAAAACAATTAACTATAACTTAAGAAGCATTTTTATAATAATTAACTTAATAGCTAGGAAAAAATACAAACGATGTTAAACATTCAAATAACAATTATCTCTCTTTGTTATCTTCCACTGTGTCTAAGCATCTGCAATATTTAAGTGCTCGTAATCGTTGTGGTCAACCGAATAGTATTGTGTATTTGTTTGTAACGATTATATGGATGGAAATTAGGGCTTTTGTTAATGTTTATTCTATGCAATTGCAGGTGAATTAAATAATGTGCCACTTGAGCGACGGGCTGACTTTATCTTGGATATTTTTTTCATTAACAAATTACATTTATTATTATCACGTAGCGTTTATTTTGTTTCCAATAGTTCTTATAAGTGAATACACTTATTTTTTATATAACTTATTTTAATACCTGTAATGATGGTTTTGATGAAATTGTTAAATGTAATTTAACTAACACTGTCCTAAAAGCACACAAAAACAAATACAATAATGCATCTGTTCCAAATTTCGCCTAATCATATTGAAATTTTAATTAACAACCACAATCCTGTATCATATTACATGACTTATAATTCACAAACAAAGGTAATGTATACGAGTTACAAATTAATTTTCCCACATACCCTTAAAGTAATAACATTCTTTTGTTGCGTACTGTATCCATTTCTCATTCAATTTAGTTTTGTATGAATGAGCTAACGTCACAACACTCGTGTGTCTATTGGTGCGTACAACCCGCTGATAGATGCTCTGATAAGTATCTTATTATCGAACAGCGGCATTCAAAACAACCCTCGGCTCTAAAGGCGTGGCCTAGAAAACACACCCCTCCATTATGTACTTATATTATAAAAGTTACGACAAATGGCCCATTTCCGATACAAGTAAAGTGTAGAGTACTCCTAAGTTGAAAGTTACGGCTATAAATATGAATGTTACACCAGTGCAGTCTGGGCCTAAATGTGGTACATCTGATTTTAGTATTGAAAGGATTTTAAGTGAGGATCCCAAAAGTCCAGAAGTAAGTGGCCAGGTTCCGAATTGGCTATGCTGCACGCGATATCAGCCGCCACGCCTCCTTCGTTAGTAATTTTTCTTTAAACTTATAAGCCTTTGTAGTGATCGTCTTGGTATGTCATCAATTAATTATATCGATATTATGATCGTATTTCAATATATGATCTGGTAATATGTATAAATTTTTACAGAAAATCAGACCGTAGATTATGGGTTAAAATGTGGGAAAATGTTTTTCTTATCGCTGCTAGCCCGATCTTTCCTTTCATAAAACTACAATTATTAGGTTATTTGAGATAGTGTTTTATTCATAATCCTCTTACTGTTTAAGCATTACAACCAAACACGCCCTTTATTAATATACAGGTACACCTAACGCCTGTCGCGCCCGTCGCTCCGGGCGTCATGCGCGTGTGCCATTTACAAGTGCGCAGGCGTCGGCGTTGGAGGCAGCGTATGCGCGAGCTCCTTATCTAGCTCCACCAGCGCTACGTGCTTTAGCAGCGGCTCTACAGTTAAGAGATGATCGGGTCAGTTTTCTTTCTATATAATAATGTAGACAGACTTTATGACTTGTTTCCTATTTAAATACAAATTAAAACCTGTTAGTAGGGTGGTTTGAAAAATTTCAGTCCTCAGCGTGAAGATGGCATAGCTCGCTAGTGTATATAGTTGTCCATCTGTTGACAGTTACTCACTGAAAAGTGAATTGATGCTAGTGTTTTTGTGGAAATTGATAAATCAAGTTGAATCGAGGGATTGATTTGTCATTAAGTAGGTATTTATTTTTAAAGACAGTACACTTGAATTGTGTTAAACGACTGCCGAATGTAAGTAAAATAATATCTACGGCTACAAACATTCGAAAAACATGTTTTTCATAAAATATATCGATATTTATGTATTTAGCAGCCTCGTTGCAACGTTGTCAAATTACTATTTCCATCGGTCTGATGAGATAAATGTAGATGAAACTTTGATATACTTAAAACAAAAAATATTCTAAACAACTGCAAAATTGCAAAAACTGATTGGCTTCGTTTTAAAGAGCATGGATGTCGGAAACTAGGCAGATAAAAAATCTTATATCTTTGTTAGGTCATGTATAATTTTCAGAATAATACATTTCAGAATAACGTGACGGTTTCTGGGTTCGATCTCCAGTCGGAGAAGATGGATTTTTCTATTTCCATTTTCTTTGCTCTGGCAAAGCGCGGCGTCGAGTTCCGCCACTCAACACGCAATGCCTCGAAAAAGGCGGAAAGCGGGGACGGAGAAAGCAGGGACTAAGCAACGGAGTGTCTTAACACTAGGTTCCCACGGTTCCTGCAGTTCCCTCTGCCTACCCTGCCATGTGCAGGATAAAGCGTGAAGCTAAAAAAAAAGAATGCATTTTGTATATTCTACATAAATAATAAATTAATTATATGTAAGTCTAATTTATAGGTCTAATTTATATATACTTATCAAGTGTATAAACTTTCTTAATACTTCGTACTTTAGTATATTAAAATAAGTTTCTAATACCTATAAATTTACCTTTTGGTTATAGATTAAAATATGGTTTCAAAATAGAAGAGCTCGGGAACGAAGAGAGAAATCCGGTACTATAACGCCTCCACAAGCTGTAGGATTACCTTCGAATACATCTCCACATACACACTTAGTAACCGGGAGATGGAGTTCTCAAAGCGGAGCATACAATTATGAAGGCCTTTCGCATTCCAGGGACGAGAGCAATATAAGCATATTTAATAATACACAAGCTAGTCCTTGCGTTAGCAGTGGTTCTGAAGAATCTAATGAGAGCAGATGTGAAACACCTGTTGATGTTGAATCTGTAGGCGATTGACTCTATACAACAATAGGTATAGTAAAGAAAATTAGACATTAAGGACGTTGTGAACCACGAAGCGTCATTATTTATCTCGGCTTTGTACTTGTATATAATTCTTGAAAACGAATGCTAATATAAATTCTAAATAAAAATTAAATTCAAGGTGGATAAAGGACGATCAAAACATTTAAAAAAAGACGTTATAAAAATTTTATTTGCCAAAAAATATTTTAATATATATATATTTCTATAAAAATTGTATTTATTTATTCTCTATATTTTAGGATTTTGAATATTACATCACTCATTAAACAAACTTTCGTAGTACTTTTTTTCCTCAATCTGATAAATAGTACTTATTAAATGTAAATAACATACATTAATTGACTTTAAGACCTATTAATGAGGTTCCGCGAATAAGATATTTTAACAATATTGATATAATTGTGACATCAATAATGATTCATGCTGCTGATAAAGCTTTCTATTGTTTGTTTTGAGACCTTTTGAGGAATACTGCAAATTGTAATATCTTAAATAGTACGAGTATTAAAAGTTATAATTGCAAACGTACATAAAAATTATAATTATGAGGGAAACGAGCAGCAGGCTCTATACTAAAAGGGTTTTTTTTCAGTATTTTACAAATTTATTCTTTACAATAGAATAAAGCATTTTTTCGTGAGTTATGACAGAAGTTAAGAACCTGTTAACCGGGCAGCACGTGCGTCAACAAATGCGTCATTAGTAATCAACATCGGGGAAGGGTAGGACATATGTATTTCATAGTTTTCCATTTATTGTATGGACAAATAAAAATATAAAAATATGAAACAATATGCGCCTGGTACATGTTGCATAATTTGAACGGTGACTCCATGGTTAATTTCACTTATTTCAATTCAATATATAAATGTTTACATAAGGCTAACACTGCGACTATTAGTTACTATGACAAATATGGTATAATTAGAAAAATAATACAACATATTACTGTAAAAACTGATTTATTTCATGTCAAGTAAATAAAGCTTAAATTTTAATTAATATTTTAGTTGCTACAAACGATTTATATCGTTTTACTCCGATGTTTCCTTACAATCTCCTTCTTCCATAGTTTCTGTCGTTTTGCTTAATATTTCGTAATGTGTGGTTTCTTCTCTAGATGGGCTAGTTTCATCAAGACTGTACCTGTAAACAATTGAATGACAGATACATATATTCACTAAATGGTATTTATATAAATATTTGTATAATGTATTCATACATAATAACTGGTACAATATATATATATATATATATATATATATATATATATATATATATATATATATATATATATATATATATATATATATATATATATGTGTATATATATATATATATATATATATATATATATATATATATATATATATATATATATATATATATATATATATATATATATATATATATATATATATATATATATATATATATATGTATATATATATATATATATTTGTTATGTATTTAATTCATAACTTTGATCAACACAACATTGCCTTGGCCAACCTTACCACAATAGTTGCCTGACCATACAGCATTATACATTTAATGAAAATGTACGTACTGTACGAGAAAAATTTAGCATTGACATAATCTTCTTCAATCTTTTTTATTTTGTATCATGGTAAGCTACAAATAATTATATCATTTTTTTTATTTGTGTGTCTGTGCGTTTGTGTAGGCCAATCTCAGGAGCGGATGAATCGATTAAATACCTAAGAGAGGACCAATTAGATAAACTTGAGCGCCTTCAAAATTTATGTATTCGCTTCATATTTGGTTTACGCAAATATGATCATATTTCAGATTTTCGTAAGAAACTCAAGTGGCTCCCGATCCGCCTTCGCAGGAATACTCATATACTTCATCTTCTTTACTGTATTCTGTTCAATCCAATTTCTCCTCCATATCTTAAAGAACGTTTCCAATTTTTGGGCGAGTCACATTCTCGGTGTCTTCGCTCGAAACGTAACCTCTCCTTAAAAATTCCTTCCCATGCCTCTTCCTTTTATAGTTGCTCCTTTACCACAACTGCCTGTCGGTTATGGAACTCCCTTCCCCTCGATATTAGAAATGCCAAAACATTTTTAATTTTTAAGCGTCGCTTAAAGAAACACTACCTGTCACTTTGATTAATTTATTTTACTTTATTTTATACAGCACGCATATTTTTGTGTTTTGATATTTTATTGCGTAATACTTATTCTCATTTAATAATGTGATAATTTTATATGTAAGTGTATGTGTGTGTATATGTGTATGTATATGTAGGTATATATGTTTGTATGTATGTGTATATATGTATATATATATGTATATGTATGTATGTATGTATGTATGTATATGTATATGTATATATATGTATGTGTGTGTATATGTATGTATGTATGTATGTATATGTTTGTTTGTATGCACATATTTATGTATATTTTATACACTACTTAAATATTACTTGCACCCCATCCCTACTTCAATTTTGCTATTTCCTCTGCATTAAGGTTGCCTGGCAGAGATTGCTATTTAGCAATAAGGTCGCCTTTTGTACCAACGTATGTTCTCATTTTGTAATTTCTGTATATATTATTGGGTGTACAATAAAGAATTTTTATTATTATTATTATTACTTTTTGCTATTACTAGTTCCCTCAATATACAGTGTTTGTTTTATTTCAGTCGTTTATAAAATTCTATTAAACATACTACGAGTATATATTTATATTACTTAAGAGTAAATTCTAGAATCAAGCAATTGAAGCCCAATAATTTTGAGCTGAATCATTTAGCTAGTAAAAAATATGTTTCGATATTTGATATAAAAAATAAACAGAACGCCATCACTAAAAAGAAATAATTTCTATATCTAAGTCACAATATCTTTAGAAGCTAGTTAATTACAATAACGATATATTGAAAGGGAAAGTATTCCAAAGAAATGGAGATACAGGTGGCAACCAGTTAGCAATAGTTAGCAGTAGTGACTTTCATAGCATTATGTCATATGAATTTTGCTTTGGGGTAATGCAGCCTCTATTAATTCCATCTTTGTTCTGCAGAAGCGGGCTATTCGCGCAATACATAACCTAAATCCAAAAGATTCCTTAAGACAAAAATTTAAGGAAATAAATATAATGACCGTTGCATCACAGTATATGTTTGATAATTTAATGTATGTAAAAAAAAATATTAACGATTTTACCAAAATCGGTGATGTACACAATATTAATAACAAGAAACAGGCATAAACTTACCGCGCCTGTAACTAGACTAAATCGCATCCGCAATTCTTTTATGGAACAGTCTGTATGCTTCTACAATAGGATCACAGAAAACGTCCAAGATTGTTCTATTTCACAATTTAAAAAACTTGTAAAACAACGTTTGTTTGTTAAAGGTTATTACCATATTAATGATTTCATAAATGATAACACACCTTGGGAATGAAGTGCTCGCTCCAGTCTAGTTCAAGAGTATCGTTGTCAATAATAGGAATTGTGAAATTGTAAATATCTAAAAAATAAAAAAAAAAATAAAAAGATAAACAGATTAAGTCCCGCTGAGTTTCTAACGCCGGTTTTTCTCAGGTCTGAGGCATTCACTTTAGACAACCGGTGGTAATGGTATTCCCTCCCCCCTTTGTAAACGATAACATTCAATTGACCATTTTTACCCTAAACTTATGTTACAGTATTTATCTTTGCGAATAATGGTACTTTGGTTCTTTGTTCTATTGGTTTGCTAGATTTTTAAAAACGATTCTGGAATTGTTTAGCCACTTTTATCAATTTCGTCTTTTGTTTTCTTTCGTTTTTCTTAGACGATGTTTCATTACGGCGCACAATGTATAGAAGTTCATTCCGTTCTGGCCACATGGTGCTGTTGCGCTGTTTAGTTTCTCTATAGTCTGGGACGGTAATGCCATGTACAGTGAATTTGAACACTCTTGTAAAGTGTGAAATAGATCCCGCAGATTAGACATACTTTATTTTTCAGGTAGGATACAGATGGACAAAAGAAATCGGTGACAGATAGATGGACAATCTAACAAGTAGTGGTAGAAATTTATATGTTCCTTTATCCACTAAATTGTCCCTAGTTTTTTTTAAAAAAAAAGAAACGTGGCGTGTTACAAGAAAGACCTAACTTGAACGCAGATCCCCCTCCCCCTAACTGAGGTACGTAGTACTTGAACGTCCTCTAAAGAAAGAAGTAAAACTCTTGCTCCAATAAAAGTAATTATAATATACATTATTAAATTATTAAGATTTTTATTGTAAAGCAAATATAGTAATTAATTAAATGAGCTTTGCACGAGATATTGCCGTGATAGTGGGTCAAATGTAGGCGGGCGGAGATTGTATGCGCTGTGGGTGGTCAAGTGTCTTTTGATTTGCACTAAAATGTCATCAAGACAGAACAGGCTACTTGACTCATATTTTATTTCGTATAATAAATTAATTTACATTATATCGATTATAATCATTTAAGGCGCAAGATTAATGTTTAAATCTGATTCTCTATCAATCGTGTAAAAACATTTAAATTATATTTTTTTTACTCACTTTAAAACTGCGGAGGAAAGCAGAGTAGGCGCGGACCTTTAAACATTAAGTTTTTTCAAATTAATGAACCGACCAGGAATAGGTTTAGAGTAAACTTGTACACGGTTGATGTGGGAACGAGAAGTACAACAGTGAAGTCGTAAAGATCTTTATTGAATTAATTAACTTCTAGAAGAAAAATTTTAAATTCGTAAGGTGTAACGCCCGAAGCCTACACTACTTACGATTAATTTCTTGGATTCACTGAGCGAGTGCCGGGTCGATGAGCCAAGTAGTTTCTTCTCATATCATTATAAATACTATACTAACGGCAATAATATTATTTCCCTGTATTACGTTTATATCAAATTCGTTTGTTCATTCGTGAGTAAAAAATTTTTAATTTTTTTTACGAAACATTATTTTTTTATTTCTTGATTAGAGGAATTTAAGGAAGGGACAAAAATCTCGGAGACGAATTAGCTAGATAATTTTTACCAGAAACTTTTTCCATGCTTAAAAATATAACTGCATTAAACCGGTGAGTCGTTTACATGGATATGTACTTACTTATTTACTTAAGTACTTAATAGAAAAATGTTTTATCCACTCAAACCAGTTCCTGAGATTAGCAGTTCCAACTAAACAAATGCCTCTTTATATTAAATAAGTGTAGGTACATTTATAATAATTTAGTTCTATAAATTGTTAATATAATTATGCAATTCGTTATAGGTCATCTCATTATTATCACTATAACTGATAATGCCATTTATTAAATGTAGGTAATAACCGTACTGCAAGACGACCGGATATAGTTCACGATTTTGTGCTGTTTTAAATTTTGGTACTTGATGTAAATGGAAAGGAGATGGAAGGTATATTTATTGTGTTTATTTGTTTTTGAGAAGTAGATGATTTGAGCGCATGATTTTTACATTAAACATAGATGTTTAATATGAAAATCATACGCATGACTGAATATTTAAATAGTATTTTTTTAGCTTTACGCTTTTATTCGAATAATGCAGGGTACGCAGAGGGAATTGCAAGAACTATATGAACTTAGTGTTATACACTCCGTTGCTTAGTCCCCGCTTTCTCCGTCCCCACTTCCCTCCTTTTTTCGAGGCATTGCGTGTTGAGTGGCGAAACTCAACGCCGCGCTTCGTCTAGTTTCCAGAGCGAAGAAAATGGAAATAGAGAAATCCATTTTCTCAAAGTGGGAATCGAATTCTCAAACTGTTGCGTTTACAGGCGCTGGCGTCGTGGCGCAGACGCTTGCATCTCTGAATACTGTCTTTGACGATCGAAAATTAAGCATTCGTAAGCTAATATTGGACATATATTATTTACACTTTTGCTATATGGACGTAGGTTCACTTTAGAATATATATACTAAATGAAATTGTTGTATTAATGAACGAAATACTCATAAAACAAAATATTGAGAAAGATCAATTATTACATTATTCTAAAGTGCACGTATCACATGCGTGTAATTGACTGAGTTTAATGTGTGTGGGTCAGTGATCCGCCAGAGAAGGCGTATCTATATATTTGTCGTAGGTCATTGTTCATTTTCGATTGGTAATATATATATATATATATATATATGTATATGTATATGTATATGTATATGTATATGTATATGTATATGTATATGTATATGTATATGTATATGTATATGTATATGTATATGTATATTATATGTATATGTATATGTATATGTATATGTATATATGTATATGTATATATATATATATATATATATATATATATATATATATATATATATATATATATATATATATATATATATATATATATATATATATATATATATATATATATATATATATATATATATATATATATATATATATATATATATATATATATATATATATATATATATATATATATATATATATATATATATATATATATATATATATATATATATAAGAGCTTTATTGCATTTGTAACATCATAAGTACAGAATTGGAAACATTGTTGGCAATGTTACATACATGTGCGTGTGTATATACATATCATATGTTGTATTGTATGTATTTTTAGTTTGTATGTAAGTTTATATATATAATGTGAGCTTACCCGCAAGCTCTGAAGAAAGCAGATGCGGAGGGGTTGTGCGTGAGAGCAGTAAGGCGCACGCAGCGCATGCGTGTGGCTTGCGCGAGCCGCTCGAGCACGCTCAGCACGCGCTGGCCCAAACCACGGCGCCGCCCGCCCTCCTCTATCTGCACCTCGTAACTGATGACGAAGGGTAATAATATTACATAGCGTTGCAATAATGAATACTGTCGTGGCGCAGAGACGTAGCGTCTGCCTGTAAACGACAGTTTGTGGATTCGATTCTCCCTCGGGGAAGATGGTTCTGGGAACTAGGCAAAAGCGCGGCGTCGAGTTCCTCCACACTACATGCAATGCCTCGAAAAGGCGGAAAACTGAGGTTCCCAAGGTTCCTGTGGTTACCCTCTGCCTACCCTGGTATGAGCGGAATAAAGCGTGAAGCTGTGTTTGTGTGTTGAAATAATATTATTTGATTATTTTGTAAGTAATAGGAAAGCTGATTTGGCAAACTAGCGGTCTAAACATTTATGGAAAATACCTGAACCACCTTCGATTCGCTGATGACTTGGTACTTTTATCGGAATCAAGCTCACAATTACTAGTCAATGTTACAGTTTCCAAATATAGCTAGTAAAGATAGGATTAGAGATGAACTTATCAAAAACTCTGCTAATGACAAACAACACCGAAAATTTCTTACTAAATTTTAGTATTTCGCTGTGGACAGCGAAATACTAAAATTTAGTAAGAAATATGTATACTTGGGAAGTAGAGACGTATCTAACTGACATGGAACAAATACTGGAGCTTAAAGGAAATTATTAAAAGCAATATGCCAGTAAATATTAAAACTCATGACGAGCTCCCTTTTACCTTGTCTAACCTATGCTTGTCAGACATGGAAGTATTCAACTAAAATTAAGGAAAAGATAACCATATGTCAACGAGGCTTAGAACGGAGTATGTTAAAAATAAAAAAGATTCATAAAATAAGACACAAAAATGAGAATCATAACTAAATGTACCGATTTTCTTAATGACTCCCAAAAACTAAAATGGACATGGGCGGGCCTAGGCTAACCGCAAACGAGCGTTCTTGCAGATTCAAAATGTAATCCTAAAAAGAATAAAAGATATATATACATAACATTAGTTTGAATTATTATAATAGTAGTTGTAATATTATTAGTATTAAGGTGTAGTATTATTTGAATTTAGTTTGTACTTATCTTCCTGCAAGAAACAAAGGCTTTATTTATTTTACGGAGCGTGTTTTGCAATAGGGACGCGGTATGTCGCCACCATACCGCACCGCGAGCACACTGCACACGCCGCGAGCACGGGTGCAAACACAAAATAAAACTACTGTTGTAAATAGTTTTCGGTTTTTTTAACAGTTAGGTATTAATATTGTGATTTGTTACTCAGTCACTTTTATGATTTTTTGCCCCATTCTAAATCTTTTTACCATACTTTCATCGCTATCTACTCCAGTTGCAGAATGTGTAACATTCTTGTTTATACCTAAGCGAACGCATTTCTAGAGATTTCGTTAGGTTCCACTTCTGCAAAACTCGCTTTTTCCTACTGTATAATAGAGTCGGTACCAATAATACATAACTTATAATTGTAGGTGTAGTAGGTGATACGTTGACGTTCTTGACGTTGTTCAGTCAATGTTGACAGAGCACCGTTAAACTTGTACCGGAAGCAATACGTCTTCCAGCTCCTACGTTTGTTTTTGTCTTCTATCTATACTAAATACATAATACACTGCAGATATACAAATTCATTCAATTCATATTTTTACTTAAGATGAAAACGGTTTGGTGCAATAATTCAAGATAAAAACAACACTTATCAATTTTTTATACTTGTTATAGTAGGGTAATGAAAACGTTGCATACAACTGATACATTAAGCAAGCGAGTGCATCGATAATAATTGTTCAATGTGCTTGGAGGTGAAAGTGATAAAGAGTACACAAGATTGTAGGATCCGCTAAGATACGAAAAAGAAATATAATTTTAGGTGTCAATCAATATGAGTATTATATTTTATTTTATAAAATGTTCTATTATTTAGAGATATGTCAATGATATCTAGTATTAGACAGAACTACGGTAAGTGCTCTAATATATTAGAAAATACATAGTTGTTTCTGATTATTATAACGAACGAAGCAAGGAGCTAGCTAGCGAATGAAGCGAGCATGGACCGCCGCTCTACACTACGATATTCAACATTTTCTAATAATATAGTTAACTAAAATAAATCCTGTTTTCACTTTTTATTATGTATATTGTAAATAAATCAACTGGAATCTTTATATAAGACTAAATTTATATACACTATAATTTTTAAAAATAATCTATCTTCTGTAAAGTTCTCTTGTGTAGAATAATCGAGTAAATTAACGTATGTATATAACATTAAAGTATAGTAATCTATAGTAGTAGTGTATTGAAAGGTCGAGTTGTGATTTCAGGGTGACGTCAGTAGGGGCGGTCGGCATCGCTTGATCCGCCCGGGAACGCAAGCGGTGCATCGCAATCTGTGTCGAACAACAGCGGGATGAGCGCGCGGCTGCTGTGGCTGGTGCTAGCGTGCGTGGCGGCGGCACACGCGGCCAGCATACTTGCCGTGTTACCCACAAACACCAAGAGCCACTACGCCATGTACGGCAAACTTATTGATGCTCTAGCCAGGAAAAATCACCAGCTGACCGTCGTCACTCACTTCCCAATGGTACGTATTCAGTGATAATACAGTAACGTCAAATATACGAATCTCATAAGATATCAATAAAAATCTAAAACGATTTTAATGTTTGTTATATATTTATGACGACTACCTACGACTGGCCCGTGTGCTGTTATATACGTCATATTTTAAATTAATTTTAAATTAATCCATTTTGAATACGTTTCGATCGTCAAAATTTTATCGTTATGTTAAAAATATAAAATAATTTATGTACAATATAAGAAATATAAGAAATCATTTTCTAAAATACTTTTCGAAAAATATTCTCTAGGTATATAATAAATAAAACTGTTATACGACTGACAGATTGGCCCAGAGATTGACGCACGGTCTAAACAACAGAACCAGGAATTTTGAGATTATACAAAAAATCTATGTAAACTTAAATGTTCAAAACAATTATATTCTGGAGTAAAGTAATAATAGAATTTAAAATTCAGCTTAAAAATCCTTAATTTATGCTATACAAATAATAATAACAAAGCGAAAGCTAGATAGGTATGCATCAATTTAGTAATTATAAAAATATTTTCAATAAATCACCGTAAAATTACTTTTATGACAATGAAAATACTTTATGATCATGATTTTTTTTACGTAATACACTGTAGTTCAGCGAATTTTTCCAAATAATTATTTATTATTTTCCAAATAATAATTAATGATGAATCTAAAAATCTGCCAAAGCAATCGTGGTGCAGTTTACATAATATTATAAACAGTTTATAAAATATAATTAAAGTTCAACTTTTTTGTTTTAATAGTTAAGTTTCCGAAGTTCAACACTAAAAAATCTTTTAAATGTTGCCTTCAAAAAGGAGGTACCATTTGGTTAGTAGGTCTTATTATACGATTACGCTGGTTCTGGATCTGATTAGATTTTTGTGATTATTTCACTTATTCGATGTGGTAAAGTCGTAGCTTTTATTTAATAAGCATATTTAAGTTTGATGATGTAATTTGTATGGTACTTTGTTTATATTTAGGGCAATCATTTAAAGATTTTCGGTCCCATTCATATTATTCTTATGTCCTTCGTTATACTTGTATATTAAAGTTTTACTTGTAATTCATAGTGTTTGATATGTAATTGTCTATGAGACGAAGTTATAGGCACTACTTATTAAAGGATAAATGCGTTTAAAGTGCATAATATAGGGCGCATGTAATTTTTAAAGCACACGCATGTAGAAGCCTTACTAATGAGTATTATAAAGCATTGCATACATTTTTAATATAGACATTTTTGTGCTCTAGTGGATTATAGACCTTAATGATATAAGGACAGACTGACAGATGGACAATAAAATGACAAGGATGTCGTTTTTCTTTGCGGTACGGAACCCAAAAGAGAATAACATGGAACAATTTACTTCTATGATTAGTGGTCAAAATAAAGAGTATTTAATAACAAAGAAGCCGTATGTGCTACAGTTAAGTTTAGATATATAGTTACAAAAGTTAAAAAAACTAATAAAAGTTATACAATATCACAAAATGTAAGGTGAAGAAGAAACTAGTGTCAAATACAATTGGTAGTCTGATAGGACGTCAGTGTTTTGAAAATGAACGTTAATTTAAATCACTAATCATATTGTTATAAATTACTAATCATCATGTTTACAAAATATTTGACATCGCAAAGTTAAGATTGCCTTCCAGACAGTTTTTTCAATGAGTGTTGTTTGATATTAGGATGACATTATGGCCAGTATATTGGTTTAATGGTATTGTTTTTAATAAAATCGAGATAACAATGCAACAAAAAAAAGAACTTTGATGATATCGCGTCAGACTTATCATGTGTACAATATTTATGTATTCGATACTACATTATGGATATGTCAATGACCTTTTTTAGTGAATTTAACACATAATATCCATGAGACGATATTAGAATCTTTTTCGTAGTTGAAAGTATGTCAGCATGTTTAATCTTTTAAAACATTACTATTGAGATTTTTAAGAATGTTTTAATTTAAAACCTACGGTTAAATTTTATGTGAACGACAAAATAACAAAAGAGCTTGTCTAAACATTGTCTTGCAATTTCCAAAAAAATATGCAAATGCCAATCATTGGTCTCAATGGTCGTACGGTGTATCAAAAACTACTTAATACATTATTATTACGAAAGTTGACTTTAAAATAAATATTTAATTTGTTAATAAAATTAAATTGCAAAATATTAATATTGTTATAGTAAAATCATAATTACATGAACTTCGAAAAGTGAGTTAGCAACATTACGATTTACAATCGGTGTGTATGAAAACTGTATAGTGTAATGGCATTTATAAATACGACCTTTGGCGTCGCTGTGCATCTTATCATTCGGCACGCGCTTTGCTCCCGACCATATGTCTTGCGGTTCCAATAAATAATTATATCACAAGAAAACACTATATGTGCACATAACGTTAGGTTATCTTATATAATTTACTTGTTTCAGACAAACCGACCGTCTAACGTAGAAGAGATAAATCTTGCCGGTACTATACCAGAAATAACAAACAACCTCACCACTAAGTACAACTCTTTCAAACCCGATGCTTTTCGAAATTTAGAACAAATCATAAAAGAATGCGTTCATGCATGTGAAGTAGTGTCCAAGAATCCAGAAGTCAAGGCCCTCGTAAATTCAACGAAAACGTTTGATTTGGTTATAGTAGAAGTCTTTGGTAGTGAATGTTTTCTACCATTTGGAAATAGATTCAAAGCTCCAGTTGTTGGGTTGCTATCGAGCGTGCCTTTGCCTTGGGTAAACGAACAATTGGGAAATCCAGAGGGAACCGCATACATACCAGCTTACATGATGAGCTTCGGACAGCGTATGAATTTGTGGGAACGATTTTTGAATACAGTAGCTGTGATATGGGCCAAAATATATTACAAACATAAATCACAAATACCTTCGCAGGTATGTATACAGTTTTTTTTTTTAGCTTCACGCTTTATCCCGCACATGGCAGGGTAGACAGAGGGAACTGCAGGGACCATGGGAACCTAGTGTAAAGACACTCGGTTGCTTAGTCCTTGCTTTCTCCGTCCCCGCTTTCCGCCTTTTTCGAGGCATTGCGTGTTGAGTGGCGGAACTCAACGCCGCGCTTTGCCTAGTTTGCCAGAGCGAAGAAAAAGGAAATAGAAAAATCCATCTTCTCCGACTGGAGATCGAACCCAGAAACCGTCGCGTCACAGGCAGACATTGCGCCTCTGCGCCACGGCGGTCCTTATGTATACAGTCATAGTGAAATTATGTTAAGTTAATTGACTGTAATTTCTTATGGTGTACAAATTGTATAGGTGATCGCCGCTCAACTCTTTGGTTATGTACCTCAATTGGAAACACTAGCACAGAACTACAGTTTAATATTAGCGAACAGTCATCACAGTATTAACGAAGTAAGACCTCTAGTGCCTACTTTAGTGGAGGTTGGTGGCTTGCATTTGGATAATTCGCAAACACTCTCAAAGGTATTTATAATTTTAATATTTTAAAATAAAACGTTTGACTGTTTTTAATATAAAAAAATAATACAGTGCTCTGGAAAAAATCAAAATGCAATTTTCATAATATTGTTATGCCACTATGATAGAGGAGTCCACATTATCTATTAACCTAAATTTTATTCAAGCTTCTGTCTATCGCGTCAATATTTCTCTGGGACCTAAGACCTTACTAGATAAATAACCTAAACGTATAAATTTTGTATTTATGTGTATAATAAATATTTATCAGTTCCTGGATGATAATCAGATCGACATAAGCTAATATCTCCTATATATTAATGTAGATACTATCCTAACTTGATATCGGATACTAAGACAGAAAAATATTGTCATATTTATAACTGTATATATTCTGTGTAACGCGTGAGGTAGTCATAATTAAATACGAATGACGTCACGATCACGTACTACAAACATACTATCAAACGTTGTCAAACTGTCACCTTTCATTCAAAAAAATAACCTAATGAGAAAGGGATATATGTCTTTCCCGCTCTCACAGGATAGTGTACGCTTGCGTCATACTTGAGAAATGGTGTTTTATTTTGGAACAATAATTTAATTATTTATTTTGTTTGAAAAAATATTTTTTTATTTTGAAAATTTTACTTCTTTTATAATTTTATCGAGTTAATATTATGCTTTAAATGAAGGTCGCGGTGACATCCACACCTTTATATTAAAAAAATATATATATAACTGTTTTCAAACTGAAACTTTTATATTTTGTTTATTTTGGAAAGCTCTGTATTTAAAGCCTTTTGATATATATTAATTTCACAGGATTTAAAATCATTTTTGGACAATGCCCACGAGGGTGTTATTTACTGGAGTTTTGGTTCTATGTCACGTATTGAAACTATTCCAAGTGACAAGCTTGCACAAATATTTAACGTTATTTCTGAACTATCCCAAATGGTACTGGTACGGATGAATCGACAGATGCTTGCTCGCAATCTGACGGTTCCTGACAATGTTTACACAATGAACTGGATACCTCAATTTAAAACCTTATGTAAGTAATATTTTTTTAGTTATTCGAAAGTAACCAGTGATATTATTTATAACGATATCAATCTAGGGATTTACACACAGGTATGTACGTATCAACAACAAGCAACATCTCAAAACATGTATTATTAAATAAAATGTACGTTAATCATAATTAAAAAACAAACAAAAGGTCTATGTTGTGAAGTTGTGGATTCGAGGCCCAACGAATTATTTTGATTTTCTCGTTCTGGTAACAAACGCAGCATCGAGTATCGCCACAGGTCGCCATGTTTCGAAAATTTCACGAAAAGTGAGGAACGAAATATCTGAACTTCCGTTATACGACAATATAAAATGACGTTGAAGAAGAACACAACTATGGCGTTGATATTAAAGAACTCATAGAATTTCTATAAACACCTAAGAAATATATATTTATATAAGTATATCAATTTTGCTATGTATTTTTAATTATATTATACCTATAATTACCTTTTAGCTATGTGGTGCAATCTAAATCATTTTTTTTTTTCAAATAAAAAATTATACAATAAATCAATAATTACACACAAAGGAGTCACAAAGGAGTGTTCCATTATCCTTTCTTTGTTTTTGGAACAACTTTTACAAAGTGTTAAATACAATATGTTATCAAAATTTACTAACCACGTAAGACGTGCATCTCAGTGATGCATATGTGACTGTCACGAGTTTGTATTCGCTTTTGATTTTGTATTTAGTGTTTTGGCTTCACTTTCTAATGTAACAATTAACTTAATTATAATTTAATGAGAAATTTATCAGAGAAATCCATATTTTTACAGGTCATCCCAATGTTAAATTATTTATTTCACATGGAGGTTTATTGGGGACTCAAGAGGCGGTGGCATGTGGGGTGCCTACGCTAATGGTACCATTGTACGCCGATCAAGCATTAAACGCACGCGCCATGAGTGATCGCAACGTTGCCAGAATAATTTCCTTAAAGGATTCAACAGCCACAACTTGGCGGGAAGCTTTTCACGACTTACTAACCAACCATAGGTAAATAATTCTTTTCTAATATTATTAAATGTCAAATGAGTCATGTCTTTTTAAAAATTTCTTTTTATATTTTATTTAACAAATAAATAAAGCTGGTTTATTGATAACCTTGTTCATGCGAAAAAAGGAGTTTCTTGTTTGTTTGAGATAAATTGTTGTTTAAAGTTATCTTAATGTAACAGACTTAATTATATGGTGATAACTTCTTTGACATTTAACAAAAAATTAAAGAAAATAAGTTACATATATAATCGTGTTTTTGCAGGTACAAAGAGAATGCCTTAAAATTAAGGGATATTTTTCTCGACCGGCCAATGCCACCTTTGGAAACTGGAGTGTACTGGATAGAATATGTCTTAAGACATAAAGGAGCCACCCATATGCGATCTCCAGCTTTAGATTTAACATATTCACAGTATCTCCTTTTAGATGTAATAGCATTTAGTACAGCTATGACATCAATGACAATTTTTATACTCCACAAACTATTTAGATACCTTTGCACTCGATGTATTCGGTGGTGGCCTAAGGATGTTGTTTTAGATAAAGGATTATTAAGAAGAAACATTAGTTTATTCCATTGTTTTTTGTGGATATATAAAATAAAAACAAATTAATGTCACATACATAAGTTGGTATTCAATTTATTATTTGTTGTATGTATTAGTTGTATTCTGTAAATAGTATGTAAGATATTTATTATTTTCACTTCATTTTGTGACATGCTCAATAATGTAAGGTTATAGAATGGACTAAGTTGTGTCAGAAAGAATTCTAGCATATTAACTTAATATGTTTAAACTGTAATGAAAAAGTTTTGTGTTTGTATGTTTTATGTACATCATAGCCCCTGCATATTGTGTATAGTGAAGTCAAAAGAGGTGTTCAAATTTGATTATTAAAGAATCATGTTATTTAAATGTTTCTTATTTCAAATTAACATTTGTTTGTAATGAACAATTTGAAAAAGAAAGCTTAAAGTATATTCAAAATCATTCCATACTTGGAAAAGTAGAAGTTGAAGCACTTACCAATATAAGACTGGATCTCCAAAATCCATGTCAAATCTGAAATGTGAGAATGCTTGCAGCTTGTCATTTTTGTCTTTGGCAATGAGGTACCATGCAGAATCATCTGTCAACTCTTCTATTTTACGATCTCTGTTCCATCCCCAGGCACATGTTTCATATCTGTAAATAAATAGGTATTTTGACATAATTTAACATTAAGGAAGCTGTAGGTAGGTAATTATTTAACAATATGAAATTGAGCATATGTATATATGTAATTAAATTATACTAGTTTTCAAACAACGGTAGGTCAGTAGAACCACACTAAATAAATATAAAATCACCTCACTGCAAAATTTATTTACTTGAGAGTGCTCAAATTAAATAATATGTTATCATAAAACAATAATGTCATCATTTTTTTTATACTGTTACAAATATTCTGTTAGAATGTAATCTCTGTTATATGTTTTTACTGAAGAAGTACCTATGGTAGTATGTAATATGTTAAACACTATACTATAAAGATATAGGGTTCGATATTGGTTTTATTTTGCAATTAGTTTGTTATAGGCAAATCGCTTTAAAGAATTTTTAATATACTTATTACTTACAATCTCTTCATATTTCTCTCTGTTAGATCTATAGCCCATTGTAAAACATCTTTATCCAATTCTGTGACCTTTTGTATGTACATGTCTATTTCTAAATCCTTATTTCTATACACTAAAAGCTCTTTACACATAGGAGCTAAATCATTTAATTTGTTTGCTGAAGTAACATATGACATTCCATCTGCTATACGACGTTGTTCTAGTTTCCGAGCTTGGCGTTTCTCTTTACTTTTGTTTGCAGAAGCCACTGTCTTCTTCTATAACAATATAATTCATATTTATTATTGTACACTTATTAGTTTTTTTTAGAAATCCAAGCTTGAGGACAACAATTCGATTTATACATTTTGTCATTGTAAACAAAAATCGTATACAACTATTAAGTTATTATCGTTATACTTACTCCCATTTTTTATAATTTATTATTATTGTTAATTTAAATTAAATGTAACCTAATTGAGATGAAAAAATCAGTCCTTAACATAAATAAATAATCGGCGGGAAGTAAACGATGCTACCGTCAGAAATAAGATTGGTTGTTACACCACATTAATGAATAATGAATAAATAACTTCGATGATTCTGATTGGTTTATAAATAAAAGATTACAAATATAACCAATAGTTATGCTAATCTATGACAGATATTTTGATATAAGATGTAAAGCAAAACGTATACAACAGACAACTACAGCATTGAACAATATATTGACGTATGATTATTGTTCAAAAAAGATTTTGAGATATACATAGGTATGTTTATGCTTCTTAGAATTTCAGAATCTGCAATAAAAGATAACAAATCAAATTAAAAAGTCATTTGTGAATGAAAAAGGAATTGCATTACGATAAATTTAAATTTTTGAACGCAAAGCCCGGGAGATTTGAAATAAATACATTATTTAATATTTTGCGCTAAGATTCAGATATATTTAGGAAATACATTTACTATTAATTTTTTATACTCCACTTTGGTACCTTTTCAACACTCACTACCTTTTTTTAAACTATCCCATCTACGTCGCTAATGTAATTACAACTGAGGAGAGCTGCGCAGACGATTTGGCATATTTCCAATTTTATTCCTGTCAGATTTTCGTGAAGGGTAAATTAGATAAGAAAAGCAATTGTTTATCTTTTCCCCAGTACGAATATTTTTTAAAAATCATGAAATACGTAAAACTATCTCAAACAGGTGATTTAATGCCTACTTTAGGATTAGGAACATGGCAGGTTAGTTTTTCAAGAACATGTTTTAGAGTCAGAATCTACAGTCAGAATTAAAATTTTTGCTAACCCCATGCTCCTTTTAGGCTTCGTCAGAAGTGATAGAATCTATAGTATATAAAGCTTTGGACTTAGGATACAGGCACATAGACACAGCGTTTAATTATAACAATGAAGAGTCTATTGGTAATGCAGTAAAGAAATGGATAAATGATGGGAAAGGTACAAGAAAAGAGCTATTTATTACTACAAAGGCAAGTAGTTTTGTTTAATATATGTTTTCCTTTACACATTTTAATAGCCTAAGAAGAATAAGTGAACATGTTACTGTTGGGTGTAATTGCTCACCTATTTTTTGAATGTGTTGGATTTTTTTTTGAATATAAATATAATATGGTGCTCTACTGGCACGAAACGCCATAAATTAAGAGAAGAAGATATAATATGAAAAAAAATCTATTAAGTGATTCAATTGTTTTTGATCTAGATTGTGAATGATGCATCCGCTTCCATTGTTATAATGATGACTAAAATACGAAATAAATAGGTATTATTATACGTATATTTCAATAATAGAGTTTGACACTATATTCTTGGTTTAATATAATAAAAAAAATGGCAACGGAACCTACAGGTTAAATTAAAATTACCAATCATTAATATTCTTAATAAATTATACTGGGGTCAAGTTTGAGTTAAGGATTGATTATGACTACCATTCCAGTTTGAACTATATGTATAATATGTTCATCAGAGAGGACTTTGAGTCTCGACGTTGTGGTATAGTATCAAGTGACGGATAATTATCAATATAACAAACTTTATTTTTAAGCTTCCTCACGTTGGAAATCGTGCATCCGATGTAAAGAAGTTTCTAGATCTCCAGTTAAAACGGTTGCAAGTTGATTATGTGGACTTGTATTTAATCCACGTGCCTTTTGGGTTTAATTGTGATGACGCGACGTTAACACCGGTGGTGAAGAGCTCGGGAGAATATGATTTAGATATGGAAACAGATCATATTAGTACATGGAAGGTATATTATTTAGTATTAAAAACATATTCTTTTATCATAAACCTATATTTTGTATCACGCTTTTGTACTTTTAGAATATCACTCTGCCCTTTCACCCGAAATCAATTATTCAATGAGTGGCGGAATTCGGATATTTAAAAACATTTAATTGCATAATATTCTTACTAATGGGAATAGAACCCACAATCATAATGTTTGCAGTTAAGCGCGACTCTTACTACGTCCTTAATATTTTTATTTCTATAAATATTATACATTTAACAAACGCATTTTACTAACTATTAAATTAATTGTTCAAAAATACTACACAGGTAATGGAAGAATGCCAGAAAGCTGGTCAGATAAGGAACTTGGGCTTGTCTAATTTTAACGAAGAGCAAATAGAAAAAATAATTAAATCCGCCAGCAGCATTCCTCAAGTATTGCAAGTGGAGCTCCACGCGTACTTCCAGCAAGTGGCCTTGAGGACATTTTGTTCGCAACATGATATAGTAGTGACTGCGTACGCGCCACTCAGTAGTCCCGGCGCGAAAGATCACTTTGTTAATAAATATAATTATAGGTATGTCCGTATATTACTAAACAATTCAAAATTCAAAAAATTAAAATGCCATAACGTTTAAATTTATTTAACTTGTATTATAAATTTCCTTATTTATAATTGTCTATTGGACTTGATGTTATTTTTGTTTCAGTCCGGACGCATTTCCAGACTTGTTAGGACATCCGGAAGTAAATGAGATGGCTAAAAATCATAATAAATCTCCTGCGCAGATTCTGTTGCGATATTTAGTGGAGCAACACATAGTAGTCATACCTAAGAGCACTAGTGAGAACAGATTAAAGGTACAGAAGCTTTAATTTAATAGTTAATTTTTCTTTAGCTTTTCCTATTGTTTTTTTTTATAGTACATCACAGGCTGTGGCATTTGATTCTTACTTTGATCAATTTCCTTATTTCATAATTTGTTTAAAGATATTTTTTTTACAATTAATGCTTTTTCTTATAAGTTGTCAACACTTTTTCTAAGCGTTTCCAGGATTTTTTTATACAATTAGAACAAATACAAATATCTTTGATTCCATTTCATAAAAAAAATCATTGGCTCTTTTCATTCTACTTTTAAATTCTTTATGTGATACAATTCAACAATATTTTAGTTAATATATATAAAAATATTTTTAGGAAAATGCCGACATATATGATTTCGAACTGGCTCCTGCAGAATTCGATCGTTTACAAAAATTGGACAAAGGCGAAGACGGTCGCATTTTCAACTTTTTGTTTTGGAAAGGAGTGGAAAATCATCCTGAGTATCCTTTTAAGCACTTGGTCTCCAAAAATTAGTTTAACATTCATTCATTAATTAAATTATGGGTACATGGTACATATGTACATACCTATTTCTATGATCCCTTATTCTGCTGTCACTGCCAGGGAGTATATTTTTGTAAGGCAGTTTAATTTCTAGTCAAATGCTATCTCTTATGTTATTTTATTTTATTAGTAAACTATTGTCAAGATTTATTTTCCATTATTACGTAAACAAGTAGAAAACTCGGTTTGGAAATATTATGCTAATATTAAATACATTGTTTTAGCTTGTAAAGCAAAAAATAAAAGTGTTATTGTAATCTTTCCATCTAATTAATTATAACATTATAAGGGTTGAATATTATGTGATAAAAATTGTTACTATATTCCGCGTATAACGTGATAAGTAAGATTTACTAGATTTAAAAAAAATCTAAGTGCATATGATAAAGTCGCAAAAGATATCAATTACAAAAAATATGTTATAATGTTAAAAATACAATAGAATTGATCAAAGTAGTACTATTGCATACAAATATTATTCGGTTGGTCCTTACATACATGCTGTGAAATCTTAATTTTCATGAAACGCTTAGTAAACCATTCCTATGACTCAAAAAGCAAATGTGATAGTCATAATTAATTTTTCATAATTGTAGAAGAATATGATTAATTAAAACATAAAAAAGTTATTTGTTTCATTTTATTACCTTAAAAATTAATAATTATTGGTCATGGCATTTTTACTTTTAAGATTAAAAAGAATAAGGATGGATGTAAACTTAATGAATAGTTAATACGTAATAACTCAAAAATAAGTTTTTGATAATTTTAAATGTTTTGGAAAAACTAAATTAATTGAAAATATTGTTTATTAAATTGACAAAAATGATTGATAATTATGAGGTTCAACGATTTAGGCATATTATCAAGTTCTAAGAAAGTCTATAAAGCATTTTTCTTTGCAAGCGATGCTGGAGCTCGCCTCGTCTTATCATTGTATGTATGACTTTAAGAATTGCCCTCTCGGGATATTTTTGTCTGAGGAAGTCTTGTATAATGGTCTGTTCTGATACTTGAGAGCCGACAGCAAACCTGCGCTTCAGTTGCTTCTCAACACGAGACAGCATCTCGTGGTCTTCCTCTGTAGTAAACCCTTCTGCTCCTATAGATTATTTAAATAAACATTAAATATTGTATATATAACTATTTCTAATACTAACAAAAAAAATGAGAAATAACGAAAAGCTCTCCCTGCGCACATAAATAAATAAATAAATCGAGAAGCTAAAATTCTCCACTAATACTTTAATATACATAGAGAAGGAACTGCTTAGCATTCCATGGCTTCACCGAGGGGGTGCCGGGTCCATAGCATTGCCAGTAACATAACATACTGTGACATCGGTGAATTACTCCATGTTAAGATTATCATCTCATACAATGAGAGTTAACTTTACTTTATTAGTATGGCTATTGCATCAGGCAGTAAGGGGCAAAGTCCATAATAAGGACTTAAGTATGATAAGGACTGATATCATACTTTACCCTGGTGATTTACTAACCTGCCAAACTTCCCGTCATGGCGGCATCGAGTGTCGACACCTGGAACAAACGCATGGCCTCAGTAACGTGCACCTCCGTCGCGAACGGCTGCAGCTGCATCTTGGCCAATGATTCCGATATCCGAATAATAGCTTCTAGTTGTCTGTGAATTTTGAAAAAAGCTTTAATTAAATAGTGCTGTGTTAAATTAAAAGTTAATGCTTAATTTTGGACTATTTGAGAAGCCCAAATAATAAAGTAAAATCGACAGCATGAATGTTCGATATCTGATAACGTATTGGTCAAGATTACATGTTACTTGGCAAGGACAATGTTAACATACAAATATATTTTGTATGTTAACATTGTCAATTAGCTGTAATTTGCTAGGTTTCAGTTTAATTTTGCTATGAATTCAATATTATTATGATAATTTATTATTAATTAATGTTGTTATTGAACTGTATTTATTGTTTGGATTATACTGAGTCAATTATATTTCTATTTTTAATCATTTAAATTACATTGATAATTGTTAGTTAAATAGGAAATGTGTTAAATTTTTTCATTAGTTAATTTTATTTTAATTGGAATGTTTATTCTGGGAATAAAGATTATTATTATTGCCTTTAACGCGACGGTTTCTGAGATTGATTCTCACTCGGGGAAGGTTCATTCTATTTCCATTTTCTTCTCACTGGTTCTAGCAACTAGGCAAAGTGCGACGTTGAATTCTGCCACTCAACACGTAACGCCTCGAAAATGGAGGAAAGCGGGGATGCAGAAAGCAGGGACTAAGCAACGGAGTGTCTTAACTCTAGTGTTACTATGGTTCCTGTAGGTCCCTCTGCCTAGCCCTGCCATGCGCGGGATAAAGCGTGAAGTTAAAAAAAATTATTATTGCGTCACCTGACAGTGATGGGTATGGCGAGGCGCTTGTCGGCGTGCCGCTCCTGCGCGGAGGCGCCGCTGCGCATGAGCACGTAGCGCGCAGCTAGGCGCTCGGCGGCGGCCGCGGACAGGCGCGGGCCGCAGCGCGCCTTGCAGTAGGCCGCGTAGCGCCGCACCAGCGCCAGCGGCAGCTCCCCGCCCGCGCCCGCCGCCGCCCCGCGCTCCGCCGCGTCGCCGCCCATGTGAACCGATATTATGTGTTTCGCCAGCGTCTGTCAACAATTTATATATCTTATAATTAAATCTTTAGCCTTACGCAATGCTTTAAATAAAAAAAAATACTAAGAAAGGAATTTATATGTAGCTACTTCTGTATTTATATGTAGCTTTACGTATAGCGGAGTTAGGTTGGACTTCCGCGAAGTAAAGCCTGATTCTTTTTGATATTGAATTATATATTTCTTGAAACTAATAGTTTCAATTACATTGCACATTGTTTAAATACGTCCAATGAGAAATGAGAGATTACCGTCATGGCGCAGAGGCGTAACGTCTGCCTGTGACGCGACGGTTACTGGGTTCGATCCCCAGTCGGAGAAGATGGATTTTTCTATTTCCATTTTCTTCGCTCTGGTAAACTAGGCAAAGCACGGCGTTGAGTTCCGCCACTCAACACGCAATGCCTCGAAAACGGCGGAAAGTGGGGACGGAGTAAGCAGGGACTAAGTAACGGAGTGTCTTAACACTAGGTTCTTATGGTTCCTGCAGTTCCCTCTGCCTACCCTGCCATGTGCGGGATAAAGCGTGAAGCTAAAAAAAAAAAAAAAAAATTCTATAAACAATATGCCACGGGAACAAGATACTCACAATATCTCTGCTCTGATCGTGTTCGTCTTTCACGATAAAGATCATATCGAATCTTGACAAGATGGTGGGCATGAAGTCAATGTTGTCTTCGGCCTTGGTATCGTCCCACCGCCCGAACACCGAGTTGGCGGCGGCCAGCACCGAGCACCGCGAGTTCAATGTCGTTGTTATTCCGGCCTTTGCAAATATAAAAACCAGTGAAATTTTACGTTAGCTTAGAAACATTTAGCATGTAATGAGTAATATGTATGTAATATGTGTGTATTAATTTGTAACACGTGTAGGACCTATTTTTAAGCTTCTAGTTTAAATTTGAAAAGCTAAATTAGAGATGAGAGGCATAGCAACTTTGCCACAAGTAGCTGTGTCACAAGTACAAATTTGTATGAAACTTTCAAGAAACGGAATAATTTGGGAAAAAGGGGATAATTTATTTATTCAGTGGGCATGAAATTATAATGCAAAACAAAAAGTGTCCATTAATTTTCAAAGATTTTATTATACATAGTACTATGATAAAATAACTCATAGAAAAATTTAAAAGCCAGATATGAGCTAGCGAAGTATATAATGAATGCCCACCTTAGCAATAGATATGGTCTGCTGCTCCATAGCCTCGTGTATGGCGACGCGGTCGTCCTCGCGCATCTTGTCGAACTCGTCGATGCACACCACGCCGCCGTCCGCCAGCACCATCGCGCCCCCTTCCATTACGAAGTTGCGCTGATGAGTTGTTGTTATAATATTACATTTTATGTTTTAGCTCCACGCTTTATCCCGCACATGGTAGTGTAGGCGGAGGGAACTGCAGGAACTATAGGAACCTAATGTTACGTTGTTGTTGCTTTTTCGAGGCATTACGTGTTGAGTGGCGGGACTCAACGCAACGCTTTGCCTTAAACCTATATGCTTTACTTTTAGTTAATTTAGTAACATTGTGATGTGGACGTCATCAACATCACACTTTTTCCTCCAAGTGTGGGAAATCATAATAATTAAATATAAATGTTTGCCAAGTGGAACTACATCCCTCACTAGATAACAATAAATTTATAGTTAAACTTCAAATATTACATATAATGCAAATTGATCCCAATAGATTATCTTCGTTCTACAGGAGGAAAAACACTGATAATATTTTCATCTTAAGGATAGAAAAAAATATTTAAATAAAAATAAAAAAAATGTTTCTTTTTTCAAGTTTTACTTACACTGGCTGGATCCCTAATAACCGAAGCAGTGAGACCAGCAGCGCTCGATCCTTTCCCTGACGTGTACACTCCAACTGGTGCAACTTTCTCTACAAACTTTAGAAGTTGAGACTTGGCTGTTCCCGGGTCTCCTAGCAGCAGGATATTGATGTCTCCCCTCCTTGTCAGCCCATCTGGCAGACGTTTTCTGGATCCTGATTAAATCATAATATTAATACTTTTTACTGTTGATGTTGACGAAAATAAATTATCTAAATAAGTACATAAATAATAAATATAAAAGTAGAAAACAATAATATTCAACTGCAAACTGTATCCTGTAAATTTCGGTATTGGCGGGATTAGAAATTTACAATCTCGCGTATCCCACATGTTAATCATATTTACATTTGTATGTATTGTATGTATGTACTCAATCCACTGTTTATTAATCATAAAAAAAATACCGAAAAATCGTCAAGAGCGAGTCGAATTATACCAACCACATCCAGGGTTTAATAGTTTGAAGCATATGTTTTTAACTTTCGTATATTTTCATAAATCCTTGATAAATTTCTTAATTAAATTAATTTCATCAAGAAGTACCTACTTTATTGCGTTAATTTAAAAGTATAATCTTTTTATGCTTCAGTTGTTGCGATTACACTACAATTATAAGAAGGGTGGACTTAACAGGTGATGCTGATGTTAACCTGTATTTATTAAGTACCTTTCAGTTGCTTTCCATAATTTTTGGGATAGCTTTAAGAGTAAATTTCCACGATACTTTGAGAGGTCGTGTACCTATTCCCAGAAATCACGCGGATCTTGCACATGTCACACCACAGCACGCGGGGTTGGAAAATTATGCGGGTTCTCGAATATCGAGATATATTAATTTTGATCTGTTTATTTTTTTTTTAGATTTAGTTAGTAAATAGTAAATAATAATATTAATTTATATTTACCTCCAAATAACAAGCATGCAATTGCTTTTTTCATATCAACAGCACCAAACACACTAGGTGCTATTGACTTAGATAGCCTCTCATAAATATCTGGAGATGCAGCAAGCCTCCTGAACTGATCCTCCTCCTCTGCCGTGAAAGGACTGAGTCCACCCGAGATCCCTTCATCAGCAGTGAGTCCAACTGCTCGGAGGTACGATGAACGGACCCCTACTGAGCCTTTGTCGCGGTTTTCTCTCTGAGAAGTGATTTTTTAAATATTTTTATGCTATTTATTTTTTATGCCTTCACACTTAATCCCGTACATGGCAGGGTAGACAGAAGGAACTGCAGGGACCATAGGAACCTACAAGCCTACAGGTGTTAAGACACTACATTGCTTAGTCCCTGCTTTTCGCCTTTTTCGAGGGACTGCATGTTGAGTGGCGGAACTCAACGCCGCGCTTTACTTAGTTTCTAAAGCGAAGAAAATAGAAATAGAAAAATCCATCTTCCCAAAGTAATAATCGAACCCTCAAACTCTGTGCCACGACGGTCTTCTGTATTAATTTGTAGTTGAGTAGATTTAATCTACTTAACTACTATTTGAATATTGTTAGTTGTAATCTAGAATTACAATAATAAATTTGTTGATTTTCGTGTTTTTTACACAATTTGTATGAATTTATGTAAAAGTAAATCAATTACTTACTCCAATTTTAGCAATTTTCTTAATAGAATATATGCCCAGTACAGTAACTCTTGCTCCCGGGGCTACTCTTTCACAAAGTATGCGTTCACAGTACACTGTAAGATGTCTTGGCATTTCTCCTTGAGGTATATTTTCTGGTGCTTCTTGTAGTTTGAGAACCTATAAAATATAGAATTAGTATACATATACTGATTCAGTGAAAATTTTTTATAAATAGCATAGTTAAAGTAATGTTCTTAGCTCCTCTCTCAACAATGGAAAGGGCCTAGCCATATCCAGTAGAACCTTGGAATGTGATTCTTTTTTTTTAAGTTTGTTAATTATTACTTTAAAAACAATGATTACCTGATAATCTATGCATTTGCATTTGTCTGGTATAATGAAATAAGGATCTAGGGGGCATTTTGGCCTTCCAGCTTGTTCTCTGAAATTTACAAAATAATGTCAGTGAAAAATTCAAATCAAATATATAAAATTTATGACTGTACAGTAACTTACGTATTGCACTTTCTTGGCATCACATAACCTTCCAAACCAGGTTTAACAGGCAGATTTGGAATTATGTTTCTGCATGATCTACATTGAATTGATATTTTAGTCGCCTTAGCTTTGATCCCAGATGCTGATATTACAATCCCTGGTATCTTCACTAGTCTTGACACAGTTTCAGACTGTTAAATGTTGATATTTATTTCATGAAATCTTACATGATAAATTTAGACATGACAATTAAAAAAATATTAAGTTTCTTATGTTTAGTTATAGTAAATTATAATTTATTTATCATGTAATATGTTTTTACCTTTAGTTCTCTTAAATTAGAAGGATGGGCATCTGACGATAGCAGCACTTGTATATCTTCTACCTTTTCTTCCCCTTCTGGTCTTGGCGCAGTTAGTTCATCAGCTAACTAAAAAAAAACAATATAATTAGCCCTAAAGATATCATCAATATTTCATATTTATATATAACACCTTTTATACTGAATGCAGTTTGTTTTTAAGTAATTTATATGCACATCTCCCGAATCCCATGGAAATCTTATCCTATGAATTCCATCTCAATTTACCTTCTCTTTCACTAATTCCTGCACTGACATTTAGAAATCTTGTACATCATACATCCTCCAAAATAGCTTACTATTTTGAACTATTTTGAAGAGAATAGAATATAAATAATTAATTAAAAAGTTTTGTATCCTATTTTTTATTTAAGTATTTAAATTTAAAAATGTATATTTATTAAATTTTGTAAATATATTTTAATAAATAAATGTAGATTTTTTATAAATGTTACTTATATTTATATATTGGCTTGGCTGGTTTGAAAGTTGTTGAGTGTAATGTGCATTTTACATTATTATAAATAAATTTAACACTTGAAAAAATTAATTTAAATATAAAGCAAATACTAATTTAACAACCGATACTGGTAGATATTACTTATAGTAAGTTGTACATTTTATGTACTGCTTTCTGTTTTGTTATTTCGTTAAAATGTGGTGTACAATAAAGCATATTAAGATTATTAACTTACATCTTTTGCAGCTTCTTCCAGTATAGGCAAATGTTCAGTAGGTTTCTTGTAAAGTTTCTCAGCTAGCAATTCATCAAAACTTGATAGATCTTCAATATGTATTTCAACCCAGTACTGACGTAAATTATAATTTCGTTTTAGAGCATCTCTTAAAATAAATATTTCGTTCATTAGTAATATTACAATGTAATGTTGCATTATTTTACTACTATAAAATATAAGATTAAATACCTGTATTTATAGTTAAAGTTCCCTGTGTGAAACTGTCTTATAAATTCTTTAAATTTTTTTTTAACTGCTTGTAGGTTAATTTGATCTCGAGATTCATTTTCATCAACGCCAAAATTATCCGAGAAAAATACACCAGGATCGTCAAATCCTTCCATTTTTACCGTAATTAATAAGCTAAGAAACCTTTAAAATAGACAAAAGCTCTAATTAAACAAAAATGAATAAAATAGTTTAAAAAATACTGTTGTGAAAGCTACTTCGCTATTGGCGCGAAAAATGACATTTTATTCTTTTTGTAACAGTTGTCATAATAAATTTAAGTTGCTATATATAAAAAACATGACGTGATATTTTTTAAATAACATTTTCCTAGTTCATTAACAAAAAATAAATTGAGATTCATTCTTTTAATACTTATTACTGCGATAGTTTACAATTGGTAAATTTTATAATACTTATAGAATAAGACATTCTACATTAAATGATTAATATCTCTAATATATTACCATGTGCCTCACGAAGTGAGTATTTTTTTTTTTAGTTTCATGCTTTACCCCGCATATTGCAGGATAAGCAGAGGGAACTGCAGTGATATGACCTTCGTTGCTTAGTCCTTGCTTTCTCCGCCCCCGCTTTCTGCCTTTTTTCGAGGCATTGCGTCTTCCCCGAGTGGGAATCGAACCCACAAATCGTCGCTTTTACAGGCAGACGCTACGCCTCTGCGCCACGACGGTCATTTCGGATAAAGTACGATAAGTAGAGAAAACTTGTTGGTCGGTAAAAGTTGGATCTTAACGGTACGGTATAAATAAAAAGCAAAAGAAGAAGAAACAATGATATAATTTGTCTCACCAGAGCAAGGATTGAAAATAATTATTTTCGTCGAGTAAAGATCTAACCCACATTATCATTAATGCTGTGATACGACGCCATGATGGTTGAATAATAATCTAGTGCTTGATGAAATGCGTTAATCGTTCGAATTACATTTATGTTAAATAGTCCATTTATAGAAGGTTACAGGATAACACACAGGCAATAGGTTAAAAACTATACAAAGTTATAAAACTACTTATGTAGTTAAAATTACGAATGAAATATAAGTCCTTAGCACAGCTTAAAAAACTTTTTTAAACATGTTACATTTGTACAATCTAAATTTAAAGATAAAGACAAGTTGCTATGCAACATAATAACATAAAATTTATAAAAATGAAGGTGTTTTTATAATATTTTAAAAACTGCAAGAAAAATAAATAATTATTTTATTATACAATCTTGATAATGCATAAATACATAAATATTAGTTTTTATTTATAGTAACTGAAAAACTTGGTGAAGTAAAAAAATGGGTGATGTAAGTTTGTATGAAAAATCATTTACAATAAAAATAGATTCTTGTTGAAATCAAATATTTATTTTATATTATACTTTAATAAAAGAAATATCTTAAAAAATATATATGTTTTTGTAGAAAGAAGACGTAGATACGCGCTTAGAATTTATGAGTGAATATATTCTGAAGTCGCTCAAACAAAAAATTGAGAAATGGACGAAGTTTATAACAGGAGATGAAAGGGTAATAATTTACTAAGCTTTATTAAGCCAAGTACTTAGCTAAGAATTTTGTTCAGTTCTATGTTTATTTCAACTACACTATAATTTACTATTGATGACACTTCAAATTGTAACGAACTGAAAATAATCATAGAATAACACTTACAGATATTAAAATATTGTTATATTTGTTAACTTAATAATATTTGTATTTTATTATTAACTAGAAATTAGATAGCAGCTTTCTTTAGTATTTTTTTATAATTTACAAGAATTATACCTATTGTCTTTTTTCAGCATATTTTATTTAAGTATTTTGAAATGCCGAAATATGATATTATTGTATTCCGTATGAACACAGCAGGACTTTTAACATGTTCTGTAACCTTTCCTGCTGTTAGTAGAGGCAAAATGATATACTTCCTGCGAAATATCGATGATAAGATAACCCAAAGTAATTTTCGTAAGGTACAGTATGCCTTTTGTAGAATTTGTACGGTATTTTGAATGCGAGGAGAATTATATGGTAAGCGTTTAGATGACATAAGCATCAACTATGACTATTTTTTGTACGTACTGATGAATACCGCATATAAGCAGGAAACTTGCTGTTAAGACATTCCGTTCAACGCCACACTTTATGTTGTTACCAAGGCTAAATAATTTAAATACTTAAATCCCTCCAACTCGTATCAAATCCACAACCGTTACGTATGCATTCAGACATTATGCCGCTGCGCCACGACGGTCTAAACATGTCATCAAATATAAGCAAAAAAAATTACTTATAGTTTTAATATAAACGCAGATATTTCAAAATTGTGGTATCCGTTAACACATATTGTACCAATTTAAATCTTAATTGTGATATAGGCTATGACTATTGGCGAAATGTCCGGAAACGTCCTTATGGATTTGACCGTAATGGCTGATGAAGTAATCGGTCCACTGCTTTGTAATCCAGAGAATCAAAAAGGGTGGCCTAAAATTGTTAAGAATGATATGAAACGGCATGTCAACGAATTAAGAAATTTGATGCATCAGGTAATCTTTGATATAACTTTTAGATATCATAACTTCGTTGGCGTGGGTTGTATTATTTGTCATACCACATTTTCTTTTACTATTTTACAGATTCCTTATATTTTAGCTTTTACATAGAAGTTCTACATAAAATATTCTATATTCTTTATTTTTATGTATCACAATGTATTTCTTATAATTAATTTCGTATAATTAAGCTGGACTACTTTGGTTGTACATCAGGCTTGCTAGTGTTCAAAACAAATTATAGTTTTTGCTAAGACCTTACACCTATTCGTATGTAGCGAACAATAGTTTTATTAAATTCAGTTGATTAAGTGCAATTATGTTCATAAAAGCAGACAAATAGACAAAGATTTAAAATATCACAGATTCATGTACTAGTGGTTTTCAACTCTTTAAATTGTTGAACTGTTTTATTGTTGTATATGGATAAAAAAATGTATTATATTGTGGTAGTTAAAAGGAGAGATGTCGAGTCAAGTAATGCTTTCGATGCCTGAGGGTGTAGAAAATATATTCCAAGCTGAAGCCAGGTTAAAGGAAAGGTATATTATATGAAAATGATTAAATCAATATTTTATTTTATAACAGATCTTTTAATTGTTTTATAATTTTAGCGATTCTGAAGATGTTGACTTATTTTTGAAAACAAACATAGAAGGTGCTATAATAAAATGGGCACAACAAGTGCACGATCTGATACAAGAAGATTCTTATATAGGTAGCATATAATTAATGTTTTATAAAGAAGTTTATATTTTTTATTTATTATTTTTATTCATTGTTTCTATTATATGTACCACTTGGTAGGATAATCTCAAAACAATGATAATTTATCTTTCATATTTCTCCTTCAGCATTCAAAAGAACAAAATTTCCGTTACCAAATTCGGATATAGAGTTCTATGCGCATAGATTACGAAATTTAGAGGGTATATACTCTCAGCTGCGGGATCCGAGAGTGAAGCGAATGGCGCACTACTTAGAGGCGACTCGTAGCGTCTACGTGGCATGCTTCAAATCCATGCTGACTAACGTTGTAGCTGGTGAGTTTCTAGTTACTACTTTTTTAGTTTATATTTTGTATTCAACATAATTTATTCAAATTACGCAATGGTCATGTAGCATTTCTGAAATTATATTTTTTCCTCTTTGATTGTTTAGACATGGCCAAGTGTTGAAAATTCTCTACATATAGTTTTAAAATATTTTTTTATAGCTTCACGCTTTTACACATAGTAGAGGGAACCATTGTGCCAACCTATAACCAACTTAGTGCTAAGTACTCCTTTGTTTCGTCCATGTTTTCCCCCTTTTTCGAGGCTTTGCCTGTTGAGTGGCGGAACTCAATGCCGCGCTTTGCCTAGTTCCAGAACGAAGAAAATGGAAATTAATATATTTACGAATAAAATGAGTTTTTATATATTATTATTAATTAAACATATATTTTTTCATTTCCAGCTATTGTAGAGTGTAGAGATATATATGTCTATCAAAAACCATTGATACCGCACTTCGAGACATTCGAAGGTACAGATTTTTCTGATGCCAAACCTCTCATAAGACCAATGTTTCATTGTATTGGAATGCTGTGGGGAAACTCACGATATTTTTGTAACGTGGAGAAATTAATACGTAAGTGTGTTTTTGAAATTAGCATTAACAAGCGCACAAACAGAGATACAAATAAATATACAAAAAAGGAAAATAGATTTTTTAACATATCTTTTAGGCATCTTATTATACTTATCTACACAGATTAAAAAATGTAAACTTGTGATTAATAATATTTCTTTACTTAATTTGTGAAAAATTCTTTTATGGAATATACCATTAATGAATACGAATGACACGTTTAAAAGTTTTTTGTTTATTTAAAATCTATATCTTTTGTTAATTCCATATATTTTAAAATTTTAATGTTACTAAATTAAAAAAAACAAATGTTACAGCGCTATTACGTGAAGTCTGTAATTTAGTAATACAACAATGCACTAACTCTATCGACCCCATGGCGATATTTCAAGGTGACGCTGAAGAACAATTATTGAAATTGAGGAAGGCTATGAATATTTTGAATCATTTCATGTAAGTTTCAATAAATTTGACAGAAATAAATAATTTAATTAATTTAATTTAACATACAAATGGTGCAAAGTGGAGTAGTTTGAGTCGGAAAGCAGACCCTGGCAGCAAGCCGGGATAATGCTAAGTGGAAGAAGAACAAGATTTGTTTCAAGATCAACTCAACTTAGAGACGATGTAAATTCTCTCTGCGACGTTTTAACTTACCGGACCGTGGTTTATACATATTGCTTAGTCATTTTATTAATTTTTTTTATGTCTTCACGCTTTATCCTACACGTGGCAGGTTAGGTAGAGGGAACTGCTGGGACCATAGGAAGACACTCCATTGCTTAGTCTTTTCTTTCTCCATCCCTGCTTTCCGCCTTTTGAGGCATTGCATATTAAGTAGCGGAACTCAAACTCGCCTAGTTTCCAGATCGAAGAAAATGGAAATAGAAATATCCATCTTCCCTGAGTGGGAATCGAACCCACAAACCGTCGCGTTTACAGGTAGACGCTACGCCTTTGAGCCACGGCGGTCATTTTATTTGATTTATGGTTTAATATAAATAGGTATTTAAATTTAAGTTGTCAGTTCATAATTGTTTTACAATCTTACCCATTTTTATCAAACAGATGAACATGTGCTGTGATGAAAAATGATTATATAAATATATATTTTTAGTATATATCGTTGATATATCATGTTTTGTTACTAGAGAAACATACGAAATGAATCGTGACAAAGTTCACACATTTTTTCCTGGTGGTGTGATGCCGGTACGCTGGTCCTTCGACTTTGACAGAGTTTTTATGAGATTTAATACATATATGAAGAGACTCAGAATGATAGAAGAAATTGTTGAAGCCACTGTAGAAATACTGAAATTGGAAAAAGTGGAATTTTCTGGTCTAAGGGGGAAAATATTGAGTACGGAATGTATGAAGGTAAAGTATAATAAATTCAAAAGGGTAAAAAATTAAATTTCGTATTATATGCTACGTAAAGAAAAGTATATATAGGTGAAGGTTGCGATCATTGGACCGGCTCTTTGATTGGACCACTCAATTTTTTCAAAAACTATACATGTCACAGCACGTTTAATACGTTGCTAGGCTACAGTACCGAACCCCTTGCCTACCCACTAAACCTCTGTGCGCTCGCGAAACGTGGTAAGGAGTGAGGTCTGTACTTGTGTTAATGGTGGCCGTGATACAATAACCGAGCCATCAACAAAGTAATGTAAGTCACATTGTTTTAATTAATGTTTAATGATTGTGTTAGATCCAAATAGCAAATTTCTCTGCGCTTACATACACTACTAAGCTTTTAACTTAATTTTATACGTTTTTTAATAATTGCTTTCGTTCTGTTTATATGCCTAGTTGCCATCAATGGACCTGAATGGTGACGCTATCATTGGACCGGTCCAATCAAAGAAACTTATATCAACGTTAATAAATAATGAGTTTTATATTGTAAATTGAATATTTTGGTATTGCATGTAGATAAATACCTACCTTTTAGTTGTAATTGGATTATATTTATAAATATATTCCAGAATGTCGGCAGAGGGAAAAAATAGGAAATATTATTGTTAAATGACGAAATAGTATTGGTTACTAGTATGAAACTAACTATAGATTTTTTTTAAAAAACTATTGGATTAAATGAAACAAGTCGAACGTATGGCGTTCCAAAAGCCATATTAAAAAGACAATTAGATGGGAAAAATAAAAAAATTGGAAGAAATTCAAATAGTGGAATCAAAAGTAGATCTTGCGGAGGCTTTAGAAACTAAATTTAGCAATCACGTTGTTGAAATGGAGAATTCTTTTTTTATATTACTCCTAAATTTGTCAGAGTGCTTGCCTCCAATTAGCTGAGAAAAATGAAATTAAACATCGTTTTAATAGAACCAAAGAATTTCCTGGAGAATAGTACTGTGCATACATAAAGCACCATCCAGATATAAGTTTTCGTCAACTAAGAGCCACATATATGTATGAGCAGTACAACTGGATTTAAGAAGAAAAATTTGAATAAAAAAAGTAATTCTTATTTTGTGTTTCATTTGAGTCACCTTCATTGGACCACTAATACAAATGTTTCAAAGTCCAATGATAGCAACTTAGTGGACTATTAAAGGCGACGGTGGTCCAAAGAAAGCAACTCGTCATTGAAAAGTTATATTAGAATAGCTCTAAAGCCTCTCAACTTTCATTGCCAATAATTTATATATCATTAATTCACATAAAAAAGTATCACATGTCATTAATTGTCTTAAGTTGTAGGTAATATTTCAAGAGATATGATGCCACAAAGTTAGGTGGTCCAATGATAGCAACCTTCCCCTATATTTTTTTAATTGTTAAAAAAATCCATTTCTAACAGATCTTAATCTTTTCTACTTCTTTTTGTGTGACTGTTGTAAAAATATCACTTTGAAATTATATAACATATTACAGGTTTTAGACGAGTATACGATAATATATCAACATCTCGGCAATATTACATACGACCCAGCAGATCCAGAGGATCCAAAATTCTTGACCGACTATGAGAAACATATGGGTGTGCTGGAGGACGTTGATAGACGCCTTGCTTCTTTATTTTCACAAGGACTTGACGAGTGCAACGACTTGGAACATTTTTATAAGGTATTTTTCCCAGATATTGGTAATTTTATTAAAGTATCTAAGCAACAGTGAAAATATATTCGTTTTTTCATCGTCGTTGCTGTCATTTTTTATATTTGCTATCTGTCGGATTTGGATAATAAGAAAATAATCTAGTGGTATACTGTGCTGTAATAAATTTGACTTATTATTTGACATCACTGCAATGGCACACATCCCACGTTATCATATTAAAAGTTGAATTTTCCGACTTTTTAGTATTTTCTTCATAGCACTAAAGTATATCTAAGTATAAATATCCTCATTTAATCTATATATATATATATATATATATATATATATATATATATATATATATATATATATATATATATATATATATATATATATATACATATATATATATATATATATATATATATATATATATATATATATATATATATATATATATATATATATATATATATATATATATATATATATATATACATATATATATATACATATATATATATATATATATATATATATATATATATATATATATATATATATATATATATATATATATATATATATATATATATTTATATATATAGATACATTTTCATTTTTCAGTTTTTCCAAATAATTGGTGACTTATATCACCGACCAATAATACAAAACGAATTAAAACCAAAAGTTGCAAAACTACTAGATTTTATGCACTCCAATTTAGATTCTGTCAAAGCAATATTTGACGAAGAGATGGCGGTGAGCGATCTTTGAAAATATTTTATAGTATTAATTTTTTTTATATACCTAAACAATCAAGGTTTGCTTTACACTTTGCTTTTATACTTAAACTATATTGAAGATCTTGCGTTTCTATTTCCTTGTATTCACCCAACTCGGTGATACTGCCATGATGACAATTAGAAAAAATATTATAAAAACAACGAGTGATTACTGATTTTTTAAAAGAAGTATTTAACATATTTTATAGAAATTAAATCCAAAAGGAGTAGAAAGACCTATGGTAGATCCGTATTTGCCACCAGTAAGTGGCGTGATTTGGTGGATTCACAAACTGAGACGAAGAATTCAAGCTCCTATGGAAGACTTTATTCTGTTTGAGGATCCGTAAGCCTTTAAAGTTTATTTATTTTTAATATTAAAAATTACCATGACGTGGTGCAGTGCATTATTTAATTTTTTAGAATAACTGAATGTGAAAATGCAATATATTTGAAACAAAAACATAACGAGATGCTCACTTATTTGAATCAAGTCGAAGACAGGCAATTCAAGCAGTGGTGTGCGACGGTGCCTGGCATTTGTAAATTGCACTTAGCTAAAAATCTTATTTACAGAGATCCACCATTTGTTAGAAATAATTTTAGTCCTGAAGTAAGTTCGGTTGCATTATATTATATTATTTTCTGTTTTACTATTATCACATTTTTGTTTCATAATAACTGTTATTCAGTTAGTGATGCTGTTACGTGAAATTCGATATCTGAAGTATTTAGAAAAACAAGGTATACCACAAGATGGACTAGACTTGTATGCAAGGAATGAAAAGTTACAGGTTTGTATTTTTTTTTTCAGAGTTATTATATTAAAAACTACCTATATGTAATTTACTTACATAAGATAGATGTTATATTTTTGTTTTCTTTTTATAGTATGATATGAATCGCCTGAACCGTGCTATTGCTTGGTACAACGCCATTAGAGAAGGAAGCCATGAGACAGAAGTAGCACTAATAGAAAAGGAAATATCTGCTATTGATAATCTTCTTGGAAGAGGAGTCGAGGAACTTACCTGGAATGATGATTGTAAATTTACTTGTGTAATACTAATTAATTTATTCACTAGCTTCATCTAAGCCCCTAATCCTGCAGGAATGCCGCTAAAAAAGTAGTTTTAAAGTACTCAGTGCCGCTATAAAAGTAGTTATAAAGCTCAGGTTCGGCCTCACATGGAATACTGTTCACATCTTTGGGCAGGGGCTCCCCAGTACCAGCTTCTCCCTCTAGACCGCATTCAAAGGAGAGCGACTCGAATTGTCGATTGCGAAAAGATTTCTGATCGGCTCGACACCTTGGCACTGCGTAGAGATGTAGCCTCGCTATGCATTCTCTACCGCATATATCATGGGGAGTGCTCTGAAGAACTGTTCGGGCTGATCCCTGCCGCCTCTTTCCGTCATCGATCTATGCGACAACTCTACCACCCCCACCACCTTGACAGTTGGCAGAGTACTACTGTGCGTTTTAGCAGAAATTTTCTGCCCCGCACCACAAAATTGTGGAATGAGTTGCCGCATGCGGTATTTCCGGACAGATACGACCTGCAGACCTTCAAGAAAAGAGCGTATTCCCATTTAAAAGGCCGGCAACGCATTTTGTAGCTCCTCTGGTGTTGCAAATGTCTATGGGCGGCAGTATTCACTTACCATCAGGTGATCTGTCAGCTCGTTTGCCACCTATATTATAAAAAAAAAAATCCATCATAACCTCCTGTATCTTAAAGTGAAAGTCTCATCGCAATTTCGGTTCAGCCACTCTTAAGATAAGACTGGACAAACAAAAAGACAGACAGACAATTTTCTTAAAAATGTTTTTGTATTTTAATATAATGTATAAAAATACAATATTTTGAAATTTATATACCGCTAGAAATAAATTAAACTAAGCCACGGGCGGGCAGTAATTCTTCTCGGGGAAATAAGGAAAAATATGTATAAACTACTTCCATCCAACAATTCTCTAGAGTTCTTGACTATACGATCTCCATGTACTTGGAAAAGATTGCATTTAACAAGAAATATGTATGTACATACATACACATATATATCAAAGACACATATCGAGATATTTATGTAGGTGCTTTGGCGTATGGATTTCTTTAAAAATTATTATACTATAATTTAATTCTCTTTTAAAGTTATTTAAATTTAATTTATTAAATTGAAATTGTAAATGTAAACATTTTATTACATTAGATGCTTTTTATCACACATCATATATTGCACCTTATAATTTGTTTAATAAATCAACCAATAAGTAAATCGATCACGTTTGTGCGATCAAGACTTGTTCCAATTTCATGTCCAAGTATAACTTATAAAAGTAACAACATTTTATATTATAATAAAAAAAAAACCTACACAAAGAAGTTCGTTAAATTATTTTGTGTTTCAATGGAATCCTATTTTAAAAAGGAAGAATTTGCGATTTCCCAGTGTTCGTGCGTGATGCCGATGAAAGGCAAAAGAGAATTTATAATTTATATCATAAATTAAAATAAATTCTTTGTCGTAGTATTAACATTTATCTGTTTATAGTTACAGAATGGATGGCTGAAGTATATGCAGCAATAAATACTTTACAAGAGCGAGTATTAACTGCTCAAAATAATGTAAGACGAGGCTTAGCTAATATTGCTGCATGGGGAGACAAACCATTGCACAATCGAAAGGAAAACCCCGAGAAACTTGAATTGCTGGCAGTTAATGAAAGGACTCGAAGGATGATAGCAAGGTTTATATTATTATGTCACGTTATTCTGACATGAATCCAAGAATAGATGGATACCTATTGTTTTAGTGGCATTCAGAAAGAAAACACCCGAATATTCTAATGTTCTATTTAACTTTTTCACTTTAATTAAAAATAAATTAAATTAAAAATTAACGATCAATTAAAATAAAGAAAAACACGGTTTTTTGCAGACATCAAAATATTTTGCTAAGCCACGCTGAATTCCAACAAATATTGAAAGATAACTATAACTTATTCTTCAATATAAAAGAGGAAGATGAGGTAAGAACAACATATAAATAATAATTATATATTAACCAACTATATATTCATATAACATTTGTACACACACACACACACACACACACACACACAATACTGGTGTAGGAGTGACGGAGTGTCCATAAGCAAGCTCAATTTTAATATTGTTTTAATTAAATTAGTTTATGATTTTGTTTGTTTTTCTTTTCATCTCTATTGTGTAGTCAGACCTAGAAGAAGAAGAAATTGAAGAAGTAGATGAGTCTACAATGGATGAAGATGAACGAATCGCCCGAGCAAAGAAAATACAAGAAATTATGGAGGAGAGAGAGGCGAAGCGATTGGCTAGAGAAGAGAGAGAAAGAGAAAAAGAAGAGATTGCGCAAGCTAAGTTTGAGAGAAGAGAAGCACGACGTCTGAAAAGAGAAGCTAAAGAAGCTGAAAGGTTGGAGAGACAAGCGCTGCGTGACGCAGGTAATTATTTATACATACTACACGCTATATGTTAAATGAACACGTTTCTATGTTTTATAATAAGTAATAAATGGTAAAGCTTGAGTACTTTTAACCTCTCCTAATCTTTAATATTAGGAGAAGAAGTAGAATCTCCAGCTGAGGAAGAAGAGGAATTAGATCCGGAAGAGTTGGCTGATATTGAAGAGGAACGTCGTGAGATGGAGGAGGAGGCGTTCCGAGCGGCTCGATGGCCGGCCTACGTGTTATACGTGGATTCTTTGGTAAACATTGTTATAATGAACAAAAAAATAACATTACGTTACGTTACCATACATTAGTAGTCTTATGATATCTTAGTGTATGTCGCCAATATTATATATAGAATAATATACATATATTTATTTCTATTTACAACGTGAGTGACCGTATCCTACACGTACATTTCATGTTGTAATAATTTTAATTATAAGAATATTTCTTATTTTAAAGGTTTCCGCACAAGTGATGAAAGCTATTCAAGCTAGCATTAATTTATTTGAAACAAATACAGATTTGGAGAAAGGACCTAGAGTAGCGTTCTTAGAAGTTGTCGCGGAACTGAGAGATCCAGGTTAATGTAGATATTTAAATATATTAGATTATATTATTTTTACAATCATATAAATATTTAATATGACAAATTGTTTAATAATTATTTATTTATATTAATGTTCGTAAATGTACCATATTGTTGATCATTTCAGATATTTATTTCTCTCCATCTTTGGACGTTGACGATGAGGGTGGTTTGTATTGGACGCTGAGAGAAATGATGAAGGATATGTTTCTACAAGCGACCATGTTTCCTCGCATTGATCCTATCGTGCCGATAGCCACTTATGAAGGTGCAGTTTTATTGTAATAATAAACATTAATTTTCTGGTTCAAATTGAAAAACCGCTTAGTGTTGAATAGTCCTTTTATAGTCAAAGCTCTATTAGAAGACTCTTTTTACATGACGTTGATCGTTTTTTAAGTATTCTACTGTTACTGCGATCAGCATAATCTCAGGCACAACAATTAAAAGTTATTTACATTTGAACACAAACTGAAACCACATTCCCAGAGAAAGCACTGACTTTCTTTGTTGATGAATTTATATATAATAATTATAAATGATTTGTTGAAATTCCTAATTAAGAATCTTGAGTAAAATATATACAGTTCTTTCCAACTTATCTTACTATTTCAGATGATATTAAAAAAGAAGATGCAATGATTGATTTGTATCATGAAATTTCAAAGCGAATCGAAAATAGTATCACAGATGTAGTTCAATATGCTTCGGTGAGTTTGGTGTAATATAATAAAATCATATTTATCTCATTACTTTAGTTATTAGTAGAATTTGCTAAAACTGTCGTATATCGTTTCAGAAATATGAAAAATATGCCCCACTTTGGTTAGAAGATAGACAGGAAGTGCTGACCAATTTTCTTAAATATGGACGCGTTATTCCTCCAGAGGAATTCGACAAGTATCGCTTTGATAATGGTTGCGATCCACCAGAAGTTAAGCCAAAACTCGAGCAGTATCAAAAAGAGGTAAATTATTGAATATTTAATAAGTTCTTATTGAGAGACGAATATCAACTTTAGCGGGAAAATAAATATAATTTTTAACAGTACGCCATTTCCCAACATCATTTTAAGCATAATATTCTTTTACATACTCACCTTGTCGCTATTTATAATCTACATTGTGAAGCCGAATTTAATTTACATTTCACAGATCGACAAGTATAATGCATTATATGCTGAAGTTAGCGCTTTACCTTCTCAATATCTGTGTAACGGATGGTTGAAATTGGAGTTAAAACGACTAAACCAAGCTATTATGAATATTATTTGTAAATGGAGTAATTTATACAAGCAGAATCTTAAAGATCATGTACAGACAAGGTAAACGGAGTTTTTATAGATATATCTAATTTATTTTAATTATAAACACGACGTATAATGTGTTGCTATTTACGTATTTGATTTTTTTTTCAGTCTAAACGACCTAGAGCAGTTCATTGCGTATGCATCTAAAGAATTATCAGTAGAACTAGAGGATGATGACTACGAAGGCTTATTGAAAGTAATGGGTGTATTAAACGAAGTCAAGGCCAAGATGGATGCTGGAACAGACCAAATGTTTGAACCCCTTAGAGATATCATTTACGTTTTAAAGGAATATGGTGTAGAATTTCCTGAAGAGACATATGAACAGGTAAAGTAAACAAATGTATTAACACAAGTAATAAATTTTTTTTTACTTAATATTTTTTTAACTAAAGTTCTTTTAAATTTAAAACGTTTTTATAAAAATAGAGACTATATTTTTTAAGATAAATTTATTTATTATCGCTTAAGAGGATTACGAAATACTTTTTTTGTTACAAGTATATAGATGTAATAAATCTGTGATGATTTTTATGTCCAAATTGTATTCTTATAAAACGTAAACTATAATGGACATAATATGTACTGTGCATGTATATATGTATATTATACTGTATTATTGTACTGTTAATTTATATTAAATATTTTTAATGCGTCTCTCTGGAGATAGAAGTATTCACCTACTCATCAATACTCGGTACATACATTGGTAAGATAATAACTTTTTTTACAAAAGCATCACTTTTATTTGATTATTGTTAAAAAAAATTCCTCTCTATAAACAGAAAGGATATAATGTTACTACTGTTTCTTCTATATATTTGTATTTGTTAGACGTCTTTTTACTTTTAAAAATTGTGGAAATATTAAATTTAAAATTAAACCTTGCTTCCAGCTGGATGTTTTACCGGAGAAATGGAGGAACCTGGTAAAACAAGCGACAGTAATGAAAAATGAGGTAGCCCCAATGCAAGCAGCGCAAGCCGCTCTTATCGCTAAGCGGGTTGCTCTTATAAATCTACGTATTGCTATGTACCGTGATCAGTTCAAATTAAAAGAGGTTTGTTAATTTGTAATGTATATATATGGTAATTTTTACTTACTTTGTTTTATTTTTTTTTTTGTGAACTGGTTAAAAATTATTTATTTTATACCAGATTTTCTTCGAGAAATGCAAGGAACCTTACAGGCAAATCGACAAAGTTCACCAAGAATTACAACAATTTGAAGACATTGTTAAGAATTTGAAAAAATCTTGTGGTTTATTCGATATTCAACCACCAGATGAAAAGAATTTGAAACAATGTAGGCGGGAACTCAAACTAGCGAAGGTAAATGATTTAAGATGGAACGTTTTACGTGAAACAATTATAGCGGATGATGATTTATGATGATAATTTAAAGCTATTTTTTTATACTGACATACGAATGCCACCTCATTATACCTGTGTTCGAATAGGTTTAAAAAAATACCCGATAAATCTTGTTAATTTCGATCGAGTATTTTTTTATTTTGTTTTAAATGTGTAATAATCGCTAAAATAAAAGTTCTTATTACTCAGAGTAAATAATATAAACTCTTAAAATGTAAACAAAAAATCTATATTTTATGGTCTTTTTAGCAACTTTGGGATTATTATAATTTGGTAATGGGAACTATAGAGTTCTGGAAAAAATCACCATGGAAAAAGATAGATGCTGATGGTATGGATCAAGAATGTAAACGTTTTACGAAAGACTTGAGGCAATTAGATAAAGAAATGAGAGTATGGTAAGAATTATTTCTTAAATTTTTTGAAATATATCATTTGGAAAATGTGTTTGAATATTTTAAATTTGACTGACACATCATTTTTTAAATAAAATTTACACAATTTAATCACAAAGATGGTGCAATAACAATTACACAATTAAAAGATGATACGAATGTAATTTATGTAAATGATATTTTTTTAGGGAACCATATATTTCAATAGAAGGCACAATAAAGAACTTAATGACTTCCCTACGCGCAGTCACTGACTTACAAAACCCATCTATCAAAGACAGACACTGGGTTGAATTGATGATGGCAACGAAGGTAAGGGTAGTTTGTACAAGGACGACTGTCGATGAAATATATAATTTTATGTATATATAATTGTAGCAACTAGTTAAGTTTAACATTTTCTTATGTAGAAAGCTGCACATTCATTCATCTCATCTATAGAAACTAAGTGCATTGAGTCATTTCAACGTATTAGCCGAAATCGTATTTCGTTGACCGAAATTTTAGACGACTTTAAGACTTTAAATGAAATACCTCAACCGATAAATGAAACGTTAGAAAATCATAACAGAAATAAGGTGTATACAAACATACAAACAAATAATCTGGATGTTAAAAAATGTCACCAACTAAAAAAAATTACAAATTTGAAGTTTCGCGACAACTTATCCCAAGAAAATAGATTTCAAAGCTACAATAGATGTTATACATTGCAAGAAATTCGAGAAAATGGTCTGCAGTTGGTTCGCCCAAAAGAAAAGTTACAATGTAACCACCAAAATACTAATATCATTTTATCGGAATTCATTTTGTAAATATTTTATTCTTAGAGATATTCATCTAGTTAAAATTGTAAATACTTATATTTAGTAAATAGATTATACATAGATATAAACTCCAGATGTAAATGTAAGTAAAACATATGAAATAATTCCTTTTTAGTTTCAAATTTTTGTTACACAATTTAAATATTTTTAAACGTATATTTTTTAGGTTAAGTTCCACATTGATGATGATACAACGCTAGCAGACTTATTAGAACTCAATCTTCATAAATACGAAGAAGAAGTTAAGACAATCGTAGATAAGTCTGTCAAAGAAGCTGCAATGGAGAAAACGCTGAAGTAAAATATTAATTTAATTATATAACATAATTTAAATATACAGCTCTTGCAATTTTTCTTTCATTTTAACATTTTAAATAGTGATAAATAATGTTTTCATTTTAACAGAGAATTAGAGGCTACTTGGGCGGTTATGGAGTTCGAGTATTTGTTTCACGATAGAACAGGTATCAAGTTACCTAAAGCCAGTGAAGAACTTGTTGAGACACTGGAAGACAATCAGGTAATCGCTTGCCTTTATTCTTGTCCTAATTTCGCTTAGTTATCTTTTACTTATTTATTTTTGTCGTTTACTAATTTTACTTATTAGAATCAAGTGCAAAACATGATGTCATCAAAATTTATTGGTTACTACGAAGAAGAAGTTACAGCATGGCAGAAGAAACTTGGCACTGCAGATGCAGTTATTGCCCTCTGGTTCGAGGTCCAACGTAAATGGCAATACTTGGAAAGTATATTTGTAGGTTCCGATGATATACGAGCTCAGCTACCTGAGGACTCAAAGAGATTCGATAATATCGACAAAACGTTTAAGGTGACAATTTATAACAATTTTTGTTGTTTATTTGCTTACAAATTTCTATTCATTCTATTTTAATGTTACAGGAATTACTCAAAGATATAGGTGCAACACCAAATGTCGTTCAAGCCACCAATAAACCTGGTTTGTTAGATAAATTAGAAGAACTTATGGCTGCATTGAATCTTTGCGAGAAAGCTCTTAATGATTACTTAGAAACTAAACGTTTGGCGTATCCACGATTTTATTTCGTTTCCTCAGCAGATTTACTTGGTAATTTTTGGGAGTAGTATATTTTTGTTTTAATATCCACAAGAATTAATTATATGTGACTTTTTAGATATATTATCTAATGGAAACAATCCTCCTGCGGTGTGCCGCCATCTATCAAAGTTATATGATAATTTAGCTGTATTAGTGTTCGTAAAACCAGGCAGCAAACAAGCATTTGAAATGATTTCCAAGGAAAATGAAGAACACGTACCATTCAAAGCACCGTGTTGCGATTGTTCGGGCAAGGTATGGTAGCAACAATATCAAAGATAAAATATTAAAATAAAATTTTGTATATTATATTTCATTTTATTGTTTGTAGGTAGAGGTATGGCTAAACCGTGTAACAGATTGTATGCGTTACACCTTACGAGACATTTTTGAACACAGTGTAAAGTCTTATGAGGATAAGCCTCGTGATGAGTGGGTGTTCGATTGGCCTGCACAGCCGGCTTTAGTTGGCACTCAAATATGGTGGACTACGGAGACTAATCAGGCTTTTGAGAAACTTGAAGAAGGTAACCATATAAATTTACCAAAAATATTTTGTACTTATATAACTTACCCGTTTTCATATCATCATTACTGTCATATTTAATTTTAACTTATTCATGTTAAGGTTATGAAAACGCGTTAAAGGATTACCAAAAGAAGCAAATCGCACAGTTAAATGCCCTGATTGTGTTACTTCTGGGTGACTTGACAGTCGGGGACCGACAGAAGATCATGACTATATGTACTATCGATGTGCATTCAAGAGATGTTGTTGCTAAGCTTATTGTGGCGAAGGTGGAAACATCCGCCGCCTTTCAATGGCAGAGTCAGTTGAGGTGATATTTTTTTAATTCTATTAATTCCATGTCGTTTTGTTTTCATTTTGTTTTTTATTGCTATATTTCGTATTTATATTATTATTAAGATTTAAATGATTTTCATCAGACATCGCTGGGATATTAAGCTAAACAATTGTTTCGCCAACATATGCGATGCCCAATTTCTTTATGATTACGAGTACTTGGGAAATACACCTCGTCTTGTAATTACACCATTGACAGACAGATGCTATATTACTTTGACACAGGTATGACTATCACTGTTTTTGTAGTGTTTAAGTAAGTAAATATTAATCTCTCGCATTAGGCGAGATATGCACGCATGTGGATACCTCGCTAAATACACTTTTATCAAGTTATTTAAAGCGCACCCTTATGACACTTATTTAACACTTATTTTCAACGATGTTTCTTAGAGCCTTCATTTAATTATGGGCGGAGCACCAGCGGGTCCGGCCGGAACCGGCAAAACGGAAACGACTAAAGATTTAGGAAGAGCTCTCGGCATTATGGTTTATGTATTCAATTGTTCAGAACAAATGGACTATAAATCATGCGGCAATATTTATAAAGGTTTGTTATCATGTCAAAATAAAATATTTTGCTCTATATATATAAATATTTGGCTAGAAAATATTAAGAAATATAAAATATTTAATATTACATTTATCAAAAGGTCTTGCACAAACTGGCGCTTGGGGTTGCTTTGATGAATTTAACAGGATTTCAGTGGAAGTATTGTCAGTCGTATCAGTGCAAGTGAAAAGTGTTCTGGATGCCATTAAGGCTAAGAAAAAGAAGTTTGACTTTATGGGCGAATACATTACACTCATTCCTACAATAGGAATGTTCATTACTATGAATCCTGGATATGCTGGCCGCACGGAGTTACCGGAGAATCTTAAAGCGCTGTTCAGGTACGCCAATCAAGCATTATGCTATATTCTTATAAGTTTCTATACAATCAACTCTATTGTTACTTGTAGCATGATGTTATAATGTTAATCTTTATATCGGTTTAAATACCTTTAATTATTGCTTTCTAAACAGGCCATGTGCAATGGTAGTGCCAGATTTCGAGTTGATTTGCGAAATTATGCTTGTAGCAGAAGGTTTTCAAGATGCTCGCTTACTAGCCAGAAAGTTCATTACATTATATACGTTGTGTAGAGAATTACTGTCCAAGCAAGATCACTATGATTGGGGCTTGAGAGCTATTAAATCTGTGCTTGTCGTAGCTGGATCCTTGAAGGTGATATATATATATATTCGTTATTCTGATGTATTAACTTAGTTTATTTTAATCATTTTAAATTTTACTTTTTCTTAGAGAGGAGATCGGCTCCGACCGGAAGATCAAGTGTTAATGAGGGCTCTCCGTGACTTCAATATTCCTAAAATAGTGACAGACGACATGCCTGTGTTTATGGGACTTATTGGTGACTTATTTCCCGCACTTGATGTGCCACGTAAACGTGATTTAAATTTTGAAAAGAAACTAGTTGATGGCGCTATATCTATGAAACTTCAACCAGAACCTGGATTTATATTAAAGGTATATAACATAACAAGTGTTGTGAGAATATTTTCTTCTTATTATTATTATATTATATTTAAAAATATTAAATATTTTTCTGTTTCAGATGGTACAACTAGTGGAATTATTTGCGGTCCGACATTCAGTATTTATCAATGGATTTGCAGGTACAGGCAAATCTATGGTGTGGCAATGTCTACATAGAACTTATCAAATGTTGAAAATGAAGCCATATTATAATGATTTGGATCCAAAAGCGGTAACAAATGATGAACTATTTGGTATAATAAATCCTGCCACAAGAGAATGGAAAGATGGTCTCTTTTCAACTATTATGAGAGATATGGCGAATATGCCAGGCGACGGTCCTAAATGGATTGTGCTCGACGGCGATATTGATCCAATGTGGATTGAAAGCTTGAACACCTTAATGGACGATAATAAGGTATTATATTTTAGATATTCATTTATTTATTACTAAAACAAACGACTATAAAGTATGTTAAAACATTTGACATGTTTTAAATAATTTTGTAGTTAAACTTTAAAAGTTGACATTCTAATTCAATTAAATACACATAATTACTTAAGTCATTTTCAGTCTTTCACACTACATAATAGTATTATAATATATAAATAAAACCTTAAAATCATATCAAAATTCAAGTAATCAAGTATTTCAGCATTACTAGTATGCCATTGCTATTGTGTTTAACACTCAACACTTTAAAAAACTTTTTTATAGGTATTAACTTTAGCAAGTAACGAGCGTATTGCATTAACAAAATCTATGAGGTTATTATTTGAAATAGCAACTTTAAGAACAGCAACACCTGCTACTGTGTCTCGTGCTGGAATTTTATATATCAACCCTCAAGACTTAGGGTGGAATCCGTAAGTCATAAATATGTTTTTGTAACAAATCATTAATTCTTGTATTTTATCCTAAATAATTTAAAACAAACTATAAATCGTATATTACACTCACTGGGCTGGATTTGCTTACAAGGTTTGTAGCTTCATGGATAGAAACAACACGTGATGACGAATCAGAGAAAGCGATGTTGACGGTATTGTTTGATAAGTACATTCCTTCATTGCTGGAATCCTGCAAAAAATATAAGCGAATAACTCCATTAAGTGAACTGCAACAGATACAGTTGACTTGCTATTTGTTGGAATGTTTTCTCAATAAGAGTTTACTACCTAGTGATTGTCCTAAAGAATGGTAAGAATCATATTACTTATTTTTATATGGCTATTGTGTAAAAATATTCACGACACATTTTTCAATAAATATTGGTGAAAATAACCATCTTTGATATTTTTAATCTCACAAATTAAATTAATTAATACTAAGCTATTCACAATAATATATTTTATTTATTTGTTTGTATATATTGTTTGTATCTACATGATACTGTTTTAAGGTACGAAATTTATTATGTCTTTTGTGTCGTATGGGGCTTTGGCTCTGGTCTTTTCCAAGACCAGCTTGTGGATTGGAGAAATGAATTCAGCAAGTGGTTTTGTAATGAATTCAAACAGATTAAATTTCCATCGACTGGAAACGTGTTTGGATTCTTCATAGATCCTGAAACAAAGAAATTTTTACCGTGGGTGGAAAAAGTTGAATCTTTTGAATTGGATCCTGATATCCCATTACAGGTAAAAAAGTTATTGATGTAGATTAAGTTAGTTTATATAATATGTACTGATACTTAAGCACATATTTTACGCGTATAGAGTGGCGAATAGAGGGAACCTGGTGTACACTACATTTTTCCAATTTTAAGCCAATTTTGGCTCCTTTTATTTGATAAGATAAACAATGAGGAAACCCACACAATCGTAACATTTAAAGGCAGATGCCGTGATGCAGCGTCACGACGGCGTCAAATGCGGCATTTGAAAAGGATTAAAATGAAAAATTAATTATTTGTAATTTCTCTACTAAAAATTTAATATACCAATGATAAAAACGACATTTATTATTGCCTTTAATTTGATATGTAATTATTAAATGTATAAATTAATTAATAAAAATTTTCAGTCATGCTTAGTGTCTACATCGGAGACGACTCGTATTAGATTTTTCATGGATTTATTAATTGCAAAGCAAAAGCCGGTAATGTTAGTAGGCAGCGCCGGCAGTGGCAAGACCGTAAGCGTCGCCTCCAAACTCAATGCACTGTCTGATAATTATGCTATTACCAATGTGCCATTAAATTTTTATACTACATCAGGTTAGTTAATTAAAATTAAAATTAAACTCTTCCGTTACTGAGCAATTACACGGTGGATACTTATTTTTAACCTCGGGAGCAAGCTATACTCTTCAGGGATGCTGTAAGGACCATTCAAGGTCCACATATATAGTCCAAAAAAAATGTTACTAATGAATGTTACTAAATAAATGCTAAAGTAGTGAATTTACTCATGTAGGGTGCTGGGAAGGGAGTTTAACCTACCGGTACAGGGAACATTAGGATTTTCGTTCCATGGCAAAGAAATTGCAAGTGCAAACAAATCCCTATAATTACAGTTATAAATATAATAAAAATTGATCACAAATGCTACAATTTCTGTTTATACAAAAATAGTTTCAAATAGTACACAATAACGAATGAAGAAGCTAATATTCGATACAATATTTATAAATTATTATAGTTCATAAATATTTATTATAGTTCTATTACAAATAACACGCTTTTTTTTAATTCATTGTTTTATTAGAAATGATACAAAAAGTACTGGAGAAGCCATTGGAAAAGAAATCCGGCCACAATTTTGGACCTCCAGGAAGTAAATTTATGATATATTTTGTGGACGATTTGAATATGCCAGAAGTAGATTTGTACGGCACAGTACAGCCTCATACTCTAATCAGACAGTTTATGGATTATCGACACTGGTGAGATAAGACTTAGAGCTTAACTTATTAAATATAGCTATTGCTTATTATTTTCATAAAACTATTTCAATTTATATTGAGAATGTTATTACATGATATTTTTTTAGGTATGACAGACAAAAGCTCAGCTTAAAGGATATTTCTAACTGTATGTTTGTATCCTGTATGAATCCTACTGCTGGATCCTTCACCATTGACCCTCGACTACAAAGACACTTTTGCACTTTTGCCGTCAGGTAACTGATTTATTTCTAATTTAGTTATAAATATTTTAGTTATTAGTATTTATTAATCTAAACATTTAACAATATATTTAAAATTTACTACAACATTTCTTTCAGCTTCCCTGGATTGGATGCTTGTTTCCATATATACAAGCAAATTCTTTCACAGCACTTAGCTAATCCTTTAAACAAATTCAATATTACCGTTCAACGTTATGCAGAGCCACTTGTGAACGCAGCGCTTGCACTTCACAATAAGCTTGCATCCACTTTCCTACCTACTGCTATTAAATTCCACTACATTTTTAATTTACGTGACTTGTCCAACATATTTCAGGTTGGTACTTTTTTCTAATATATAATACGATTTAAGTATATAGGTCGATATTTACTTACAATAAAACATTTTAATAACATACTTGAATTTGAGTCATTTTTGTATTTTCTTAATTTTCATACAATCTTCAGGGGATATTATTTACGACGGGCGATGCAATTAAAGCCCAGTCAGAACTCATACGACTATGGATGCACGAAGCCACACGCGTTTATTCTGATAAATTAGTGGATCCTATAGACAATGAGAATTTTGGAAAGTTAATTATTGATGTTATTAAGAAGAATTGTGAGGTACATAAAATTTAGCCTTCTAAAAAGGTGCAACTGTTTGCTAAAGTGAAAGTAAAAAACTGTATGAATAATTAATTTTCTTTTCACTTAGGATTTTGATGAAAATGTAGTATTTGAGAAGCCATTAATATACTGCCACTTTGCGGAAGGTATTGGAGATCCCAAATATTTTCCCATCAAAGATTGGCCACATATAAAGCGATTACTTGATGAGTCTCTTTCCTCGTACAATGATCTGGTTGCAACTATGAATCTTGTTTTGTTCGAAGATGCTATGTATCATATTTGCAGGTAAAATAATACAATGATGAAAGTTATATTTAATTCTAATGGATTAGAATTAAATATAACTTTCATCATAGTTTTAACTTCACTTATCGCTTAGTTTTAACTTTATCATTGCTTAAAATTAGCACTTAAGATTCTGTATAAGTACATGAAAAACAATAATTTAATAATTCCGTCTCCTATATTTAAGCCATTTTATATTTTTGTTTGCTTTTCGTTAGGATTAATCGTATCCTGGAGGCACCGCGTGGAAATGCGTTGTTGGTGGGTGTCGGAGGCTCTGGAAAGCAATCCTTATCGAGACTGTCCGCTTTCATCTCATCACTTGAGGTGTTCCAGATACAACTCCGAAAGGGGTATAGCATGAATGACCTTAAAGTTGATTTAGGTAAGTTACTTACAAAAAAAGTTTATAAAATATATTACCATATAAGTATCTGATTTAACTATAATAATGTAACTTTAAATTTATTATAATTGTTCGAAAATTTATCAAATTCAAACCAAAGTGTCCCTTTGAGTGTTACGCCGCGTAACTTATATTAACGTGTATTTTAAATCCTTTTAAAATATAAACTTGTTAAGTTAAATCATCATGATTTAACTTAACAAGTTTATATTTTAAAAGGATTTAAAATTTTGATATATACATGGTTTATAAATATTATACAATCGTTCCAAAACAGCTGGACTAAACTTGAAAGCTGGACTAAAGAACATTGGGAATATGTTTTTAATGACCGACGCACAGGTTGCGGACGAGCGCTTCCTAGTACTTATAAATGATTTACTCGCTTCTGGAGAGATTCCTGAGCTGTTTGCTGATGATGAAATCGAAAATATTATAAATGGAGTTAGAGGGGAGGTATTGCATCTAATATATTTTTATATAAACAAATAGCAGTAGAATTTGACTTCAAATATATGTAGTGTTCTTGTAAAATAAAATGTTATATAACATATCATCAGCTACAATAGCTTGAATATTTACCAATATCATAGAACAATTCTTTTTTTTGGTTTTTAAAACACATAGATTTACGTTTGTCGTCTTTATTATTGTACTCCTCACCTTTTATGCGTACTTTCGATAGCTTTCGGATGATTATAACTAAATCTAGTCTCGCATATATTAATTTAATGTCTTCTGTGTGAAAGATAATTAATTAGGAAAATGTCCCATTTGAATCTGTTATATTTTTTTCTAAATTTGTAAAATGTATTATAATTAATTTAAAACTAAACAATTATGCTGATGCAGACAAAAGCATCAGGTGTACAAGACACACGCGAAAACTGTTGGCGTTTCTTCATCAATAGAGTGCGGACCATGTTAAAGGTAAAAAGTTGTGTGCTATTTAATGAATAATGAAATTTTTTGTGCATATTATAGAAAAAGTGTAAGTGATCTTTTATTTTTAAAATACCTGACCTCCTTGTCTACCTTCTGGTCACGCCAGGAGTTACTTATGTATAATTAACACTTAATTAATTAATTAAGTGAACTCACTTATGTATTTAACGCGACGGTTTCTGGGTTCGATCCCCAGTCGGGGAAGATGGATTTTTCTATTTCCATTTTCTTCGCTCTGGCAACTAAGGCAAAGCGCGGTGTTGAGTTCCGCCACTCAACACGCAATGCCTCGAAAAACGGCGGAAAGCGGGGACGAAGTAAGCAGGGACTAAGTAACGGAGTGTCTTAACACTAGGTTCGTATGGTTCCTGCAGTTCCCTCTGCCTACCCTGCCATGTGCGGGATAAAAGCGTGAAGCTAAAAAAAAAAAAAAAAACTTATGTATTATTAATTAATTATTATATTTTAATTAATGTTATAACTTAAACAATTAAATTTAAATTAATATGTATATGTATGTATGCTTCGGTAATTTAAAAAAAAATCTTTTAAAGGTGGTGTTATGCTTTTCTCCTGTCGGCGCTACACTGCGAATTCGTGCTCGAAAATTTCCGTCTATTGTAAACTGTACTTCCATTAACTGGTTCCATGAATGGCCCCAAGAGGCTTTGCGTTCTGTGTCTAAGAGATTCATTTCTGAAGTTGAATCTTTGCCTGTAAGCGTTTACTATCACAAAAATAGAATTTAATAGTAAAATACATTAGCATTGTATATTATTATTAATTATAATATCTTACATTTATAGGCCATCCTTGTCGATCCTGTATCAAATTTCATGTCACACGTTCATCAAAGTGTGAATCAAATGTCCTCAGTCTACTTCCAAAATGAGCGTCGCTACAATTACACGACGCCTAAAACATTCCTTGAACAAATATCACTGTATGGGAAGCTGCTTAACGAAAAAACTACAAATTTAAAAATGATGATTTACAGACTAGAAAATGGTTTAGAAAAATTAGCCTCTTGTGCAGCGGATGTGGCCGTATTGAAGGTACTTTGTGTTTTTTAGTATCAAAGCTGAATTTAATATAATTCTATTAATTTAATATAATTTAAGTCTAAATTTATTAAATGATTACCATTTTAAGGTAACGCTAGCGGAACAAGAACAAATACTAAAAGTAAAAAATAAAGCAGCTGAAGAACTTATAGAAGTTGTCGGCGCTGAAAGTGAAAAAGTGTCAAAGGAAAAAGCGTTTGGTAATTTTTGAACATACTGTATTAAATAAAACTATAATATATAAGATAGTACATCACTATAGAATTTGCAAATTTCTTTTACAGCTGCCGAAGAAGAAAAGAAGGTCAAAGTAATTGAGGAAGATGTAACAATTAAAGCTAAAATTTGTGCAGATGATCTCGCAAAAGCAGAACCAGCACTGCTTGCGGCTCAAGAAGCCTTAAATACTTTAAATAAAAATAACTTAACTGAATTAAAGTCTTTTGGCTCTCCGCCAGATGCGGTAGTCAATGTTACAGCTGCTGTACTTGTATTATTCTCTAAAAAAGGAAAGTTACCAAAAGATAGATCGTGGAAAGCTTGTAAGGTTATTATGAATTTTAATAATATCGAAAAGTGGGGACAGAGAAAGCAGGAACTAAGCAACGGAGTGTCTTAGCACTAGGTTCATATAGTTCCTGCATTTCCCTCTGCCTACCCTGCAATATTCGGGATAAAAATGTATACTATACAATAATATATTTACATAATTTTCATAAATTCAATTTTCAGCTCATGATGGCTAAAGTTGATCAATTTCTATATGATTTAGTATATTACGACAAAGAAAATATACATCCCGATGTTATTAAGGTAAATCATACGTTCTAGTTTTTAATATACTTCAAAAAAGAATGGAAGGGGAGTGACGCAATTTAACCGTATTTATTATATTTGTTACCCCAGAACTTACGACTGGGTGAACCAATTTTGGTGATTCTTCTTTTATATTTGAAAACTAACGATTACCGTATGTGATCCCCTTTTTTATCAAGATCCATAGTCTTGAATGAATGAATGAATGAATTCGTTTGATTTTATTTATACAGCGCTGTGTTATGACACACACTCTGGACCAGCACATTTATTATTTCTAAAATTAGTTATTGTGTATCAGATCCACTATGTTGCTTTTCTTATAACTAAGTTGACTATTCAGTTTATTTAGAAAACATTCTTTTGTTTGTTTGATCTCTTTTTGCTGATTAACACAATGTAACATTTTATTACCTACTTATTTTGTCTATAATATATTTGCTCACAGAACAAAACTATTATAAAATAAATCCGTATCTAAGATAATAATTAGTTTTTAATATAAAATATTATTATTTCAAAAGGCCGTTCAGCCATACATTAAGAATCCGGAATTCAACCCGGAGTTTATAATGTCAAAGTCGGCGGCGGCGGCGGGGCTATGCGCGTGGGTCATCAACATCGTCAAGTTCTACGACGTGTACGTGGTGGTAGAGCCCAAGCGCCGCGCCCTTAACGCCGCCAACGCGGAACTGCAGGCCGCCAGGGATAAACTAGCATTCCTTACTGATCAGATTAAGGTGCTGTTATATTCTTTCTTTTTCGTTCTGTTATATTCTTTTTTAAATTATTCGTTCTGTTAAGTTAGTTATTCGTTCTGTTAAATTATTACTCACTTTAATTATTACTGCACCATGTTACTACTGTCTTTAAGGCTAACTAAGAGTTAAGCGAATTGTTTCAAATCCCTCTGTAGGCGTTTGCATAGAATTACAATAAAACAGATTATCGTGCATATTATAAACATTGTTTTTCATTTGGTACTTAGTATTCTAGAAGTCATTAAATGGTAAAAAATATTTAGGAACTAGAAGAAAAATTGGAAGAACTGTTGAAGGCTTTCCAAGAAGCTGTTAATGAAAAAATGAAATGTCAAGCTGAAGCAGATGCTACTAATGCTACTATTGATCTAGCCAATAGACTAGTAAATGGATTGGCATCTGAAAAAGTGAGGTTAGTATAACAAAATAATTTGTAAATCTAAAAGAATATTTAGTTAATAAAATAAGTTATTGAGTATATGAGAAATAAAACAAATCATTTAAAATTTTAGTTAATTATTTAAAGATCTTTTTAATAGGTGGTCGGCTACAGTAGTAAACTTGAAGGAATCAGGAGTGATGTTGCCCGGAGATGTCCTTGTGGTGACAGCGTTCATATCGTATGTGGGTTGCTTTACGCGCAGATACCGTTTGCTCCTTATCGATGAAGATTGGGTCCCCACTCTTGCGAAGACTGATGTAAATTTGATTTTTTTAAGTTAACTTTTATTGCTATATTTTGCGATATTGCATCTAATAAGTGTAATTTCTAACTTACATTATAAAAAATGATTTGTAGCCGAAAATTGAAACAACGGAAGGTCTCGAGCCACTGTCGATGTTGACTGATGATGCTCAAGTGGCCTCGTGGAATAACGAAGGTTTACCAACGGATACTATGAGTACGGAAAATGCTACCATTCTAACTAACTCAGCAAGATGGCCGCTAATGATAGATCCTCAACTGTGCGTACAAGAAATTATGTTAAAAATAGATACTTGAAGTAATAATTAATTTTAACAATAATTAGATTAAAGCAGAGAGCATATCTTCCTAAAAATTAATTGCTTATGCAATTCTTTTGCAATCAATTTCAAAATTTTCTTCGTTTGCATCAGAATCACAATTATTTATGTAGTTTAACAGTACCAAGAGTAGTAATTGAGTAAGAGTTTTTAGGGCAGATCCGTAAAAAATAGTGTACATGCAGAGTATACATTTTTGATTGAGTTATTCTGTGCTAGCTAGCTAGCTAGTTAATTATAGGGTCCAGATAATTGTAATATCGTTGAAAGATATAGTTATTTAATTTTGATTAAGTGATTTATTAAAAAAATACGCGACTATATTGTTTTGATAGAAATAAAAATTGAACAAATTATGTTGTAGCACATCGTGAGACACTGAATATTATAAATACATACATAAATACAAACCATGATGGTAAACAAGATGACTGTAAGACCGATCTAAAATATTTTCATTTCCTTTCCATATCTTGTCAGACAAGGCGCGGCACGGACCTTCGCCGGTTCAAAATCCCGAATTCGAAAAATACTTATAGATGCCTATACAAGTGGGATAAAGCGTTAAGCCAAATAAATAAGAAGGAATAATAATCCATTAAAAATATTAACAAGTAAATGTACATTCTTTTACACCAGCCAAGGCATAAAATGGATCAAGTCCCGCTACGGTGACGCACTGGTCGTCATACGCTTGACCCAACGCAACTACATAGATCGCATCGAGCGCGCCGTCAGCAACGGCGACGTCGTGTTGCTCGAGAACATCGGCGAGACCGTCGACGCGGTACTCGAGCCGCTGTTGGGCAGAGTCTTGATACGCAAGGGAAAAGTGCTTAAAGTAAGTTTTGTGCTATATGAAATTCCCATCATTAATTATTTTACAGCTCCACAAATGGTTAAACGGCGCTGAGTAAACTAGACGATATATAGACGTGGGTGAACTCTACACATCAGCGAGGCTTTTTTTATTTCTTTCCTAATATCTATCCAATAAATATAACTTATTAACCATATCTTAACACAAAAGCAATGTTCTTCGGCTTTTTACCTTAATTAATTCCTCTAGTAGGTAAATATGTGTTATCATGTCTGGAATCATAAATGATTTCTCCTAAGTAAAAATAAAAAAAGGCGCAGAAACAAAAGCAATAAGTTTCTATAAAAGTGTGATCAATTTACACACCCATCCTATTTCATTTCAGATTGGAGACCGGGAAATTGATTACCATCCAAATTTCAGACTTATTATTCAGACTAAACTGGCAAATCCCCATTATCAGCCTGAAATGCAAGCACAGTGTACTTTAATAAACTTCACTGTTACCAGAGATGGGTGAGCTTTCTTTTATTTGTAAATAAGTTCTTTGAACTTTTTGGAATTATAATTATAGAAACATTTATTTACGAAATGTGTTTAATGTAGTATTTAATAAATATAAAAGATATGATACGAGTTATTATACAGTTAGGTATGTTAATTAAAATCAATATTTAAATTTAAAGCCTTGAAGAGCAACTATTAGGAGAAGTTGTGAAAGCCGAAAGACCCGACTTAGAAACACTGAGATCTGGACTCACTAAGCAACAAAATGATTTTAAAATTACACTCAAAAGCCTAGAAGACGATTTATTAAAACGTTTATCTTCTGCTGGACCGGATATATTGAGTGACTCCGCTTTGGTTATCAACTTAGAGACCACGAAGAAAACAGCTGCTGATATCGAAGTAAAAGTGGAAGAGGGGAAAGTTACAGCTGTGAAGATTGATGAAGCACGTGAAAGATATAGGCGAGTTAAACATATAAAAATACTACTAAATACCTAATTAACAAAAAATAATTGCCATACATTATCACTCTCTTTTCAAAATCATATTTTTGTTTACTACAAAATTTCAAATAAAAATCAATGATTTTTTGTCTTCACGCTTTATCCCGCACATAGCAAGGTAGGCAGAGGAAACCGAAGCAGTCGTAGGATCCTAGTGTTACTCTCCGTTACCCGCTTTTCGCAGTTTCGAGGCATTGCGTGTTGAGTGGCGGAACTTTGCCTTGTTGCCACATCGAAGAAAATTAAAATGAAAAAATTAATTTTCCCCTAGTGGGAATCGAACACAGAAACCGTCACGCAGGCTGGCTTTATACCTCTGCCCCACAACGGTCCCTTTAATTATTTTTTTATTAATTATAAGCAATAATGGCGTTTAAAATAAACAAAAATTACATAATGAATATGTAATACACATATTCCTAGCATAGGCTAATCTTATATTTTTTTTACAGGCAAGCTGCGACTCGAGCGTCCATACTTTACTTTATATTGAACGACCTTTACAAAATAAATCCAATGTACCAGTTCTCTCTCAAAGCGTACAGCGTTGTATTCAAAGATGCACTTATGAGAGCTGAACCATCTGACGAATTGGACACAAGAGTGGCCAACTTATTAGATAGCATTACATTTGCCGTCTTTGTGTACACTAGCAGAGGGTTATTTGAACAAGATAAACTGATATTCTTGTTCCTCATCACTTTGCAGGTACGTCACTAGTTAGTATTTATGTATTCTTTTGTTTTATCCCGCTCATGGCAAGTTAGGCAAGAGGAACCAAAGAAGACGTGGGAACCTAGTGTTAAGACACTCGGATCCCTGCTTTCCGTCTAGAGGCATTGCGTGTTGAGTGGCGGAACTCAACGCCGAACTTTGTTTAGCTGCCAGAGCAAGGATAATGGAAAATGAAAAAAATCATCTTCTCCAGGTGGGAACCGTCGCGTTTACAGGCAGACGCTTCGCCTTCGCGCCACGACAGTCCGCTGCTTGGACGATGATTAATATATTTTGTCAACTATATCATTCTCAGGTCCTTCAAGTGGAGGGCAAGATAGATCCGAGAGAATTAGATTTCTTATTGAAGTATGCGGTAGCTCCAGTTAACTCTCCATACCCGTGGTTGTCCAATAATTCATGGGGTGGGATCGTGGCTCTTGCCAAGATGGATGCGTTCGAAAATCTAGACAAAGATATCGAAGGAGCAACAAAAAGGTATTTACAAATATTAAAGTTAATAAGGCCATCGTGTTATTGTTAGACTAATATTCTGATCTCAACTTTTTTAAGACAAAAACAAAAGCTAGGCCCTAACAAGCCATATTTCTAATTTAAGCTGTAAATGTAAAACAGAGTGAACTAGCTTATCTTTTATAAGCACGTAAGAAACACCTCGTGAAGTGTAAGTTTGTAATAATCTACTGCACTATTTCATAAAGTTATCGAATCTGATATACTCGTAAATATGAAATATGTTAATAATTGTTAATTGTTGAGTTAATGTACTTAAGTTTTTGCTAGATGGCAAAAATATACTGATGGGGAAGCGCCGGAGAGAGACAAATTGCCGGGCGAGTGGAAGAATAAGTCATCATTGCAGCGCTTGTGTATACTGCGCGCGCTGAGACCTGATAGAATGTCCTACGCCTCAGGGTACTAAATAAAAACTTTCATATTTATTAAATAGATACCTAGTGTATATTTATACTCTTAATTAATTTTATAAACATTATATTATATATATAGGGATACAATAAAATAAAATATATGAAAGTAAATTTCAAAATAATTCTATTACACATTGAATATTAAAGGAAAACAAAGTCAATAACAAATCGAGGAAAATAACATTTTCTGTGAAGAGAATTGATATAAAATTAGAAATTTATGTAGTAGTGGTAGCAACACATTAGTTTTAAGAAATTTTATTTATTTCTATCACATTGGAATTTAGGGCCTTTTGCGAGGAAAATCTTGGAACAAAATATGTAGAAGCTCGAACTCCATCGCTCGAAAAATCATTCGAAGAGAGCACGTCGACAACTCCCATGTTTTTCATATTATCACCAGGAGTGGATCCATTAAAGGTAATTCATCCCATGTAAGCAGAGAGAACATAATATAGCATAGTTTAAATTAAGGTATAATTTAAGGTCATTTTATTACAAAACTAGTAAAATATTTAGTAAGTAGGTAATAAAAACGCAAAAGACATGAACTTTTTTTCGTGTCATAGGATGTCGAAAAGCTTGGCCGCAAAATTGGATTTTCAACGGACAAGAAGAATTTCCATATTGTATCTCTTGGGCAAGGACAAGAGGTGGTTGCAGAAGAAGGCTATGACCATTGCCTGTGATAATGGCCACTGGGTCATCTTACAGAATGTACATTTAGTAGCTAAATGGTTGTCAACGTTGGAAAAGAAAATGGAAGAAAGTTTTGAGAACCCTATTGAAGATTACAGGTGATATATATTGTAAATATAGAATCAACTAGCACTTCGTAAATTTGTAGTGTAGCCTAAAATTTATTACAACATAACTTCTCTTGTTTTTTGTAATTTGCCGTTAATCTTTAATGTTATTTGAAATAAATACAACGTCTTAATTTTTTTTTCCTCAATTTATAAATTTTAATTTTCATAGATTGTTCTTAAGTGCAGAGCCGGCATCAGATCCTGCGTACCACATAATACCTCAAGGTATCTTGGAGTCAGCCATTAAAATAACCAACGAACCCCCTAGCGGGATGTGGGCTAATTTACATAAGGTTAGCATCATTTTATATTAGCTTGTTGGCACTAGAAAATAAACTATTTAACATTCCACAGATTTACCACTGCACCCACACGGTAAAGTGTAGGTTTGAATAGCCTTAAATGCGCATTAGCCCTCACCTTCAATGTTCAAATTCTCTTCCTAACTATATTCGTCTTTGAAGTAGGTTCTAGAAATTTATTGATCATAGTTTTAGATAAGTAGTAATATTTTAGAAAATTATTGCGAGATTTCGCTGTGATACTTCCAGCTCCTATTATTACCACGTGAATAAACCCATTCCTAGTCATTTTGTTGGTAGATTCGACGTGCATGTTAACTCTGAAATTATGATTTATAATTTTGGATTGCTTTGGATTCCTAGAGCAAAACCGGTACCAGACGAAATATATTATTAGATATTTTACTATTATACTTTTTTTCTTTTTGTCATATGTTTCCAAGATAAAAGTCTTACTAACTGAACTCTTGTATAGACCGTTCGCTGGTTATTATGTTTCTCTTTTCACTTGCTACTTAAAACCAATCGCAATATAAAAAAGTTTTTAATTTGCTTAACATTAAATAAAATTAGGAAAAAATACGTAAAAGTTACGAAAATATTATGCTAAAGAACATTTTGACGTTATCAAGGCGTTAGATAACTTCAGTCAGGAGACTCTTGAGATGTGCAGTAAGGAGGCAGAGTTTAAAGCTATATTGTTTGCGCTCTGCTACTTCCACGCTGTTGTTGCGGAACGGCGAAAGTTTGGACCTCAGGGCTGGAACAGGTTATAAGAGATATCATTAAATATGAGTTATTATATTATTTTAATATTGCCTTCTTAGAAAATTGATATTTTACTTAAATCTGACAATCTGTATACATTGCAAAGATAAAATATAAAGATATATTATATTCTTTTGTTATATATTTAAATTCTAAATACAATGCTATTGTTTTAACTGTTAGTGTAAACTAAAAAAATAATAATAATTTAACATGCTTGCTTTCTGGGTGTAGAGTATACCCGTTCAATTTCGGCGACCTTACAATATGCGTGTACGTATTGTACAACTATCTGGAAGCGAACCCGCGAGTACCGTGGGAGGACCTACGGTACCTCTTTGGGGAGATTATGTATGGAGGACACATCACTGACGACTGGGACAGACGCCTTTGCAGAACATTTTTGCTGGAATATATGCAACCTGAACTGGTAAATTATTTTAGTTCTTTCATTCTTTTAGCTCATGAGGGGGGTAGAAACCCTAAATAGCACTAAGCCTTATTTGTAATATGTAATATATATGTCTTAATAAAGTAAATAATATGTGGATAAAATATAACCACGTGGAGTGGCCATAAATAAATATTTGTTTGTAGTTATTAATAATCATATTAAAATAAATTCACTGTATGAACATAATTGCAATAAATTTATTTAGTATTTTGGAACTTTATAGTAAGTATAAGTTCACATATATTTATGTTAATGGCAAAATGCCTGCAGGTTGACGGTGAACTACAGTTAGCGCCAAATTTCATATCTCCGCCCAATTCCGATTATGTTGGCTACCACCAGTACATAGATGACTTCCTCCCAGAGGAAACACCATATCTCTACGGCTTACATCCTAACGCTGAAATTGGTTACTTGACTACTGTCTCTGAAAGATTGTTTAAGGTTAATATTTTATAGTTAATAAGTTATAATAACATATCTGATTCAAAATTATTAATAAATGATTAAGATTAATTTAAGTTGAATTAGAAACATTATCATATTTTATTTACTTATGAATATTTATTTACAGGTAGTATTTGAAATGCAGCCTCGAGACACAGGGGCTCAAGCAGGCGGCGGCGCAAGTAAAGAAGAAATGGTAAATTGTGACCAAACTTAATAAATTCAAAATAATAATAATTAATATTAATATTTTCTTTAATATTCAATCACCAGGTGCGATACATATTGGATGACATAATGGACAGAGTACCAGAACCTTTCAATCTGGTTGAACTCATGGGGAAAGTGGAAGAACTTACACCATATACCATCGTCGCATTGCAGGAGTGCGAGAGAATGAACAAACTCATGGGAGAGATTCGACGCTCTCTAAAAGAATTGGAATTGGGTCTTAAAGTATGAAAAAAAACATGTATCTTAGCATTTTTTAAACTTTACACTTTATCTTAAATCTCAAATATTTAAATATAAATAAAAATAATAGTAACTCTTAGTTTTAATTAAGTCTAAAACACCAGGGCGAGTTAACAATAAGCAGCGACATGGAAAACTTAATGGAGTCACTCTTCATGGACAACGTGCCGGAGTCGTGGACCAAGCTGGCGTACCCGAGCTTGCTCGGCCTCGCCGCCTGGTTCTCCGACCTCTGTCCTCAGGCTCACCGAACTGGAGAATTGGTCTGGAGATTTTAATGTAAGCTTATATTATTGTTTCTTTTAGTTCCACAATGTTTCACACATTTTGCATGGTAGAAAGGACAAACACAGAGGTACACAATTACCTGTTACGCTCAATTTTGTGCAGCGAAACAGTTGCTCTGAGGAAGGTTCTAAAATTTTTTAATAACAATACAATGCCATGTTCTCCTAAAAAATCGGTATATTTTTCCATTATAGTGAGTTTCCAAATTACAGTTGCCGCCGGCCGTGTGGCTCGCAGGCTTCTTCAACCCGCAATCGTTCCTCACTGCCATCATGCAGCAGACGGCGCGCAAAAACGAGTGGCCACTCGACAAGATGTGCCTCAACTGTGACGTCACCAAGAAAAGTCGCGGAGACTTTAAGTGAGATACGCATCACATTATTGTTAATAACATAAGAAAACTTCAAGAGTGAACTCAGTGTTAAGATAATTTCCACTCAAATTAAAGGTGCATGTTGACTGACTGAAATTAATACTTTATGAAAGCAAAACAAAACAAGAATAAAAGTTATTTAAACACTAACAGCCTGCCCGCTTGAACTCCATTATCTTTTATATATCAGTATATTTCCTTTTTCTAATATGTAGTCCAATCTATAATTCTAATGTACTTATAAGCTATATTTCTTCAATTTGTCATCTAAATCCGTTCAATAATTAACGGTCGCATTTATAATATTATTAAGATATATATTCCTCACAGTGCTCGTGGTAGCTGAACTCCTAAGTATTTTGTAATTTTAATATTAGACACTGTACTACAACATTACTAACTAATGTGGTAAGCGTGTTTCTTGAAGTTATAAATGAAATTACCTTGAAGATATAAATTTGGTAGTTTTACCATCATTAGCTAGTTTAGAAATAAGGTTCAAATGCGTGGGGTATTTGAAACTTATTTCTAATCGTCCCGTCCGCCAGCGCACCGCCCCGCGAGGGCGCCAACATCCACGGGCTGTACATGGAGGGCGCGCGCTGGGACACGGCCACGGGCGGCATCGTGGAGTCGCTCATGATGGAGCTGTTCCCGCTCATGCCCGTCATATACATCAAGGCGGTGACGCAGGACAAGCAGGACGTGCGCAATGTGTACGAGTGCCCTGTTTATAAGATACGGTAATGTGGTCCTATATACTCGTAGAGTCTTTAAATATTGTTTTTTTAGGGCTTTGCAGGTTTTTTTTAGTCAAGTGACATTATAAATTAATTTTACGTTTTTAATTCGCATATATTTTGTAAATTTCAGTATATTTTTGGCCGCATGAGATATCCCAATTGGAAATTTGCTACATACACAATTAATTGGTCAAAGTTTATCATGTCTAATATTTATTACTACCAGGTATGGTAGGAATGCAACTTCGTTCGAATTTATAGTTTTTGATATGCTATTGTTTGTTGCATCAACACACGAAGGAACTGCTTAAAACTTTACGTATATTGCTACAATTATTTTTTATTTACTTTGAAATGTTATATAAATTGAGCTCATATTCATTTCGATGCTACAGAATGAAAAAAATAGATCTTTTTTTAGGATTTTCGAAATAATTTACTATTTTAATTTTATTTAACTATTTAATATGAATACCGATTTGCATGGTCAAAATAATTTTTAAATATCTGTAAGACGTGGGTATCTTTCACCTGTGTAAACAAAACGGAATGTGCCAAAAAAACTCGATTAAATTATGTGTAATTTCATATGGCTAACCAAATCATCAAACGCTAGCTTAGCTACGTCGTGATCCGGCCAATTATAAGATTTAATTCAACAACATATACTTGAATGTGACGCAATTGGCAATACCCATCTGAGGCTATAATAAATGACTATTATATATTAATAATAATATTTTCATATTGCCTGCCTGATTGTTGAAGTGGTATGAATTAAGTGGTTTAGTCATACCTACTAGAAGATAAAAAACATTTTTTTCTTTTTTAGCTCTACGCTTTATCCCGCATATGGCAGGGTAGGCAGAGGGAACTGCAAGATCCACAGGAGCCTAGTGTTAAGACCACCGTTGCTTACGTCCCTGCTTTCTCCGTCCTCACTTTCCGCCTTTTTCGAGACACGCAGAAAAAAAGATTTATCACATATTGTTTTGTTTGTTGTAATCATTTTTCTGCTGTCCGTACAGGATGCGCGGACCGACCTTCGTGTGGACATTCAACTTAAAGACGAAAGACAAACCCACGCGCTGGACCCTCGCTGGGGTCGCGCTGTTACTCGGCGTTTAAAATCGTTTACTTTTTACGACTATTAAATTATTTATTTATATGAAGTTATATTATTAATTGTTTTAGTTACTTGTGTAATTTAGTATTGTAATTTTCATCGTAACTGTTTTCTCTAGTTTTAATAAAGTAGTAAATATAAAATGTTTTTCATTTTAAATAATAGGTGTAATATGTATTTTTAAATAATAATAAAGGAAGTTTTTTTTATAAACGCACATATTTAGGATTAATAATTGTATTTACTTAAAATTATACAATATAATGGTGATCAGTGCAAAAATGGCCTAACAACAAAGCGATTTCTTGGAAGGAACAAGAAATAGTAAACATACAAGTGATATTTAATTGTAGTTCATCAGTAACCACATCAAGTGATGCCGAGTAGTTTACTTTGCCTACGTATATATTAATCATTGTGTAAGGCCACAATTGCACTCAAAATCTCAATATTTAATGGGGCAATTGCAATATATATGAAATTAGAACATATTGAGTAAAAAAATTGCGATAGAAATATATTCGTACACTAACTATTACGAATGTTGGCTGTATCAAAAAATTGCTCAAATAATTTGTTGATCTAACAATAAGAATCAAGTTATTACATAGATTTTGAGCTCAAATAATTTGTTTTATTTATTTTAAATTAAATTTCATATGTCATAAAGCAGTGCCAGTAACACTAACAAGTAACGTCACGAAGTTGAAGGGCATCACAATTTTCTACCACTAAACTAGTTTTTGTTGTAATATTTATTTTAGAAACGATCAAGATTTTAAATCTAATCAATATTTCTATTACATTGTGAAGATGGAAGGTTATTTATCTACCTTAAAATAATGTACCTTATTTATTATCTTAAAAAATAGATATTTGATCTCTACAAAAATATATGATATTTTGCATTCACATAAAATAAGTTTTGGTTTTATTTTTCTGTTTAATATAAAAATTACAACTGGCAGTGTCTTTTTTTATTTAGTTAGCAATTAATTAAAATATGAAAAATACTAATCGAATGTTATAAGTAGACATCACAGAAATATAAAAATATCATACATATATAATCGTAGAGCGCAGGTATTTATTTACACATTAAGTACATTTAATACGCTTTACTCGTATATATCACACTTATGAATAGTGTTCTAAACTAACAAATTTTATATAGGTAGGACGGATTATATTTTTCAGATGTAGATACATATATTTTTTTATTTTATAAACACAAGTACAAATAATATTATATACAATAAAAATAAGTATAATACTTATATTTACTTTAATAATATGAGTGACGTAAAAAAATTAAAACTTATATAAAATAACATATTCACTTCAGTCAAGACTTCTCACTGCTTTAGACGACTTAGGAGAGGCAATGTCATTATCTGATGGAGGTTCAGATCCCTTGACAGTAAATGTTACGTAGTACCGTTTGTTTCTATCCAATTTCTCAGCTGGCAGTGCTATCAACTGTCTTTCTGTACCATGTGACACTTCCAGTGTAACGTGAGCTTTGCCCGAAGGTGGCTTAGAATTAATTTTTGGTAGAAATCCCCTTGATTTACTTGTTCCTGCCGTAGCGGGCTTTGGCATTGTGTGATGATTCCATTTGTAAGGAACTAAGGAAATACAAATAATAATCAATGTTATTTAACGTAACAATAAGTAATTTATTACAAAGAAGACAATTATTTATTGCCAATCACAAAATAATTACAGGTCATCAGAATCAGGTTGTTCAAACTTAACTAAGTGGAATGAAACATTTGATGTTTCCGCTCTGGTAACAAAGTGTCGAGAATTCGAATATTTAGAATTCCGACGGTAAGCTGTGAAAGAGGTTTTTATTGTTATAAATTTAAAAACAAAATACATTTTTTTCAAGTTGCAACACGCGTTTTATGACTTATAACAATTAAATAAGATGGTAATATATATTTCTACGCTAATATAATAAAGCTAAGAAACGGTATAATGATTCAAATAAAAAATTTAAAAAAACATTTAAATAAAAGCTTTAACGTCACATATTTCATCATTGAAGAAAAAAAATATAATTAGAAATATTGTGTATTTTTGTTACTACGCAGTAACGTTTACGCTATAAATTATTTGAGTACCGTACAAGTATATTTATCACTTACTGTAAGCCGAACAAGGTATCCCAGTATATGCGTGCACTGCATGGAAACACCGATGTGTTTTACTCGTGCATAAACATGGGTTATCCGGAATAGCACTCATTTTATATAATTCACTTTCTCCGTAATCAAAATCAACGGGCCTTTCCGGTAACTTATCCAAGTGTTTCTTCCCACTTTTTTGTAACTTCCTCAAACTATCGTAAAGAAATTTTTCAAAACTGCTAAATGAATAATCTGTACTGTTGTATGAACCCAAACCCACATTGCTTAAACTAGATTTATTGTATTCGTCGATTGCTCTTTTTACTAATACTGCCTCATTTGCTTTGCTCGTTCTGATTTGCAAACGCTTTAGTTCCAATAAATGTTGGAAAATTTTTCTTTCACAATAATACCTGAAAATGAACATTACTTTAAAATTAATATGTCTTGAAGCAATACACGATCATAATAATTTTCACAAACCTTCGCATATTCGTTTGTATTCGTTGAGTTACTGATTTCATGTCTACAGCTCTTTTGTCGCCAGGTTTCCTAACTGGAATTTTACTATCAATTTTATTATTATTTCTTGCACTTTTCCGTTGCTGATAATACGCACTTAGTCTTGGACTCATAATACATCGTTGAATAGGACGAGGACTAGGCTCGAAACCAGAGTCCAACAATCCACTAGATTCGTATCCCCTTTCAGAATTTTCACTTTTAGATCTAATGGTCATTTGACTTTTTAATCTACCTTTTTTACGAAATCTTTTTCTTCTGCCGTTTGCTTCAGAATGGCTATAATATATTTCATTGTCACTTATGCTGGGAATCCTCCCTAAAGAGCTGTCTCTATGTAATCTATTATTAATATGATCTTCATCAATCAAACTTTTAGATTTTTTTAATATTCCTGAACTTATATCGACAGTTTCTACATTATCGGAAAGTACTTTGTAACTTTCTGTTTCATAAATACTACTTTTTCTACTACTAGCTTGACTATCTTTAGATAGTTTACTTACACGACTCGGGGAAATTTGTTCTAAAGGAATATCATTATGAATAAAATTTTGTTCGTCCTGTAAAATGGTTTCTTGTAGCTCTTGATTTGTAAATAATGGGTCGTCTAATATAGTTATAATACCTTTATCAGGAATTGTGTCATTTTCACTACTCATTGATGTTTTCAAAGTTTCTTGTCCTTTCACTAAATTATTTTCGGTCTCATAACTTGTTTTCGTTTCTTCCTTCTCGGCTTCTAATGCACATCCTTCTCTTGCTGGTTGTTCTGTTTCATTTTCATCATCCTTGATTTTAAACACTTCGTCTTTGTTCGAAAAGGATACAGTTGGAGAACTTTTGTCTATAGACGAAGCTTGTTCTTTGGTGCTGGAATCTACGTCTAATATACTTTCTTTTTTATTTTCATCAGGCCCTGATAATACTTGAAATGATGTTTTCCTGGTTGCTTCTAAATTAATTTCTTTCTGGTTATTCTCTTCAACACTATTACCATTTTTTTCAAGATTTCCTTCAGGTTTCTGATTTAAATCATTTTTTGTATCAATGTCATTGTTGGAAGTGTCTTGGCTAGTTTCCTTATTATTGTCAATATTTTTCTGTAACTCTTCTGAAATTACTTCCTGTGTTTCTGTTTCTAAAGCTTTACTTGTAGTGTCAGTGACAATTTCCGACTTTAATTGACTTTCATCTTTTGATGTAATCTCTAAGTGTTGATCTTTGTCCATATCAACCACTGGTGCCTTATTATCTTCCTCATTAACATTCTTGTGAGTAACAGATAAATTTGACGTTTCTATAGACACGTTATTAGAAGAATCCATAGTCACTGTCAACTCAGAACTTCCGTGTTGTGTGGATTCACGCTCCATATGTATTTGTGCTTCGGTAATTACCATATTAGTCTTTACTGAAATAGTATCCGTCTCTGTTTCACTAAGCGTTTTTTGTTTTACCAAATTGGAATCTTTTACTTGGTCTGTACTTGCTTCTAGTAGATTTTCCAGGTTGTCATTGTTTTCTTTTTCATCTATTTTATTGGTTTGTATATGTTCAACATTTTTATAATTAGTGATATTGACTCTTTGTTTAACTTCGTCATTTTGAATATATATTGAAGTCTTTTTACCTTTTTGTTTTGTAGTATGTCGTTCACTTGATTCTGAGCTACTACTCGTAATAGACGAAGTTTTTCGTTTGGTGCGCTTCCTATGTCGTTTGCTTTTCTTTTTCTTTGAATAGCTTGAAGATTCTGACGAACTTTCAGAATAGGATCTTAAATGTCGCCGGTGATATCTAGAATTACTTTTACTACGTCTTGATGGTTCACTTTTAGATCGATTCTTCTTTGGCCTTGAATCTATTTTCATTTTATGTTTCCGAGCTTTATGTCTATCAACTTCAAGCTCGCTATCGTAGCCATCACTAAAACTTTTTTGCTTTTCCATTGATTTTTTTCGTCTCTCAGCATGTCTGTCATTATAATTCCTTTGAATTTTTCTGTTTACTTTTTCATAATCAGATGATGAGCTACTTTTTGTATCAATGCCGCGATCTTTACTACTAAGTCTTATTTGATCCATAACAGGACTTGATACTTCAACAATTTCACGCTTTTCAATTCTTATTCGGTCATGTACATCAATTTTTGTACTTGTTACTTTTCGCGTCGGTAAGCCTGTTATTTGGGCGTTATCTATTACAATCTGTGTATTAGAAAGTTTTGTAGCAGGTAAACCACCATGCATCTGTAAATATTTGGCAGTTGAACGATGTCCTCTACTTGTTGCACAGTCTAACGGTGTAAGTGGTTCATTTTTGGAGGACCTAGCTACTGGATTAACTTCTGCGCCTCTATCAAGTAACAAGCGACAGAGGTCAGCGTTATCAGTAGCTGCGGCTATGTGTAAAGGAGTGCGCCCTTCATGGTTTGTCGCATTCACTTGTGACGGTCTACCGTCTAGTAACCATTTCACTAATTCTCTACGCCCTGATGCCACAGCCTCGTGTAGCGGTAAATCCCCTTTTGAATTTCGCAACCATAGATTTGCTCCCCTCGCACCTAAATGAAAATACGATAGCGTTATAAAAGTGATTTACTGTTCCAATAGACATTTTAAATTAAAATGTATATGTACAAATATCTAACCTAAGATGCGTACAGTTTCAATCTGTCCTTTGGCCGCCGCTGTATGTGCAGGGCTTCTTCCTCTACGGTCCTGACGTTGTGAATCAGAACCATGAACTAGTAATGCAGAGGTTGCATCAGCGTGGCCCAAAGCTGCAGCATAATGCAAGGGAGTACAACCATGTGAATCAGCGACATCAACTCTAGCTCCACAAAGACCCACCAAGGTTTCTAGGGCTTCCGTATGCCCTCGTGCCGCTGCACAGTGAAGTGCTGTCAAGCCATCTCTGATTACAAAAATAATTTATCACAATTAATTTATGAGCGTGGCATTTAGATTTATAAATATTTCGATTAAAGAATAATTTACCTATCAGAATCATCTACACTTGCCCCTGCTTGATGCAATGCTAGCACAGCAGCAGCGGAACCTGCAGAAGCAGCCCACAGGAGGGGAGTCCGCCCATCTGCATCACGTACGTCTACTCTTGCACCGCCTTCTCTTACTAATGCTCGAAGGACTTCTAAAGCCGCTCCTCTGCTCTATATGATTTTTTAAATTTTCATGGACGGAAATATTTAGCACATGAAAAATATATTAACGCAAAAAATCTAATTAATTTTATATATTAAGTATATTTTTTCTGTAAAATACTAAATTACTCGTGGCTCCATCACTTAAGTAAACTAAATTGCATTTCTTTCATATATGTCTACACGAAGTAAGGTCGTGTTTGCTCTAATATAGTATACAAACACTATTTCTATAAACTTTTCTATTAAAATCTATTATTGAAAATCGTAACTATACAATGTAGTTATTTGTTTCTTGTTAATTAAAATCGGTTTAGCCGTTTTAGAGAATAGCAAGAACAAACAGTTAAACAGACACATATTTTAAACTATTATACTTTAGTATATGTGTCATATATACATTGACATGCATGTAGTTAAAAGCGATTATTTCGTAATATTACAAAAAGACATTCGAAATTTATTTGTTACTTTATAGATAAAAAATAATATAGATATACGTTACATGTATATGTTTATGCAAACAACATGACGTACCTGGTGATCCGTGGCGGCAGGGGCACCACACATTTGTGCTGCGTAATGGAGTGGGTACCCACCATGCTGATCAGGAGTTGCAGCATCTGCCCCTGCTGCCAAAACAGCTCTCAGCGCGCCTACTTCTCCGCAAACTATATTTAAGTTGAAATATATTATAAGAACTTGTGTTTCTTCTAATTTATTTTATGTAGATTACAGATAGAATATTTTTAAATTCTCTATGAATATAGAAATAAAAATAAATGACAAAAATCATACAATTGATCTGCTTAACACCACGTCTGTATAAACGAAACTTATACGGTTATCGCAAACAACATATGTAAGCAACAATTGATTTACCAGAATGAACTTCTGAAGTTTACATTTTAAATTTCAGTCCTAGATATATACGTAAAACAAAGGTTCAAGGACCCGGCCTTGTTCGTCGCTCAATAATGTAGTAACTGGACACCCCTCGCTACCTTAACAACGACATACAAACTTTTGCTACGGCCACACTATAATAGTAGTGTTACGTATAAAAATTCCAGTTTGACCTTACAAAAATCACCTCATTTAGTACCGCCTCACGAAATACCAATTTTATAGATGCGGATTAGATTGTATAGTCTTATTATAAATCAATTTTCAGTAAAGGTCATAACGACTTGAAAAATTAAGCCACGTCGATCGGACCTCGGTCAATTTATAGATATATGTATATACACTAGATATTTCCACGAAACAGGACATTGTGACATATCAAAGCTGCAACCCAAAAATTTATAGAAAAATTACAATTAACAACTATATACTTATCTTGTTTCAAAATTTTGAATTTGAAAGAATATAAAATGATTTTTTTATTGCATTCTTTATTGGGTTTACAAATACACCACAGCAAAGTTTTGTTGTGATTGTAGCATTTTTTGCAATGATAATTCGAAAGGCTCGACACATTTCGAGGCATTGCGTGTTGGGTGGCTGAACTCAACACCGCGCTTTTGCTAGTTGCCAAAGCGAAAAAAATGGAAATAGAAAAATCCATCTTCGCCGACTGGGAATTGAACCCAGAAACCGTCGCGTTACATGTATATTTATGCCAAAAAATCCGTAGGTGCTTAAAAAATATGTACGTATCAATAGTTTAAAAATAATTAACACCTTAATAACATCTGTGTGAAGTGTTTTCTCATAAACTCATTGACAGAAACAGTTTAAGCATAGAACTGGTGGCATGCACGCAAGACGTTTATTCCACCAAAGCGATGATAATGCTAAACCGGATCTACCGCTGAATGACATAAGTGTGTTACAACTTACTCGCGAGCTAGCTGTCTGTTTTGATACTCACTACAAATCTGTCTTAATCGCTTCAAGTTAGTTATGAACTTTGGTTTATCGAGTAACAAAAGATACCAATCTCTATTCTGTAATATTTAGTTGATTGATGTTGAGTCAGTTCAAAGTTTTAAATACTTTTAAATTATTTTACATTAAAATTAACTCAAAATAATTATTTTACTGCAATTTTCAACGTTAATCGTTAGAACCACAATAGATTTGTCCTAGCCTGTTTATTTGTCCTATTAACCACCAGAAATCTATCCTTTTAAATTAGACATAATCTCAGTATAACTAAAATTTTTCAGAGCTAAAATTACAACCGTCACTGACCGAAGTCATTTTAAATTTTTCAATTCATACCAACCTGTGGCCCAATGCACAACAGTGTGTTGTTCATTGTCCTTCGCATTGACATCTGCGCCAGCTGCTAAAAGAGTTTGTACTAGAGGCACGTTGCCATGTACTACAGCGAGATGCAGGGGAGTCAGGCCATCAGCGTCGCGAGCATCGGCTAGTGCCGGGGCTGACATCAGCACGCGGTCCGCGCAAGTCGCACGCGCCGCCTGGCTTGCGCCCGCGCCGCTTGACGCACAGTAGTGCAGCGCACAGCGCAAGCCTCGGTCCCGAATGCGAACTGAGGACGGCTGAAAATAAAATATTTATATCTGTCCAGTACTCCGGTCTGTCTGTCTGTTAAATAAATTTAAAATCCAAAAATGTACTAATATTGATTAAAAAATCTTATATCTAATTAGAACATACAAAAGATTTAGATAAATAAAAATAACAAATCATTTTGTTTTTATTACTACAAGAGTAATCCATAATAATGTAAAGTCTCGACAACTCGACAATTCAATCCTAAGAACCAATCTGTAGAATGTGCCACTGGTGTAACAATAACTGAAATAAGATTTTTTTTTTTTAACTTCACGCTTTATCCCGCATATGGCAGGGTAGGCAGAGGGAACTGCAGGGACCGTGGGAACCTACTGTTAAGACACACTCCGTTACTTAGTCCCTGCTTTCACCGTCCCCGCTTTCCGCCTTTTTCGAGGCATTGCGTGTTGAGTGGCAGAACTCAACGCCGCGCTTTCCTAGTTTGCTAGAGCGAAGAAAATGGAAAAAGAAAAATCCATCTTCTCCGACTGGGGATTGAACCCAGAAACCGTCGCGTTACAGGCAGACGTTACGCCTCTGCGCCACGACGGTCCTCTGAAAACTGAAATAAGTGACATCATAATAATCTGAAAATATTATTTTAAGATTCTCTTTAGTGGTATCCACCCGCCATCTTAAGAGACGAAGTACGTACATCTTAAGAACTTGCGTATATGAAATATTCATCGAAATATTATAAGTACTAGAGAACTTAGTTTTGATATGACATTAAAATCTGCGCTAATCCATTCTTTTGCAAAAGAAAGATATGCAACAACCACCGGCAAGTTTTTCTTATTTCACTCGCTAGTAAAATTGCTGCTGCTACATAAATACTAGACTTTTAGTCTTTTACGTCACGTCAATGATAAAATAAATTCTAGATTTGCGACATATCATAAGGAAAATGAAGGAAATACAACACCTCAATCTTAATTTGTTTCGTTGATTTGAATAAAAAGCTTTGTCACAATGAGGGCACAGCAGATGTTCGAGTAGATATAGTGTAGAGGTGGTGTTATTTATAAGCCTGAGCGAAACAAATGAGAGATACGTGCTATGTCATGTTGTTTAAAATGACGTATAGCTGCGCGCAGAATATCGTGAGATGATGTGACACAACAAGATATGGAAGGATAGAGAGCAACCAAAAACACAAAGCTTCGATTTATGAAGATATTTCGTCTTTCCTATTTTTTATGATGCCGAAATTCGATGACTGCGGTAGCGTGATCATCAAAATCTCGTCGCTGAAGAGGTATGGCGTAAGTGGTGCTTTTTAAAAACGGACTGCTTTTTGTACAAATAGCTCTAAGGCTATGGGATTCGAAAGAAAGATTCAAAATATCTTTGGCCACATAACCAGAAATGAATATCCAAAGGAATATTTATTTTATATTTATTTCTTTAAAGTTGATTTCAAAAAAACATTTCTACAAAGAAAGGACTGTGTTGTTCACTTCAAAGAAAAAGAAGTTTAGAAATCTTGAGCCCAACCATATATCTCGATTGACGGGCCTTAATAAAGCGGTAACGCTATCTTGTCTAGGGTAGATTGCTCTTCCTATCCCATAAACCGGCAAAGATTAATTTTTCGATTAAAAAATAATTTACCTATCAGAATCATCTACATTTTCCCCTGCTTGATGCAATGCTAGCACAGCAGCAGCGGAACCTGCAGAAGCAGCCCACAGGAGGGGAGTACGCCCATCTGCATCACGTACGTTTACTCTTGCACAAAAAAGAAGTTTAGAAATATTGAGCCCAACCATATACCTAATCGATTGACGGGCCTTATTAAAGCGGTAACGCTATCTTGTCTAGGGTAGATTTCTCTTCCTATCCCATAAACCGGCAAAGATTAATTGACATTAGTTACCGTGAAAGCGGTTCGAAACACAATGACCGAGAATGGTAAATAACTTAGCCGTTGACGCGTATCTCAACCAAGTCTGCCAAATCAAAGTAATCGCAACTAGACAACACAGAAAGAGTGCACAACTGAGAATGAAAGATTTTCCTTTCATACACTTTACACTAACAAACACTTTTATAATGTCACCAGTTTCATATAAAAATATTGCGTACAATATTTTTTTAGAAAATATGTTTAATGTGTATTATAAAACTTGTACGTGTTAACGTGTTTTGTGTACAGTTGATATTGTGAATGATTAACAAAGTAAACACGTGGCGGCCCTACAGAGTACTGACACGATAAATTCTAGGGCTGAATATATCTATTGATTGACTGTGTTCCCTGCGCTTCAATGCTTACCCCGCCTACGAACTAATGCATTTCCTTTAAAGCTTTAAGTTTAATAGTTCATCACGCTACGAAATAACCATTTATAAATATAATTCTGTACTTTAACACTATTTCTGTATTTTATAATAATGAAATACTTAAGATAAAATAACATTTAGTTTATTTAATTCAATTCAAAACAAATATTTAAAAGAAAAACATTATGATATTTAATTTTCATATACTTTTGAAGCGAATATTGTTGTATGAAGGACTCTTTTGACGCGAATTGTTTACAAGGCAATGCGATATCCGACAGTGAGCGCCCGCGTCAGTCAGCTACATACATCGCGTGCTACGACTAAGTACTAGAAGCAAAGCTAACATTCATATTGTAACACCATTAATGTTTAAGTTTATTTTTGATTTATGTGTTGTATTTGTATATTATGGTAAAATATTATACTGCATTAAAAATGTACACTTCAAGTATATATGTCTTTCAATTAATGTAGTAGTAACATTACATTAACTTACATCTTTATTGAGAATATCGACAACAGATTTATAGTTTGCTTGTTGGCAGGCGTACATAAGCGGAGTGCAGCCTTGCGGCAGCGGTATGTTTACATCACCCTTTTTATAGTTATTCTTTTCCCCTTTAAGTTTTGTACTTTTGTCAACGAAATCGCCAGACTGAGTTTTTTTCGATTTTTTTAGTATACTGGGGAAGGGTGCACCCCGGCCACTCACTGCGCGTTTTTCCATAACAAAAGACGGTTACGACGGCGTGCGTGCCATGTGTCGAAGTAGGCTGCTATGGTTGTGGCACTGCGACGAGCAGGCGCGAAGGGCGCGGCGCCTCGACTGACCCCTGAGACTTTCACCTGAAACACAGGCCACCTACTGCCCGTTCGGACGAAGGAGGCGATGGGCGGCGCCTTACGCCCAATGTACGAAATAAAAGCGGGTCACCATCTCTGTTCTAAGCGAAAAATTTTAGAAAATTCTACAAGCTGGGAGGTATGCTGAGTAAATGACGATGTAATGTATATTTGTACAATATAAAAGTTTTCAATGAGTGGTTTAGTGAAAAACTTTCGATATAATCTTTCATGACACGATTATATCAGAATACAAGTAAAAATTAAAGTACATTTATGTTGAAGAAATCTTGCAACCGCTATAAAGAATGATTAAGAATTTTTTTATTGACCTTTATATTTCTTAAACAGGTACAAGGTTACAAAGAATGTGAATGTTGTGGCAGGTTCCTAGGTAACTGTTACAAGTGTTATTAGGGAGTCATTATATTGCAGAGAAAGCCTTTGGCTTATCGTGTAGAGGGCCGATGCATGACGTCACGCTACAAACCACAATACTCTTTGATGGTTATCAGGCTTGGGTATATTTTTATGTAACAAATTGACATTAACAAACTGACAATTTATCTCAGAATAAATCTAAATGTATTATCATATTAGATATAGTATTTCAAATATTTATAATATCGAAAATAATAATGGTAAAAAACATTAATTTATACAAGTTTCTTATAATCCACTGCAGAAGACTCGGTCTTCCATCACCATAAAAATAACGGAAACCTAAAATATTCTTAATATTTTTTTATTTGAGGACCGTCGTAGCGCAGAGGCGTAAGCGTCTGCCAGTAAACGCGACGGTTTGTGGGTTTGATCCCCACACGGGGAAGGTGGATTTTTCTATTTCCATTGTCTTCGCTATGGAAACTAGGCAAAGCGCGGCGTTGAGTTCCGCCACTCAATACGCAATGCCTCGAAACAGGCGGAAAGTGGGGACGGAGAAAGCAGGAACTAAGCAACGGAGTGTCTTAACACTAGGTTCATATAGTTCCTGCAGTTCCCTCTGCCTACCCTGCCATGTGCGGGATAAAAGCGTGAAGCTATAAAAAAAATATTAAGTATAAAAAATATTAAGAATATTATAACATTGTTGGTTTTCTTGTTTATATTATTTTATTTACCATCGACAGTATTTGTGTGTTTATGTAGGATGTGTATATTATAGTGCGATAATTATGTGCGTAGTTCTAATTCTATCTACAGATATATTTTCATAAGGCTTTTTTTCCTCATAAGTGGTGCCATTCTATAATAATTTTATTTTTCTTACATTCCTAATATCCTTTAAGTAAATCTCGCCTTGTACGGTCTAGAGCCAAGAGTTTTGTTTGTAAAGTTCCTGCCCAAACAAAAATGTTGCTGTACAGTAAGTCAGTACATATAATTTCGTAATAAAAAACGGAATTATCACTGCACTGCACTGTGACATATGTTTTAACAAGCATTCTTATAAGTGAAATTGTCCAAAAATATATTTATTGTCTCTTTTCGAATTATTTACATTTTGCCCATCTATAATTTACAACCATTTAAATTAATTGGGATTAAATTAAATTGCCTACGTTTTGTTACACACGAAATGTATAGTTGACCTACTGCCTTATTTTATTTTGGCCCAATTCTATATTTGGTTTTTAGTAAATGCAATAGAAGTGGGTTCAATCCCTACTCAGTATGATGAGTACTTATATTTTTTTAGCTTCACGCTTTATCCCGCATATGTCAGGATAGGCAGAGGGAACTGCAGGAACCATACGAACTCAGTGTTAAGACACTCATTTCTCAGTCCCCGCTCTCCGCCTTCTTTCGAGGCATTGCGCGCTGAGTGGCGAAACTCAACGCCGCACTTTTCCTACTTTCCAGAGCGAAGAAGAAGAAGAGTGATAATCGAATCCACAAACCGTCACGTTTACAGGCAGACGCTATGCCTCTGCGCCACGACAGTCCTCAATATTAAATATTAACGGCCTTATTCATAAAAAAGTGTTATAGAACGTTTTAAGTATACTTTAGTTAACACGCTCTTTAGGCTTATAGAACGCTCGATAAATGTTTGTATTCATAAACGCCTATAAGCCTTCTATAACTAAAGTGTCACTAATTTGATTTATACGTTCACAATGTTGCCACTATACTGAAGTCGGTCGACTTGTTGCCGAAAATGCCAGTAAATCCATAGATGATAAGTGAAAAACGCATTGACATAGTATGACCACAGTACAAAAATATATTGTTGGATCTGGCTTGACATTTACCGGCTTCATTTACGTCGTTGTTATCATAAAAACACGAATGTTTATTTTATTTTAGTTTATAAACTTACTTAATTTTTAAAAAATTAAGTCATAAGAAGTAAAACGACAAAGAATTGAAAATTGTTTAGACGTGGACAAGTATTACCTATGTTCTGTGCACCTTTCTTATGTAGAATTTATTATTAATAAACTTGTTAATAACTAAATATTGTTTTTTTTATAGCTTCACGCTTTTATCCCGCACATGGCAGGGTAGGCAGGGGGAACTGCAGGAACCATACGAACCTAGTGTTAAGACACTCCGTTACTTAGTCCCTGCTTACTCCGTCCCCGCTTTCCGCCGTTTTCAAGGCATTGCGTGTTGAGTGGCGGAACTCAACGCCGCGCTTTGCCTTAAATAACTAAATATAAGGTAGGTGCGGCCAATAAGGCCTATCGGGTAATAAGGCCTACGTAACAGAAACACAACTTTAAATGGTTCCCGCTAAGCGAAATCACAGTCATAGGTAGCAAACCATCCTAGATGGCGCCCCAAACTTGTTACGACTCGCAAGCCCGCGTGCTGCCGCCAGTGCGGCATCGCTCATTGTGGCCGGCGGACACAAGTCTCGATTTATAATATAACGGTTGAACCAAACGTAAGTATTTTTTTCATTTTTACACTTTCCCACATTATTTTATAGTTAACTTTCTATTAGTTAATGTTTTAAAGACGTGTATTGTACAAAATAGTATAAATTAGACAAAATAATAATATTTTTAACTTTTCTTGACAATGTGGTTGGTTGTTAATAAGGCCTATAAAATTTAACCATAGGCCTTATTACCCTCCTTTATTAATATCATCAAGTGACTATTTTACTGTTTATTTAATACCTTTAGAAATAACAACTGTTTTTAATTGATTTATGGTTTTCAGGCAAACTTCATAATCACAATACCTCCCAAGCGAGCATTGTGGTCTGAAGATCATCTGGTGGCAGCGGTCTGAGCAGTACAATGTGGACGGTTGAGTACGTACAAAGCTGCTGAAAGGTACAAAGTACCCAGAAGAAGTATACGAAACCACCTCCAGACCGCCAGTTTAAAAAAAAACCTTGGGCCGAAAACCTTTACTTAATGAAGAACAGGAAGCTGAGCTTGTGACTAGAATTGTGAGGTTTGCTGCAATAGGATTACCTGTAACTCCAGAGATTCTCCGCCGGTTGGTCTTTAAATTTTGCGAGACGAATGCCATCAATCATCCCTTCAATCAACAAGCTAAAGTTGCTGGTAAGTATTGGTTTAGGGCGTTTATGAAGAGACATCCGGAGATATCACGACGAAAGGCTCAGTTTATGAACCCGGCAAGAGCTCAAAAGCTTAATAAATTTATCGTAGATGATCATTTCCAGAGACTGAACGAAGTTTATGATAAATTGGATCTCAAAACTCGTCTTGAGAAGATTTACAACATGGATGAGAAGGGCTGCCGCCTAACGATTCACCACCAGCAGAACAGAAGGCACAGTTTGGCACAGAAGGGAGCTAAAAGAGTTCATTTACAGTCTTCGGAACACGCCGAAAGTGTCACCATCGCCGGTTGTGTGAACGCACTCGGTATTAGCATACCACCAATGATCATTTTTAAAGGCAAACGTTTGAAGCCTGAGTTATATGATAATTTACCACCGGAATCATAAGTAGAAAAATGTACAAAAGGTTATATGACAAATGAACTGTTTAAAGAGTTTTTGAACCTAGCCCGCCCGAACCTAGCCGCACCTAGCCCGCTACAAAACTCCAGGAAAGTGCCTCTTAATATTTGACGGGGCAGCTTGTCACTTAGATCTATCCATCGTGGAAGTTGCAGATTCACTCGACATAGCATTGTACTGCTTACCTTCCAATACAACCCATGAACTGCAACCACTTGACAAAGCTGTCTATCGATCATTTGAACACCACTGGGATTCAGAAGTTTTATTATTCAAGGAACAAAATCCACACAAAAAGCTTACCAAGGCACGCTTCAATATTATATTTATTACTGTCTGGTCTAAATGTATGACACATAGTAACATAACAAGTGGTTTTAGAGCGACTGGTTTGTATCCATTTAATCCGCACGCTATTCCTGAAACAGCCTTTGCTCCATCTGTATTGTCAGAAGCTCCCGCTTCTGTACCAGACGTTGTAGATGTAGAAAATTCGCCACCTCGCGTCCCATCTAGGCCAACAGCTTCTGAGACACCCCAGACATCGACGTCCATGCAAGAACAAAGAATTGATAATACCCCAAAAAAATCATCTAAAATGTTTTACAGAATGGTTTACAGTAGTTCTGATGAGGATAATATACCTCTCGCTCAAGTGAAAAGAGCATCATTTAAGCAACTCCTACCTACACCAGCTAAAAATATCGAAAAGACACCAACATTCAGAAGAAAAGCCATCAATTATAGAGGAACTCCAGTTACCAAAGACCTGTTTGATAAAAACAAAAAAGAAAAAAATACCTCAAAAATTAAAAGCACAAAAGGAGCAGAGAGCAGGAAAGAGAATAGAGAAAGTTGGTACTGTCACGCATGTAAACAGGACCAAGAGACTGCTATGAGGATGTGTTGCAAATGCAGCAAGTGGTACCACGAGGAGTGCGTTGGTTTAACAGAGGAGTATCATGATGATTTTGAGTGTCCAGATTGTGCCTAATTAAAGAAAAAATGTTAATTTTAAGTCTTTACTGTGATTATCGTATTACTATTATTTTATGGATCTCAATTACCAAATATAAGAAGATTATTTAATTTATTTTTGTAGTTTAAAGTCTTAGGCCTTAATATACTACCAGAGTTTAATAAGGCCTAAAGACAGTGTTTTTTAAAATGTTTAATTTGAACTATGTTTATAGCAGAAGTTGCTGTTTTTCGTTTTTAATAAATAGTGATTGATATGAATGTTTAATAAACATTAAAATTTACTGATTTGTTTAAACAGTCTTTGATTTATTTAAATTTCCGCTTAGCTAGGCCTTATTAGCCGCACCTACCTTAGTTAATAAATATCGAACAAAATGTCAATTGTTATATTGTTTTGTTTACGAAACTGAAATTGACACTCTTGATAACAAGCGACTCGACGACGTCATATCAATGCTCATATTAGTATGAGCTATAATCAGCTGTTATATGAATCGGCCATCTTTGGACGTTAAAACACTCTTATAGTAGGGTTCTCGGTTCTATAACTTTATGATAGGTTTATAGAACTGATTGGTACTAAAATGCTGTTATGAATAACGTTTTTTGACAACTGTACTATATCGAGTCTTTAAGCGTGCTATAACTTTTTATGAATAAGGCCGTAAATATTTAGATTATTAATATATTAAATATTTAGATTATTTTTATATTTCCGTCCTGGTAGATAAAACGCAGCACCTCGCTACGCGCAAATGCGGCAAGTATAGAATGAAGTGTCTTGAGACAAAAGGAAAGCAAAAAACTTTTCAATAAAAAGGAGTTACTTAGACTTTGTTCGCTTAATTTTTAATTTCTTACCGCAGAACTTTTGACTTGATGAACAGATTTTGATGATTCTTTTTTTTATTTGGTACCTGGTGGTTCCTACCTCTCTCAGCTGACACCAACTCAAAACATAACAATACATACGTTTATTTATAAAACAATTTTCAAATATTTTTTCCTTACAGTAAATATTATTTGTTTAAACATATTTTATTTTAAGGTTGATTAATTATTTTTGTCAGTTTCAGTTGTAAATATAATAAATAATTTAATAAAGTATATTGATAATAAAAATATATTTTATTGTATTATTGTGACTATCATAAAGGTTTACTTGAAAATATTACTAACCAAAAGAACTTACTATAATAAATAAAATAAGATTTATAAATTACTTAACTAAACTATCTGATCGCGTGCGCTCGAATGCCTTTTTTAATTCGTCTGGCAACTACAAGAACTATTGAAATAGTTCCCTGAGTACCTTTATATAAATGAAGATTAAAGAATGAGAATGAGAATTATACATTTAAAGCATCTAGTACGAATCACATTACGTCTCAAACGAAGATACATGATTGTTTTTATTATTTAACAATAATTTACAAAATATATGTAAAATTAGCATCGAGGATATATGGAAAGTCGACATAATTTCCACCTATCTTTATGATCTGATTCCTATGAATCATCCATTGGCTCTGATAGCTGGTATTCTGTTGACACTACGCACTGCTTAAACTGACTCTCACATTATGATGGTCCCCATCATGACATAACATACAAACAATGGGTTATTGACGTTTCATAAATACTTTTTACAAATAAATTTAAACACCGTCAACCCTTCTGGTCATTTCAGAATACGTCGGACAATAGCAAATCAAAATTAAGCAGTTGCGTGAATCAACTCTGTACAGACATGTACTACATAATAAGGTTTACGTTTACGGTGCGTGTTAAGTTGTAGACATGAAGGTCAAACAAGCTTCATAATTTTTATATATATGTTTTATCGTCCAGATCTAATCGAGTCTGATAAGCAATCAGAAATACTTGATGTTGTAAGATCTAGTCGTGGTCAGATATAATGTAACGACTTTATACTTTGGCCGATTATCACAAGTTTAAGGAGTATTTCCTTAAGGAAGCAAGAATTAAAAACTTTATACTCTATATTAATGACCATCATAGAAAATAAACCAATAATATTTTTTCTAACTTCTGTTCATGTAATCACATACTTGTGATGCAACAAAAATAAGTAAAACAACAACAGTAAATGCTTCAAGAGAAGTTTTGATATTGAAAATTCTTTTGCTATATAATGACGAGGGTGTTGATGACGGTGATGATTATCACGACTCTATAAAATATATCTATTCAGTAATTACACAAAATAATATACTACGGTGATTAACAAATAATCCTTCAATTTATGTAATAATATCTCTAAAGACTAATGCAAACAAAATTATAATCCATGTTTTTAATAATATAGTTTAATTTTGCTTGATAATTAGATATACCTGTATAAAAATTAGAAAAACAATTCTATGTAATATATAAATATATTTGTGACATTGACACAAATTACCTTAGTTATTAGATGTTCAGTTAGTATACCATACTATTTTATCAGATCGTAAGAACTGCGGAAGAAAAATTTGATTAACATTTTCCATTTACTTTATTATAGAAAAGGCGTGTTCAAAGTGTGAAAATAAATGGAAATTATAATAAACTTTAAACTAAATTATAAGCAAAGTAGGCCATAAGTTGACCTACTTTATCCTTATAGTTGTTTGCTTGTCTCGCGACGTGTGTGTGCTTTTGAAGCGTGCAATGAGTAAAATGCGTTAAAATACATTTATTTAAAATTGACTATCATTAAAATTGTAGGTTATAACTTATATATATTTTTTTTAGCTTCACACTGTATCCCGCACATGAGGGCAGGGTAGGCAGAGGGAACTGCAGGAACCATACGAACTCAGTGTTAAGACACTCCGTTGCTTAGTCCCTGCTTTTATCCGTCCCCGCTTTCCGCCATTTTCGAGGCATTGCGTGTTGAGTGGCGGAACTCAACGCCGCGCTTTGCCTAGTTTGCCAGAGCAAAGAAAATGGAAATAGAAAAATACATCTTCTCCGACTGGGGATCGAACCCAGAAACCGTCGCGTTACAGGCAGAGGTTGCGCCTCTGCGCCACGACGGTCCTCAATTTAAATATTGGTTAGTTATAAGTTATATGCATTTAAATATTGGTTATTCTATTTAATTTGATAATTATTAAAAAATAGGACGCAAATAGTAGTATTTAATGTAAATATAAATATAAATTTACCCACTGGCAAGGTTGAAAAATGTAGTAGTAGTCCATTGAAATGTTACATTTTAAGGGCCGAGTATTACATTTATTAGAGGACGCAATTTTATTTTTGAGACATATGGGAGGGGTCAATAGGACCATAACCTCAAGTTTGTGGGGTCGCCACCCTTGTCCCCCGGCCGCCATCTTGGAAAAAAGGAAAACATTTTTTTCACGATATCTCGGAAACTATGCGTCGTACAAAAAAATTTTAAGACCGTAATTTGTAGCAAATTGCTTTACCTACAAAAATTAAGAATAAAGAAGTTATAAGCAAAAAGTGATTTTTTTTTATATTAACTTTCTTTTTTGCTCTATAACATTTTTATTATACAAATGTATACAAAAAAATACTTCAGACTAATCGTGTAGATAATCTTTTGAGGAAAATTTTTGTCTATAATTTCTTTTATTTCATTCATCTTAAACGCTGTTACAGCGCTCCAAACTCTCACAATTTTTTAAAACTTTTTACTTATTTATTTTTTTTAAATCTTTATAAGCTTGCAGATCTTACCTCAATGTGGCGGCAAAAAAGATTTGAAAAAAATAAATATACATTTTTTTATTTTTTGAAAATTTGTGAGAGTATATTTACTGGATTCTAATTAATTTCTTAATGAACCCGGTCGACTTTGGACATATTAAATTGTTTTTAATTTAAAATATATTCACATGTATCGTTCATAAACAAAGGCATTGTGTTTATCATTTTTTTCTACTTTACTTATAGCAACTATTTTAATGCATGTAAACTGAACATTTAGATTTATACATGCACTATCTAAAACCTACACTGTATTATTTAATTATATTCGTATAATATTTATGATAAGAAAGGCACAAAAAATTAGTTCCTCAGATTTTTAATTTCATTATCAATTGACATAACATAATTTAAGACTCTCAGAGTTAACAAGAGTTATACAGATATATAATAAGTGTTATATACATAGGTATATATAGGTGTATTATAATTTCCAATATCTCAAAAAAACATTAGCTTTGTATCGCAATGAGTAAGCGCAATTATGTATAAATATAATTGGATATACAAATGAATTAATAAAATATAAATAATAAGTTTGAACGGTACTAAATATGAGCTAGTCGGAAAAAAACAACTTTGATTCATGACTAACTAGATTAAGTTTTAAAACTCTTTGCGTATCTAATTTGCCAAAGATTATTTGTGAGATCAAAAACTAAAAGAAAATGAATTCACTAGGTAGAAACAATAGACAATTAATATTTATGGTTGGTTGTAAAGATATCATCATTCTTGTGATAGGTTAAATCATATTTTTTACATAATTTTATCTGAATAAAGAAAAATAGTACGTGTATAAATACCAGACCAGACTGAAGAAACGCCTAGACGAATATTTCGTTGACTTTTAAAAAAATATATATATATATTTCTATTAGATTGTATCTGCCTATCTTTAGGATAACAAGAAACTCCAATTACTGATTCTAAAGCACCTGAGTGAACGTGTGTATTTGATAACAATCAACAACTAAAACAGTTTATATAATTAAATAAAAATTTCTACAATAATTTAAGCTGCAAATTTGTATTTTAAGCTAAGCAACGTTTTACATTTTAAATTTACTGTGACAATTCACAATTTGTGTTTTAGGTTATTGTTAATGTTTATCAAGAGGTCGCTAAGGTTGTAAAGGCTTTTAATCAGCGATGGTCAACGAATGTGGGTCAGCGGTCAATCGCGATAGTGGAAAGCTCGGTCGCGATTATATGGAAATTAATCGACCTTTGGTCAGCCCTATTGCCAGGTAAATCTTACGGTACCTATAAAGGAAACAAATTGCCAACATCCTTAATTACCGTTTATAATTTGGACTGAGCCGTGACCTAAATGTCGTGGTTATTAACATACTATATTAAAATTGATCAAATAAATTTGAAATTAATGTATGTCTGAAATTAGAAATAGGTACACCCCACACGCAATCTTTTTATAACTATGGAACAACTGTGTAAGCATGAAAGTCATTATTATATTATACATTAATATATCTACTAGTAATTTATTAAATAGATAACAAACTGTACACATATAGTTTAATAGCATTCATTACATAAAAAATACCTGAGATATCTCACTTACCTAGTCAATATTTTCAAACATCTTCAACAAATGATCCGTTTTGTTTGTTACTTTTATAATTTCTTTTAAAATTTTGATGTAACCATATATAAAGATATTCAAATATAAGTATTAACATTATTCCTATTTTAGATAATTTTTTGAGTTACACGTTTTATTTTAATTTATATGTAGAACACGTTAACGGTTGTCTACACATTTAATTCGTCGAAAGACTCAGTAAATAACAACGATAGGTTTTGAAGTGATGCAGAAGGCAGTTGTCATGGTAACGGATGGGACGCTATCTGTTGCCATAGATAAATTGAACCACACCATTTGGTCTTGCTTGGGGTAAAGGTGAAATTACTGACTGCTTTGTACTAAGTTATTATTCATATTTATACATTAGCAGTTTACTAATTCATAACTTTTATTAAAACGTTGTAATGACCAACTACTTATATTGAAACACATTGAAATGAATTATGATACATTTTATTATTATATAATTATTTACAATTAAAGACAAAAGTCATACGTGAACATTTTTAACAATTATGTTTTTATTTTTTGTTAAATATTATATAAATTAAGGTTAAAAATCAACACTGGGTGAACATTTACCTTGGATATGTCTTTTACACCCTACAGCGCAATTGCTAATTGGTTGCACTGTTGATTCTTCAGAAAATCTATAATCGATATAAGTCGGTACACATTCAATGTTAAGCGTAGTTGCATTAATCCATAAACTTTTAATTGGAAACGTATCCAAGCCACAAGCAGTCAAACTGCCCAATGTTTCACATTTTCCTTTCCACAAAACCCTTGTATCGTTTATACATGGGTTTTTAACGCAGATTGGTTGAACTGAATTGCTTTCTAATATCAGATATTGTTTACGTGAACACGGACCTCGATGGTAAGCTAACCAGCAAGTATTGCTGTCTGAATGGTACACATATCCTGTAAAAGATTTTTTTCATAAAAAAGTCAAATCAAATTAAGTTAATGAAATTTATTCTTTACTTTCAGGCATAATATAAAAAAAAGGAAGGCATAAATTATCACAATATCAGGGTGGGGAGATACTACTGAAAACAATATTTTCATTTTACTTTACTTTACAACAGCGGTCAGTGAATATTAAATGAATCATTAAATTCTAATAGTAACCAAATATAGCGAGCATAAAAAAATATGTTGCAAAAATAGGTCAAGTTCAATACACACCTGGGCGACAGTCACAAATCCAGTCGTTATCTTGGTCTCCCGGATACAATAGTTCATTCTCGGGACACATTGACGGTATAAATACTGGTGTTCGATTCTGAAAATTTAATCATTTTTAACTATATATTATCTATACTATAATAATATTGGCCATGTGGCCGTTGTGGCTGTGTAGATTTCGAGCACCGTTCGTTTTTAACTGTATCAATTTCGCGATATAATTAATTTTACATATTTTTCTATATTTTAATTATAAATCCTAGAAAATTGGAATTATGTAAATGTCTTAGTGCCAAATTTCACGACTGGGAAATTAGTACCTCATAGGTTTAGGATACGCGACGATTTTTTTAGAAATTCGACAAAATCGAATCAACGAATGTTCGTGTCGTTGAAATTTGACTATTTTTAGGTTAATATACTTAAAGAGTGGACTTATAAAAGTGATAAAAATATTTTTAGATTCTTAGAGTTACTGTAATCAACATTAACATAACATTTAACTTTTATACGTAAAACGCAGCTGTAGAAAAAATACAGATTAATGAATGTCACAGTACAAATTGTACATAGAAATCCGTTAAACAAACACGTGTCTACATAAAGTTTGGCAAGCGAGCCATTAGTTGTAAATGAATAATAAAATAATATAGACACAATATATGTATCAGGAACTACAAATGAGCCCACACCCGCTATAGCGTTATCATAGGTGAACAGAAACAAGGATTTAAAAAAATCTCTGAAACGTATAAGGAAAACTATTGTTTTAAAATACAAACATTTGTTTTCGTTCGTCCTATAATTTATTAAAATAGTTGAGCAGTTGTGTATGTATAGCACGATTTTTTATAAATATATAAGCATTTTTTAAGACCATATTTTGAATTTGTCTTACATATTACATATATAAAGTGTGTGGTGTTTCTCTTAAAGTTTTTCCCGAAGTTATTAAGTAAAGAGTAAATAAATCACGAGGGTCTCACTTCCAAATGATTTCCCTGAATGATTATGTCTAAATATTTGACATAAAATTTTCTTTATAAATAGTTTGTCCGACGTCGCCCCCGACGTCCAATAGTTTTAGATGCGAGGAATTAGTCTTATACTAGCATAAGAAAACTGGCAAACAGTTAAATTCTCTATAGACTACAAAAATAAATTTAAAAAATATACGAACAGTCACATAAATGTTAAACCAGCTTTTATTTAATACTACAATTTATGCTTAAATTCTAAAATTCTGTTAACATTTAATTATGAACTAATTAAAGTCACTGTTTAAGTTTAAAATCATGAATCATAACGTTACGAGGACCGTCGTGGCGCAGAGGCGCAACGTCTGCCTGTAACACGACGGTTTCTGGGTTCGATCCCCAGTCGGGGAAGATGGATTTTTCTATTTCCATTTTCTTCGCTCTGGCTACTAAGGCAAAGCGCGGCGTTGAGTTCCGCCACTCAACACGCAATGCCTCGAAAACGGCGGAAAGCGGGGACGGAGAAAGCAGGAACTAAGTAACGGAGTGTCTTAACACTAGGTTCGTATGGTTCCTGCAGTTCCCTCTGCCTACCCTGCCATGTGCGGGATAAAGCGTGAAGCTAAAAAAAAATCATAACGTTAAGGAAATTAAAATAATGGGTAATTTAGGTAATTGTTTCAATACTCAACGCTAAGTATACTAGTTTGAATAATTTGTAATTTTTTAATGTTGCAATCAGTAATGTAATACGAAATGATAAAATTAAATTAAATGTTTTTTATGTTCTATTTACAATAATCTATATTTAAAGTTACTTGAAAACATTCACACTTTGTTGATTTTAGATTTAATATTCAATTTAAATTGTTTTTTTTTTGATTATATATCTTTTAACAACCTTTATTTTTATTTATGCTATCTTTTATATGCATGTATAGTATTGCTAAAAAGTTGTTGAAAAGCATAATAAAATAAATAAATAAGTAAATAGGTTCATCTACAGAAAATCAGAAGTTACTAAAACTTGTTTAGCATTTTTAACCTATTACAATGCATTATAAGAGTCAAGGATATTTAATGTTTTTCACTCTTAAGTGCACAAAAAATCTGCACCTCATTGATAACTAAAGGTCGAAACACACAACATTCTTAAATATACTGAAATCTCAATGGGAATAAAACAATATTCTTACCTTTTTATTTACTAACATCACATTTTCTTCAAGTTCTGGAAATCCTATCGAATCCTTAATACTTTTTGAACTGATATTTTTAATCACTAAACTTAATTGTATAGTAACAATTATAGCACTATTAGTGAATTTCATTGTTTTTTTTATTCACCTTTGTAAAAACAATCTTTAAAAATACTTTAGAGTAGATCTGTAATTCACATTTACGATGTAAAATATTAAAAACAAATAAACGATTTTTTAATGTAATTTACAAATACGAGCGCTTAGACCTACAGTATAGGAGTTACTAGTGATCGTGTATAAGCAAAATGACATGAGTGATGACTTCTGACAAAACAATATAACTGATAACCACAAATATAAAATAACCAGAATCCAAACATGTGTATCATATGCCTACACAGGGGAACATATTTGGGAATCCCAATTTCATGAGAAACATTGTGAACCTCAGCGTTCATCAGGGAAAATCAGCGTCTTTATTAATAGAATAAAAGGTAATATTAAACTTAACTAAATAGTATGCTTAAGGAATATGGTTCTAGTTACGTCATTGTTTACATTTTTAAAATATTCTGTTTCCGCGCATGACTTTGAATTAGCTCTTATTGTAGGGATGGACCTGCAATAGAATTGTTAATTTTATGCTATAATATATATTTTTTGAGATATAAATATGTCTATGTGTCTACATAAATATGTCGAAACCAAAAAAACGTTCGAAAATACCTCCTTATAGTGCATTGCCGCCACATTGAGGTGTGATCTGCAGGCTTAAAAAGATTTAAAACAATTAAATAAGTAGGAGAGTTTATTTATTGGATTCTAATTGAATTCTTATTGAGCCACTTTGGAGCACTGTAACAGCGTTTAAGGTTTTTATATATATATATATATATATATATATATATATATATATATATATATATATATATATATATATATATATATATATATATATATATATATATATATATATATATATATATATATATATATATATATATATATATATATATATATATATATATATATATATTTATATATATATATATATATATATATATATATATATATATATATATATATATATATATATATATATATATATATATATATATATATATATATATATATATATATATATATATATATATATATATATATATATATATATATATATATATATATAATATGAAAGAATTTGCTCCTTAGATTTCAAAAGAAATTAATTTTAAAAATAAATTTTAGTTTTCGAAATACCAACTTTGACCTACGTTTCCTAAACTAGCCTACTGAGCATGAAGGGAGTGCTACTCTCGCTGTCGGTATAGAATGATGGAATGTCCGATTTTATGGTGTAAAATACACTGTGCCCTAGTATAAGGAAACAATATTAAATTTATTCCGTAAAAACAGATTTATATGAGATAGATGAGCAATTCCACTTTTAAATTTACAAAATATGTGTTTCACAGCGACATGACAGCGCGACTGCCTTCTGCCTACTTCCATTCTATACGCCACACGCTCCCTAGATGGGGCTGTTTTTAATAATTTTGATCTGTGATAGATGAAATGATGATAAAATAAAATTATAGTTAGTATTGGTTTCTTTAAAGTTTTTTGTCATTATTGACATATCTTTGATTTTCTATTTGATTTTAACTTAGTCTTTGGTTAGTATTTTAATTAATTTTCTAAATAATGGTGATTCGATTCTGAAAAGCAGTAAACTTTCCCTAGATATATTTAATTTAGACACAAATGTCAATTTATTATTTTGTAGTATATATCGTAATTTAATATCCATACGTTCCAAGGATAATAGACAGCTTAATGAGATGCCCGATTACAGGTCACACTGTTAACTGCAAGGCTCTGCTAATCACATTTTTTATACAGAAGGCAACGATCGATCGTCGATGGTGGTCAAAAACGACCACCATTCAAATTCATTGAGTGCTGAACAATCACAATCCGAACACGGCTCATGGACCTGATAGGTCTATTCGCAGGACATATGTTGTGCAGCTCGAGGGAAAACTTGATAATGATAGCGAACAAGTATCTATTTTTTTTAGCTTCTCGCTTTATCCCGTATATTGCAGGGTAGGCAGAGGGAACTGCAGGCAACTATGTGAACCTGTGTTAAGACACTCCGTTGCTTAGTCCCTGCTTTCTCCGTCCCCGCTTTCCGCCTTTTTCGAGGCATTGCGTGTTGATGTGGCGGAACTCAACGCCGCACTTTGCCTAGTTTCCCGAGCGAAGAAAATGGAAATAGAAAAATCCATGTTGCCCGAGTGGGAATCGAACCCTCAAACCGTCGCGGTTACAGGCAGACACTTACGCCGCCACGACGGTCCTCATATGTATCTATTGCTGAACTAATTCCCGAGCCAACGGAATATCGCTGCACGAAATTACTATATTAAAACCAGAAAAATACTACAAAGATCACAAGTCCTATAAATCAATCGACCATCTCACAATTCTTGAAAATCTTAAAAAAACTCCTTTAAAAAGACAGCAAGTTTTCAATGGCATTTATTCCAAAATTTAGCAATACTCAATATGACATTATTCCACATTACCGCACTCGAACAGTAACCCATTAACGATATTCGAGGCAAAATGACTGAGAAGTTAGTATTGGTGATCTATTTAGACATGAAGGTAGAATTTTCAAAAACAATGCTAGCTGGTATTGACAATAGCGAATAATAACGTTAGAACGTTCATCTAGAAGTTCATCAACTCCATCATTACGGTAATGTCATCTACAAACTGAATTTCCTGGTGTGATAGTAGAATTAAGTCAATTTAGTTGTAGAATTAAATTAAATCAATTAAAATACTTCCGGCAAAGTCATCACCATAGGTAGAAGAGGAGCAGGATGCTACATTGGAGGCATGGGAGTTCCATCTGGCGTCACCATCTGCCGGCTTTAGGACGATCGAAGTAATTCGTTCTTTCTTCCGTGAGATACCTGTGTTGGAACGCTGGGAGACCGACGTTCGCTGCCACTACTAGGGTGACGGCTCAGCACACGTTGAAAGTGTGCAGTACCTGGGTGTCTCATCACGTCACGTTTTACGCGATATCATAAGAGAGGACCTCTCTCTTTCAGCTGTGGTAAAAGCCATAGCCAGTTGTAAGACGTCGTGAGATATGCTGCGCACGAATGCCGCCTTCCGCCTTAATCGGCATGAAGACGTTCAGTTTGGAGATGCTAGCCGCCTTACTCACCTACCCCGTGAAGTCACGTGCAGGTTGGTCGTGCGCGTTACTCCAAACAAGCCGAGATTCACGGAAGATTTTGGCGCCCGTGTCTCATGGCTAAGCAACCGAGGTGGTGCACCGTGAGGTTATAGTGTGTATGTAGATGGTTTATATCTGCTGTTCCACGAGACCTATTTAACTCGTTAGCCAATACCAAAGATCTGCTAAGGACGTTACTTGAAAAAGAAAAGGCAAAAAAATATTAAACTACCGGTGCAGAAAATTGCTAATATCTTCCCATAAAACTGATCCATCCACATAAGTAACGCCTTCTGGTGACTCAATATTAATGGTAGCCAGAGGTCATGCTTGAACAACGAATTCCAAGAAATAAATACCTCCAAAAGCCAAATTAACATTTTGGTGCATTAGGAATTGCACAAGGAGTTAAAGGAGTAGCTGGCTGTGGGAAATCCACCTGGGTAATCAAGCATTTTATTCCTGACAGTGACTTAGTTGCAACTAAAACTATTAAGACGCCACATAACCTCAAAAGTGATATGACCTTTTATTGAACGAGAGACGTAAAAATCTACAATATCCTTCAGTAGCCTGGCTTTTTCTATCTTTCATAATTACCTCATATGTCATAACCACAGAACATTAATATAACTCTAAAGCAATTCCCGAGTTGCCGCTTGAGAATAAACTATATAGTACAAGATATATAGACAGGCTCCTGAAAACCAATTATGGCATTAAACATCAAAGTAAAATAAAATACGCGCAGGACAGTTAAGTCTCTGCACAGGCAGTTTAGTATTTTAATATTTATCGCTTTGACTAATATAGACTTTTTGTAACTGTTCTATTCTAAAGAATAGACAAATTTTAAAAGATTAATTCATCAATAGCAAATATGTAACAAGTTTATAATTAAAAATATATATTGTAATTTTAAATATGAATAAAAACAATATTTTATTTTGCTAAAATTTTTATGAACAATTTTTCCTAAAAATTTAATGTACATTAAAATCGACAGTCTCGGTGGCACTTTAAGGCTTACGTCAACTTGTGAAGTTGTCAACTTTGAATGACTTATGAAGTGAAAACTCAACGCACAGATGAAAGATATATGCAGTGAAAACTTAACTAAAAAACAATGTGAAATTATTACTATTTACTATATAATAATGAAAATTGCAATATTATAAATTTACATCAAAGTTGGCGAGATGTTTACCAAAAAATCTCATCAAGATGTCAAGAAATCCACGGTTAAAATACAAGATTCAAAGAAGGATTCAACAACGAGATTAAAACATTTAAAAATCGTTTTAGGTATATCAATATCCATTTTTTTTTTAAATAAGTTTAATCGTATTTATCTTATAATCTTCTAGAATGTCCTATTTCCTTCCACTAAAGTATTTCTTAAAATATTTGTCGCTACATAGCGTACAACATGCTAATTAGTACAGAATAACTGTAGTTGCTTCTTGATGCTTTTAAAGTAATTTATATTTACATTTATCTTTAATTGTATATCTGTAAACTTTAATAAATTTTGTAAAGTTGTTGATTTAATATTTTAACTCATTTTCATTTATAATCCATTATCAGTTTATATGAACTCTTTAATTTGATGATGTTTCAGAACATTTTGATGCAGATGAAGCCAAAAACTATTTTGAAAATAACTTTAGTCATGTCTATTTTATTTTATATGACAATTTCATATTAGCAGAAAATAACCTTCGGCAAAGAGGTATGTGAATACTTTAATAAAATAACTTTAATTAAGATTTTAGTATATATGTAAAAGATGTCTTACTATAGCATTCTTATTTAGAGCAACCAATAGATTTAGTATTTAGTTGATTTCATATGTATATACTAATAGCTCTATATAATATTAAATATGTAACATACTTTACTACTGTTAAAATAAATGACTAATAAAGAGAACCATACTACACAACACTTTTTTAAAATATCTTATAATTTAAACAGTATTGGTACTCATTATTTGCTCTGAAGAAATAAATCTTGTTTGTTCTCAATGATTTTATAATATTATAATTTTATAGTATTTCCAGAAGTAATAGTGTTTTAATTTTAGAACTACCTTTGAACTTTAATGAAATATACTTCAATGATTATTGAAACTAGTATTAGCATCTTGTTTGTAGTTGTTTATAAGCTTTACTTTGTTATATATTATTAGCAATCTTTAAATTAGTATTAATTATAACATTTAGTTTGCACTTTGACTTATGTATACTTTTCTGTTTCTGCCATACAGAACTACCGTTTCACCTAGGTGAGTTATGGGTTGCAATATCATGTAAAAAGCAGCATATAACATGACATAATATGGGCACTTGGGTGTCAACAGTTATACTAAATCATATATATATATTCATGAATAAAATTGCTTATAGCATTCATTGATAAAATTCAGATTTGTTATTGCTTAGAAATTATAGCTTTTGACATTTATTATTATTATATTGAGAATCAATGATATCTTTGTATTGTTCACAGTAAATAAATAAATTATTTTATTCGTGAATATAAATTGCAATTATTACAATATATTTTAAATTGATATACACTAAATAACATTGGCATCTTACGGGCTTAACATAAATGAAGATTCATCAGAGTAAAAATTCATTTATTTTTGTACAAATTAGTATATTTCTGAATTGAATTTATAAAAGAATAAAAATACTCTAATAATACTAACATTCATTAGATTGATGTTTTTTATTTTCATATATCATTACCATAATGCACTGAGATACATAAACTATAAACTATAAACAAATATCAACTAAACATTAAACCTGATGAAGCCATGAAAGCACTAAAAAGACTTCACAATAGAATTTTATCAAAAAATAAATGAAGATAAAAATATTGGGAAATGGTCTTGTGTTTTATAGTTAGTGTTACAAAATAGAGGCAAATTTAAATTATTATAATTTGTATTTTGCATGAATCTATATTAAAAGAATCTATATAACTATATAGAGAGTTAAAGCTAAGTTTTTATTGCTCTAAAAATCATACGCTTAATCATATACATCTTTGCTAACATCTACCTCGAACTTGCTCTTATTTTGTACAAATATATAACAAATTTTCTTTTAGTACATAAAGCTGGCAGAGAAGAGTTAGAAGGAGCCCTGTCTCTTTTAGAAAAAGTATTATGCCTTTTACCTGAATTAATTGGTAAAAGATGGCAGCTACATTCCTTGACGAGAATATTTTCGAAACTACTTCACAGTGGGAACTCGTTAAAACTGAGAGAAGAGGCTATTCGGTAATTCTATATGCAATATGAAATATTTTTGTTATGATTACTAGTAACCAACATGGTGTGTAAATATTTTTGTACAATTATTTATTGCTTTAATAAATATCATTATTTCAGATATTTTTTGTTATGGTATCAGGCACTCGGTGACAATGCTCCATCAGAAGTGAACAGGATGTTTGCTTCATTAGTGCCTGGATTACCTGATTCATGTATACCACCAAATGGATCCCCTTTTAAAACAAAAACTTTTGAAGGAAATGCATCCAATGACATAGGAGATTTTAAAATGGAAGATATCATGCAACACCCTAATTTTAATGCTTTAGACAATGCTAAAAAAGTAGTTGTTGAACAAACTCCTACAGGCATAATGGGGAAGCTGGCAAATGTGTCAGCGTCTATTTTCCATGACACTAATGCATTGAACCCGGTACAGAGTGTTGATATTTTGCCATTACTACCAGCTAGTGCAAATGATAAGCTTGAGAATGAAACAAAATATTTCTTTGACATACTTCTTGACGCAATGGCCAAATCAGTAACTAAAATACACTGGAAGGACCGCTCGCATACCAAAGCTATGAGAAATTTCGCATTTTTACTTGAAAAGTTCAAAATATACTACTTACCTATAATATGTCCGCAGTTTAACCATAAGAACTCCCTATATAAGCCTAATCTTGGTGTGTATATGTTTCTTTTTACAAGCATGTTTTTTCTTAGTTACCATTAATGTTAAAAATAATTAGAAATATAATAATCAATAATTTCAGAGCTGCCAGTTCAACACAACATATTAGAGGATGACTATGTTTTATGTCGCGTGACCCTTATTAAATGGGTGGCGAATTACGCACATTTTCTCAAAAAGCCCGGCGGTAGTGAAGGCGGGCAGCCATCTTCTATGACAAGCACGGGTTCCCAAATGCCCCATTCGGGAACTCCAACGCCGGCCACGTCTATACATCATGAGGAAGAAACGTCTTTCACAGTTGGCCACCCATCCGACTCGAGTAGAGCTTCATCACATGATTCAGCTTCTATAACACCGCACCCTAGTTTGGAATCAGGTTATTTATTTGTAAATATGTAAATAACCAAATGATATAACAAGCGTTTGATATAATAAAAGAAATTAGAATTTATATTTCACAATTTTTTTATGGTAATTTGTTCTACTTAAAGAAAGATAGCTTTTATCTTATATCTTGATGTTTTATTATAGATTTATAACAGTAACTCAGTGTTCACATATTTTACACGATTTTGTTTATTCAATTTTCTTATTATATTTATTGTATATATACTAAATACAATGTTCAATACTAAAGCAGGCTCAGGTCTATATGAAGAACTAAGTTCAGAACAAGTAGTACGGGACGTGCTCTGTTGCTGGTCGCGGGAACACGTGGACTTTACCATAGAAGTGTTACGCCAAGCCTTCCTCCTGCCCTTCTCGCACGCAGCTGCTATACGACGCGTTATTGCCTTGTACAAGGATTGGATACAGATGAATGTATGTATTTTTTTAGCTTCACGCTTTATCCCGCACATAGCAGGGTAGGCAGAGGGAACTGCAGAAACCGTAGGAATCTAGTGTTACGACGCTCCGTTGCTTAGTCCATGCCTTCCGCCTTTTTCGAGCCATTGCGTGTTGGTTGGCGGAACTCACTGACGCGCTTTGCCAAGTTTCCAGAACGAAAAAAGAAAAAAAAGAAAACTGAAAAATCCATCCCCTGAGTTAGAATCAAACCCACAAACCGTGGCGTTTACAAACAGATGGTACGCCTCTGCGCCACAACGGTCCTTACGTGTTTGTTATATAAAATCTTTATTATTATTTATTTGTTGTTATTTGCGATATCAAAAAATTTATTTGAAAATAATAACTAAATTATTATTATTATTAGAATCATTATTTATAAATAAAGAAATTAATTTTATAATCATTTAATATTTATTTCTAGGTGGCAGAAATTCCCCCATTCCTAATGGAAAGTATCTACGAGCAACAGTTGAATCAAGGCAGTGAACCATTAGCGCCTCCTCGAAGGTTGCGTAACGATTCGTACTTGGGCGCTATAGGAAGAGATAATATTATGGTCCGGGCAGGAATGCAGGTAGTGTAATATTAATTGTTCTAAACATTATTATTAAAAAGCAATTATATTCAAAATTTCCTTAATGTTACAATATTTTATACAATTATTTTGAAAAGTTCATCAATAAGCAAGGGATTTTTTTATTATGTCTTCTCGCTTTATTTCCCACATGACAGGGTAGGCAAAGGGAACTGCAGGATTTATAGGAACCTAGTATTAAGACACTCTGTTTCTTAGTTCCTGCTTTCCGCCTTTTTTGAACCATGGCGTATAGTGGCGAAATAGGAAAATCCATATTCCCCGACTAGGGGAATCAAACTCACAAACAGTCGCGTTTACATGCAGACGCTACGCCTCTGCGCCACAACGGTCCTCAAAACAAAACTTATGCTGCGTTATATTAATGTACAATACATTTCTTAAGTATTATACTGTATATAAATAATTCAGCATGTTTTCCGTCCACAGAACGTGCTGCAGGTGTTCATGACGCAGGCCGCCAACGTGTTCGTGGCGGGCGCGAGCCCCGTGGCGCCGCCGGGCGCGCTCGGCCCGCACCTCGACGAGCAGACCGACACCTGCAAGCGCGTGCTCAACATATACCGCTACATGGTCATGCACGTCGCCATGGACGCCGCCTCCTGGTGAGTCACGCACGCACGCACGCACTACGTGTTATTGTTTTGAAAATTACTTCTATGTCGTTTTTGGTAATGGCGCAAATAAATTAGTTACAGCAACAAGCAAATAATATGTATGGCAAGAGTACTAAGAATGAAAATCACTAAAAAATTTTAAGTATTACTTAAAAAAGTTTTATGGAAACGCACGTAAAAGATAGGACGAACACGCCGCTCAAGAAAAACCTACATGGTTTTTTGTATTATCGCATTAATAGCAAACGAATAATGTTTAAATGTAATAAATAATAAAAGAATTGAAAAAAAGTTCAACTATATCAATATTTTTGAGAGGCTTTTTTTATATATAAAAAGAACACAAGTTCTTTTTATATCACTATTTATCATTTTCATACATAAAATGATTTTTAACTTATAAGAGGTACAGGAAATTCAAAGAGATAAATCATTTTTAAACCTATTGTATATATTTATTTTATTTAATTTTCTTACGTTTTCAGGGAACAATTATTATTAGTGTTATTACAAATAACGTCGTTAGTCTTGACAAAAGTACCACCTAAAAGGAAACAGGACACATTAGGTAATTATTTATATAATATTTATTGCAAACGACAAAGACTTTGATTAACTTTAAATTTTAAGATTAACTAACTCTTATATTGCAGGTGGTTTTCTGGCTCCAGCGTTATTCCAAACATTGATTGTGACGTGGATTAAAGCTAATCTGAATGTTGCTGTAAAGCCAGAACTGTGGCAGAACTTTATGGAACTGCTGACTCGTCTTACACACTGGGAAGATCTAATCAAGGAGTGGGCTGTAAGTGCAATATGAACGTATATCATTTCTTATAATAGATTTAAATTTGCTGCATTTTGCAAATAAATCATTTATAATTTCTGTTATATATTCTTGATAATATAATGTAATGAAGTTAAAATATTATTTATAAATATTTAGTAAGGACATATATTTCTATGTACTTAATTTTATTTTATTTACAGAAAACAATGGAAACATTAACCCGCGTATTAGCACGGCACGTGTACTCCCTAGAGCTGTCGGAGACGAACACAGGCACCGGAGGGGCGTGGTCGCGGCCGGCGTCCCGCCCCCGCGCCCGCGCCCCGCCCCGTGCCTCTCCGCCGCCCCACGCTTGCTACTAGCGATGCTAGAACACCTGGTTGGTTTTGTTTTCATTACAATTTATCCCATAACTTTTATTAACGTTTACGTAATGTAATGTATCGGAGTACATATTGTAATATTATACATTGAAAGTATTTTTTTGTAATCTGAAAGAAGGGATTTCGAACTCATTTTTTAATTAACATATTTTGCCTTTTACTGTTTTGTTTGGTGGATTTAAGTAACAAATAAACAATTTTTAAAATTAATCCATATAATATTCAATGACCTTCTTACCTCTCTCCGCCAGGCAAGTCCCCGCGCGCGAGTCACGAGGCGCACCCGCGCAAGGAGGCGGCGCGGCGGCCGCTCGCGCGCTGTCGCAGCGACCCGCACCTCGCGCGGACTGCGCACGCGCAGATACAACAACCTACTGGTATATATTTTTATGATTTTTAATGTCTTAATCCACAGTTAGGATAGAAGAAATACTCAAAACAAAACACATAAAAATTTTAAAGCAACGAAACGCGCAAATTTGCATGGTTTGCAAGAGCGTTTCCGCTGCGTTCAAATTTTTATGTTTTCTTTAAATATTATTTCTACTGATATACAGGGTGTGGCTGTAATAGCGACCATAATTTCAAGCATAGTATTAAATAACCTTTAGAAACCTGGAAAAATTATAAAAGAAGTAAACTTTTCAAAATAAAAAAAATTTGGAACAAAATAAACAATTAAATTATTGGTCTAAAATAAAACGCCATTTGTCAAATATGACGCAAGCGTACACTATACTGTTAGAGCGAAACAGAGATATATCTCTGTTTCTTTTGGTTATTTTTTTTGAATGAAAAATGGCAGATTGACGTTTAATAATATTTTCGTAGTACGTCATTCGTAATTAATAATGTCTACCTCACGCATTACACAGTACGTATAAATAAATATTGTGAAACGGAAAAAATGATACTGTACCCAAACTATTAATAATTATTAAGTAGTTTTTTGTAAATAGCCTTGCAATATTTTCCTCTATAAGTAATTTTTATAAGGGCGGCCGTGTCAGATACATTCATACCTGTATATTTTCTCGATTTTCCATATTTGCATTAGTATTAGAAGTTAACATTTCTCTATTTTTATAAATATATTTTTATATACTATTTTAAATATTTTAGATATTACTAGCAGTCTAGTTTTTTCTTAAAACTAACTAATATGATAGTAAATGGTATTCATTTAGCTTATACAAACAAACATTAGTGAACGTGTACGATGAACTTACACTATTTTTTAATATATTAAATAATAAGGTAGGTTCATATATGCTGCTACAGTACGACACCTTAATATTATCTATTTCTTAAAGTATTATGATGAAAAATTATTTTGGTTTTATAAAAGTAATGAATAATTTTTAAAAATAATATAATTAAATGTGTCTGTTAATTCTTAGAAGAAACCAAAGAAACAATCAGTAACAAGCCAAGGCGATGGTATTCTCTTGATTCTTTGAGACAGTCGTCACAACAGGAGGAGAGAGACTCTGCTAGTGGTAAACTTTTTATACTAATTAATGACATTTTATTTAATATTCCCAAGTTATTCTTTTCAAATCTTTTTTTTAATAATTAAGTTAACAAGTCTCCATTTAATAAAACGTATAATAATATAAATATATAATAAATATACTTACTTTTTAAGAAAAAAGTAATAATTTCGATTAATTTATAGGGTCACGTTCCCCCTCTCCGGCTCCTTCCAGTGGCGTTGAAAGCAGCTCAATCAAAGACTCCCCGTTACAAATTGATCTAGCATCAGATGGCGGAAATGTCGGTGAGTTTTAATAATATAAATTATTAGAATATGAACAACAAATAATTTTGTCAGATATAATGTGACAATTGGAGAGAATTTATAACTGTAGTGTATTTTGAATGAATAGGTGTACATTATAACCAACTCTCAGAACAATTTAAAAATAGAACTAATAAATATATAAAACCTATATATAATATTTGTTTATCCACTAGAATGGTCAGAGAACGATAACGCGGTCAACGCAGTGGGCGTGGCGGGGGCGGGCGCAGGGGCAGGTGTGGGCGTGGTGCTGGGCGGGGCCGCGCGCGGTTGGCTGCCGGACGTGGCGTGCGTGCTGTGGCGCCGCATGCTGGCTGCACTCGGCGATCCCAACGCGCTAAAGGACCCGCAGGCGCATCACCATCTGTTCAACTATCTCGTGCACCTCAATGCTACGCTCATTAAGGTTAGTTTAGTATAAGGCGGGCTGAGCTTAAAAAACGAAGGACTGCTGATTAGCTATCGGCCGTGGTGTGAGTGTAGAGCTTCGCTCCTAAGTCGACCGAATCAAAATAATTTTAGTTAAAATTATCTAAGTAGTAAGTATTATATAAATAAAAATAAAATGTTATTTTCGAAAATGTTTATTAATTATACCATAAGTTTACTTAAATTGAAGTTATGACTTTTATCTGAGAAAGTTGCCCCACTGGGATATAAATATTTTCCACAATTTTTACTGACATATTGAAAATGCATGTATCATAATAACCATAATGCACGTAGCGTTACTATGATACCTTTACTATAATAAATTTATTATGATAAACGCAACATTTATAACTCATTTTATTATAGATATTACTGTTAAAATTTCTAATAAATCGCAGGAAGACACAAAACATTACTTTTATTACCATTGATAATCAAATTCTTACGGCCTTATTCATAAAAGTCTTATAGAACGTTTTAAGCATACTTTAGTTAACACGCTCTTTAGGCTTATAGAACGTTCGATAAATGTTTGTATTCATAAACGCTCTATAAGCTTCTATAACTAAAGTGTCACTAATTTGATTTATACGTTCACAATGTTGCCACTGTACTGAAGTCGGTCGACTTGTTGCCGAAAATACCAGTAAATCCACAGATGATAAGTGACAAACGCATTGACATAGTATGACCACAGATAATATTACGTACAAAAATATATTGTTGGATCTAGCTTGACGTTTACTGGCTTCATTTACGTCGTTGTTATCACAAAAACACGAATGTTTATTTTATTTTAGTTTATAAACTTACTTAATTTTTAATAAAATAAGTCATAAGAAGTAAAACGACAAAGAATTGAAAATTGTTTGAACGTGGACAAGTATTACCTATGTTCTGTGCACCTTTCTTATGTAGAATTTATTATTAATAAACTTGTTAATAACTAAATATATTTAATAAATATCGAACAAAATGTCAATTGTTATATTGTTTTGTTTACGAAACTGAAATTGACACTCTTGATGACAAGCGACTCGACGACGTCATATCAATGCTCATATTAGTATGAGCTATAATCAGCTGTTATATGAATCGGCCATCTTTTTACGTTAAAACACTCTTATAGTAGGGTTCTCGGTTCTATAACTTTATGATAGGTTTATAGACTGATTAGCACTAAAATGCTGTTATGAATAACGTTTTTTGACAACTGTACTATATCGAGTCTTTAAGCGTGCTATAACTTTTTATGAATAAGGCCGTTAATATTTACTTAATTAATTAGGTAGTTTTTGTCATTATTGGGCCGTAAGTTCTAGAATACAAAAATCAAATAAAACTGAAATAAAATCAAACAAAAGTGTCATTTTCATAATGGTTCAAAAATCAAAAAAAATATCGTAACTAGAAACTGAATTTAGAATGAAATAAACCAATTTTGTCTTATTTACAAACATAATACATGTTAATATTGTGATTTAATTAAGGACAGTGGCAGAGGAGGGTCCATATAATAATAATTGTATAAGATTGTTAATTTAAAAATTACAATTTTACTTAAATGGCAACTCGATGTGAGAAAAGGAGATTGACTTATTATTTTAAGATTATAAGTAGTATTAATTAAACAGTAGGTGAAAAACGATTACGTTTTAAATATAATACTGTCACAATTGCGAACAAGTTATGCGAACTCTGACTTTGCGATCCAAAGGTAGTGTGGGAACGTAAAAACAGACAGTGTAACTAAAAAAATAATTTGCACATTATTTTTTTCGGAATTGTCACTTCGCTACCTATTTCACTTCTTTGTCCGTTTCTGTTTAATATGATAGATTCTAAATCCATTAAGGGGCTGCATAACCATGATCCGACCAGTTCTTACATAGGTGGCACTATTTGTTAAACTATTCACGTAGTGGAGAGGCGTAACTTCTACCTGTATACGCGACGGTTTGTGGGTTCGATTTCCACTCTGGGAAATGAATTTTTCTATTTCAATTTTCTTGGCTCTGGACTCTAGGTAAAGCACGGCGTTGAGTTCCGCCACTTAACACACAATGTCAAGCAAACGAGTGTCTTAACACTAGGTTTCTATGGTTTCTGCTGTTCCCTCTTCCTACCCTGCCATGTGCGGGATAAAGTGTAAAGATATAATAAAAAAAAAAGAAAAAATCTACTCGTACTGTACATCTGTACTGATCTTAATGTAATGCGGATTAAAAAAATGTCAATATTAACTAATTGAGGTAATAAAAAAATGACATTACATTATTACTAATAATAATAATAATCAAAAAAATATTATATAACAAATGTAAAATGTATGCACGTGTTATAGAATGTTCATAGAGAAAGTAACCTTCAACGAAATCAATCGGTCATACTTCATTGACTTCACGGATATTTGCATTTTTGCATATTCGCTTTTAAACGTAAATTTTAATTGAATAGTGCGGTTTAAATAGTGTTCTACATCCTAAAAGTGTGATAATTTTATATTTGCCCCATACATCTTTAAATGATTATCGAAATATATACAAAAACAAATACAGTATATGTATAAAAAAATATAATATATTATCATATAGTAAAAAAAATTTCGTAACACAACAGATACTTCTTTTGTAACTAGAAATACTTGAAGTTGACCATCTGTGAACCCACCTGCTTAAATAAAACCAAATTTAGATACGCCCGTTAAACGCATTATCAATATTTACAATACTATTATTACGTTTTATAGTGAAGCCGTTACCGTGAAAACCTACGCAATAAAATACTTGTTTCTATATAGTATTTGTTAATTGTTATCGCAAATATGGCAGCGAGTGATTTATCACACGATATCTGGTTCTCTTCAACACATGTCGAAATTAGATATTTTTTATTCATCCTTTATCTCAATGATTGGATCATGTTTTGCTTTTAAAATATTTTGCTATTTTTTTAATACAAGCTAGTTAGGTCGCATATCTCGCGTAGTTTACGTGCATGGTGCTATTAAAGTTGTGCGATCTGTTGTCCAACACAAAGCTCTTTAAAGACTGCCAATGCGAAAGAGGTCCAGGAAAAAGAAGGCTTTTACGAAGACGTCGACGGAGAGAGGTAGTTAATTTATGTTTACATTTTCACAATGAGGGTACCCGTTTTATAAAACAGTGTCAAAGTTAACTTGCTACTTTTTATATCTAGTATTTTTTTATATAAACACATATTTTTACGTTTTTATATTTGCTTGTATTTTTTTATCTAAATTCGAAATATTATATTAAGAAAGTAATGGTGCATTCTTTGTTGGATACGTTGCTACATATAAATCTTGATAGCGCCGAAATATCAACGGATTCTAACAAAAACATTAAGGAAAGTAAATGTTTTGCCGTATAGAAAATGTTAAACTCGTAGTTATTTACAGTGAAACATATTTACTTACATGCAATATAATAGCCATAGTGTCATTCCTGAATGCATAATTTTCCAATGGATTGAAAAATAAAAATAAAGGAGGTTTATTTATTTAATATATATATATATATATATATATATATATATATATATATATATATATATATATATATATATATATATATATATATATATATATATATATATATATATATATATATATATATATATATATATATATATATATATATATATATATATCTCTCATTTTATACAAATCTAAAATCTCACGTAATGACTAGGTTTTGGACAAAAAAGGAAAACAAAGTGACATGACACTCTCACTGACATTAATGACAGATTAATGATAGTTGACACTAAGCACCAACTCTAGGAAGAGTTTAATTAATCTTGTATTTCCCGCAGATAAGTGCTAACCAAACTCTCAATGGCAATACCGAAATCCACGTGCCTTTCAATCTGGTGGCAGGATGGTGTCTTGAAGCGGAAGCCCTACCGTCATCTCATAGGTATTTTATTAAATTTTAATAATATGCAATATATCTATATACTTTTATTTTTTTGGTACATTATGTATAAGCAATGCTAAAATTCTATTAAAAAATAAACATTTCAAAGGAAATTATATCCTATTCTAGTTAAAATTTCATATTTCTTTCTTTCTTTTTTGTATATCAATGACCCTTCAAAATTGAGCTGAACTTGATAAATGTTATATTAATTTTTGTATATTATTATATTTAAAAAATCATTATTCTGTAATATTTTAGAGCGGGCAAGTTACTGGCGCTCCGGTTACTGTGCGAGTCGACGACTGCGCTGGCGCAGGGTCAGGGCGCGCCCTCCATGTGCAATGGACGACCACATCTCGCTCATCTGCACTTATATCTAAGAGCTTTGCATCATGGTATTATTTATTGCAACTTGTATTGATTGTATTATTATTTGTTAATAGTTATTTTAACGAAAGGATGAATGCACCTTCGCACTTTTTGTTATATAGCATAGTAGATATATTTTTAGTAATTAGTCTAGTCGAGAAATGACTTTTAGGTCAAAACTTTTTCTCTTTTCAAGCTCAAGTTCAAAGCTTTTTCTCTGACTCCTAAAATTATGACTGGGGTGTCATGAAAATGAAAAGATACACGACTTAATAGCCATCGTCAAGGCATTTCATTCTATTCCTGTTTTATTTTTAATACGATAGTATTTGAACTTGTATTACTACGTGAGCTAAATATAAATATATCCAGTGACAGTGTTGTATGTTACGATTTTGAACATTTTTTTAGTTTCGTGCTTTATCCCGCATGTTGCAGGGTAGGCAGAGGGAACTCAGAAACCATATAAACCTAGTGTTAAGACACTCCGTTGCTTAGTGAAGCATTGCGTGTTGAGTGGCGGAACTCAACGTCGCGTTAGTGCCTAGTTTTTAATGCGAAAAAAATGGTAATAGAAAAATCCCACTTCTCCGAGTGGGAATTAAACCCTCAAACCATCGCGGTTCCAGGCAGACGCTTACGCATCTGCGCCACGACGGCCCTCATTTTTAAATTTAATAATAAAAAGAGAAAGTTAGAATTAAGAAAATTGATTTATATCAGTGCTATAGCTTGTTTATATGAGACCTAAAAGTTAATATAGTATTAAAAAATTTCAAACATACCGAGTATATTTTATACTCACAGTAGTATCTTACGTCTCTCTCTCTCTTACTCTTACGTCTGGTTAAGACGTTGAAACTGAGCGATAACGCATGCGTATAAATTGATTTTTATTAATATTTATCATATTTTCTGATTATGTAAGGTTTAACGGGTGAGGACAGGTCGGTAGTGGACGTGCTGGTGGAGCACGCGGCGCCACGTTATCTATCCTTGGCACTGGAAGGACATTCCCTGTTGTTGCTGGACTTCGTGCATGCTTCGACTGTTGTACTTAATTCCTCGGATATGGGACCTTCGGTTAGTTTTCAATCGATTTTTTAAATATAACATAATTTTTGTTACAAATATACATATTGTTATCTTTTTAAAAATTGTTTTGATATGACTATATGAACGTTATAGTTTTTAGTATGGTTCCTGAACGTTTTTCATTATGTATGTTTTTAAGTCGTATAAATATTTTTAATAATGTAAATTAATTCTTTCCAGTGTCCTCGCACTGCTGCGGTAACGTTTCTCGGGTCACTGTTAGCACTTCCTGATGGGATGATGAACGCTCCAATGCTACAACCTTATCCCCATCAATATAATACTGTCTCCTGTCCAGATTTAAAGGCAAGTTACAAATGGCATATTAATAAATTTCATTTTGACCACTTTATTGTAAATGTATTTTATTTAAATATCACGCGTTTTTGACTTCATTGCTGGTGGAAACGCTGGAGTGCTCATATTGATAATAAATGAAGAACAAGCGTTGCATTCACCACTTGAAACTTTGTTACAAGACCATATACAATGTTTTATTTCGGCTGGTAAAAATGAACATGTAATTATTATATTACTTTATACTTATTATTAATTACCTAAGCTAATTTAAAAGTGTATGAGGATTTCTTTATAAAATAACATACAAATTGCCAAACAGGAGCACGTCCTGAACATAGTGGTGCGCGTGTGCCGGCGCGAGGGCGCGGCGGCGGCGCGGTGCGCGGGCGCGTGCGCGCTGGCGGCGCACTGCGCGCACATGCTGGCCACCCGCACGGCGTGCGCGCGCCTGCCCGCCTACGTCACGTGCCTGTTGCATATGCTGATGGTGAGTCGACCAATGACTTTTATTGTATTTAAATGCTTAACTTTCGAAAACACAGTATCGAAGATACTGCAGGAAGGTGTATGAAGAGGTTAATGACAGTGGACGAGGCAAAAGAGGTATGCAAGGCTAGTTACTGTATATGTTACCTACAGAATGTCGGAAGTTTCAATGTGTTAAATGAAAGCACGCTTTTAAGTACCTTCTGCGAGAAATTTAAAAGTGTATATTAAAAAAAGATGAATATTAAATATTTGAGGCAATTCTCCTCCCGCGTGTCGACGCGTAATTTTGTCTTTCTCCTTAGATTTACATTAGTCCCAGTTTACTAGGATATAAATATCTTATTTTTCTATATAATAATTTTTTCTCATTGTTTCAGATGAAGAACAAAACTATAGCTAAGGTAGTGAGTGACGCAGTTCTAGTACTGGCTGATTATACCGACTGCATCGTGGAACTGTATCCCGGATTGGCAGGTTCGTTATATACCGACAAAACACAAATGCAATATACCTTTCCGTGAAACAAGAAAAGTAACACTTTGTCTAATAAATTTACGTATATTTATATAAAAGAGAAAGTACTGTCGTGGTGCAGAGACGCAGCGCCTGCCTATATACACGATAATTTGTGGATTTGATTTCCTGTCGGGAATTATTTAATTACCATTTTCTTCGCATTGGCAGCTAGGCAAAGTGCAGCAGCTAGTTCCACGGAATGCCTCAAAAGGCGGAAAGCTGAGAACATAGTTTCTTTCTTTACACTAGATTCTGGCGGTTCCTGTGGTTCTCTTCGTCTATTCTCCTATCGAAATAATGATGTTTTAATTTAATTACTGACTTACTATTTAGAATAATCCCAATATGTTTGATTAGCATTTTGAAATATTTCCTTACACAGAAAAAATAATAAAATGGATCTGCGCGTGCCTCGCCCAAATATCGAACAGCAGCAGCCGGGAGTCGGTGAAGCCGTTGGCGGGCTCGCTGCTGCTGAGCCTGGCGGAGTTCGCGGTGCGCTGCGGCCCGGCGCGCCTCGCACACGCGCACGACAACGGGCAGACGTTGTTGCTTCTTATTTTTAAGGTGAGATCCGTTTAAGGTGTCCGTCGAAGATTATTATATTTTGACATTTTATTTTGTCTTTCGACATCCTATGCGTTAATAACGCATGTAGGTAAAAAGGTTTTTTTTTAATTTTTCTCTATATATAAGATGAAGTTGATATCAAAGAGGACTCCTTTGACTATTAAAAAGATAAAATTGTTTGAGCTCTAGCTAAATATGAAACATATTTTTCGAATATTTTTAATATGTATATATTTAAGTATATTATTATATTATAAAAAATATTTTAGAAACTAATATATGTAGTTAACTTCGTTTTAAATTTATCATTTTAAGTTATTCTATAAATTTTGAGAGATTTAAAGATGTACTGAAAATGTGCTGTTAATATTCCGTCATAATATAAAAAAAACAAAGAACCAAACAAAATTATAATTTTAAAATAATACTAATATAACGCTTTTATATAACCAATAAATCAAACACATGACTCGAGAATGTGACAGCAATAAAATAAATGAGTGCCGAAATTAATTTCTAATTCGACTCATATGATATAATCACCCAATGCATTTCTAGATATAACTGGTATTACGGTAATATTTATCAAAATTTGTGTCTGTAGTAAAAAGGTAGATAATATATAAAAATACTAATAAACAAACATTTTTTTTAGAAAAGCTACCACTGATTTACAATTTGCGACATACTACTAAACTTTTATTTTTTTATTAGTTTGGATGTAATAAGGTACGAAAAAGACACTTGAATTAATAAAAAAAATATATTCAAAATCATAAACAAACATACAAAAAGTGCATAACGGATTACAAAAACGAATCCTAAAAGATAATATTTACAAATTATTCACGCATTTCAAAAATTTACATTACGTCAATCAAATTAAAGATATTGTCCTTATAAATTTGAGATGACGATAACGAAATTTCTAAAATAATATCTTTAAGGCGGTGTAATTATCTATAGGGATTTCGTTTATTGTTCCGGGTGTTCTACATGTTCCTGGGGCTGGAAGCCGTGTTCATCGGCCACGTAGGTCACTACGTAAGTGAGGCCGTCCGGGGCCGTGTACTTGTAGCTGCCTTGCACTTCGATGGCCTTGTGGTCTTCGGAAATCTGCTTTAGGGTTCCTTGTTCTTGGCGGGAGATTCCGTCACTTGTCTCAAACCTAGTTAGAGTTAAATTCCCGTTATTTTTTGTTAAATATTGTTAGTTAGTATACATATTTTGTGGTTTTTCTTTCGTAAAAATATCTATATATTTAGTTTAAATGTTCAAAAAAGATTACTTTAATATGCAGGTTAAATTTTGAGATATTTAAAATTAATACTTACTCAAAATGGTAACCGTCTGGGTTTACATCGGAGTCTTGCTTAAGAATGTAAGCTTGTTGGCTGGGATCTTGTGGGGCAGCAGCGGCGAGCGCCACCAGGGCGAATGCACACAATACCTGTATAAAAAAACAAAACATTTATTAAAAATAAATAGTAAATATTACGAAAAATTAATCTTATTTAAGTGACTTACGATTTTTTGCATGTTTGAAAGCTAAATTGATTTTGAATGTAGGTGAAAGTAGTGTGTTTGCTGAAGTCAGCTGTTGCACTGTACTGTTGAACGAACGCGACGGCGTTATAAATGCAAACTCTAATTGATGACAAAACACCATTCTCCGCTCCTCGTCCCACGTAACGTGGTGCTAATAAGAAAAAATATATGTAAAAATGACGATTGACGAATCATATTGTCTTACGCAAAAAGTACGAAAATACTATTAGGACGTGTGTACGAAAAACCTTGGCACGTTTTCTCTTTTTTGGTTAGATTTATTAACTGGTTTATATATATTTTTGTCACTAAAGTACTAATAATATTTATTGAGAACATTTCTTAGAAAATGATAACTTCTTTTAGTGCAATGAAATAGAGATGGATGTTGGTTTATTTTAACAAATTAATTTTATTATGTTAAAATATTTATAACTCTAGTTTGACACATCTATCCAAACATTCAACTGTCAATCTGACTGCCCAATATTACAAAATTTAATATAATTAAAGTGCTTTAAGTTTATTTTTAATCCTTATCCGCCTTTAAAAAAAGATTCAATTTATTTATAAACTTATTTAGTTCGTCATAGCAAATAATAGGCAATAAATCTTCTAAAAATATGTTATTGCGTGAGAATTTGTATTAAACCCATACGTAACATAAGTTATAATAAAATTAAAATTACATACTATATTGTTTTAAGGTACTATACGCAGTTATGAATGGAACAAATGGATCTGATATAGAAGGCCTGACATTACCAATTGATGAAGACTTTGACCCTAACATACAACTAGATAATTTAGGACCAAAAACTACACCAGCCTCCACGATTGATGTTAAGCTTTGGGCCCAAACGGTATGTTTCTACCTTTCCGTAGTTTTTCAAGTCTTTGTTTTGTTAAAAGCTTTTATTTATAAAATATTTTTAATTGTTGTTATTTATAAAATAGCAAATTTCGTTAAGTGTAAATCAAAAGCTTCATTTTTATACTATTAATATTATAAGATTGAAGAGTTTGTTTGTACGCTCTCATTTCTAACGCCACGCTTGCCTAGTTGCCAGAGAGAAGATATTGGAAATGAAATTATCCATCATCCTTACTGACTCTTTGTCCAATGTTGCTTTCGTTATTGTAGGTAACTTAGACGGATTCTTTAAAATAGAGCTCTAAAAAGTTAGTTACTTTAAAAAAAAATTTAAATAAATAATATTTTATTGTCTTATTCTACATCAAGATGTAATTAATTTCGGTATATTTAATCATAATATTTAATCATAACAACCTCAAAACGACTGTTTTCGCCAGATATGTTCACAACTAGTGCTCTACCTGGGCCACTGGCCGCTGTGGAGCGGGTGCCAGATATCGTCGAGCGTGTGCGAGCAGCACGACAGCCCGGCGCTGGGCGCGGAGCTGGGCGCGGCGGTGCTGGCGGCGCCGCACGTGCAGCTGCTGCGCCTCAGCGACAGCACGCTCGCCAGCTTCGTGGAGCTGCCCGCTATCGAGGCCTGTGGCGGGACCACCCCGGGTTAGGGTCTAGCCGTTGTACTTTTTCTTATTTACTTTTGAAATCGGGATATGTTGAGTTGAGAATTATAGCGGGCGGCACGCGAGATACAATCAGATGTTGTCCCACTGTGCCATGTTTGCTTCAATCTATTACTAATTATAAATAAATTTAAAGCTAATATATAACTATTAACGTCTGTATCCACTCAAGAAATATAATCTCCTTGGGTATCATATTATTTTATCTCCTAAATTGCGGCATAATAGAGATTAGGGTTTTAGTACTAAGTGGTAATAAAAAAGTTAATTTTTAATTGTAGATTAGGATAAAAAATAACACACATATACAATAAAAGTACTTCATCCAGGTCTAATGACATCAGATCGCCAAGTGCGCGTGCTCCTGCGCGACATCTGCGGCAAGGCGTGCTGGGACGCGTCCGCGCTGTACTACGACCCGTCCGTCGGGTCCGCGGAGCCGCTCGCGCCGCTGCCGCTGCCCGCTACGTGAGTTGTTTCGTTTTCAATTATTGTATTATTTTTAGAAAAAGACATATCGTCTCATGCATTTGTTACCACGAACTGACTGCTTTCCTTGCTTTTAAATGCATTTCCTTACAAAATACGACTGCAATTCTTTTAAACGTTCTGATATATTGTGAGTTGAGAACTGAACACTAAAATTTCTCTATCTTGTTACATGTTGGAAACAATTTAAAAAAAGAAACATGCATATCCGCTTAATATACATACATATACCTATGCATTTAATTAAAACTTAAATTATTTATACGTATAATAATTTGTTCTAAATATTATTTTTTTAAGCGAGGATAGTCCAAGAGATACAACACTATCATCACTGCCGCCGCCTTTGCCACCGGATCTATTGCCGGATTATAAAAGTTCACCGCCAGATAAACATCAGTTGGATCATGTATGTATACTTTTAATAATAAGAGTATGAGTTTTTTATATCATATTTTTTTTTTATTTTTTTAGCTTCACGCTTTTATCCCGCACATGGCAGAGTAGGCAGAGGGAACTGCAGGAACCATACGAACCTAGTGTTAAGACACTCCGTTACTTAGTCCCTGCTTACTCCGTCCCCGCTTTCCGCCGTTTTCGAGGCATTGCGTGTTGAGTGGCGGAACTCAACGCCGCGCTTTGCCTTAAATGCCAGAGCGAAGAAAATGGAAATAGAAAAATCCATCCTCCCCGACTGGGAATCGAACCCAGTAACCGTCGCGTTACAGGCAGACGTTACGCCTCTGCGCCACGACGGTCCGGTCGGTTTATATCATATAATATTATATATTTATAATTATTAATTAACATTACACAGATGATAAAAAAATCATTGGAGTTTTATACAATGTCAAGTTTATATACTTTTAACTTATACTAATATACTTTTGCACAACTTAATAAACAGCAACAAAATCTTTATATAACCGTCGTGGCGCAAAGGCGCAACGTCTGCCTGTAACGCGGCTAACGCGACGTTTTCTGGGTTCGATCCCCAGTCGGGGAAGATGGATTTTTCTATTTCCATTTTCTTCGCTCTGGCAAACTAGGCAAAGCGCGGCGTTGAATTCCGCCACTCAACCTCGCAACGCAATGCCTCGAAAAACGGCGGAAAGCGGGGACGGAGAAAGCAGGGACTAAGCAACGGAGTGTCTTAACAGTAGGTTCCCACAGTTCCTGCAGTTCCCTCTGCCTACCCTGCCATGTGCGGGATAAAGCGAGAAGCTGAAGAAAAAAAAATCAACTTAATAAACTAACATACCAATTGAAAAAAAAGTAATAAAAAAAAGAAGTGCGACAACCTTATCGCTTAAAGCGATCTCTTCCGGGAAACCTTTTGATGTTGGAGTTGTATAAACATGGGCAAAAAAGTTTGCCCTAAAAATAAATAGAAATGAACGTCGTTTCATAAAATAATTTACTAACTGTAGATCCTCGCGTACATCGGGCACACGTCCCCGGAGGTGACGTGCGGGCGGCGCCTGGACGAGGCGGGCGCGTCGCCGCTGCCGGCCGGCGTCGAGGACGAGCTGGTGTGCGCCCTCGTCGCGCACCGCAACGCCGAGCGACACTACCTGGCCAATCGGGATAGGTCAGTTTGACTGTTTCATGTGTACATCTTATAAGGTTGTATTTAAGTGTTGAAAGAAAGAAACAAAAATAATTTGGAAGTTGTAGGAGTCGAACCGACACCTCTAAAATGTCTAAACGCTCTCTCTCCCAGTTAGGTCATGTTCTTACGTCTGAGTTATGTCGAAATTTCCTTACGCCTGTTTATATTTTTATTTGCTAACATTTAGCTCTTAAACAAGCGTCATAAAGTATACGTTATCAAAGAGTCGTGAATTTAAATGCATTTGCTCCCTGCAAATTTTTAACCACTCCTAAGTAATATATTGTTAAATAATCTATTTAACAATTATTTGCATTACTAGGGATGATACTGAATAAAAATTAATAACAAAAATGCTATTTACATATGCTATTTATATATTTAAAGTCCATCCAAAGATTTTACTCTGCTTCTTGTCTGGTCTAGTCTGGTCTGGTTATAAAATATTGAAATAAAAGTTCATGCAAGTAATCTTTGTACGTTTAATCATCCCAATCCACACACAGCGACGAGGAGTGCGAGGAGAGCAACTGGGAAGACGCGGCGGGTTCGGGAGCGGGCGCGGGTGCGGGGGCGGGAGCGGGCGCGGGCGGCGCGGTGGCGAGCAGCCGCGTGCTGGTGGCGCAGCTGGGCACGCTGGGCGCCGCGCGGCGAGCGCACGCGCAGCTGCTGCGCCGCTCTGACCGGCTGCTGCGGGAGTTGCGGAATCTTGATCAGCAGAGGTCACTTTTTGCTTTACGTAATAAACATAAAAAATAAAGACTAATCAATTTTAAGGTTTTATACCTCATAAGAAAACAATGGAACCTTTTGTTGGATCCGCTCAGGAAATCTTTGTTGTATGGACACAGATGGCTGTGTATCCATTAGTGAAATACAATGATGGATAGACAAACAGTCAAAACGTTTTTATTTTTTTTTTTTCCAAAAAATCAGGGAAGTGTATGGAACTAATAATATCAAATGTGCAAGGCCTTTAGTCCATTAAAATTCAGATATCGGTTGTCGGTGAATCCGAGTAGCAAGTGTGTAAGACATTTGTTTATAATAAAAAATCTTAATATATTAATTTAATGTTAACATTATTATTTTAAACATACATAGTTCATAGTTCCTGACCAATTTAAATGATTGATAATTACAGGTGCCGGGAGACCCATAAAGTGGCAGTAATATACGTCGGCAAAGGGCAGGAGACGCGCAATGAAATACTATCGAATCGTTGCGGCAGTCCCGCGTACGAAGCTTTCTTGGCTGCTCTGGCTTGGGAGGTGAAATATTGGCGTCTTATATTGTTATTTAAAATTTATAACAAATAAAAATATATTGTTGTATGGCAATAAATATATTGTATTTTACATCTAACATATGCTACTAACTAAATATTTAAATTTTAAATTTATAAATAATAATAAAAAAACGAATTGTCAGAAAGGAAATCGTCTGATAAAGAAAAGAGGAGCATTATGCAAATTGTGTATTCGGACATTATTTTGATACAACACAGGTGGAACTGGAGAGCCACGTGGGCTTCAGCGGCGGACTTCGCGGAGGCGGCGGTGGTGGCGTCAGCGCGCCCTACATAGCGACGCTCACGCTCGAGGCGCTGTTCCACGTCGCCACGCGCATGCCCGCCGACACGCCCGACGCTATACTTAACAAGGTACCATTTAAAGAACAGCTATAGAATACAACAAATGATATTTGACTTTTAAAAGAAAAAATCCTCAATGGATATATGGAGAACTAAATAGATTGAACGTTGAACACAGACGCGGCACCTCGGCAACGACGAGGTGCACGTGGTGTGGAGCGAGCACTGGCGGCCGTACAAGCGCGACACGCTGCCCACGCAGTTCTGCGACGTGCTGATAGTGCTGTACCCGCTGCCGGGCGGGCTGCTGCGCTGCACCGTGTCGCGGAAGCCCGACGTGGCCGTGTTCGGGCCGCTGTGGGAGGAGTGCGTGGTGCGCGCGCGCTGCGGCGCGGCGCTGGTGCGCGGGGCCGCGTTCGCGGGCGGGCGGGCCGTGCGCGCCACCATGCCGCTGTACCAGCACGCCTGCAGCGAGCGCGCGCGCGACCTCGACGCGCTCGTGCTGCACCACACGCTGCCCGCCACCTTCGAGACCTTCGTCACCAGGGTCAGGGAGCCGGTCGCGAGTGACGGTGAGTTACGTTGAACCCGCGACTAATGTGCTCCGTCCGAGCGCTTTGATGATTATGCCATGCGTTCTTCATCGTCACTGAGTTGCGGCGAAATTCTTAAATTATTTTACAAACTACACTACTGATCGTTAGCAATTACGTTATTAGGTTCTTCGTAGGGAGATTAGAGATAAATTATATTTTTTTTAGCTTTGGGGATTGACTTTATCTTTATAAATCTTAAAAATACAATTTTAGCTAATTTAAAGAATGTTTAATAATAGAACTATAAAAATAGTTTGTTTCGTTTTTGCCATATATTAGCTGAGTTCAGCTGAGAATGAGGAAAAATATTTTTCAATTTTAATATCAATGAAGGTCATGTTATTCTAAGCCGTATCAACTATTGGTGTATGTCAGCATAGCATATAAATAGTGTCAGATTGCTATATAACTAAGCTTACTTATAATACATACACTGTAGCTAAAAGGGTCCTAGATCCCACTGAAAATGCAATGTTTTTGAATGCTCAATTCTCAGTCTGGATATACTCTAGGATATTTAAATTATTTCCTCGTTATCATAAACAAAGCTTACTCTCCAAACGCAATATCATAAATATGAGACAGAAATAAAAAGAAACACTGTACTGTATGGGAGAAACTGAGACGAACAATAATAATCGACAGATCAAAACAGCGGCCGCCTGGCGAACGCCCTAATCGACCACGGCGCGTCGTCGTGGAGCTCCGGCGAGCCGCACTCGGTGTCGCCGCGCCCCGCCAAGCGCCTCGGCCCCTTCAAGCGCCCGCCGCAGGCACACAACCGGTGAACTCACACGTAGCTAGGAAACTTTAAATGTCTCTAAACTATGTCAGGACTCGTGGCCTAAGTGTTAAGGTATTAAAAATACTTTTTATACGTTTGCATTTCAATAAATTGAGAACTTTGTCTGTCTTCCGGTGAAAATCCCGTAAAAAAGGCTATATGAAGACGGCTTAATTGTTTCTGAACCAGGACATACTGGAAGATAGGCTTTTTTTTTAAATTATGAACACAGTTATTTTATTTATATGTGATGGTCATTTCAATTTGATTATAAAGATTATATGGTGATATCCAACAAATTCTTTCGCAAAGTACGAATCACAAGATTAGTAGTATTTTTATTTTTCTAATGTTAGGCCACTTGCTCTGTCACTTGAAATATATACCGTATACATATATATATTGTAAATAATGGAGTTAGATAATAAGATCACAGAGCGATATTTACGGTACTATATGTAGATATTTAATATGTATTTTAATCTTATATACTGCATTGCTACGTTTACACACTTTTGATATATTGAAATTTGGTTAAAAAAATGTCAGTTAGGAACTAATAATTATGCATGAAACTTTTTGTCAAATAATGCTTAATTGTTATATTGAGTTATAAAATTATTATTTTAATTACTTCTAATTTTGTTTTGTGCGATTAAAATAGTTTAGTAAAATTAGATCTTGTAAAGATTACAATATTTAACACTTTTTAACGATATAATATAGTATTAAATACCAACTAAACAAAACTTCTAAATGAAAGGGATTTGATTAATATGTTATAGTCACTCACTGTAACAAATGTCGTCCATGATGAGATTGTTAGCGCTAAATAAACGGACTTACTTGGAATTTTATGTACTTAATAACTTATTATTTAAGATGTAAGGTGTTTAAGCATAGATTTATATTGCATTTAAATTATAATGTTCAGTATTTATAATTTCAACTTTTATTATGACTTTATTTCAATAAAATCTTAAACCAAAAAACTTACAGTTGTTAGATACATCTTTTTAAAAATATATATATTTTTAATTTGTATTTAAATATGATTTCCTAATTTTACTATAAAAAACTCAGTTTTTTGAGAACTAATTTGACGATGATATCATGTTTTATTTAAAACAAATTATTTTAATTTCTTTATGATTAAAGTCATCTAAAGATTGATATCATTGTAGTTTCCAATTTGAATTTATACTAAGATACTTCATAATATAAATAAACAAATTGTAAAAAATACGGTAATATACTTGCATTGCATAGTAAATTCTTAATTTTATATAATTCTTTTACATTATCTATTATAGTAAGCAGTAATGGAACATCCATTACTGCTTCCTATACTCAAGAAATGTCTTATACTGATGTGTGTACATATGTAAACTACTTGTAGAGCTTTATCTTTTGTAGGCTATAATATTTATTTATATACTGTGATGGAACCTATTTATTCAAATATGGCTCTAAAATAAAGCATCGGCTTATTTTACGATGTTTCAATTAGTTGAACATTTTACATCTATTGTTATATTGTTTACGCCTAATGTAATGCGCCATTGGGATGCTGGTAGATTTGTAGCATAAACTGTCTTTTAGAGCAAAACCTTGTTTATTATTTATTTGCAACAGTGCAGTAATGTGACAAGTTCATTTAAGCGTTAATTACTTTTGCATTAGTCATCCCTCCAAACTTGAACGCTTACAGTTTTTAGTATAGTACACTCATAGATAAATAGTGTTATAGGGTACACACTAATCGAATATTATTAATAAGTTTTGTTGTCAAAGTAAATTTCAATTTTATTTTGTTACATTGTTTCCACTTATAAGTACACAGTGCACTGATCTGTTTTTATTTTTTTTTTAATAAAATCCAACTTATTTTTATGTTGGGACTTTATTTATACTATTCATCATTTATACATTCCAAAACATATATTATGCTCTTAAATTATCTGAGATTAATAATGAACATTGTCTTAATCTGCTTGCATACAATTTTTATGTTGCTCTTGATGTTTATTTATGCATTCCATAAATTTATTTACATTGTATTTTTAGCAGTATATCTAAATTTTATTAACATATTGGATTATTTACGGTGTTTCCGATCTAACAGTATTTTATACACATTAAGACTGACAACATGTATGTATTAAATCATTTAGTAGTAACATAATTTACATTTTAGACATTGACGTTATTTATAAGCTATTATTTTATTTTCACAATAAACTAAGGCTTTGTAATTTTCACATATTGTTTGATAACAATAATTGTCCCAGATATTAACCCCACAGACATATTATTATAACCAACTTTATATATATAAAAATAAATAAAATTTATTAAACTTAACTGTTTTTTGTTTAATTTAATATATAATCCCAGTTGCAATAAATTTGTCTTACTGATCAAGAGAACAACTATTTTATTCAACATAATTCAACAGTATCATAGAACATTGATAACATAATTGACTGAACAAGTAAAATGTACATAGAATTAATATGTAATGTATATATAATATAAAAAATATTTTTCATTATTGCTTTTATTTTATATTTAAACAAACAAGTTACGATTAAGATTTTGGCAATTTATACATGCCAGCCTGTAAAATTAATTGGTGCGTGCGAACTTTAGTATCTAAAAATTGCCTTAGTTCTTGAAGACTGCACTCTGTACCAGGTGCTTGGGAAGCAAACATTTTAAGCATCTGATGTATTCGCTCTAAGGGTAAAGAATCCAAATTTGTCAACATGCCCACTATGTATGACCAGAAAACTTGCAACTCTCCTTCCCTTTGATCATGTGCTGACGCCATTACACTTTCAGTTTCTTCATCTTCACATATCATTTCTTGTACTTGATTACTTACTCCATGAGATTTATTTGCATCAGGCCCTTCTACTAATACGTAATAATCTGTACTTTTTTCAGATAAAATACCCATAGATTGCCAGTAGGAGATTTTTCTTCTCAAAATGGTAATAGGCACTTTCATAATTTGATGCAAATCTTCAAGAGACCATTCAGACTTGTTTTGAAAATGCATGATAAGGGTAGCGTTAAAAGGCGACACAACTAAATCTAACTTTTTATCACCTATTTCAATTTCAATATTAACATTACCTAAATGTGGTTTCCAGCTGAGTGTTCTATTTCCTTTCAATGCCTCATATGATTTTGTATATGCATCAAAATGTTGTTTAATTTGTTCTGGTAATTCTAAGCTTTCATCTTTAAATGGTGGCCAAAATTGTGCAGATAAAATCATAGCATTTGACGAAAATTTATCACTCAATGCTTCAAAATTTTTGTCTTGCTGTATAAGAGCATTAATTCTTTTTGAATCTGACACATCTTTCAACATTACTTCACAAAAGTGCAATTGAGATTCTCCAAATCTGAGCTTAAGGAGCTCTAAATATCTTATCTCCTTTTCTGTATTTATAACATTTTGAGCTAACAATCTATCTGCCAAGAGTGTTCTGTATTCATTGACAAACAACTCTCTACTACCATAAACATTAACAAGCATAGATATAATGTCATTTGCTTTTCTATCATTAGAATTCACTTTAGGATCTGCATCTACAGGATCAGGAACCCATTCATCCCATGCTTCCTCCTTTTCATTTTCATCATCAGCTTCTGCAGCAAATTTAGCCAATTCCTCAGCCAACTCACTACCTGCTCCTTCTTCTGTTAAACTACTCACAACACTGCGCACTGTATCTTCCCTATTTCTTAAATAGCTACGAACTGGCTTTGTAACTGTTTCTAAAATAACACCAGATGGATCTAAATGTCTTAGAGCCCTTATAGTTGAAACATATGCTGTAAGTATATCAGGAGTGTTTACACCAGGATGTAACAATCTTGTTTCAAGTGCATTTTGTAACTTTTTACACAATGTAGAACGCAAATCTGTTTTGTCTAAGCATAATTTAATGTCATCAACGGCTGGCTGAGAATCAGGGTATTCAATAATAATATTAAATAATTGATCAATGCGTAATTTAGTATAACTGTGGTATAAATAATAGCTCAATTTTTGTTTAAACTTTGAAATAGCATTTAATATATTTTTATCATCTGGTGGAGGTTTTGATGAACCCGCACAATAAATTCTTATCAACCATGACATGACAGTTGTATCTAACCAATTTTCAAGAAAATTTATGTGAGAAACATCAAAGGTACCTGTACATAATTTTTGTATATGGCTTTCAATTCTTATTTGAATGAAATTGGTCAAAACTTGGCCAGTTAGCCTTTCTAGAAGTTGAAGTTCCATAAGCTTACGATTTGTATCATGAAACACTTTTACAATATATGCACAATTGCAGTCTGAATAATCATTCCAGCAGCCACAACACATAACATCTTCACCCATATCAGAATTGTCATACTCATTATCAAAAACATTAAAAGAGACTTTGTAGAAATGATTTATTATAACATGAAAATCAAGAGGGAGTTGTGATAAAAGGGTAGCTCTTAGCATTTGATTAAAACCTAACACTACATCTCGCTCCCCAAAGATTAGCTTGTTATCCAAACAAACATTGTTTAAATTAGTGAGATTAGATAATATAACAGAAAAATTCGATACAAATTCATAGAGATCATTTACTGCTGATTTAAACAATTGAAATCCTTTTATTTCTTCATCTACTTTTGTAAATTTTGCCCAGAACGATGGAGCAACGTGTTGTCGCAAATATTTTTCAATGTGAACTAAAATGAGATCTCTTATCTTTATTTGAATTCCAAGTCCTGTTATAATTTGTTGAATTTCCTCGTATTCGTTCTCAGTACAATCAGTAAATAAGGCGTCATTCAAAATTGGAAAAGCGTAATTAATTTTATTCCAATACAGTTTTAATTCGTCCCTCTTATTGCTCATTGTAAAAATTGATCTAAGCTGTAGTTTATAAAAACTATTACAATCGGTTTGAGATGACAATACTACTATTTCTTAAATATTTGATATATTTAAGAAGTATTAAGACACGACTATTGTTTAAGACACGTCTCAGATAGTAGATCGTCCTTAGAGGTCAAACGACACGGTCTAGTTACAAGTATATTTTTTTACTTGGGGCTTCACAATGTTTTTTTTTATTTACAAATAAAATATATAATGCCTAACACCTTAATATTTTCGAATAGTCAGTTTTTATTTTTTAAACATATGAAATATTGACATTTGGCATATGTTACCCGTCTTGTCAATCCAGTGTTGGCATTTAGGATAATAATTAATAATATGTACAATTCTTACATTCGGAAAATATCCTTTCAATTCAAATTCCTAGAAACCCATTGATACATCATCGATTTTATTATATATTGTTGAACGACTTTTAAAATCATTAATCATCTGGAGTTGATAGCAGAAAGTAGAGACACTTGGCTTAATTTGGCTTCAGAAAAAGATTAAGCACTGATAGTCTCAGCGTTTATACTAACATGCGACCAGGTTATGCCAAAGTAAAATAAAATTAATTGGTATAGTTCTAGATATTACCTCTGCCTATGATAATTTTTTTTCCAAAGTTCAGACAAAAAATGCAACAACTGAGTATTCCGCTGATTGTGTCTCATAACATGAGAAATCTGTTACCCAGTAGAGTGGTATCTATTTAACATCCATTTCTTACGAATCCCCGAGATAAATATTGAAATGTCTTTCTCAGGATTCAGCTCTTAATCCTCTCAACTGTCTATTAATAATGTTTGTAATATTTCGATGACATCTTCCTTTATCATAGCTATAATTCTATGGAGGACATCACTTATAAATCAAAGTTTTCTATAGTAACTGTAGACTCCTGCGCAAAAAGGCTATCCAGCTTTAGTTCTTTTTTAATTTAGTATACCAGATTCTGGATCTACTATCTCTTGCTTCAATTCATTAGAAATCATGAAATGAATTCTTGCATGCGTCGAAGTCTCAAAAACTACACACTTGGCATCTATTATACTTAGTATTATTATATCCCTGCAGATTAGCCAAGATCAGGGTTAGAGATCATTCATTGTATAAGTGTGGCTTCTGTAGAATCGGAGACTTAGTTATATGATATCCATCTTCTTTATTTTCAACGTTTGTTATAGTTTGTGTTAAGTCTCGTACGTAATTTTTATAATATTATTATGTTATTTAAAGAGAAAAAAAAGATTTTTTTAATTTTTTTTATAAAATTGTATTACTCTTAATTTAAATATTAATTATTTTCTTACCTGATTAGATCTAATTTTAATATATTGTCTTCTTCATGTGTAATATTTACTCTTTTTACTGTACAATATCCTTTGTATGTTCTTTATATAACGTGACATTTTTTCTCTTATGATTAGTATGGTCGTAATTATAGATATACTGAATTTTTTAATTTTTTTTTTATCTGAACAGTTAAATTATTAAATAAAAAATATTGGACCTGAATTCACAGTAAGACTCCACCATTAACCGACATGATATATTTAATGTGTAGCCAGGACAACATTTATTACATATTTTTTTAATATTATTAAAAAGAACAAAGCAGAAAATAAAGTGCTGCTACATCTTGATTATTTCACTAACCTGATTGTTTTACATTTCAAATATACACATAAAATAAATTTTAAGATATCTACATTGAACTGAAATGTATACGGTAATCAAAAAACAATTCTTCTCTATTTGATATAAGAAAAAATTACAATCTGTGAATAAAAGTCATTATTTAAAAAGTCACATACGTCATTATAGTCTATGAAGTTATTTGTCATTATCAGGAACTACATTTTTAAAACAAAAATACCTTATATATTTTTAGTATTCTAATGAATTCGTCTCCAATACAGTTTATTGCGTAATAATAAAAGTTATTAAGTTTGAAATATGGCTACTAGTTATCCTCCAAACACTACTACTATTCCAATTGGGAATCCAAATGATCTTCCTCCACCGTATTCCGCCGTCGTAGGCAATCCACAATACGGTTTCGTGCCTCCAGCTGGTGAACCATATGCTGGTAATGCAGGACCATTCCCACAACCAAAACAATTTACTGCTACTGGAGTTTATCCACATCCTACAGTTGTAACCACTTCCCAACCTCAAGTTGGTGACATTCCACCTCCTCCTCCTGGAATGTCCGTACCTGTAGGAGTAATAATACCACCTGCTGTTGGAACTGAACCTACTACAGTTACATGCTATAACTGTGGAAAAGTTGTTACAACAAGAGTTACTTATACTACTGCTTGGCATACTCATTTTGTGGCTGGATCTATTTGTGTGATAACAATGTTTGTATTAGTTTTGAATTATTTTTACTTGTTTTTATGTTAAAGAAGAGAGATTGTATTTTTTTTTGTTTTTCAGGGTGTGTTCGCTTTGCTGTCTTGGACTTGTACCTTACTGCTTTGATACCTTTAAGGATGCTGAGCACTACTGTCCCAATTGCAGTACATTCATAGGAAAAAGCAATAAATGTTAATGGGGTACATTAAAAGGACTATAAAATGTCTCTGTTGTCATTAAATGTTACATAACATAATTATTCTAAATTGTCAAATTTGTTTTGACTAAATTTTAATCATGAAGGCATCATAATAATGCATTAAGACCTAAGTATTTTAAGCAGGACAATTAATTTAATATATTTAATCTTAAAGTATTTTGTAATATTTTCATAGCATTAATATGTATGATATTACTATAACAAAGACTTTTGTAGTTGAATTACTTTTGTGCCTAAAATATTTTATTAAACTTTGTATGATAGCATGATAACATCATGGGGTGGTGGCCCATTTTTTCTTATAGATACACAATTTAATTTATTTATATATTTGTATTCTTTTAAGTATTAGTAAAATAAGATACTATTTTTGTAAGATAAAACATGGTAAATAAGTTTAGCAAAAGGCTATTGCCGTTCTTAAAAAAATGTTATCTACTTTATAACCAAATTGGTACATACTTGTTTTGTCACTAACAAATGGTTTTTTATTCTTTTTGTTTAATAATAAATATTTCCAAACCACTTATTTATAAATAAAAGAAAAAAATCTAATTAAAAAATAATTGGTGAGCATTCCATCCAAAAATATATTAAAACGCTTTGTAGGCTTAGTGATATTCAGTTCATATAATCCTAATTTGTTATTTATATTAAAACTGTGATATTGTTCTGAATATTCCAATTTGTTATTATTAGAACCCAAGCTTATCTTTAGGTATATATTATATCTCAAGTTTATGCTCTATCAATTTATACATTTGTGTCATAAAATATACAACAAGATATTTACTTTGTGAATCTTAAAAACATTAAGTGTAATGTACTTGAACCTTTGATACAATAAATAATCGAAAATATTCATGTTGGGGGTCCAACCCTTCTAAGTACTAACCAATTTGAATCAAACTACTTTTAAAATGTTATGTGTTTTTAAATTTCTTATATCATTTTATTGATGATATTGAATTAATAAGAAAAAATTCAAATTTACGTTGGGAAGTTAAATTGTAAATTTGATTTCAATTTTTTATTTATTTTATGTATAGTTCTAATTCAACTAAACATTTGCCTTAGTTTTTGATCCTTTGTAGCAGCTATTTTATACGATGATTTTTTAATATAAACTATTATTTTCTTGGGCATACATTTTTACAACAATGCAAAGACAGCTAAGAAACTCTTATACATTGTCTTATTAATTAGTGTAAATGTCTGACTTAATCACTTTAATGAAATATAACAAACATGGAAATTTTAGTCCCTTGCATATGTCTTAAATTAAATAAAAAAAAAACCGATATTATTGTTTTGCTTATTTCTTCCTTTACTTCATTTCCTCTTAAATAACAATAGTCATGTTTTACATATGAGTACCACAGGTACTTATATGATAAATATATCATATCTATTTGACATGATAAGATAATATGTATGTCTGATAAGCTAATGTTCTGAGCTTTAACTAATCAATAAACTTTATATGTGACTGTTTATTAGTGAGTATTTAATACAAAAACAATGAGTAACAGAGGTGTTAGTAATATAAATTCTGAAATAGGACAAAGAGGTGTGGCAATTCAAACAATAGAACTACCGCAGGAGCCTCCACCTCCATATACACCAACTGATTTAGTAGCAGGCTCAGCAGTGGTTAATCAACCTGTGATTCATCAAACTGTTATAGTTCATCAGACATTGAAAGATGCACCAATATATGTCAACTGTCCAAGTTGTCACAAAAGAACTCTAACTACAGTGCAATTTGTAAATTCTCAAAAAACTCACTTGTTAGCTGGTTTTATTTGTGGATTGACATTGTAAGTATTAATGTATGGTAAAATAGTAATGCTGATAATAAACTGAATACTATAATAAACTAAGAGAATAATATAATAAGAAATTTGAAAAACATTGATATTTCACTAATTGAATACAAAAGGGATACAAATAAAAAAGAATTAAAAACTGCATTATATCAAAAATGATTATTAAATCTTAACTTGTTAATAAAAAGACATTTGTCAACTTGTGTTTTACATCACAATTTAACAATTTTTATCTGAAAATTTAAACCTTCTTCACACTTTCAAAATGGCTGCTAAGCTAATAAACATATAAAAGAATATATTTAGAATATTTATAAAAAATGAATACTACATGTAAATGTTTCAAAATATAATTTTGCTTTCCTTCAGGTGGTGCATGATTTGCTGTCTCTCTGCACTTCCCTACATGACAACAACATTCAAAACAGCCGATCATTATTGTTCTAATTGTAGTTATTATTTAGGAAGTTATTCTAAATTTTAAGATAAATGAAATTGTTCTAAGTGAGTAACAAATTTTGAGTTTAAGATATATCATAATTATTTTTAATATATTTAAGTATTTTATTTTAAATAAAAATAATACATAATTATTTCATTTTATTTATTTAAGAATTTTTCTTATCCTATTTTATTACTAATTTCACAATAAATGCTATCTTAAGGATTGTAAGGCACTTGCAATCTGAAACAGTCGGATGCTATTTTCCATTTGCCCTCAACAGCCACAATTAAGAAAGTTTGTTGAAATGGTTTTTTTACATCATCATTTTGATAAGTAACATCTCCACAGGCTTGAATCATGTAAGTCAATTTATTAGCTACCAGATTTTCGGATATTGGTTGAGCATCTAATGTTTTTAAAATATGATTGCTTGCAGGTAGATCCATGAGAAATTTTTGAATCTTGTCACTTCCATTAATTCCATTTCCATTCCATACTAAAAGTCCAGTATCAAGATATAATTTTGAAGTTAGATGTCTACTGTTATCGACTTGTTTGTAGAAAACTTTAGTAAATTCCTCTGCAGTTTCACACGCGTTATCCACGTTTTTTAAAGCAACTTCACTTGCCATTTTATACCAGTGTGATAATATTATAAAAGAATTAATATTAATTCGATATCATTCATTCAATTATACGTGTAAGACTTAATATAATACAATAGTCTTGTTTGCCAATTATTGTATACAGTTGTCAATTTATTAACTCTTGACTCTTCCTTTCTTGTTAACTCCAGCTGTCATTTATGTTTGACAGTAGTGAGACAGACAAGCAATTCAGTAAACAGAATATATTCTAACTTGATTTTTAACCAAAATTTTTCTCTTGCAAAATTCTTAAGCTTCTCACATAAATCAATAACGACTTCTATAAAAAAGGGAAACTTCTTCTTACACATACTATATAAAACAACTCTTAAGCCATAAAACAACTCTTAAGTCTCATACGTGTGTAGTAATATTGAAATCTAAAAATATAAATGAAATCTTCCCATTAAAAATTACCATATTAATTGTATATTGCATGTCTTACTCAATTTTATCTCGGTATGTTTTTGATAATTAATTTTCTGACGTAGGTCTGGGACACTATTAGGATAGGAATAGGATTTATTTAATTGTATGGTAGAATGGAGATTAACCATTCAGATTTTATATTGACAAGATATTTAAACAAACAAAGCTTTTG